>CM042407.1:30252744-30852744 GCA_023634145.1 Thymallus thymallus | reverse complement strand
TGCTAATCGCTGCTTTATTGAGAACATATTTTACTTACCATGACTGCAATATGTGTTATTCTGAATAATTTAATTAAGTAAAGCTCCAGCCTTTTATTTCTTTATTTTTTGTATTTTTTTAACCAATCAGCTCCCCTTGGAACCCGACATAATTTTTATATTAAAACCTGAAGAAGAGAAAACTCACACAAAGTATTTTATTTGGCTCCAAGTCCAGTCACTCTCTGAAAATAGAAAGGCTAAGGGGCAGATGATAACCCAACCACTTGTTGTGCTTTGATTAAAAATAACTGGGCGGCTTCTACTATAGGGTGTTGTTGTTGTTCTTGTCCTGTTTTTCTTTCACTTATGTGTTTTGATTTATGGTATTGTGAATGTGCTTCTCCGCTAGACTCCTCTTGCCTATGGAACCAGTTTGCCTGTTCTAAGAACAAGTGCATTGCCAAGCAGTGGCTGTGTGATGGAGAGAACGACTGTGAGGACGGACTGGATGAGAGTGTGCAGATATGTGGTAAGTACCCACGGTCATATAGCTATACTTTGGGTGAAGATTACATGTGTCTAAAACATGCAGTTTGTGACCAGTCTGGCAAAATCTGATGGAATTATGTAATTACAACCTGATTACAACAAGTGGAGACCTTTTAGTTTTAGACTAGTTTCTAGACTATTGAAATGATAACAAAGAAATTAAAATTGAGACATATTGAAAATACTTTGATGGGTGGTGAGGCCAAGAGGCAGAGCAATTTCACCATGTAAATGAGATGTAACAATAATGCCAATAAAAATAAATAATCATACAACAATAAATATAAAATGTTTGCCGAGAACAGTGGTATAATTGGATTGTAATGGAAATGTCAAGGCAATATGAATGAAATAGCCCTAAGCTTGCACTATTGCAATCAAAAGCAAGGAAGTGCATTTTGAACAGACAAACATTATTAAGCAAATGTACTTACCTTTATTGTCACAGTATGAGGCTTTGTATTGTCTCTGAGGCCACATAAAATGTAACAGATCTTGTACGATATAGGCCTCTGCTTGAATGTACAGATGTAGGATCTTAATTTGAGCCAGTTTGCTACAGTGGGAAAATAATCCTGCAGCAACTGGAAATGTGTTTATTGTAATTAATGGACACTTTTGTAGGGGTTGATACATTTTGTAAGGGAAAATCAAGTCTGAACTGTCAATGTCGAAATTACAAACTTCAGAAGCATCTTTAAACCTAAAACAGTTTTACATTTCCTGCACAGTAAGTGGCAAGAATGGAATGGATATGATCATTTTTCCATCCTTTACATTGTTACTTATAGTAGTCTTAGGTTAAAGTTCAGCGTAGTCCATTCTGCAGTTTGTTTGACCTGCCCCCTCTTTCTCGCTATTTGCCCCTCAGGTTTGGTAACATGTGCTCCAGGGTTATTCAGCTGCCCTGGGTCCTACGCCTGTGTCCCTAAACGCTGGCTCTGTGACGGGGAGAGAGACTGTCCTGATGGCAGCGACGAACTGGCTGCAGCTGGATGTGGTTAGTTTGCAATGAGCCTACATATTCATTTTAAATAGTAAAGATCGTATTGTCTGTGGCTTTATCTGTTGGTGTGATCTTGTGTTGTCATCTACAGTGCATTCAGAAAGTATTCAGAACCCTTCCCTTTTTCCACATTTTGTTTTGTTACAGCCTTACTCTAAAGTTGATTAAATTAAAATTGTCCTCATCAATCTACACACAATACCCCACAATGACAAAACAAAAACAGGTTTTTAGAAATGTTGGCAAATGTATAAAATATAAAGTATTCAGACCCTTTGCTATGAGACTTTCTACAGGTTCAAAAGAGCTATGCTACTGTCTATCCGAGATTTCTAAATAATTACAATGACTGCTTCTGATGATTCCTCATGCCAAGAAGAGCTGGATGACGAAACAGTTTTGGATGGTCTTTTACATAGGGACATACAGCCCTTTTTTTTTTTTTGCTGGAATACGCTGAGGAGGAATTGATACAGCGAGAACAAGAATTGCGAGACCAGCAAGCAGCAATGGGAAGCCACGGTCAGACTTCAACTCGTGGTGCCTATGCGGGTGCTGTCCACCCATTCCGACAGAAGAGGAATGTATGTGCTGCAATGAATTTGATCGTCCGACAGTTCTTACTGGAGAGGGTCAGTGCTGACCCTATGCATGGATTGTGTGTGTGTGACAGACCATCGAAGTTTCACACATATGGATAGACAGGTGCTAGAGACGGGGCGGCGGCAGCCAAAACCAGCTGGACCAGGACAGCAAATGACAAATTAGTAAGTTTTTGCTGTTTTGATGATGATGACGAATAGTAAAGGAATGACTTTGGCTTGATGACTAGTCTTTGATTTTCTATACCTGTGTGTTGTAGCTAGTTAGCTAGCTAACGTGTGTCTGTGAGATGTCTAATATTCTGTACCTTGCTACTACATTAGGAATACAGACAGTACACAATGATTGCCCATGAAAGTCTAATAGTGTTATTGTCATTCTCTTACAGACAATACCGCTTGGTGGCCAGCAGATTATTTTTGTAGTTTGTTCTACATGGGGAGAAGCTAGGCCTAGGACACAGAATCCCCGTGCCTGCATGTATTGTTGGGGCCATTTGAACAGTATATCCCTCACACGATGGACAGTAGGTTGGATACAAATAAGGAGGTGTAAAAGGTCCCGTAACAACAATCTCCCCTTGTATCAAATTGACTCTGAACACCTCACTGCAACCCCCAAACACACCATATGCAAGTATTCCCTTTGTAGAACTGTAGTATATATTATAAGAATTAGTAGTATGTTTTTCTTCTATTGTATATATGTCATACATTGCCATAACTGTTCCTGCATACTGCTGTGTAAACTCACCCCGATCTCCAGAGTAAATAAACTTTGTCTTGAATACAAACCATGTCTACATTGACAGACTAATCTACTGTTTTATTGAAACATGTTTACTTGCCAACAAATGAAAGTTGAAATGATACACCAACTGCCTGCATAATTTGTTTTAGCGGTAAGATTGTAGCTAGTTACTTCCAAATACATTTAATGGATATCACAATTAATCGATCCAGAAGTTGAAGTCAACTCTTTATTGGTTTCTGATGCAACTGGAATAATTTAGTCACTTGTCAGTACACTTGTAAAAAAAATAATAGAAAACCTTTTGTCAAACTCCATTATATACATATACTGTACAAGAGCTAGCAATATCTATACCACAATTCAGTTGTGAGCATACTAGGCATTCTATATTATTCTACAACATGAGTCTAACTAAATATGGATGTTGTGTTGGCTGAATGTTCCAGGCAGGGTCTTGAATGTTCTTTAGCTGGTGAACCTTGTCTTGTGTTGGGCAGCTGGGGTTGCAGATGAGCTCCATGGCCTTTGACTAATAGACTATACACGTTGGCTCTTGAAACCCTACTCTAGAGTGCAGTGATATTGTCGACTGATAGTGTAACCCTCCAACAATGTTTCTACCCCAGCACCCAACAACACGTGTGATGACAACTCCTTCCTTTGCCACAACAAAGCCTGCGTCCCCCAGCATTTCGTCTGTGACCATGACGACGACTGTGGTGATGGATCTGACGAGTCACTTGAATGTGGCAAGTAGATTTGTTGCTTTGTCTTTTATTACCTCACATAGAGTAATAACTAAGTCATAACATTATAATAAGTTATAACAGAGTTTTAACTTATGAATACCTTACTGTAAGTTGAAAGTAGAATGACTGGGATCTGCAATGATGTGTTGGCCTGTATAAGTGTCAGCTAGTGAGGCTGCAGCTCTCTCTTGGTCTTACTGTCTCTGCAGTGTATCGGTCCTGTGGACCTGAGGAGTTTCGCTGTGGGGACGGCCGCTGCCTGCTCAGTGCTCAGTGGGAGTGTGACGGCTGCCCAGACTGTCCTGACCGATCTGACGAGCTGCCCCTGAACCTCAAATGCCTGGCCGCAGGTAGTGTAGTCTAATGCTGTTAAAATGCCTGGCCGCAGGTAGTGTTGTTTACTGCTGTAGTGTACTCTGTGATGTTAGTACCGTCTGGCCGCATGTAATATATTCTACTGCTGTTTGCCTGGCCGCAGGTACTCTAGTCTACTGCAATTTGGCTCTCTCTATGAAGCTATCCATTACTGTCAGCAGTCTACTATAAGATAGGATAGAAACCACACTCTAAAAAATGCTGGGTTAAAATATGTATGTCATGGCCAATTGGGGGCGTGGCTTTCAGATAGTTATTTTTGCCCATCTGTGATAGTAAATGTTATTCTGCTTCATATGTTATTTTGTGTCGTCAACACATGTTAGCAAAGACACTTTTATAGCTGTAATGAGGCTTACACAAAAACATTTTCTCAAGTGCCTGGCACAGTTACCACTTTGTCTAAATAATATTGTTATTGAATGTATATAAAGATATGTAATGTGCAAAAATATTGAAGGAACATTTAACATTTGCAGTGTACAAAATTAACATGATGAACAGGAATGACATTTACTTTCACGGATGGGCAAAATAACTATTTGAAAGCCTTGCGCCCAATAGGCCATGCCACATTACATATTCTAATATAAAATGTATAACATTATTATTAAAATATTATGTAACAAAGTAGTAACTCTCCCAAAATTGGGACATGCATAGGCACTTGAGGAACTCATACTCTTGGCTAAGCCTCACTAAATGTCAGTAGGTAGCCTATCAGTAACCAAAACGTTGCTGGTTCAAATCCCCAAGCCAACTAGGTGAAAAGTCTGTCAACGTGCCCTTGAGCAAAGCACTTAACCCTAACTGCTCCTGTACGTCACACTGGATAAGAGAATCAGCTAAATGCCTCAAATGTACTCAACAAATAGATAACAATACAACAGACAGATTAACCGGAATGACATTTACTCTCATGGGTGGCCAACTATCTGAAATTCATGCCTCTACTAAGCCCTGCCTACAGTCTTCTGCTCTGACCTGGTGAGTCATAGCTCAACAACCAAAATGAGTGACCCAACTGGCTTTGTCAAAATAACCCAATGTGTGTTCTGCCCAATATTTACCAAAATTGGGTTGTTTTTCACCCAGCATTTTTTTGAGTGCAAAGACATAAAGACTGTAAGAGTAAAACTTTCCGAATAGCATTAATCTTTGTGAATCTCATTTACCACAATGCAGTTTAAATTATTACTATTGTAAATGCTTTTTGCCTCACCACTGACAGTTATAAATTACCTTCCAGGGAGTCTGTGCAACGGTTCCTTCTTCATGTGTTCCAATGGACGCTGCATCTCTGAAGGGAGTCTGTGTGACAAGAAAGACGACTGTGGAGACCGGTCTGATGAGAAGAACTGCAACGTGAACGAGTGTCTTAATCGCAGAGTCAGTGGCTGTACACAGGACTGTCAGGATCTTCCTGTTGGATACAAGGTAGGAATCACCACTCTCTGGCCTTGATGCGTAGCTTGGACAACTGCACATGTGCAGTGTACTCAGAATCATAATCAAGGTTAGGTTGTCTTTCCTAGGGTTTTATGAATTCTAGATATCCCATCTTTATTTCAGCCAGAGACAGATTGGTAAATGAACAGTCATCACCCGCTGGAAGGCTTACAGACATTACCAATAATAATGTAATCAGAACAATAGAAATGTTTTAAATATGTACATGCAGAATCTGACTTTAATCAAGGAAACTTTGTTGTTTCTGAATGTTTTGTATTAAGAAGCCTATAACAGACCTAGTAAAGTGCCAACATTATTATCTCAGTGTGCATGATTCAGATGATTGATAATGTTGTGCCTGAGGCTATATTAGGCATTCCCACACAATATAGAAAGACAAACACAGTCAAGCTAGCACAGTCAATCCAATACAGAGTTGGATATACACAAGTTATAAACACAGTACTGTAGGATCTTATACTCATTAGGGCCGGGACTATACCAGAATCGACGTAACTTCTTTACGAAAACAGCCTTTTGCTTCTCTATGTGGCCATGGTCAGAGTCTGACAGTTCTATGTGTTCTACATCTGTGTAGTATTTTGTGTTGGATCCCTAATTAGAGGCAGCTGCTATGCATTGTCTCTAACTTATGTTTGTATGTCCCACACCAATGTGTGGTTCATTATCTACATGTCAGATACAGTAAGTGTGTTTACGTTCATTGAATCGTTGTTCATCTGTTTAGTTCGTCATTTTTGTAAGATCCATTATTAAAAGTGATGTCGAACTATTACTGCGCTGCGCCTTGGTCTGTCCAAACACCCGATCGTGACAATAGGGTGCCATCTGAGACACAGCCAGAGAGAAGGACAGTTCTGCTGAGTGTTCAGTGGGCTGACTGTGCTAGTCTTCTGTCTGGCCTGGTTCCAGGGCACGGTCACCCACCGAGGTGACCTAGCGGCCATCAGAGACGTCAGTATAACATATCCTGACCCTCACTTTGTGCTCTCCCTCCTGCCCCCTGTCCTGCCCCATGCTCTCTGCATCACAAAGTGACCTAGAAGGACAGACTAAAACTGTCTTCCATGGCCTGGCTGTCTAGAAACTAAAAGCAGAGCAGAGTTGGATGACCAGAGAGCACATCAATGCAGACCCCTAGTAGCTAGCTCGCCAATCTGAACAGATAGATCAGCAGACAGGCCCTCAAGGTTGGACATTCTGGATCAGAAAGGCTTTTAACAGGGGCCAGTAAGAGCTGATATAAGCATTTTGTGTTATTATGGGCTGGAGTTGCTGAATGGCTGCGTTTTTTTTTCTTTTTTTCGTTAGCTCTTGAGCCATGACATTTATGTCATACTGGTTTCGCTCTGTTTTTCTATTGGTCTTGTGTGTTATTTTGTGAGTAGATGTACTGTCAAATTGAGGAGTTACACAGCAAATTCTCCAGTGTTAAATCAACACTGAGAGTCTTAAAACAACACTGAAAGAGTGGGGCCATATACACACTGAAATTAACACACTGCTTAGTGTAAAACCTTGTTAAAATATTTCCCAGGATACCTTGCCAATTGAGTGAATTGTAGAGTGACCACCCATGACTGTGTGTGTTATTTGCAGAGACATGGCTGTTGCATCCATCCATTTATGGTCCTGTGGACTTCACCAAGTGAGATCCTAAGTGAATATGTTATCATAAAATGTTTATTTTATTTAACACAATGCCATACACCACGTGTCAAACTTATTCCACAAAGGGCAGAGTGTCTGCAGGTTTTCACTCATTCCTTGTATTTGAACTGTTGGGGTGTTAGGACCTAGTTTAACAGTTAGGCATCCATCCATCCGTGAGTAACTCTCGGGTCTGTAATCACTCATTCACTCAGGACCTATTCATTCAGCACTCATTCATTCAGGACTGTATGTAACTGTATGTACATATTAATGTACAGTTGTTATATCATATCACGTGCAATATTGTAAGTCATGCGCATTTAACTATTTAAGTATCTTTCTCTGCCATCGACCTGTGCAGTGAATATTTCGTTCTGGCATTTTGCACCTGCCCTGTGATTTTTGTAGCTGCTTGATAAGTTATCTATCTATCTATCTATCTATCTATCTATCTATCTATCTATCTATCTATCTATCTATCTATCTATCTATCTATCTATCTATCTATCTATCTATCTATCTATCTATCTATCTATCTATCTATCTATCTATCTATCTATCTATCTATCTATCTATCTATCTATCTATCTATCTATCTATCTATCTATCTATCTATCTATCTATCTAGGTCACTAATTAGAAAATAACTCTGAAACGCATACACATCACTGTGATAACAAAACTACACCCATCATTATCATGTTTCCCAGAATTGTCTATTGCAGGTTGAGTTTTAGAATTGTTAAATGGCTATGTTTGTGCACGTACGTTGATTAATAATAATCTTGTACTACGCAAATATCAATTACAAACATTTTCTAAACTTATCCAATAAGTTACTAGGACTTTTTGCACCCATTAGTGAAATGGTTGTTCCAGTTTTGATGCTTTACTTAGTCTCATATCTTAGTCTTCGCAACCCTGTCAGTCATTCTCAATACAGGATGTGGGTGATAAAAATTTCAAAATGTTGCACAAGCTGAATTCCAATTGGAATTATGCATCACTTTGCAAGCCAGCACAATGTGACTTGCAGGCCTGATGTGGCCTGTAGACCGTGAGTTTCAGGTCACTGTATTACACTCTTACAAAAAAAGGTTTGGATATGTCATTTTGGATATGTCTCTAAGATCTTTTGCACACCTGGATTGTACAATATTTGCCCATTTATTGTTTTTACAATTCTTCAAGCTGGTTGTTGATCATTGCTAGAAAGCCATTTACAAGTCTTACAAGTCAAAACTGTAACTAGACTACCAAGGGACATTTAATATAATATTGGTAAGCAACTTCAGGTTAGATTTGGCCTTGTGCTTTAGGTTATTGTCCTGCTGAAAGGTGAAATCGTCTCCCAGTGTCTTTTGGAAAGTGACTGAACCAGGTCTTCCTCTAGGATTGTGCATGTGCTTAGCTGTATTCCATTTATTTTTATCCTAAAAAACTGCATAGTCCTTACCGATGACAAGCATACCCATAACATGATTCAGCCACTGCTATGCTTGAAAATATGAAGAGTGGTACTCAGTGATGTGTTGGATTTGCCCCATGCATAACACTTTGTATTCAGTACAAAAAGTTAGTTTCTTTGCCACATTTTTTGCATTATTATGTATGTGCCTTGTTGCAAACAGGCAGCGGTGTATATTCATGGATACCAAGGGAAGCCAGGCTTCCCCAAATATTTGACCAATACATTTTTAAAGTTATAAAAATAATTGTTTTTTCATAATTCGCAAGTGGTTGAATTTTACCAGAGAAATCATCAGAGCGAAACAGTGCCCCTCTGTCTCAGTATGTGTAGCCAATGTATTTGATCATGTCTGGAACAAAAGAGTATGACATGTTGCTGCCTTGGCCTTTGATTAATTGATGCCAGCAAGCATTTGGCTTCCCTTGATAAAGAAATCGTGGGTTGTTCTGGCGCAGCAAAACGCCCCCCAAGGTAGGCCAGTTTGCATTTTTATTTGTATTTATTAAGGATCCCCATTAGCTCTTCCTGGGGTCCAGAAACATTAAGGCAGTTATATACAATTTAAAATATTACATGACATTACATTTCATAACACTTTACCCAATACATTTTGTGTGTTCCCTCAGGCCACTACTCCACTGTCACATATTTAACATCCATGTGTACGTGTGTGTAGAGTGAGTGTCTTATCATGTGTATGTGTGCCTGTGTGTGTGTCTCTTCACAGTTCCCGCTGTTCCACAAGGTATTTTTATCTGTTTTTTAAATCTGATTCTACACCTTTAACATTTTACTCAAGTAGTATTTTACTGGGTGACTTTCACTTTGTCATTTTCTATTAAGGTATCTTTACTTTTACTTAAGTATTACAATTGGGTACTTTTTCCACCACTGGATTTAACACTGGAGAATTTGCTGTGTAGAGTTAAGTCTCTGCAAAGCAGTGTACTGTATCGACCAGCTGCTGCAATATCTTGAATGGAATATAGGCTATTATTTGTTAAATTTGTCTAGACAAAAAATACTTAATTACTTTTTTGTTTGTGTGATGTCAGTGCAAGTGCTGGTCTGGATTCCGGCTGAAAGATGATGGGAAAACGTGCGTGGACGTTAACGAATGTTCCTCCAGTCTGCCCTGCAGCCAGCGTTGCATCAACACCTATGGCTCTTTCAAGTGTCTGTGTGTGGATGGCTACGAAGCCCTGGAGCGAAACCCCAACACCTGCAAGGCGCTCTCAGGTAAGGCTATTCACATGTCTTTACAGCAAGCTTGTACTGTAATATACTGCAGTCCGTCAGAATAATTCACAAGTAATGTACAGTATTTTACATAATTTCAAGTGATGTTCAAGTGATGTTCTAAAGGATGTTTACCTACGTGTATATTTAGAAAGGTTGAGCTTGTACTGTAATATACTGGTACTGGCGCGGCATGAGTCTGATGGAATACTTCCAATGAAAGTAATGTTTACCTTGTTCTGAAGGATGTGTACGGTTATGTTCTTTTCCTTTCAGTGGAGGAACCTTTTCTCGTACTGGCAGATCATCATGAAATCCGGAAACTAAGTGTAGATGGATCAAATTACACCATTTTGAAACAGGTAAGAGGAAACCTTATATTTAAGTGGTAGTATTTTTTTAAAACTGATGCCAAAATATGCATAGGAATCCTAGTATGTCTGTCACTCTGTTTTGGCAAGATAAGACCAGCTCAGGGTAAAATAACAGAAACCAGAAAATCAAGATTACCTTACTACTACTCTGCCGTGTTGCATTTAGTTTATATTTTAAATGTTAAAATTTTACACATTTAGCAGACATTCTTATCCAGAGTGACATCTAGTGCATTCATCGTAGACCTTTCCTCAAGTGATATGACCAAATCGCCCTATAGTGGCCTCATGGGTGGAATGTTTTTCATAATTAATAAACATTTAAAAAAATAAATTGCGGCAAAAATTCTGTGTTTCTATGTCAAACGGTTTTGTTATATTTCAGTCTTCTGTGATGTACTGAATATAAAGTGTAATATTGGGATGCAAACTCAAAATGTAATACATTTAAACTATGACATGGTACAGGTGTTTTCTTTTTTCTAAGCCCATAACAATGTGTGTGAGGTGTAAAAGTAGATATGTTTAAGACTACCAAGAAACACTCTGTGTGACCCCTATTTTTCCCACTACAGTAAAAGGTTCAAACACTGTACACAGCTAATATTATAACATTTGAAATGTCGGTCCCGCTTTAAAATGGCATTCAGCTTATAAAGTCTTCATAAAGCCTTCATAATACCTTCATAAGCACTACATAAATGTGTTACAAAGCATCTATAACTGTATGTCTTGCTTTGTAAAGGGTTCATACTTGTGGCATAACTGTGTGACATAATACCAATGTCAAATGTGACAGAACCCACTATGTTGAATATGATATAAACGTGCTTTATAAAGGTCATTTTATTTGGTTATTCCAAAATTCATTACAAATTCAAGCCATAATTAATAAAAAATTCCAAATAATAAACAAATCAAACAATAAGTAATCAATTCAAATTGGGCAAAAAAACTATTTGTGTTGGATCTGCAGAGGGGAGGAAGGACAACCTGTGGAGCAAGCAGACACACAAGGGAGCCCTAGACCCAGAGGTCAAAGGTGATGCTTCCCTGTGGTCCGCTCGCTCCGGGTGAATGTCTGTGCTTTATAAAGGGTGACATGTTGTGCTGAAGGATGGCATACGCTCTAAATTGAATTCATGTTAGTCACATTACACCCAATCTCGTTCTCAGATACTTCCACCCACATGTGCGGAAGGTCTGGTGGACCAAAGCATTAAACTTGGTTGCTAAAAGGATTTGGCAGTTGTTTTGGCATTCATTAGTTAGTTAGGGTTAGATTTAATTTTAAGAAATGTTGAAAATGGGCAGGGTTTAGTCATAATTCTGATTTTGTGGCTGTGTTAACTAGTTTGGGGGGGGAATGATGACAAATACTTTACTCAGTAAGGTCACTCCCATAGAATTCTATGGTCACTCCCACTATGACAAACTTTAAATGGTTGGGGACGACATTACACCAAGATACACTTACCTTGATGAAAGCCCCCAACATAAGGACATTGAAAGTGGCTTTCTTTTGGAACCAAGTTACATGTTTCTCAGTACACAAACACGGACACATTAATATAACAAGGGAATGGGAACAGAAGAGGAATGAATACCTGGTGCAGTCGTTTCAGGTTCGACTACACCAAATCGTCTTGGCTCTGACACACACACACAAACACAAGCTTTGCAGGTGCATCAAACTAATTGACATACCTTTCAATTCATATCAAATCAAGTCAAAGTGTATTTGTCACGTGTGCCGAACACAAAAGGTGAAACGCTTACTTACAAGCCCTAACCAACAGTGCAATTTAAGTAGAAAATTAGTATTATGTAAACAAGAGAGGTAAAGAAATAAAAACAGTAAAGTGACAGTAAAAAATATATATATACAGGTGGTACTGGTACAGAGTCAATCTGCAGGGGCACCGGTTAGTCGGGCTAATTTTAGGTAATATGTACATGCAGGTATAGTCAAAGTGACTATGATGATAAAGATGATAAACAGAGAGTAGCAGCAGTGTGAAGAAGAGGGGTTGGGGGTGGGGGGGGGGGGGGTACAGTGCAAATAGTCCGGTTAGCCATTTGATTAGCTGTTCAGGAGTTCAGGAGTCTTATGGCTTGGTGGTAAAAGCTGTTGAGAAGCATTTTGGACCTAGACTTAGCGCTCCACTTGCCATGCGGAAGCAGAGAGAACATTCTATGACTGGGGAGGCTGGAGTCTTTGACAATTTTTAGGGCCTTCCTCTGACACCGTAAGTAACCTGTGGATCATGAGCATCTTCAACAATCATCTGAACATTAATAACATATTAATTGACACTTTATGTAGTGTCCTGTAATACTTTGCTTGAAATGAGATGCCTTTGATCATTCATAACGCATCCATAAAGACTCTATATCGCATGACACCGCACTTACTTTAAAGTCAGACCCCTTTTGTCATTTATAACATACAGTACCAGTTAAAAGTTTGGACATGCCTACTCATTCCAGGGTTTTTCTTTATTTTTATAATTTTCTACATTGTAGAATAATAATAAAGACATCAAAAATATGATATAACACATATGGAAACTGTAGTCACCTGGAATGCATTTCAATTAACAGGTGAGCTTTGTTAAATTAAATTGTGGAATTTCTTTCCTTCTTAATGTGTTTGAGCCAATCAGTTGTGTTGTGACAAGGTAGGGGTGGTATACAGAAGATAGCCCTATTTGGGAAAAGTCCATATTATGACAAGAACAGCTAAAATAAGCAAAGAGAAACAACAGTCCATCATTACTTTAAGACATGAAGGTCAGTCAATCCGGAAGATTTCAAGAACTTTGAAAGTTTCTTCAAGTTCAGTCGCAAAAACCATCAAGTGCTATGATGAAACTGGCTCTCATGAGGACCGCCACAGGAAAGGAATACCCAGAGTTACCTCTGCTGCAGAGGATAAGTTCATTAGAGTTACCAGCCTCAGAAATTGCAGCCCAAATAATTGCTTCACAGAGTTCAAGTAACAGACACATCTCAACATCAACTGTTCAGAAGAGACTGCGTGAATCAGGCCTTCGTGGTCGAATTGCTGCAAAGAAACCACTACTAAAGGACACCAATAAAAATAAAAGAAACATTAGCAATGGACATTAGACTGGTGGAAATCATCAGACCAAAGAAATCTGTCCTTTTGTCTGATGAGTCCAAATGTTTGATTTTTTGGTTCCAACCACTGTGTCTTTGTAAAACGTAGAGTAGGTGAACGGATGATCTCCACATGTGTGGTTCCCACTGTGAAGGATGGAGGAGGAGGTGTGATGGTGTGGGTTTGTGATTCAAGGCACATTTAACCCGCATGGCTACCACAGCATTCTGCAGCAATATGCCATCCCATCTGGTTTGCACTTAGTGGGACTATCATTTGTTTTTCAACAGGACAATGACCCAAAACACACTTCCAGGCTGTGTAAGGACTATTTGACCAAGAAGGTTAGTGATTGAGAGCTGCATCAGATGACCTGGCCTCCACAATCACCCGACCTCAACCCAATTAAGATGGTTTGGGATGAGTTGGACTGCAGAGTAAAGGAAAAGCAGCCAACAAGTGCTCAGCATATTTTTGAACTTCTTCAACACTGTTGGAAAAGCATTCCAGGTGAAGCTGGTTGAGAGAATGCCATGAGTGTGCAAAGCTGTCAACAAGGCAAAGGGTGCCTACTTTGAAGAATCTAAAATATAAAATGCACTTTTTTGGTTAATACATGATTCCATATGTGTTATTTCATAGATTTGATGTCTTCACTATTATTCTACAATGTAGAAAAATAAAGAACAACCCTTGAATGAGTGTGTCCAAACTTTTGACACTGTACTTACTATAAAGTCAGACACCTTTGGTCATTCATAACACATACATAAAGGCTTAATGATGAACACAAATGTATTAACACTTAGGGAATTATCACTAACGGCTAAAACAATGAAATATTGCTTCAACAATACATTTCAATTTATTTTTAAGTTTTAAACAATACACATACATTACGTTTCAAAATGTCCAGCAATGCAATTACATTGAACATTAGACAGGGCTGTGAAGGGTGTAGCTTGTTCCTGAGCTGGCGGACGAATGGTTCTTGCCTCTCTGCCTGCTGGAGGTACTGCATGTTGTTTTCAACCTTAAAGTAACAACAAAGAAAGTTAGCCGTTCTGTTAGGAAATGCCTTTGTCACAACATTTGGATGAGGGCATTTCTGTGCTGCTCCAGAAATACTCTAAATGGGGAGATGGGAAACTCCTTTCTATTCCAATTTTTATATTCCTCTTTCATTTATTAATCTCATGACATGACTATGAGTGGTGGCCGTTTCTAGCGGGATTTTTTTTTAGCTGCGCCTGCTAGCTAGCTAAATTTAGTTAACTAGCTAACTTGGCTAGTAATTGCTGTTAAGTCACTGAAATTATTTGAAATAACGATTTGAGGTAGCTATATAATATAACTCATCACTTAACTAATTTAAATTACAATAAATAAAGGTTAAATTAATAGTTTTTCTCTGTCCAGTGGCACCACAAGTGGGCATTTGATTTGCGAACTCATCAAATGTGCGCTTATTGTGCTACAGAAACAAACAGTGCAGGGCATGTGCACTGAATTAAAGGGCAACTACACTGAAAAATATAAATTTCTTAGATTTTTTCCAGACTTCAAAAGTCGTCCCCTGATGTTGTTTAAGCATTGTTGTGAACACAGAAAATCTAATTTTGTGTTTTTTCTATTTTTAAGTAAGTATGCCAAAACTGGGGGAAAACCAGAGAAGAAATTGGGAAATGATAAACCAGGAGAAATAAATGGAAAGAGTGGGTTATGGCACATTTAACATTGGTGGTTATGTCACACAGTTGTGTCACATTTATGAACCCTTTATAGAGCATGACATGTGGTTATAGATGATTTGTGACTCATTTATGTAGTGTTTAAGAAGGCTTTATGAAGCCTTTATAAGCTACACAGCATTTAAAGCAGGACCGAAATGTCTTCATCTTTTTGATTGCAACGTTTACTGTTGATTTTTGTATTATTTATTATTTTGAATGTTTTGGTTTCTTCTCACTTTTGTTTATTGTTTATTTCACTTGCTTTTGCAATGTAAACATATGTTTCCCATGCCAATAAAGCAACTTTGAAGGAGAGAGAGAGAGAGAGCGAATCATCTCTAATGAGTCAAACAGGGTCATGAAATGGAACTGCCAGCACTGTGAAACCTTAATGGTGCACCACTTAAGATCTGTATAGTGACACGTCTGTAAAAACAAGGGGTCCAAACTCCCCACCCTTAGAAAACACCCCCATGTTATCACTCTCTGCCTCCTAGGTGAGTCATTATGTAAATCAGTTACATTTAGTGTCTGCTTTGGACAAAGTACTGACAACGTTTCGTATATCATTGTCTAAGCTAATTGATACATGTACGGTTATTTTTTGTATTTGAAATGTTTTATCTTTATATATAAATTTGTAAGTGCACCAGGTTACTTAGATACAGGTATAACTATTTGGAGAGATACTTCACATCAGAAGCATTTTTTGTTGAGCTATAATAGGCCTAGGTAGCCTTGCCTGACCTTGTTATGAAGAAGAGATGAGAGTTGGGATGTTGTGTCAGAAAAGCCAGAGTGGCTTACTTCTTACAGAGAGAGCTTTATATTACATACCCGGTCTACCATCTACCTTCTTACAGAGAGAGCTCTATATTACATACCCTGTCTACCATCTACCTTCTTACAGAGAGAGCTCTATATTACATACCCTGTCTACCATCTACCCTCTTACAGAGAGAGCTCTATATTATATACCCTGTCTACCATCTACCCTCTTACAGAGAGAGCTCTATATTATATACCCTGTCTACCATCTACCCTCTTACAGAGAGAGCTCTATATTATATACCCTGTCTACCATCTACCCTCTTACAGAGAGAGCTCTATATTATATACCCTGTCTACCATCTACCCTCTTACAGAGAGAGCTCTATATTACATACCCTGTCTACCATCTACCTTCTTACAGAGAGAGCTCTATATTATATACCCTGTCTACCATCTACCTTCTTACAGAGAGAGCTCTATATTATATACCCTGTCTACCATCTACCCTCTTACAGAGAGAGCTCTATATTATATACCCTGTCTACCATCTACCCTCTTACAGAGAGAGCTCTATATTATATACCCTGTCTACCATCTACCTTCTTACAGAGAGAGCTCTATATTATATACCCTGTCTACCATCTACCTTCTTACAGAGAGAGCTCTATATTATATACCCTGTCTACCATCTACCCTCTTACAGAGAGAGCTCTATATTATATACCCTGTCTACCATCTACCTTCTTACAGAGAGAGCTTTATATTATATACCCTGTCTACCATCTACCTTCAGGCGTTACATTACAGCCTTCTGTCATTCTCCAGTTTATCAACCTTCCAATTTCAATGTGATTATCCACCCGCCCTCCCTGTGGGGGAGTCAACCTGACCATTTTGATTGGCTGAGGGATATAGTCTTTCCCAGGTACCTCTGGAGAGCCTATTTCAATCACGGTTAGGGCTCATCACTACTGTCATGTTATCACATGTTCATAATATGAATCACACACTCTGAGAATGGAGTTTAAGCTGGGGGAATTCTATAGGGGTCTATGGAGAACCATCTCCTCCTCTCCTGACTGTTCTGTTGAGTGGCCTGGCTGGCCTCAGCAGCAATCATTCACTTTAATCACCATGTTAGCTTTAATGGTAGCTAAAGTGGGGGATCTGCATAATATATGCATATTATGGCTGTCTCTACTAAGTGGCCCCGCTGCATTGCTGTCTGGCTAACACTCCACTGACCTCATGTCAGTGTATCACACCATCACATGTTCAATGATTTTATGTAAATCTGAGATTACCTAATCAGTGTACAATATTAACCCTTTACATCACATGGAATATATCTGGCCTTATAACACTACAAATGCATTTGAAGCTTACCATCTCCCCCGTTTTCATGTGATCAAGCCTACAATAGGTATTATTAGACCTGATGATAGACCTACCTACTCAGGCCTAGACCTCAGTCTTTTCCTTCTTTTTTTGTATTATAACCATGTAAGCGATTGAGTCTGTCGGTGTGCAGTTCTTCTTACCAGAGAGCTGCTGGTTGGCCTTAAGAGATGTGCTGCTCTGAGAGAGAGGAAAGAGAGTCCTCCCACAGAGAGGTCCCTGAGGACTCTTTGGTGCAGGCTGTCTTTGAGGGTGTTGATGATCTGATGAAGACGTCTGGTACAGCCTGTCAAGATTCTCTGACACCTTATACTGGCGCCCGCTGTGCAGCCCAGTAGGGGAGGTGCGATTGTTTAGGGAGACGTTCCTGTCTGACTGACAGGGGGGTCTTCTGAACATGACAGCAAGAGATGTACCTCACTCTTATTTCTTTCATAGCTAAGGCTCGTCTTGGTAGGGCTTCAAATTTCACTGGGTTTAAGAATATAGCTGGAGGCAGTCACTGCATCTCATGGGGGAAATCGTCCAAAATCAATATTGTTACAGCTTACATTACAGGTGGACACAATAACTAGGCCTAAGTGTGTTTACAGGACAGTATGTGTGGATTACTTGCATCTGGGAAACACCCAGTTTCAGAGTCTCATTGAAGAAGATGCCCTCACTTATAAATGCTCTCTTACGGCTCTTTACATTACTGAAGCAATGAATGAAAGGTTACAATGACGTACCAATTAATCACAACATTTATTGACTCTTCCTTCTGCATTTAAATGTTGCTTATTTAATGAATTGCACTCAAGGAGTGTTTCATGTAGCATTCGTCACCATTTACACTTTATGTACAATGCCATGTACTGTAGCTTCCACCTATACATGCAGGTTTGGGACATTGGGGCACTATTTATGTCTGACTGATTACTGTTGTTTTTTTCCTGCTGTTTTTCTATGTGGTTTGTGTATGTAATGTCTGAACTGCGGTAATATTTTCCTCTTCTAGGACAATACATGTAAACTAATCTAATAATGTCTCTCTTGTATCCAGGGCCTGAACAACATAATTCACATAGACTTTGACTACAGGAAGGAGTTCATCTACTGGATAGACTCTTCCAGACCCAGTGGAAGGAGGATCAACAGAATGAGACTCAATGGGAGTGACCTTAAGGTACTGCTGCTAGGGGGGAGGGATTCATATGTAGCATGCACTTAGCATGGAACACTCATAACAACACAACTGACCAAATCAAATCAAAACAAATGTATTGCTCACGTACACATGGTTAGCAGATGTTATTGCGGGTGTAGCGAAATGCTTGTGCTTCTAGCTCCGACAGTGCAGTAATATCTAACAAGTAATATCTAACAGTTTCAGTAATATCTAACAGTGGACTAGGTTCAGGAAGAGCAGTAATACGATTATCAAATGAAAGACCAGACCAGAGACCAGGATGTAAAGTTTAAAGATAAGTGCTAAATGTCTGCTTGTCTATTTTTAGGAAAATATAAATAATAAAACATGCAACAGTGTTTCACATAATAAATAATGTTCACAATGTAATATAATAGGCCTAGTTTAATTTCAATACCTTGGGTTAATAGTATATGTGTCAATACAATACAATACAATAGGTAAAATCAGGTGCACCCTTCTATAGTAATATCTATAATAATATCAAGTATCACCAGTAAATATCCATTAAATATAGAAAACAAAAGTACATTCAAATCCACATTCACAACAGTCCTACCACACATATGGGGTGATCAGTCCCATCAAACATTGTAGGGCAGTGGGAAAAGTTAACTCAAAGGTCCTCTTGAAGAGTTTAGATGTCTTCTTTCTGCATGCAATTAGATTTCGCTCTCTTTGGGTAGGCTCGCCATCCAATGAATCAACTGCAACAAAAACCTGACCAAGTAAATGTTCCGAAAGCACATTCAACCGTGTCTCGGTACGAGTGTGATGAACTGACCATCGATTATCAGTGTTTCTCTTAATATATTTCAAGGTTTTATTAGTTATTTCTAGCTTTTAATGCAGATTTCTGACAATCACGAACAATAGAAAATCTTTCATAAAATGTTGCTTACTCTACAGGGATTACTCAAGATTGGAAATGATTGAGCTGTCAATCAAAGGTGGAAACTAAGTGATTTGCGCACTTCTAATTGGTTTGGTCATTTCTCTCATAATATTTAGCCCATTAGTTGACCTGGGTTACAGATGCCCCTGCAATATGCTACCTGCCTTATGCCACCTTACCCTTTAGAACTTGCTCCCCGTGCTCCATTTCCCTCTCACCATCCTCTAATGCCCTGCTGGCTTCTCGTATGTAGATGAGGATTATACTGTAGTACACAATGCAGTGTGAATTAACTAAAGCACAAAATGCCTTATAAAGTGCTCAGGGCCCCTTTTCCCAAAAGTATCTAACGATGAACTTAGCCGTAAGATTATTTTGGTAACCGGGCCCTGGTCAAAAGTAGTGCACTATCAAGGGAATAGGGTGCCATTTCGAACGCAACCTTCAATGTATATACAGTAGAGGTTGTAAATGTAATTGCTCTCAATTGATTATTGATTCCTTTCATCGTATTTATAGGCAGGCATCATAATCGACTTGTATCATTTACAGAGGCAGTAAACAGTGAGGCAGTGCTGTAATCAATGCCTATTAATGACACAACAATTAGCTCTCTGGCTGAACACAACAGGTCTGTTTAATCATGGAGGTCCATTCAGGTCATGGGATTGGAGCCCAGAACACGCAGACACCTGTTGGGCACCCCGTCACACTCTGTCCCCCCGTTCTCTCAACTGTATTGCACTACTTTTGACCAGAGCTCTGACATGGACTCAGTCACCCACAGTACCTGTTTGAGCCTCCACCACACTCTCAGAAAATATCTTATTTTTTAACACGTTGTATATACTGTATAGTTAGGGACGACACATGTTGTGTTACTTTTAACACAATCACTGTGTTGTTGTTTTATTACACATTGTGTTTTATTCCACTTAAATCCACTTCAAAATTCTGTAAATGACTGGGGAAGACATTCCATTTCAAAAATGTATTTAACACGCCATAAACAAAACCAATTCTGTACATGCAAAACATCCATCTTGAAATATTTAAAAAATGTTAGTGCTTGTTAAATTCACAGTCCAGGGAAACCTACTCAAACAATTGTGTACCTGAGATACAGGAGAACAAACTATTGGATATGGTAGCCATTTATTCCTTGTTAGAGACAAAAACATACCTCTACCATTGACAGTTAAACTGGTAGAGCACTTTCACTCACGGGTGGTCAAAAATAACTAACTGAATGTTACGCCCCCACTAAGCCACGCCTCCAATATACTTTCCCAATGTGCCTTGCCTATTTGAGTGAATTGTAGAGTTACCACCCATGACTGTATTTGTTAGTGACAAAATCCTGGTTGAAGGACTTCCCTGCTTATTTTCACCTGTTTCCAAGAAGTTCCCAACTGGGATATCTGTAAAGCTACTAGAGTTTTGAAAGCCTACCTGCGAGTCACATTATGCTGGTTTTCAAAGTTAGGTGTAATTCCTATTCGAATCCAGCCAGTGCTAGGATATCAAAAACACAGATATTAAAAACTATTCCTGCATTAGTGCATGCTGGGAAGTATTATAATGATGTACGTGGTTTTGCCTAACTAACCTAGCTTCTTTAAATTTGTCAGGGCTAAAATGTTGGTGTGTTCGTGCCACATTAGCCTCAAATGTTCACCTCATTTGGATAAAGAGTCAATTTACCCTGTTTCATATTCCTGCTGCTGACTGAGGCTCACTCCAGGCTGTCAGTTGTCACTTCACTTTTCAGAGAGCAAGCGCCAGGGTGTTGATCCACAATGTGATTGGTCAATAATCAAACACAGCTTTTAACACATTAATTTAAAAAAATGTGTTGAAAAATGTACACTAGACACACAGATGTGTTAGAAAAATACATGTTTTCTAAGAGTGCACACTGCCACCAGCACCCTGCCACCATGGCTCAGCCACAGCTAAAGGATTTGAGATAGATCTATCGTTTTAGCATGGAGGTTAATTATGAGAACAGTGAATAAAGCGGACGATAGTTTAAGCCCTACAATATGACTTCTTTAAAGCATAAGACATGGAATGGGCGAAGTTGGGGATTTGTGCTTATTTACTTCAGGGTAGAGGCAAGTTAATCCCAGTGAAATGAACAGCATATGTTTCTTCTCTTTTGAGGCAAGGAAAAAAATGGTGGTTATTTTTCATATAGCAGTACCATATGTAGAGTGTTTTTCTACATACATTACAATGTGTTTTCTATGGCAATGCTTGACAATGTCATTTAGACAATGATGTTATAAGTAGCCCCCTGGGTTATAGGTAATGTTATAACTAACCCTAAACTACCATAACATTATACTGTTGCGCTGACAGAACATTACATTGAATAATGAGTACATTTTTTTTAATCATAGTTCTAATCTACCTCTCCAATAACAGCCCTTAGCAAGCCTCCAGTGTGTGCGCTTCTGGTTGTTGACTCTGTGCAAACATAAGGCATGTTAATGTTAAAACTGCATGATGAAGCATAATTTAAGCAGAAAAGGTGGTATGTAGTCAGAGTACAGCTCAGAGACCAGGGGAGCACCTCCAGTGTGGTCTATATAAGAAAGGAGCCAGCCATAGTTTTGTTGTCTTCACTATTATTCTACAATGTAGAAAATAGTAGGTGTGTCCAAACGTTTGACTGGTACTGTATATATAATTTATAAATCCAAAAATGGATGTAGCAACTACAGATTGCCCCTTTTAAGTCTATCAAAAGTTTGAGCAATAAAAGCCCCACTTTTATTCCATAGGCTTGGATCTGCACTATGCAGCTGTTGCAAGAGCACAATTTTCACTGGCTGTCCACTGGTTTCAAAAACAATGATTGATAGGCAGCTTAAATTTCTTGAATTCAATCATTATTGGGTTGAAATGCACATTTAGATTTGTGAACAGCCATCCACAACAACCTCAATCCGTAAGGCGCATATAGCTAAATGAGAGAGCAGCAGTGTGATTCACATCAATGTGCTATGTAAATAATAAGTGATATCCGTATCGCTGTAATCCTTACCTCGAAGCGTTTATTCAAATTGGATAATCTTTGGATGCCGACAGCAGTCACACCATTGGAAGACATAGCTTGGACTGTACCCTACAAAAGCCTATTTCTGCTCTTTTCCCGCGATCCATCAAACACGTTTGATGTTTCGTCATAGTGGTCTCTGACTTGTGGTCAGACTCGCTCAGGTGGAAAAAAATAAATTTGCGCCTTTTTTGAATGCTGATTTAAATGTCATTGAGAAAACAGAGAATTGTAAAAACATGCTTTCTGAATTTAAAAGTAATCCTCGAAGTAATCATCAAATTTTTCAAAAGGATCTGTAATCTGATTACAATATTTTTGCTGGTAACGTAACGGATTACAGTTACCGTTTTTTACATGTAATCCATTACTCCCCAACCCTGCTCATGAGTTAAACTTCAATTCCACATGCAATGATTTGAAATATTTCAAATCATTGCAACAAGAAGAGAGAGGCTAGCAGAAAACCACAGGCTCTACTTAGTGTTGTGTGTTAACCACTCTCCCCCTCTGTCTTTTTACCACCTCCGGAACAACTTTCCTGACGGAAAACACTCCTCAGTCTGTGACATTTTGGAGACAGTTTGAAGCTCCAGTTCAGTCTAAATTACTGCTTAGGGGACAGCCCAGTCAATTTGGCAAGGCTATATATCTCTTGCAAATGAGGATAGAGAAGGCCTCAAAGCGCATCATGTCCCTTAATGGCAGATTGCATGGGTGTTGTCGGGTCTGAAATAGTGTTTCAAGGCATACGTTTAATGTGCCAGCTGGCACTATCATTGTTTATTCCAAACAACTGGTTTGCTAATTCAAAAGCTGCCTAAACTGAGAGACATTGATTGAAAGTTCCTGTATAATTCCACCATCATTGAGAGGAGGTTTTTAACTTTTTTTTGCAACAATCTTTCATATGTTTTGGGAATTAATCATATGATGGATGTTTTGATTGTTGTTATGGTTGTTGTCATTGTCTCTGCTAGTTGTTTATCTCCCTCTCTCTTTTTCACCAGATTGTCCATCGGACTGCGGTCCCCAGTGCACTGGCCCTAGATTGGATAGGGAAAAACCTGTACTGGTGTGACATCGAGAGGAAGAGCCTGGAGGTGTCTAAAGCTAACGGCCTGTACCCCTCTGTCCTGGTCAGCACTGGTATCAGGAACCCCACTGACCTGGCCCTGGATCCACAGTCAGGGTACTGTATCAGACAATTGGGACCTCTAACCCTAATAGATAGATAGATAGATAGCTAGCTAGATAGATAGATAGATAGATAGATAGATAGATAGATAGATAGATAGATAGATAGATAGATAGATAGATAGATAGATAGATAGATAGATAGATAGATAGATAGATAGATAGATAGATAGATAGATAGATAGATAGATAGATAGATAGATAGATAGATAGATAGATAGATAGATAGATAGATAGATAGGTACTTTATTGATCCCCCGGGGGGGAAATTTCATTGTCAAGCAGCTACAACAAAACACAGGGCAGGTGCAAAATGCCACAACGAAAGTACACAAAAGACAGATACACGGTACATGATACATAGAGCGGCAGTATGAAAAAGTATAGAAATACAAGATATCTGGAGTGCAAAAAAAGCTATAAAAAGACAAAGGCTGAATATGTACACTACACATTGGTGGATGTTGGATGGTTAACTATACTATACAGGTCGATGGCAGAGAAATACTTCAGTAGCTAAAAATGCATATGATATGAGCGAGGGAATAATAGTTTCTTAATAGACAGACTGGGTAAATGAACAGGTAAGTGAAAATTTTGCATGGTTAAATTAGCTGTACAGTTAGGTATACAGTTATATTTACAGATAAGTGAATACTTGCATGTTTACACAAACTGTACAGGTAAATGACAGGAAGAGATACTTTAATAGCTAAATGAGTGTATGATATCATTTGGGGTAATAATAGTAATTCCCTTAAAATACAGTCCTTAGTGCGCAGGGTTTAATTACAGACAACTGCACGTATTGCACATTCGATATACTAAAAGCAATGAGAAAAGGTGCAACTGGCAGGATACTAATATGCATTCCTGAGTGAATGCCTACGTAGGTTAAGTCCAATAATTACTTACAATATTGCATGTGATATAATAACTGTACATGAGTATGTATATACAGACCTGTATGAATAAATAGGTCCTGAGTGGATGAGTGCTGACGGACCAGAGTTACTCACGGATGGATGTATAATTGTTAAACTAGGTCCTAGCACCCCAACAGTTCCAGATCTATGTTGCCGACGGCACGGCACCCCGGTGAGGCATTATATAGTCTAATAGCCGCCGGCAGGAAGGACCTCCTGTAGCGCTCTCTGGCACACCGTGGTGGGATCAGTCTGTGACTGAAAGTGCTCCTCTGCGTCATAACCATAGCGTGCAGAGGGTGGGTGACGTTGTCCATGATGGCCAGCAGTTTGGCCAGGATCCGTCTCTCCGCCACCTCCTCTAGAGTGTCAAGGCTCATCCCCAGGACAGAAGCTAGCCTTCCTGATCAGCTTATTTACCCGAGAAGCATTACCCGAGAAGCATCCTAACCCCACTGACAATTTAGACAAACACTCAAGGACGCCTACACACTAAGATGGACTGTCCAACTTTCAGCAGACAGGAGGCTTGTCATGAAGGTCCCTTCATGTTAGGGCTCAATCTAGAAGAAAGGTTATTTACAGTGGCAATAAAAAGTATGTGAACCCTACTGGATTTCAGCATAAATTGGTCATACAATTTGATCTGATCTTCATCTTAGTCACAACAATAGACAAACACAGTGTGCTTAAACTAATAACACACAAATTATTGTATTTTTCTTGTCTATATTGAATACATTTGTGTAGGTTGGAAAAAGTATGAACCCCTATGCTAATGACTTCTCCAAAAGCTAATTGGAGTCAGGACTCAGCTAACCTGGAGTCCAATCAATGAAACAAGATTGGAGATGTTAGTTAGAGCTGCATTGCCCTATAAAAACACTCACAACATTTGAGTTTTCTAATCACAAGAAGCATTGCCTGATGTGAACCATACCTCGATCAAAAAAGTTAAGAATTGTTGACTTGCATAAAGCTGGAAAGGGTTACAAAAGTATCGCTAAAAGTCCACGGTAAGACAAATTGTCTATAAATGGAGAAAGCACAGCGCAAAATGCTCAATGAAATTAAGAAGAACAAGATATTCCTCCTAACGTTTTGCAGGTCTGATCTGCAACTACAGAAAAGGTTTGGTTGAGGTTATTGCTGCCAAAGGAGGGTCAGCCAGTTATTAAATCGAAGGGTTCACATACTTTTTCCACCCTGCACTGTGAATGTTTACATGGTGTGTTCAATAAAGACATGAAAACATATCATTGTTTGTGTGTTATTAGTTTAAGCAGACTGTGTTTGTCTATTGTTGTGACTATTATGACCAATTTATGTAGAAATCCAGGTAATTCCAAAGGGTTCACATACTTTGTCTTGCCACTGTACGTGTCAAATCACCCTTACGGGATTACTTGGCACATTGTTAAACAAATGTAATATTCAATAATGAGTGTCTGCTAAATGACTAAAATGTCAAAATTGATATTCTAATTTTATACCTGATGGTTTTCCCAAAACTGAACACTAATTTATTTTTTTCATTATCATTTTCCTAATGTTAACCTACCATTGTCAAGATGTTTTGTACAGTTGAAGTCGGACGTTTACATACAATTAAGTTGAAGACATTAAAACTCATTTTTCAACCCCTCCACAGATTTCATGTTAACAAGCTATAGTTTTGGCAAGTCAGTTAGGACTTTGTGCATGACACAAGTAGTTCTTCCAACAATTGTTTATAGTCAGATTATTTCACTTATAATTCACTATATCACAATTCCAGTGGGTCAGAAGTTTACATACACTAAGTTGACTGTGCCTTTAAACAGCTTGGAAAATTCCAGAAAATTATGTCATGGCTTTAGAAGCTTCTGATAGGCTAATTGACGTAATTTGAGTCAATTGGAGGTGTACCTGTGGATGTATTTCAAGGCCTACCTTCAAACTCTGTGCCTCTTTGCTCGACATCATGGAGAAAATAAAATCAGCCAAGACCTCAGAAAAAAATTGTAGACCTCTGGTTCATCCTTGGGAGCAATTTCCAAACACCTGAAGGTACCACATTTATCTGTAAAAACAATAGTATGCAAGTATAAACACCATGAGACCACGCAGCCGTCAAACCGCTCAGGAAGGAGACATGTAACTGTACTTTGGTGCGAAAAGTGCAAATCAATCCCAGAACAACAGCAAAGGACCTTGTGAAGATGCTTGAGGAAACAGGTACAAAAGTATCTATATCCACAGTAAAACGAGTCCTATATCGACATAACCTGAAAGGCTGCGCCGCAAGGAAGAAGCCACTGCTCCAAAACCGCCATAAAAAAGCCAGACTACGGTTTGCAACTGCACATGGGGACAAAGATTGTACTTTTTTGAGAAATGTTCTCTGGTCTGATTAAATAAAAATGGAATTGTTTGGAAAATAATGACCATCTTTATGTTTGGAGGAAAAAGGGGGTGGCTTGCATGCCGAAGAACATCATCCCAACTGTGAAGCACGGGGGTGGCAGCATTTTGTGGGTGTGCTTTGCTGCAGGAGAGACTGGTGCACATGAAAATTATGTGGATATATTGAAGCAACATCTTAAGACATCAGTCAGGAAGTTAAAGCTTGGTCGCAAATGGGTCTTCCAAATGGACAATGACCCCAAGCAAACTTCCAAAGTTGTGGCAAAATGGCTTAAGGACAACAAGGTCAAGGTATTTGAGTGGCCATCACAAAGTCCTGACCTCAATCCCATAGAAAATTTGTGGGCAGAACTGAAAAAGCGTGTGCGAGCAAGGAGGCCTACAAACCTGACTCAGTTACACTAGTTCTGTCAGGAGGAATGGGCCAAAATTCATCCAACTTATTGTGGGAAGCTTGTGGAAGGCTACCCGAAACGTTTGACCCAAGTTAAACAATTTAAAGGCAATGCTACCAAATACTAATTGAGTGTATGTAAACTTCTGACCCACTGGGAATGTGATGAAATAAATAAAAGCTGAAATAAATAATTCTCTCTACTATTACTCTGACATTTCACATTCTTAAAATAAAGTGGTGATCCTAACTTACCTAAGACAGGGAATTTTTACTAGGATTAAATGTCAGGAATTGTGAAGAACTGAGTTTAAATGTGTTTTGCAAAGGCGTATGTAAACTTCTGACTTCAACTGTAAGTGACAACTTGTAAGGCCTCTCCACATTCCTCCCTGTGTAGGTATGCATTCTGGGTGGACTGCTGTGAATCCCCTCACATCAGTCGTGTGGGCATGGACGGTCGAGGGCAGGTCGTTATCATCGACAAAGAGATCTACAGCCCCACTGCCCTCACTATAGATTACACCAACAAGAGGCTGTACTGGGCAGATGACAACCACATTCTGTTTGCCAACATAGACGGCTCACAGAGACACAAAGGTAAGGCAGCATGTAATGTTGGACTTTTTCCACTATAAGGATATGTGATTAATCAGGGTTTGTACACGTGTCGCCTAGGCATTAGATTGGGAGCTAACGCAAGTCTTGAGGTCTCAGGCTAGGTTACTCATCACACAAGTGTGATTGCCAAGCCACCTCCAATACACATGTATGGAGTGTTTTTGTGAGACAGATGTGCTCTTACCTTGCTCATCAACTAATGATGGTTCTACTGTATTGTATTGTGTCTCTCTCCAGTGTCCTATGATCACATCCAGGGGGTGATGGGTCTGACACTGTTTGAGGACTTTGTCTACTGGACAGATGGGAAATCCAAGTCCCTCCGTCGAGCACATAAAACTACCGGGGCCCAAGGAATTGAGCTGCTCAACTCCTGGCAAGCCATCAAATCCGTCAAGGTTTACCATTCACTACGCCAACCTGAAGGTAGAGTAACCAACCCAGCACAGCAGTACCCTCACCTACCCACCTGCCACCCATAGCCATGGTCATATACTCTATGATTACATAGGTTATTCCTATGATATAGTTGATGATATTGTTATATAGGATGTGACTATATAGGGTATGGTTTTAAGAATGTGGCTAATGTTCTATTGAATTATGTTGTACTTTCGGTTTTGTCCTCCCCCACCCTCTCTTTCTCTCTCCCCCCTCTCTCTCTGTGCAGTGCCCAAGCACCAGTGTCAGGTGGCCAATGGAGGATGCAGCCACTTGTGTCTCCTTTCTCCTGGCGGGGAACACAAGTGTGCTTGTCCAACTAATTTCTACCTTGCTGCTGACAACAAGACCTGCCTCTCCAACTGCACTGCAAGTCAGGTCAGTGCCTGTCCCCTCTCAGCACTTATAGATATGGTAACTATTTTTGCACAGTTTGTTATTCTATTCTGTGTTTTCCCTCAAGGCAGATCTGTTGTTTCATGCCTTTTCTCTTTGTTTATCACACTCTCTCTTCTTTCCTGCCATGCTCTTGTAGCTTAAGTCCCATGAAAATAGTAGTGTTACTTTTTTTGCTTCGCTTTGAATAACAGTTTTTGATTTAAGTTAGAATTCTGTCTGCCTAATTTGTGTTTTCTGTAGTTCCGCTGTGGGACAGACGAGTGTATTCCTTTCTGGTGGAAGTGTGACACTGTGGATGACTGTGGTGATGGATCAGATGAGCCTGCTGACTGTCGTGAGTACCATGTTTTCTCATTTCATGCCAACAATGCATTACTGGACTTCCTGGGGATCCTGGTATGATAGGCTACATTGACACTGAGCAACTTTAATTTTATTATAATCGGTCGGCGTGTCTATAGTATGGATTGATTGTAGCTCAGTGTTAAATTAAAATCTCCCTACCATCATATATAAACACCATGTCGTCATGAGAAGTCCGGACGTTACTAAGAACCACATACCAGATTTTTAACAGGGTTGTTAGCATTAGGAAAGAAATACAATTACTTGCCTCGACCTAGCTCAACATCTAGGCGTCGGATAAGAATGAGACTACAGGGTCCATAAAGTGACCATTAGACTTGCCTCCTTTCAGACTGAATAAGTTTGTAGTGGCAACAGTTTTTATAAAATTTATAATTTATTGCTCTCACGTGCCCATTTCTGTACATTAAGAACCAACGATGTGCTACCTTTTGGTAGCATTTCTGACAATGCTAACATCCTTTTTAGCCAAAGCTCAGAGTTCTAAAACCTGGAACAACAATTATGTTGCTTGTAGTAGGCTAGCAGCTGTAGCTAGCTAGCTAACACCAGTCGGATGAGAAGCAAGCTACAAGCAAAGGAAGTTAGCTAACTTGGTATAATTTGCTTTTTTCACATGGCTGAAGTCATCTGTGTAAACTAAATCAGAGCACAAACGAATAAGCTAGCTAACGTCCTTAGCCACTATTATAGCCAGTTAGCTAGCTAACTAGCCAGTAGTTACAAGCCAACACGACTGTGCCATAGCTGTATAGATTGTGCACCAACCACAACTCAATGTTGACAATATATCTTAGTTAGCTACATTTTCCCATAAAGCATAACTAGTTTATAAGTAATGTTTATAGTCAACACCAAACGTTGCTAACTTATAATACATGCAATGGGCATTGCTCATCTAGTTACTCCGGCATGACACAGTCAAGTTGGCTAGATTAGCTATGTCATCATTTCATTAACCAAGACCAGCCTCTTACAACACAAACTAAAACAAATTGTCTTGCTAAGAAACAGTTAGCTATGTTGAATCTAAACCTGGCCAATGCACATGCAAGTAGCGAATTGGCTGTGCAAAGCACTGAGTGTACACATGCTGTCTAGCTAATTAGCTAGATCAACACGAGTCCGACACGTCGCTGTTTGAGCATCCTGAACAAATTCCAGCCCTTACCTTATTAACGCATTAATTTAGTACAACCTCTGTCAATGCAATTTTCTTCATGCCATTTTAATACACATTTGCGCTGACTGATCAACAGCGTCAAGTTTCTTTTCAGTGTGTTTCCAGAAATCTGAACCCAGTAATCAAATATGATATGTGCTTAATCTAAAGCAGTTTTTGATATTCACCCCCCCCCCCCACCGCTATTTAAAGGGACAATCCATATATTTTGCATTGATGCAAATAGCCATGTCTATGTATTAATAGTACAATTCACACACTATCAATATAACGCGTTGCCATCCCTACTGCCTCTAATATGGCGAACTCACTATACATGCTGCGTTTGTAAATGATGTCTGAGTGTTGGAGTGTGCCTGCCTGTCCATGAATAAATAAAAAACTAGGAAATTGCGCCGTCTGGTTTGCTTAGTATAAGGAATTTGATGTGTAGCATTTACTTTTTACTTTTACTCCAGTATGACTATTGAGTACTTTTCCCAGAACTGTACTTAAGTACATTTAAATCCAGTTACTTTTAGACTTTTACTCAAGTAGTATTTTACTGGGTGACATTTTCTATTAACGTAGCTTTACTTTTACTCAAGTATGACAATAGAGAACTTTATCCACCACTGCCGATAGCGATGCAACTTAAGCTGTGTTTTAACAATGCATTGTTTCTATAACCGCCGAAGAACTTTCATTAAGTTGTCATTAGAGCATGTGCCAGTACTGATAGGATCGCAAGAAAGGCAGCGCTGCTCTCGGATCAGAGTTCTCCATTTAAATCTTACCGACAGATCAGCTCCTAGAAAAATATTGTCACCTATGGTTACAAATTTACTTTTACATAATTTCTCTCTGCATTGTTTGGAAGAACCCATAAGTAAACATTTCATGGTTAGTCTACACCTGTTGTTTACAAAGCATGTGACAAATTACATTTGATTTTCACTAAATCTAATATTGGCAGATCATTGCGCACATGTTGTTATGCCTACACGTCATGAATTTGAGGCAAGAATTACAGACAGTAATCCGCAATCAGCAAAATAGAAGTCATTTGATTGAACATTAAATTGATTTCAATATGTTTTAAATATGTGGCCTACTGTATTAATCTTTAAATGCAGTCACCTTGGTTTCCATTTGAAGCATTTTTTAACCTTTGCTTGTTTATAACAATTGCAAAGACATTGGCAACTTTGTATTGTAGTCAACTTTGTTCTGAAGTTATTGGCGGTCACAGAGAGACAGATAAACATCTTGATTCTATGTTTAGCGGAGATCTTCTGTGTATAAAGTGGCGCGAAAATACAAAAAAGCATCTAACAACCCAGTTAGTTGCGAGTGGTCTGATAACGAGGGTTTTCAAGTGCAACCTTAGTAACAATGGCTTTGGGAAACAGCTCTGACATTTAACGATGTGCCTAAGATGAACTTAGAATTAAGGTGCTTTTGGGAAACCGGGCCCTGGATAGGGCTGTCGCGGTAACCATATTACCGCCACACCGGCAGTCACGAGTCAAATTCCCTGTGACCATTGGCCATGGTAATCCCATCCAAAACTGTGCAAATGAATGGAGCTGATGGGTACCCTAGCAAACTTGCTAACGGCCCTCACTAATGGCCTGGTTGAATTTGAATAACCTAAATTATGAGGACAAATTATGATAGGAGCTAGAGGTCCCATTCCGAAATGGACACGGGACAGCCCAGAACCCAATATGCATGAATATAAAACCCGTTCTGAAACTACCTAAAGGACAACCAGACCCATCCCCTTATGAACCTGGTCCAACCCGAGTGAGGGAAGCAGCAGAAAAGTCGTTTTGCTACTTTATTAAACCGGAGCCATGGAGAAAGGGAGAGAGAGAGAAATGGGCACAGAGCAAGCAAGCTTTAGGCTATAGGAGCCGGAGTCCGTGCAGTGTGTGAATGTGTGCAACACACTAGAGGCTTGGAGCATCGGAGCAGGCAGGCAGGTTTGAGAAGGTTTAAATCCCAAGCAACCTGCATACACATTGTTTGAAGTACAATACAGTCGTATGAAAAGGTTTGGGCACCCCTCTGAGGCTGCATAATAATTTACTCTGTCGTCACAGAAAATGATCACAGTGGCATGCCATTCATTTTCTAATAAAAGCTGAGTACTGGGGTATTGTCCAGACAAAGATTTTTAGTGTAGTAATATTAAGTTGTATGAAATTAAATCAGATGTGAAAAATAGGCTATGCAAAAATTTGGGCACCCTTGTCATTCTGTTGATTTGAATACCTGTAACTACTTAGCACTGATTAATTGGAACACACAATTGGTTTGGTGAGCTCATTAAGCCTTGAACTTCATAGACAAGTGCATCCAATCATGAGAAAAGGTATTTAAGGTGGCCAATTGCAAGTTGTTGTTCTCTTTGACTCTCCTCTGAAGAGTGGCAACATGAGGGCCTCAAAACAACTCTCAAATGACCTGAAAAGAAAGATTGTTCAACATTATGGTTTAGGGGAAGGCTACAAAAAGCTATCGCAGAGATGTAAGCTGTCAGTGTCCACTGTGAGGAACATAGTGAGGAAATGGAAGACCACAGGCACAGTTCTTGTTAAGGCCAGAAGTGGCAGGCCAAGTAAGCTATCGGAGAGGCAAAGGCGAAGGATGGTGAGAACGGTCAAAAACAGCCCACAGACCACCTCCAAAGACCTACAACATCATCTTGCTGCAGATGGTGTCACTGTGCATCGTTCAACAATTCAGCGCACTTTGCACAAGGAAAAGCTGTACGGGAGAGTGATGCGGAAGAAGCCTTTTCTGCACACACGCCACAAACAGAGTCGCTTGAGGTATGCAAACACACATTTGGACAAGCCAGCTTCATTTTGGAATAGGGTGCTGTGGACTGATGAAACAAAGATTGAGTTATTTGGTCATAACAAGGGGCTTTATGCATGGCGGCAAAAGAACACAGCGTTCCAAGAAAAACACTTGCTACCCACAGTAAAATTTTGTGGGGGTTCCATCATGCTGTGGGGCTGTGTGACCAGTGCCGGTACTGGGAATCTTGTTAAAGTTGAGGGTTGCATGGATTCCACTCAATATCAGCAGATTCTTGGGAATAATGTTGAAGAATCAGTCAAGTTGAAGTTACGCCGGGGCTGGATATTTTAACAAGACAACGACCCAAAACACTGCTCAAAATCTACCCGGGCATTTATGCAGAGGAACAAGTACAATGTTCTGGAATGGCCATCCCAGTCCCCAGACCTGAATATCATTGAGAATCTGTGGGATGATTTGAAGCGGGCTGTCCATGCTCGGCAACCATCAAACCTAACTGAACTGGAGATGTTTTGTAAGGAGGAATGGTCCAACATACCTTCATCCAGAATCCAGACACTCATTAGAGGCTATAGGAAGCCTCTAGAGGTTGTTATTTTAGCAAAAGGAGGCTCTACTAAATATTGATGTGATTTTTCTGTTGGGGTGCCCAAATTTATGCACCTGTCTAATTTCGTTTTGATGCATATTGCACATTTTCTGTTAATCCAATAAACCTAATTTCACTACTGAAATATTACTGTGTCCATCAGTTGTTTGATAGATCAAAATGAAATTGCTGATCCAAACACCCAATTATTTATAAATGGAAATCATGGAAATTGTCAGGGGTGCCCAAACTTTTTCATACGACTGTATACTACTATAGTACTTCAAAGCTGTGTTCTGGGAAACCTTGGTAGAGCATGGGTGGAGTAGGCATTGTTGTGCTCATTTGAATTGTCTTTCTTTGTCGGCTTCAGACCAATGCCTACTTCTCACTTAAAACGTAGTTTTTTGTTTATAATAATCTATAACTCAACCTTAGAAAATATATTTTTTATTGCACTTGAGTTACTTTATTGCTGTGATCTTTCAAATTTTCAAAATTGCTCTATATTTTGAAAATTGGAATATGTATTAAATGCTTGCTAAGATTTGCTACTTAGTTACACATGTTTTCTTTTAGGGATATTTTCAGAAATGCAAGACCTGCTGTTTTACATTGTCATTAAGTATTTTTTTAGATTACAAATGTGTAGCTTATCACCATATGTGAGCATACATAATGTTCAGTGTACAAGTACTGTAATTAGCTGGTTTGTATTCCCTGAGATAACGTTGCTAATACATTTTCATACAGCTGAATTCAAATGTCAGCCTGGGCGTTTCCAGTGTGGCACTGGCCTCTGTGCTCTTCCTCCCTTCATCTGTGATGGAGAGAATGACTGTGGGGACAACTCAGATGAGGCCAACTGTGGTAAGGAGGAAGACTGGGGATGTTACCATAGAAATTGAATGACTAGAACATACATTCCCATGCAAGTAGATGGGTGAAGTCAAATTGCTGTGGTCTGAGTTCTATCAATTATATTTCTAGGGTTGTTCCTGTCCTTCACACTGGGTGTGTCTGTAAGAGTCTGTAATCTGTTGAAATCTGGCCACAATAGCATTTCGATTAAAGAAGAAGACTGTGGTTGTTGCTGTCCTTCACACGGACCCTGTTGATGAGAAAATAAGACAATAGCCAGCAGCTTCATACCTTTCTTACTGCTTGATACATTTTAATACATTTTGTTGCAATATAAGTATAGATTTAGAAAACAATAAATCCCATTTGGGGAAGTGCTTTAATTTCAAAGCATTGTAAAACATTGTATTAGCTTGTTCTTGGCTTAGACAACACTTTACCTGAAGGTGATACAGCCCTTTTATTTTCTTTGATGGATGCTTTTCACCTTAAATGAATGCTCCATCAGTTTTACCTCTTCTCCTCCATTTTGTCTTTCAGAGACGTACATCTGTCTGTCAGGGCAGTTCAAATGCACCCAAAAACAGAAGTGTATCCCTCTAAACCTCCGCTGTAACGGACAGGACGACTGTGGAGACGGAGAGGATGAGACAGAATGTCGTAAGAAGAAGAACCTTCTGGATTAGTACCTGACAGATTGTTTAAGGAATTTTTAGGATTACTATTTTAATTTAAACTAGACTTTTTCTATAGGATTATTTTATGTTTGATCACTTTTTCCCTGACGAAGAGTGAGATGGAATTTATTATGTGAAGGTTTAAAGGTGGTATCTGACAAGTTGAGACAAGGTCCTTACCAGTGAATTTATAGTAAAGCTCAGACAGCCTTCCCTTACGTGATGCCTTAAATGATATTGAGTCAGATAGAGATTAGGTATTCCAAAGGCATGCTTGATTAGCCCTTTCCCTGTGTGAGAGGATTAGCTATCATTGAATTAGAAAGTGAAAGCGAGAACAGAATAGAGAGAGGTATTTCTCTTCTGTGATGGTAACTCTAGCTATCAGCAGTAGCATTATACGTCAGACAAATGTCTGTGGGTTGCTACATTTGTTTTGCCTGCATGTGATTTCAAGAGGGAGTGAGTGTCACTATGGAGTGAGAGTCAGTATAAAAGCCTTGATAAAGGAGAGGTATACATCGCAATACACTGTACGAGTCGTAGGCATTCTCACTTTGAATTAGACTGTTGATTTACATTTGTAAATGTAAAATATGTTATCAGAAGCACTGTGCCAATCAAAAGATAATTGTACAGATGTGGGATCTTAATTTGAGCCAGTTTGCAAGAGCAGGAAAATAATCCTGCAGTAACAGGAAATATATATATAGGGGTTGATACATTTTTTGTAAGGGAAAATCAAGTCTGAAATTTCAAAGTGGAAATAACAATCTACAGAAGCCTTTTTAAACCTCAAATACACTACAAGTTTTAAATGTCCTGCAAGTTAACCTGCAACCTGCAACAGATCAAATTAAGTAGCTGCAACTGTGATAATGGGAAGGTAAATAAAGGAATAGAAGACATCTGCTGCTGCTTTTGGTATGCAGTGATGCTATAGTATCTGCCTTCGGTTGTCTATACTGCACATACAGTATATCGGTTTAACTGTTTATTGCAAGTCATTGTTTGCAAATCAGAGGCTGATAATAATAGTATAATAATAATTATTATGATTACATCTGTAAGGTATAGTAATACATGTTATTAACACAGCATGTTCTCTCTCTGTTCTCTCTCTGTTCCTGAATTATAGGTATTTTACACAGCCTATCTGGCCTGTTAATCCATGTGATCAAGGCTGTTCTTCTGTTAGCACTGTCAATAACAGTGTTTGCTCATCTCTCACTCCTTATGCCTCTCTCTCACTCTCTCCCTCTCTCTTCTTGGTCTCGCTCTCTCTCGCTCGCTCTCTCTCTCTCTTTTGGTCTCGCTCGCTCGCTCTCTCTCTCTCCCTCCCACCTTCTCCCCTCCATCCATCCCTCCCTCCCTCTCTCTCCCCTCCATCCCTCCCTCTCTCTCTCTCTCTCTCTCTCTCTCTCTCTCTCTCTCTCTCTCTCTCTCTCTCTCTCTCTCTCCTTCTCTCCCTTCCTCCCTCCTCTCAGCGGAGAGCACCTGTTCCCCGGATCAGTTCCAGTGCAAGGCCTCCATGCACTGCATCTCCAAGCTGTGGGTGTGTGATGAGGACCCGGACTGCACGGACGGGTCAGATGAAGCTAATTGTGGTGAGTGGGGGAGCGCTTAAATCATAAATCAAACCAGTCCTCTAGTTTTATTGAGCCTCGGTTGAAATTGTGATTAGAAAATGAATAATTTTACACATGGGCACATTCTCATCTGCTCTGTACTGATTTGTTGAGTTGAAGCAGCCGTAAAGAATACCTACTGGTAGTTTATCACCACAGGATGTCAGACTTGTCAGTAGTGTGTATGGCACCGAAACAACAAACATCACATTGGATAGTTAGTGCATTATGGCATTGTCTTTGATTATTTTCAGTAGTAGAGGACCTTTCTAACCTCCCACAACTATCTCTTCCGCCACTCATGACTAAACTGTGTAGCCTACTGAAGAGCATCTGAGCTAACCTAAACGTCCTGAGACACAAAGCTCCTAGGAAGTCCCTCAACTGTGTTGTTATAGTTTAAAGCTGACATCTTCCACTGGATGAAGCGTTAAATGATTTTTAGCTATGCTCACACCTAGAGAAGGGACAGAACAAGGTTCAGCATGAAGTCTTCTCCCGCAGAGGTAGAACATGTTCTATCTTTACATTTTTAAAATTGATTTAACTAGGAAAGTAAGTTAAGAACAAATTCTTATTTACAATGACGGCCTACCCACGGCCAAACCCTCCCCTAACCAGGACGACGCTGGGCCAATTGTGCGCCGCCCTATGGAACTCCCGATCACGGCCGGTTGTGATACAGCCCGGAATCGAAGCAGGGTCTGTAGTGACGCCTCTAGCACTGAGATGCAGATCCAGTGTCTTAGACCGCTGCGCCACTCGGGAGCCCTCAATGATTTTGTTTTCCTTTGTGCAGAGGTAGAACGTGTTCTATCTTTTAATGATGTTGTTTTCCTTTTCATCTCAGCCCAACGGTTATATGATAGGCTTCCATTCTCTTTGGTAATATCGAACAGCTCAAAAAGTAATAATAATTGAGTGCAATATAGAGGATAATTAGGATAGTAAAATATAAGTATGTTCCAAAATATATATATACATAATATTTTCATCTCATACGTCCATTACCAGTTCCCTATACCTGTTTGGATGTCATTGTCTTCCACCTGTTGCACATCTAGTTCATATGAAATGATTCACCTCTCGTAAGCCTTTACGACTACAGTGTAGCTGTTCACTGCCTAAAATGGCATATCATTTAAAGGAGATGGCTATTACAGCAGGCCTCCAACAGCTTCCAAACCAACCTTGTCTTTCTCTGTTATTTGGCTGAGGCAATTTAATAAATTGCTTTGTCAATTTGAAAATATTTTTTTTAATTAAATGGTTCGATTGAGAGAACCGTAAAATAATAAAATTGGCATATGTAGTAAGTAAGTGTGTGTGTGTGTGTGTGTGTGTGTGTGTGTGTGTGTGTGTGTGTGTGTGTGTGTGCGCATGTGTGTGTGAAAGAGGTATGTGCATTTGAAGTGAGTGGGTGGAGTGTGTGTGTGGTTGTTGTTATCAGCATGCCAATCTCAACAGAAATTATCATTTGAGTGACGTCTGAAAAGGCTATCATCAGGATTTTTTATAATAGCATGTCACTTCCCTGCTGCCCCCTCCTTACATTGATTTCCCTGTCATCGTTATCTCTGCTTCTGAGGTTCTGTTACTCTTTATCTGGTGGCAGTTTTAAAGATATTTCAGTATACTCGGATACAAATCGATATAGTGCCAAAGTGGAAAAGGTGATGCTAAAATGTTTTTTTTATTTTATTTGTAGGTATACCACATGCCAGTAGTCAAAACATTGACAATATGGAGAAGGAGATTCTTATTTTATTTTTGATTTCATGTCTTTGAAGTGACTTTAAATTGTAATAGTGAAGCTCTATTGAGATAATTAAGATATAGAGTAGATGTTCTTATATATAATCCATTTTGCTATGTCAGTATTTCTTTTAGATCCTGTGTGTGTGTGTGTGTGTGTGTGTGTGCGTGTGCGTGTGCTTGTGCTTGTAGTCCTCCTTCTCCTGTTATCGTATTGGAACAGAAACCAATCTCTTATATTACCCGTATAATATATACAGTATCAGTAATTGTCATGAATAAAATGTATGTGTGTGAATTGTAAAAAGAGGTATGTTTAATTTTTGTTTTGTGCACATAATATTTTAAGAAATAGTTGTGGGCTGGCCACCAATTGGTGTATGACACTGAAAAAAAAAAGACCTTGACAGTATCCTGCCACACCATTCAGCAACTCCAGTCCTCAGGGCCTGATCGGTGTCACACTTTTGTCCCAGCCCCAGCTAACACACCTGACTCCAATAATCAACTAATCATGATATTCTGATTAGAATACAATTTGTTTAATCAGCTGTGTTTTGCTAGGAAACAGTGTGACACCACTCTGGCCCCCAAGGACTGGAGTTGCCCATCCTTGTGATTACTGTTATACTCTGGTCATTACCTCTGACTACTTATGTATACATGTAGTTAAAAATGAGATGTGACAGACTTTGAAAGCCATTAGATGGAATTTAGATATACCATAAACCTTTTTTAGACGTTTGAAAGTTTTTTTTTATCTCCTTGTTTTAGGGAACAGAACCCTCAAGTTCAACTTTTGAGATTAATGAATTTAATGTAGACTGATTGTACATGACATAGACTGACCAGGTGAAAGCTATGATCCCTTATTGATGACACTTGTTAAATCCACTTCAATCAGTGTAGATGAAGGGGAGGAGACAGATTAAAGAAGGATTTTTAAGCCTTGAGACAATTGAGAGATGTATTGTGTATGTGTGCCATTCAGAGGGTGAATGGGAAAGACAAAATATTGAATTGCCTTTGAACGGGGTATGATAGTAGGTGCCAGGCGCACCGTGTGTCAAGAACTGGAACACTGCTGGGGTTTTCACACTCAACAGTTCCCATGTGTCTCAACAATGTCCCACCACCCAAAGGACATCCAGCCATCTTGACACAACTGTGGGACGCATTGGAGTCAACATGGGCAAGCATACCTGTGGAACATTTTTGACACCTTGTATAGTCCATGCCCCATACGAATTGAAGCTGTTCTGAGGGCAAATATTAGGAAGGTGTTCCTAATGTTTTGTACTCTCAGTGTATACTGTATTTATAACATAGCTAAAACATTTGACAATTAAGGGCAATGAGCTATCTGATAACATAATCATAATTACATCACTAACTTTTATTTTTCTCTCTGTCTTAACTATCTTGTGGTGCATTTTGTGCTCTGTATAGTGTAGGTAACACCATCTCATCACTCAGCTTAGAACTACATACTTTTCTGAAACACTTGTTTCAACTTATTTGGTTCTAAGTGTTTAATATTGCAAACTTGTCATAGATTATTTTCGGAGATCTAAGCCATTGGCAGCACAGTCAGGTATTTCATCTTACGCCGTGTTAGCCTCTCTCGAGTACGAAGAATGTTTTGAACTTGGTGTCAGCCTTGCACTATGAGGAAACCCTGAGGAAATGATGATTGCACCATTAATATTCATGCTTTTTGAAGCCATTTTCCTCTGCCTGTTTGTTTGCTTCCTGATGTAAAAAAGATGAAAAGACCTGCGGACCTCATGAATTCCGCTGTGAGAATAACAACTGTATCCCGGACCACTGGAGGTGTGACAGCCAGAACGACTGTGGAGACAACTCAGACGAGCAGAACTGCAGTGAGTAGGCCCGTCTCTGCCGCTCTTTACTCTCTTAGCTATTTGGCAACTTATATATACATCGCCAAGCCTATGCACTTGTGCAGTTCAGTTAGTTCATCTTCAAACAGTTCCAAAATACAGTCTCAGTTTTTTCCCTTCTTGCTCTTTGTTTTGTACACTGTACCGTTCCTCTGTTAAACTTTGTAAAGAGTTGCCACAATCAAAGTAAGTTCTTAACTGTTGCTAACTCGGCTGTGGCTTCTGAGCACGTTCCCCTCTCCAACTCCACTTTGGATCTGAAAGAAAGTCAGAGCTCCAGGTTCTTCAGCTTTGATGCCATCTCTCCTCTTCTTCCCAGGCTTACTTTTTTCTTTAGATATTCATAACCAACTACTGGAATAAAGTTTGTTTACGTATGAAAGGGCTTTGTTAACCCAGCTAGTCCATATCTCTGCTCTGTGTGTGTGTGCGTGTGTGTGTGCGTGTGTGTGTGCGTGTGTGTGTGCGTGTGCATGTGCGTGTGTGTGTGTGTTTGTGTGTGTGTGTGTGTGTGTGTATATGTATTTATGCTGAGTATGCATCGTTCATTTGATTTATTATGCGCTTATTCCCCTTACTAATTAATTTAACTTAAAATGCAATTAAATCACAGCCAAGTGTTGGATGGTAAAGAATTAACCAGGTGCACCAGCTAGGCTATCAGACAGGAGTCTGCAGGCTCATAACCACAAATACATTCACTCCCTACAGTCAGTTAACAGTCTATGATAACCAGGGGGTGAGAGGAGGACCCCAGCACTGGAATTTGATGGTGCTTAAATATGGCATAATGTTGTCCTCAGAGACCTCGACATACAGTGTACCTGAATTTAGAGGTTGCCAGATAGTAAGGTTCAGTAGTATACTGTCCTCCTAAGCTGTCATTGGCTATGAATGTATTTACATCTTGAGCCACAGGCATCCCAACTATCATGTCCAACAAATGTCTTTGACGAGCCAACAAGTTTTTTATACAGTAGGCTTACTGGCAGGGACCAGTTTTTCCAAATGTTATCAATCTGGATTTCACCTATCGGATGGGATTAAACACATAGAAATATAATGAAATGAACAGACAAATCATTGAGTTGAATGGGGACTCTCGTTCTATTCATTCTATTTCTATGCACTTAATAAAAGCGTTTCGCTACACCTGCAATAACATCTGCTAAACACGTGTATGTGACCAATAACATTTGATTTGATTTGTAATCCTATCCAAAAATCCATATTAACTTTTGACAAACTGAGCCCAGATTATTAGCATGCAAGGGCCTTTACACACAACCACATGATTTCACATGTGGAAGATCACATGATTTCACATGTGGAATATCACATGATTTCATGTAAAATTTCACACATGAATCTTGTGAAACATGTCTTTGAGGATAACTTCACATTTGATCATGTGAAATTCATGTGTTTTTTCTGTAAGCGGGCTCTAGGGGATTCCCTTCTCTCACGATACCTCTCATAAAGGCCCATGTGTGTGTTTTCTTAGAGGTTGATTGCTTTTCAAGGGCTATTTCAAGTATAAATAGCCTATATAGCCTTATCTATAACACACTATATATATATATATATATATATATATAGTCTATAACGGACATCACTTGTTAGGGAGTGCTAGGGCCTTGTAGAAAATGATGATGATCCACCCTTGGATGGCAACATTGTGTAACTAGTCTAATTCAAGTTATGTGGTGGAGCGTATATATTGTGTTTGAGGGCCCGGCTCCTACGTCATTTCTATTTCAAGTGTAGTGATGTCCTTGTCCTCTCCCTTGACTCAGAGCCAGTGACCTGTAACCACAAGGACTTTGCCTGTGCTAACGGGGACTGCATCTCCGCTCGATTCCGCTGCGATGGAGACTATGATTGCCCTGATAATTCAGACGAGGTCAGTGATCCCTGTTGTCATTTAACAGCCTGTAATGTAGCCTGTAAATAGCATGTTATAGCCTGTAAACTGTGTGAGTCACAACCTCTTGAATAATCTGATTTAAGTGAATTGACCCTTATTAATCCTAACCTTATGTTTCTATCTTGCTTTTTCTTTCATAAATGTTAGTTTTATTGTTCTTCATATTGAATTGCAAATATGTTTTGATTGCATCATGATTTTCAAATTGTAAAATATTCTGAATTTTATTGGAATGCAGACAAGAATATTATGGATAACAATGTCCTAATAGAGAGACTTTTTGTTTGTACTGTTATTCGAATATGTGAACAATTATGCAAACTGGTTCACTAACCCAAAATACTACATTAACTATGCATGGAAATTATGGACCTGTTTTGTTGAATATGATTGTTTTTTAAAGTGTGAGCTATTCATGAAATATGAGCCAATCAGTAGAAAATATTCAGATCTCCATTGTGTGATGGCTAAGGAGAATGCCACGGAATTACCCATTTATTATGCCTAGTAATTTATTGCTCTGTTAAATACCCCCACAGTAATTATAGCATACAGTATGAGTAATCCCCTCCAAGTGCAACCTATAAACACATAAACACATTATTGTGTGTGGTCCCAGTGACATCATTCTGGATCAAACTGTATACAGTGGGGAGAACAAGTATTTGATACACTGCCGATTTTGCAGGTTTTCCCACTTACAAAGCATGTAGAAGTCTGTAATTTTATCATAGCTACTCTTCAACTGTGAGTGGCGGAATCTAAAACAAAAATCCAGAAAATCACATTGTATGATTTTTAAGTAATTCATTTGCATTTTATTGCATGACATAAGTATTTGATACATCAGAAAAGCAGAACTTAATATTTAGTACAGAAACCTTTGTTTGCAATTACAGAGATCATATGTTTCCTGTAGTTCTTGACCAGGTTTGCACACACTGCAGCAGGGATTTTGGCCCACTCCTCCATACAGACCTTCTCCAGATCCTTCAGGTTTCGGGGCTGTCGCTGGGCAATACGGACTTTCAGCTCCATCCAAAGATTTTCTATTGGGTTCAGGTCTGGAGACTGGCTAGGCCACTCCAGGACCTTGAGATGCTTCTTACGGAGCCACTCCTTAGTTGCCCTGGCTGTGTGTTTCGGGTCGTTGTCATGCTGGAAGACCCAGCCACAACCCATCTTCAATGCTCTTACTGAGGGAAGGAGGTTGTTGGCCAAGATCTCGCGATATATGGCCCCATCCATCCTCCCCTCAATACGGTGCAGTCGTCCTGTCCCCTTTGCAGAAAAGCATCCCCAAAGAATTATGTTTCCACCTCCATGCTTCACGGTTGGGATGGTGTTCTTGGGGTTGTACTCATCCTTCTTCTTCCTCCAAACACGGCGAGTGGAGTTTAGACCAAAAAGCTCTATTTTTGTCTCATCAGACCACATGACCTTCTCCCATTCCTCCTCTGGATCATCCAGATGGTCATTGGCAAACTTCAGACGGGCCTGGACATGCGCTGGCTTGAGCAGGGGGACCTTGCGTGCACTGCAGGATTTTAATCCATGACGGCGTAGTGTGTTACTAATGGTTTTCTTTGAGACTGTGGTCCCAGCTCTCTTCAGGTCATTGATCAGGTCCTGCCGTGTAGTTCTGGGCTGATCCCTCACCTTCCTCATGATCATTGATGCCCCACGAGGTGAGATCTTGCATGGTGCCCCAGACCGAGGGAGATTGACCGTCATCTTGAACTTCTTCCATTTTCTAATAATTGCGCCAACAGTTGTTGCCTTCTCACCAAGCTGTTTGCCTATTGTCCTGTAGCCCATCCCAGCCTTGTTCAGGTCTACAATTTTATCCCTGATGTCCTTACACAGCTCTCTGGTCTTGGCCATTGTGGAGAGGTTGGAGTCTGTTTGATTGAGTGTGTGGACAGGTGTCTTTTATACAGGTAACGAGTTCAAACAGGTGCAGTTAATACAGGTAATGAGTGGAGAACAGGAGGGCTTCTTAAAGAAAAACTAACAGGTCTGTGAGAGCCAGAATTCTTACTGGTTGGTAGGTGATCAAATACTTATGTCATGCAATAAAATGCAAATTAATTATTAAAAAATCATACAATGTGATTTTCTGGATTTTTGCTTTAGATTCCGTCTCTCACAGTTGAAGTGTACCTATGATAAAAAATTACAGACCTCTACATGCTTTGTAAGTAGGAAAACCTGCAAAATCGGCAGTGTATCAAATACTTGTTCTCCCCACTGTATATAGTTTGCTAAGTATTAAATAGTAGTCTGCTATGCATGGTTTATTTTGTCCACCCAATTCTTACCTAAAACTGGCAATGAAGACTCAATGGGTGTCATTGCCCAGCAATACCCTGCCATCCTGCACATATAAAGTGTTAAAATTGTCAATGAAAGTGTTATGTATGTGTTATGAATGAGTTATGAAGTCCTAATGAAGGTACCTTTTAAAGAAAGTATTACCATATGGTTCTACTGTATAAGAATTGGAACGTCTACCATGTCAAGTATAAGCCTGTTGTGAATGTGAGCTTCGTGCCCTTTATATCTGTCTACAGAAGGACTGTGAGGCTCGGTGTGCTGAGGACCAGTTCCAGTGTCTCAATAACCTCTGCATCTCCCTCAAGTGGCTCTGTGACGGCCAAGAGGATTGCAAGACAGGAGAGGACGAGATGAACTGCCAGGGGACAGGTACGGTATATGATAAAGACATGGTATCCCCCCCCCCCCCCCCCCCCGCCCCATTTGAATGTGACATTTAAGTAGTTGTTAAAAAGCTGAGAACCACAAGCTCTTGCGGTGGACTGTTGTAGTTTATATTCTTTGGTTGGAAAACAGGACAAAGTTAGAGTTTTCTTGGACGTTTTTATGGGGAGTAGAGTAAAATGACGACATTTTGTTGTATGAGGCCCCGGGTTCATTCCCCGGCATCTCCACTCCTTTAGGGCGGCAGGTAGCTTAGCGGTTAGAGTGTTGGGCCAGTAACCGAAAGGTCGCTGGTTTGAATACCCGAGCTGACAGGGTGAAAAACCTGTTGATGTGTCCTTTAACAAAGCACTTAACCCTAATTTGCTCCAGGGGCTGACCCTGTAGGTAGGCCGTCATTGTAAATAAGAATTTGTTCTTAACTGTCTTGCCTAGTTAAATAAAGGTTAAATAAAAAAATAAAATAAAATAAAAATACCTCCTATGATAGTTACAAGGTACTAGTAGTAGAATTGCAAAGGCTTGTAATTCCATACTGTTGCAATTCTGTAATGATAAATACCTACTGCATAAGTACCCCGTGTGTTTTTACCCACTGTAAAGCCATACAAACTTAATGAACTGTAACGTTTTTAAACATTTGAAAAGTAAGACGTTTAAAATTGATTTAAAAAAAAATGACCTCAGCAATCTAAACACAATACCCCATAATGACAAAGCGAAAACATGTTTTTCAAAATGTTTGCTAATTTATTAAAAATAAAAAACTGAAATACCTAAGTATTCAGTCTCTTTGCTATGAGACTAAAAATTCATGAATCATTCTTGAGATGTTTGCTCATCGTCTGTGAAACATGAGACCAGCGGATGGATTATAATCACTTAATGTATGACATATCCTTCACATTTACTGGTGCTATCACACTGGCCAGATAATTCAACTATTTGGGCAATGAACGGGTGAGAATTGTTTTTCTACAAATACAAATCGCTTTCTATTCGTGAGAAAGTTTTTTCTACGAATACAAATCGCTTTCTGCGCATGAGAACTTTGTATTTTTATTTTCGTCAAATCCCTGCCAAAAGTCAGGTGACCTAAGGGCTTCCAAATATGGAGTTGCAGGTTTGCCATATCTGTCATGTTTGCGCATATCTCTCCTATGTGCAAATCTTTATGGCAGTCATTTTACTTAAGGCCCTTTGAAATGAAAAAATTCTAATGCAATATATCGATTTACAAATACAAATCAAAAGGTGTTTGTGATTTACATTTGTGCAAAGTGATTTACATTTGTGGATTGCTACTTATTTGTACAGATCATGATACACTAACACAAAATGCATGCTGTGTGTTCACAATACATTTGGCATGATATTGATCCCATACACACACCTGTCTATAAAAGGTCCCACGGTTGACAGTGTAAGTCAGAACAAAAACCAAGCCATGAGGTCGAAGGAATTGTCGGTAGAGCTCAGAGACAGGATTGTGTCGAGGCACAGATCTGGGGAATGGTACCAAAAAGTGTCTGCAGAATTGAAGGTCACCAAGAACACAGTGACCTCCATCATTCTTAAATGGAAGAAGTTTGGAACCACCAAGACTCTTCCTAGAGCTGGCCGCCCGTCCAAACAGATTGTCACTCTGACAGCTTTAGAGTTCCTCTTTGGAGATGGGAGAACCTTCCAGAAGAAAAACCATCTCTGCAGCACTCCACAAATCAGTCCTTTATTGTAGAGTGGCCATACGGAAGCCACTCCTCATTAAAAGGCACATGACAGCTCGGGTTTGGAGTTTGCGAAAAGGCTCCTAAAGACTCTCAGACCATAAGAAACAAGATTCTCTGGTCTGATGAAACCAAGATTGAACTCTTTGGCCTGAATGCCAAGCGTCACGTCTGGAGGAAACCTGGCACCATCCCTACGGTGAAGCATGGTGGCGGCAGCTTCATGCTGTGGGAATGTTTTTCAGCGGCAGGGACTGGGAGACTAGTCAGGATCGAGGAAAAGATGAACGGAGCAAAGTACAGAGAGATCCTTGATGAAAACCTGCTCCAGAGCCTCAGGACCTCAGACTGGGGCGAAGGTTCACCTTCCAACAGGACAACAACCCTAAGCTCACAGCCAAGACAACACAGGAGTGGCTTCGGGACAAGTCTCTGAATGTCCTTGAGTGGCCCAGCCAGAGCCCGGACTTGAACCCGATCGAACATCTCTGGAGAGACCTGAAAATAGCTTTGCAGCTACACTCCCCATCCAACCTGACAGAGCTTGAGAGTATCTGCAGAGAAGAATGCAAGAAACTCCCCAAATACAGGTGTGCCAAGCTTGTAGCATCATACCCAAGAAGACTCTAGGCTGTAATCGCTGCCAAAGGTGCTTCAACAAAGTTGAGTAAAGGGTCTGAATACTTATGTAAATGTGATATTTTAGTTTTTCTTTTTTTATAAATTAGCAAAAAAACAGTTTTTACTTTGTCATTATGGGGTATTGTGTGTAGATTGATGAGAAGAAAAACAATTTAATCAATTTTAGAATAAGGCTGTAACCGAATACTTTCCGAAGGCACTGTCATTGTAACATGGCTCATATTCCATGAGGAAAATGTATTGAATTCTACTGAAGTACAGCTACTACAATACAGTAGCTAGCCGGTGTAACCTCATCCGGAAGCCCCAGTGTTGATGATTGCTTGAGTGGGTTTCAGCACTTCATTCAGCAGTAGGCAGCACACAGCAAGCTCTAGCCTGAGGGAAGACATCATATTTAGATCTAGGATCTGTTCAAAGTCCAGCACTGCTGGTTTGGAAAGAATGTTTATTTTTTCACGAGCTCATAAGTGTGCAGAACACATACAAACTGGCCCCACTCATGCTGTGAATGATGTTATATTTCTATGTTGTGGAGTGTGTACACTCAATAAAGCTCTATATCTTTGATCTGGGTGTTTCCAGTGCTCCCCTCTTGCTCCCTAAATGAGTATGTGTGTGCCAGTGGAGGCTGCGTCTCGGCCAGTCTGAGATGTGATGGACAGGACAACTGTCTGGACGGATCAGATGAGGTGGGTGTGGCTCTGCTTGGTACTTTCACTTCGTCTATATCAAATCAATCTATAACTCACTTACTGGAGCTTTTTTTTTGCTTATTTACATAATACGGCAGAGATAAGTATTTGAAGAAAAAATAAATAATGATTTTATCCAGTGCTATAGCTGATCTTGCCACTCATTTATGTTGGGATTTTCCTATTTGTAAGGATGACCCCTACATAATTTGGTGCCCCGTGTAAGGTGAATTCCTAACAGTATTCAAAAGGATGTGAGTGAAGACACTCGTATCAAATTTTATCACTGACAATGGCTTGACTGTGTTGGACATTTGATAGTGTATAATGTTGTTTATGTGTTTTGTGTTGCCATGTCGACAGGCGGGCTGTGTGAAGGAGTGCAAGGAAGATGAGTTCCTGTGTCTGAACCACGCCCACTGTATCCCACGGAGATGGTGCTGTGACGACGTGTTTGACTGTGTGGACCATAGTGACGAGGAGAACTGCAGTCAAGGTACAACAGGGGCTGGACATATTCACTTCACATGTCAACATACTAGAAAACTGTAACTGCAGCCAGAGTAGGACAGGTATTAGACATTTTAAAAGGGACTGGTCAGAGCTCACTTGATTCAGTTGCAATTGAAACTTTGTTTAAGAGAGATGGGGTGGAAACTGTCTCCTCTTAGGAAGTAGTTGGTTTTCCATACAAGTCCATTTTCATTTTCTTTTCATTTACAGGCCACACACACACACACACACACACACACACACACACACACACACACACACACACACACACACACACACACACACACACACACACACACACACACACACACACACACACACACAGTGAGGAAGGCACAAGCTTAAACGTATACAGTGTTCTGTAAAAGAAAAAACGTGTTCTGTAAAAGAAAATTAAACAGATTCAATTGCAACCAATGTTCCCTAAAACAATGTTGGGACACTTAGCAAATTTAAGGTCTTGTGAGCGGAAACTTAAACATTGTGAGAATTTTGTGCAACTTCCGGTGCGCGTATCCAGTGAACACTGAGGCTGTACCCTTACGGTTTTAGACAGTAGCCAATAGGCTATTGTGGCTATTTGAACATAACCTACCAATTAAACCAATGGAGCAAAATCTATTACATTTTTGTGATATAGCCTACAGTAGACTATATGTGGTGCTCAATGCAGGCCTACAATGCATGAGCCTTTTTAAAAATGTTTTTACATTTTGAAGGGCTTGACATTAATTAAGGATGTTTTAATTGGTCTGTAACACCATGGGCCAAATAGATGACTATAAATTTAATTGTATTGTGTTGTATGATGCAAGAAATGTTTTACAAAATACAATTAATTAGTATTACCATACAGAGAATTAGACAATGTAGGCTACCTCTCTGCCTGTTGGCTTATTTGCATATTCAATCATGTCTCAAAATACAACACTGCCCCTTTAATTAAGACATAAGCTTTCTACCTGACTCGCTTTTCAGAGATTGCTTAAAATATAGCCTACAGTAGGAAGCAGTATTGCTTACCTATACTTATCTATAACTGGGCTAATCACTCACTAACTAGCAAAGAATATCAGCAAATGAAAAGCCATTCACTCACATGTGATTGAAAGACCACTAGTAGGCTACCCCGCAAATGGAATTCTACTCCATTGCGCTGTGGCTCTGCCTACAACAAAATCACAGACTTAATCTTGCAAAGTTAGATTTGTTTTGTTGCGTTGAAAAGGGACTGATATAATTTGTACGATCACAGAAAAATAGTTGATCTATATAGTGCAAACTTATGGGGCGAACTGAGTGAAGTTCAATCTCTTGCGTTTGTGTGGCATAGCAATTATTTTGTGCGGCAGTCCTGGAGGAAGTGTGGGTACGCGCGCAGTTTAAAGGAAACATTGACTTCAACTATGGATAGAGTTGGGCATGTTTACTGGAACACTGTAATAGAGGTTACATGCCTGCCAATATGGCACACACATGAGCTTTTCTTCCTTCCCAGCTTCCTTCACAGTACCAAACTCACACAACACATGCCTAGTAGCATAGCAACCACCATTCTCGCCATGTGTTTTGCTGGAAAAGGTGTACAATACAATAGTCATATTCTGAACAAGCAAAGGTCACTTTGCTAACAAGAATTCTTTCATACAGACACTATAATGATAGCACAATGCTATTGAATAGAAGTTTAGAAGGAAATGGAAAAACCTAGCTATAAGACAACCTTGTGAAAGAAAGAAAGCCCATGGCACTACTGTTAACCTTCAGTTTGTAATTGCAGGCGTCTTCTTCTGCCGTCCTGATGAGTTCATTTGCAACAACACCTTATGCAAGCTCCATGCGTGGGTGTGTGATGGCAAGGACGACTGCGGAGACAACTCAGACGAGGACACAGAGATGTGTGGTGAGTTGAAATAACAACGTCTCTCACTTAGATCTTTTCTCAAAGATATTTCATGGATGTTTTATTAGTTATAACTTCATGCAAGGTGGTGTTCATGGTTGAAATGGTGGATTATGTTAAAAGGAACAGAATGAAATCAGTTGAATAGACTAGAATGGACTCTGTTGAATGGACAAAAATGGAATCAGTTTAATGGACTAGAATGGACTATGTTGAAATAACTCAAATGTATTTGACTGTCTGGAATACTTGTGTTATTCTTCTCCCCTCCAGCCAAGCGTTCCTGTCCCCCCACACGGCCACACCGATGCAGAAATGACCGCGTGTGTCTGCGCCCTGACCAACTGTGTAACAAGGTTGATGACTGTGGGGATAACTCGGACGAGGAAGAATGTAGTGAGTTTACACCAGCTACAGTTCAAACGTTAGGTTTTTCTTCATCAAGAATGTTGAACTAAGGAGATTGTATATTCCAATAAAACATTATTCCTAATCGTATCAGTGCGACAATAGCAACAACGTTGTATTAGTCAAGTTCCTTTGATATCCCTGGAAACTCAAAGCCCCACATATTTTTATTCATTTATTCTTATTTTTTATTTAACCTTTATTTAACTAGGGAAGTCAATTAAGAACAAATTCTTATTTACAATGACGGCCTACCAAAAGGCAAAAGGCCTCCTGCGGGGACAGGGCTGGGATTTAAAATAAAAATATAGGCCAAAATACACATCATGACAAGAGAGACACCACAACACTACATAAAGACAACATAGCATGGTATCAACACATGACAACAACACGGTAGCAACACAACATGGCAGCAGCACAACATGGCAGCAAAACAACATGTAACAGCACAAAACAGGGTACAAACATTATTGGGCACAGAACAACAGCACAAAGGGCAAGAAGGTAGAGACAACAATACATCACATCATATAAAGATATCTCAAAGTACCACTCATCCTTTCATGCAAATGCCTTCTCTGTTGCCGATGCGGTCTTTCTCTCTGACGTGTGTTTGGCTCCTGTGTGCGTCCCAAAGCAGAGGTGGTGTCTGGTAGACCCAGACGTTGTGGGAAGGCAGAGTTCACCTGCAGTACACAGCGATGCATCCCAGCCCAGCTGCAGTGTGACCTCTTCAATGACTGTGGGGACGGGGCATTGGACGAGCAGGACTGCAAGGACTGTACGTGTGTGTGTGTCACACAGATCAATATGCTGCTGTTTAGCTGGAAGTATTAAATGTCACTAGGCAGGAACTGGATCCATGAGATAATTTAGGGTTATTCTGCTAGATCCAAATGTTAGATGATGTCACAACATTTATGGCAATACTTGCGTATTTGCGGTGTGTTTTTTTTGTCTGATGAAAGTTGATGCTTCCACACATCAATGGAGCAACTGTATGCAAGTATATTCAATGTATAGGAATGCGTTTTCATGTACAATCAAATTGTTGTTTTCAATTGTAGCTTCCAATGGAGACATATGTGGAAAGAAAACAAACCCTTGTGGGGAAGATGCAATTTGCAATCAGACAAACACAAATGCAATATGTCAGTGCAAATCTGGCTTCAAGAGGAATCTAAAGACTGCCCAGTGTGAAGGTACTGTATGGCCTGTTTCTACCCTCACTATTTAATTAGACAGAATAACAATATTGTAACAATAAATTGCATTCTTTAACATATTTAACATTTAACATATATTTAACATTTAACTAATGTGGTTAAATATGTACATAATGTAGCCGTGGTTAATTCACAATATACATAACATATTGCTTTCTAGTTTTTTCTTGCAGACACCGATTCCTTCAATATCTTTCTCTCTGAGTACGTGTTTATAGTAGCTTTCACTTACAGATCATTTAGGAAGCAATCCAGTTTCAATGAGCTTAAGTAATTACGGATTGAGTAGCCAAGTTTAGCATAATTTAGTTGGAGATAATAATATCTGCGATTATAAATTGAACTCTGAACCTGGCTCTTGCCTCCTAGTTATTGCTTTTGCAGCTCAGTGGTTATTGATGATTCTATTCAGGGGGAGAGTAACTAAGTACTCAAGTTGTAATTTCCACTTCTGTAATGGGTTAAGACACTACACCTACTATGCATGTTATCATCACATCAGCTGACTGTTACTCTGACTTTTTAACATTTATTTAACCTTTATTTAATTAGGCAAGTCAGTTAAGAACAAATTCTTATTTACAATGACGGCCTACAGGGTCAGCTATAGTAGTACAGTGCCCTAGGAGCAAATTAGGGTTAAGTGCCTTGCTCAAGGGCACAACGACAGGGTTTTCACCTTGTCAGCTCTTGTATTCGAACCAGCGACCTTTCAGTTACTGGCCCAACGCTCTAACAACTAGGCTACCTGCCGCCCTGGTATGACTATGACTCAGCTTAGTAAAGCTGGTATAGGAACATGCTTCTACATGTGAAACTGAACCAGTGTTAACAGCGATAGTTGTTTTTTTTAGCAGGTTGGCATTTATTGGGATGACTCATTTACTGGTAGGCATCTCTACAGGGTAGTCTCTAGCTGGCACAGCCACAAAGTCATAAAAGCTAAGCCTAACCTTAACCCTAAACTTTATCACGCTGCTAACCTTATACCTAACTCTAACCTTAAATTAAGACCAAAAAGCAAAATTGTTTTCATTTTTATGATATATACCCAATTTTGACTTTGCAACTGTCCAATCTAGTGGAAATCACACTTTTTAAAATGATTTAAAATGTTAATTACAGTATACAATAGATATGCTCACATCCTATAGGTTAGGGCAATATCAACATAAACTGAAATGCTTGTTCACATTTCTGATTTGAGGTATGGCAGCATAACTGTTTCCATGTGTTTCCTTTTCTCCACAGAAATCAATGAGTGTCTTGAGTTTGACACGTGTGCTCACTATTGTACAAACACTAAAGGATCCTACAAGTGTACTTGTGACAGGAATTTCAAGGAAATCAATGGAAACTGTCTAGTAAAAGGTATGGAACATTTTATTATTGTACTTTCTAACTATCATATACAGTTGAAGTCGGAAGTGTACATACACCTTAGCCAAATACATTTAATCCTAGTAAAAATTCCCTGTCTTAGGTCAGCTAGGATCACCACTTTATTTTAAGAATGTGAAATGTCAGAATAATAGTAGAGAGAATGATTTATTTCAGCTTTTATTTCGTTGATCACATTCCCAGTCGGTCAGAAGTTTACATACACTCCATTAGTATTTGGTAGCATTGCCTTTAAATTGTTTAACTTGGGTCAAACGTTTCGGGTAGCCTTCCACAAGCTTCCCACAATAAGTTGGGTGAATTTTGGCCCATTCCTCCTGACATAACTAAATCAATTAAAAAAATTAAGAACTGGTGTAACTGAGTCAGGTTTGTAGGCCTCCTTGCTCGCACACGCTTTCAGTTCTGCCCACACATTTTCTATAGGATTGAGGTCAGGGCTTTGTGATGGACACTCCAATATCTTAACTTTGTTGTCCTTAAGCCATTTTGCCACAACTTTGGAAGTATGCTTGGGGTCTTTGTCCATTTGGAAGACCCATTTGCGACCAAGCTTTAACTTCCTGACTGATGTCTTGATGTTGCTTCAATATATCCATATCATTTTCCTTCCTCATGATGCCATCTATTTTGTGAAGTGCACCAGTCCCTCCTGCAGCAAAGCACCCCAACAACATGATGCTGCCACCCCTGTGTTTCACGGTTGGGATGGTGTTCTTCAGCTTGCAAGCCTCACCTTTTTTCCTCCAAGCATAACGATGGTCATTATGGCCAAACAGTTCTATTTTTGTTTCATCAGACCAGAGGAGTTTGGAAATTGCTCCTAAGGGTGAACCAGACTTGTGGTTGTCCACAATTCTTCTTCTGAGGTCTTAGCCAATTTCTTTTGATTTTCCCATGATGTCGAGCAAAGAGGCACAGAGTTTGAAGGTAGGCCTTGAAATACATCCACAGGTACACCTCCAATTGACTCAAATGATGTCAATTAGCCTATCAGAAGCTTCTAAAACCATCATTTTCTGGAATTTTCCAAGCTGTTTAAAGGCACAGTCAACTTAGTGTATGTCAACTTCTGACCCACTGGAATTGTGATATAGTGAATTATAAGGGAAATAATATGTCTGTAAACAATTGTTGGAAGAATTACTCGTGTCATGCACAAAGTAGATGTCCTAACCGACTTGCCAAAACTATAGTTTGTTAAAATGAAATCTGTGGAGTGGTTGAAAAATGAGTTTTAATGACTTTAACCTAAGTGTATTTAAACTTCCGAATTCAACTGTATCTTGCTGTGCCATATATTGAGCTAGGATGTGTTACTGTTGTAGTTTGAATAGATATACAGTATGTTGTTTTTTGCCAAAACACAATATTGTATATCCTTTATTTGAAAATATTAGTTGTATTCAATAGATAAAACTGTACTCAGACTGCACTTTATCCTTACCACTATTCATTGTAAAGATAGTGCCATAGTCATCAGATAACCTTTACATTACGATAACAGGATTGTATAAGTACTACTGAATGTATACAAGACCAGCCATTTAACCATTTAGATAGTATAAAAACTGAGCTGTTTCTGATGTGACCAATAAGGACTGTATTAATAATGACTGCCAATATTCACTACATCTATTCCAAATATTTACTCTAAATTGTTAATGTTACAGGTGTATACACTACGCTTTGATACAGTGCCTTCAGAAAGTATAACATATAACATTTCGTTGTGTTACAGCCTGAAATTAAAATGTATCAACAAAAAAAATAATCTCATCCATCTACACACAATACCCCATAATGACAGTGAAATCATGTTTTTAGACATTTTTTCTAATGTGTTGAAAATTAAACAGTGAAATGTTTCTAATTTACATAAATATTCCCACCTCTGCGTCAATACTTTTTATAAGCACATTTGGCGGCGATTACAGCTTTGAGTCATCTTTGGTATGTTTGTATCAGCTTTGCACATCTGGATTTGGGGATTTTCTCCCATTTTTCCTTGCAGAGTTTCTCAAGCTCTGATTTTCAATGAGATTCAGGTCTGGGCTTTTGCCAGACCACTCAAGGACTTTCACATTCTGGTTCTGAAGCCATTCCAGCGTTGTTTTGTCTGTATGCTTGGGGTCATTGGCCTGTTGAAATGTAAATCTTCGCCTCAGTCTAAGGTCGTTTGCACTCTGAAAGGGGGTTCTCATCAAGGATTTCCCTGTATTTGGCTCCATTAATTGTTTCCTCTATCCTTACCAGTCTCCCAGGCCCAGCCACTGAAAAGCATCCCCATAGCACAACGCTGCCACCACCATGCTTCCCGGTAGGGATGGTGTTAGACGGCTGTGCCTGTTTTTTTCTCCAGACATAGAGCTTTGCATTCAGGCCAAAGAGTTAAATTTTTGTCTCATCAGACCACAGAATCTTTTGCCTTATGCTCTCAAGAGTTTTTCACGTGCCTTTTTGCTAACTTTAGGCATGCTGTCATGTGCCTTTTTCTCAAGAGCGGCTTCCGTCTGGCCACTCTCCCATAAAGCCCAGATTGGTGAAGTGCTGTAGAGACTGCGGAACTTCTGTCAGGTTCTCTCATCTCAACTAAGGAACTCTGTAGTTCTGTCAGTGGTCATTGGGTTCTTGGTCACCTCCCTGACCAAGGTCCTTCTTGCTCAGTTCGGCTCTAGGTCTGGGTAGTTACATATTTTTTCAGTTTCCCAATGATGGAGAGACTACTGTGCTCTTGCAAACTTTCAACACTCTAGAAATTGTTTTATACCCATCCCCAGATGTATGCCTCATCACAATTATATCTCAGAGATCTAGTTTCTGTGTGCATGTCAGCACTATATACAGTATAGACAGCTGTGTTTCTTTCTAAATCATGTCCAAACAATTTAATGGGCACAATGTAATGGACACCAATCAAGTTGTAGTGACATCAAAAGAATTTGGATGCACCTGAACTCAATTTGGAGTGTCATAACAAAGGGGTGTGAATACTTATGTAAATTTGATATTTCTTTAATTCATTTGAAATAAATTAGCAAACATTTCTAAAAAACATGTTTTCACTTTGTCATTATGGGGTATTGTGTGTAGATGGGTGAGAAAAAATATATTTAATCCATTTTGATTTCAGGTTGTAACACAACAAAATGTGGAATAAGTCAAGGGGTATGAATACATTCTGAAGGCAATTTTGCAATTTTAATGACATCTCCTCTATCCCCACTCTTCCTACTGATTGGCACCATGGTGGTAGTAGTAATAAATGACTGGCCTTGTTGCTATGTGATTATGTATTATTGTCCTGATAAACAAGGAAAATATGATATATAGGGGCAGTTTATTGGACACAGATTAATCCTAGTCCTGGAATAAAATGAAAACTCAAAGGAGAATCACCATCAAAGATGCTTTTTAGTCCAGGACTAGGCTTAATGTGCCTAGAAAACTGCCCAAGAATGTTTATATATTACTTGATTGCCATATAATAGACTGTTTTGCTTCTGTTAATGAAATGATGCTGTCAAACTGTTGTTTAAAACCCCAAATGGAATTTAGCCACTTTTCATTTTTTTTGCATATTAATAACTCAACAACGGGCAGGACCAGAAGATCGACTGCTCTACATAGCTAATGACACTGAAATCCGAAGTTTTGTGTATCCGTTTAACCAGAGCCATGGACACAAACTCCTCACTCGCATCGAGGACAATGCCCGCATTATTGGGATGGATGCTCTGTTACACCAACAAAAGTTTATCTGGGCTACCCAGTTTAACCCTGGGGGACTTTTTTACAAAGACATCCTAGACAAGAGTCAAACTAAAACTAATGTCGGAAACATAGTAAGTATCTCCAATGGTGTGTTTAGGGTGGTTTGAAAGTCTACTTTACTTTTTAATGTATGATAGTTGTCCATTCAATGTTACTAATATCCACAGGATATCTACAGCATTGTTTAAGTAACAAGATATGCATGTTTTTTTTTTTTGTCTTTTCTAATGCCATTAAGGCTACAGTATGTCTTGGTTTCTGCATTTGAGCACAATTACTTATAGAATGATTATAGCCGCGAGAGCTTGAAAATAGCAGTGAGTGCTTGAAGATTAAATGTGTCTCATATAGTCACATATCTCATCTGAGCAAGAGTACAGAACATTAGCAAGGTGCCAACCTTTTTCCAGTTTATTGTTTGAATTAAAGGAGCTACGTCACAGGGTTATAGAGCACTAGAATTTAACGCAAAAATATAAGCGTTCTGTCACAGCGAAAATACTACATTCGGCAAATCCAATCGATTGTGAGATATGGCATATACATTTTATGTGATACATTTGGGTCGCGGGTTCAGAATTGTACCTTTTCTGAGATCTCGGCCAAGCGAGGAGGAAACAGCAGCCAGCTCACGAAAGAGCTCCTCGTAAATACAACACACATATAAACAGACATTGAAAGCTCTTACAATATTTGATTATTACGTTTCTCTAAAACAGGTTATAGGCTACATGGGCACCACCAAGTTAGAACAGTAGGCGAAATTAAGAGGTGAAAATAGACCAAATTATTGGGGCGAGGCACATTGAATGCCGTTTGGGTCTTTGCGTGTCAAAAAAGATACACTTCAAATAACACTTTGACTCGTTAAATAAGCTTTTAATTTAACATGTCAAATAACAGAATTATATTATAGAATGTTGCGTGTGCTGAATTTGCACGTGCAAGCCAAGTGCCACCACTACTATCAGTAGCACTGTCAAAGCTGTAGAAAAAGTCTGCAAACAATCACACACCGGCCATGATCGATGTGTTTACAATACCGCGTTGGTGAAAATATACCAAAATATTAGGGTGAGGCACATGGGCTACTAACAGCTTACTACACAACATTCACTTAGTATTACTTTCATAGCTACAGAATACATATATCTCTGGCATTCTACATAATTTATTAAGCAGTGTAACAGTTTTGCTTCAGTCCCGCTCCTAGCCCCTACCTGGGCTCGAACCAGGGACCCTCTGCACACATTGACAAAAGTCACCCTACACGGCACTACTGAGCAGCACCATCATCCTCACACAACTGCATGAACTTGAATGTATAATACATCCACAAGGCTCATTGCTAAAATACCCATATAATCATTACAGTATACATCCATATAACCACAGAGCATATACTGTAAGACTAGACACGGAAATGCTAAATGTCTGAAAAAGCGATGACAGAAACAACAGGGTTAGCAAGCTAACAAGCTAACAGTTGCTAGTTCTGCGTCAATACTTTTTAGAAGCACATTTGGCGGCGATTACAGCTTTGAGTCATCTTTGGTATGTTTGTATCAGCTTTGCACATCTGGATTTGGGGATTTTCTCCCATTTTTCCTTGCAGAGTTTCTCAAGCTCTGATTTTCAATGAGATTCAGGTCTGGGCTTTTGCCAGACCACTCAAGGACTTTCACATTCTGGTTCTGAAGCCATTCCAGCGTTGTTTTGTCTGTATGCTTGGGGTCATTGGCCTGTTGAAATGTAAATCTTCGCTTCAGTCTAAGGTCGTTTGCACTCTGAAAGGGGGTTCTCATCAAGGATTTCCCTGTATTTGGCTCCATTAATTGTTTCCTCTATCCTTACCAGTCTCCCAGGCCCAGCCACTGAAAAGCATCCCCATAGTACAACGCTGCCACCACCATGCTTCCCGGTAGGGATGGTGTTAGACGGCTGTGCCTGTTTTTTACGTTTCTCTAAAACAGGTTATAGGCTACATGGGCACCACCAAGTTAGCTTGCGGTAAACACACTAATTAGCATAACAAAGGAGTGCATCCAAAAATATTAACTCACATTTCTGAAGGACGCACACTGGCCTTGGCTAAAACAAAGAATGCTAACTAAATGTAGTCACAGGAGATGGCTGGAACTTATCAAAGCTTGTGTACTTTCTCTATTTACTTCCTTGTCCTCAGTTAGAGATTGCCCATCATGCTCTGCTCCACATCACCGGTGGCCGGAGTTACAACTCTATGATGAACTGATATTTACTCTCAATAGTCTTTTGTACAGATACTTTTTATCTATATTTTCTCTTCATTATTTATCTTCATATGACAAGGATTAGCCAGTAGACTTGATTCATGATGATGACTGCTAGCTAAGATTGAAAGTAAGATGTAGACATGATCAGTCCAATCAAAGCTACTGTACATATAACGTGATTTGACGTCATTTCTGTGGCCAATGACCTTGAGCGTTCTTGGAACTGCACTTGTAATATAACTCGATGGCTGAAATGTTGAATGTCCACCTTACTAAGGACTTAAAATAGGCGATTGCGCAATGTCCCCATGAGTGACAGAACAGCCAATCACGGCGCAATGCTCCTATTTTCTGTTGGCCCGCCCCACCACCACAGAGAGCACTGAGCTAGGCTGAAACACACATTTTGGAGCTGCCTTACTCAAGAAAACAAAAAAGAGACCATGTTGATATGCCACTTTATTAACTAAATTATACTGTATATTGAGTTAATAAAGCCCCACCTGCCCTGAATGACTGGTCGCCACTGGAACCTGCGACCCAAATTTATCACATAAAATGTATATGCCATATCTCACAATCGATTGGATTTCACACATTTAGTATTTTTGGTGTGACAGAACGTTTATATTTTGTAGATTAGAATTTTTACACAAAGTTATATCTAGCGCTGCGGAAAGTGGGGGGCTGCATGACCCTGTGACGTAGCTCTCGCTCTAGTTCTACCTCGTTTCCCCTGAGCTAGCGCTTTGACAGACAGTCTGACAGCGAGTCAGAGGGGTTTAGGAACATACCTTTTTTTTTTTTTGCCGTTATTCCCCTTTAATGCAATGAATGTCTCAGACAATACATTTGTCTAATTTGTAGATATGCCTACTGACAAGGTCGAAGAAAGCCATTACATTGTTATATGATTAATTACACATATCTTTCAATGTAATTTGGACATACTCTTATTCAAAGACCATGATGTACATTTACTAGCATCAAGTATTGCATTAGACATACCTTTGTCATGTTTGATAGGGGAGAGAATAGTGAGTGCATCTAAATAAGCCAATAGATAAGCCAATTCTTCACATCTGAATGTTATTAGTTTCAAGTTTATTTGCCATATGTAATACCTTCAAAGTCTTTGTCATGTTCACGCTTTCATGTTCACATGCATTGATTTTCCTTGCAGTGTTCAGACTTCCGTAGACCGAGGGATGTGTCTGCTGACTGGATTACAGGAAATATCTATTGGACAGACCATTCTAGAATGCACTGGTTCAGCTATTACACAGCCCACTGGACTAAGCTCAGATACTCTATAAACGTAGGCCAGCTCAGAGGGCCAAATTGCACCCGTCTGATAACTGACATTGCAGGAGAGCCGTATGCCATCGTTGTCAACCCAGCCCGAGGGTAAGGGCATCCTTTTCATACAATGTTACATTTCGTCATTATGTTGTCACTTTATACCTTTTTGCTTCGTCGTTCTTTTGTAACTCTGCTGAAGGAAGACAGCTGTGCAATTTAGAAAAATGCATCCAAGAAAGTTTCCAAGATTAGTTTTCTTTTCTGATTTGTTAAGCAATAAGGATAGCCAGGGATTCTATACATATATCAGTGATTCCAGGGATTATATAAGTATAGAAAGGGATTCCAGGGATTATATAAGTATAGACAGGGATTCCAATCTCTGTGCATTTAATCCCCTGATATCCATTAGACCAGATGCTATGGACCCAACTGAAAATGCTTGACTTTGTATCTTCTACAGGATGATGTATTGGACAGTAATAGGTGATCATTCTCATATTGAGGAGTCGGCTATGGACGGGTCCATGCGTAGGATCATTTTGGAGAAGAACCTCAGGAGACCAACAGGTATCTACAGTACAGTGTCTCCTCATGTCACATTAGTTTGATTTTGCTAACATACTGTACCATAGGAGAAAACTTTTTGACAAGTGAATTAAGTGTGAAGACTGAAACAGTAAGGAAATGTCATTAGACATACGCATCATATTTATCTGCCTGTATTTTCCAAGTCCATACATATCTTTTCATTAAGATGTGACGTTGTAGACTAGCCTAGTTCCAGGTCTGTCTGTGCAGTCTTGTTAATGGCAATGACTGTAGTAGTTGGCAAGACAGAAAATACCGATCTGGGACCAGGTTAGTTGTAGGCTAGAGGATAAAGCTGTTTAAAATAAGGCCATGGGAAAAAAAGTATGAATCTCTCTGACACACCAAACCTGTTGTGATGGTCCTGGGGGAGACACTTGGTGCTGATCTAGTTTTTAAAGATGGTTTGGCCTCCTTTAAAATCAGGGACCCATGAACTGTCTCGGTCAAGGTAGGGGGAATTCATCATCTGTGGAAAAATACACACCCATTTAATCACCATGGCAACTTGGGTCGTTTAGCCAGCCAAACACATTATATAAATAAATAGTCACTTAGAAACAGAAATGTAGACTTAACAACAAAAGTCTGTCATCAAAAGAAAAGACAAGTATGCTAGTGTATATACATATATATCCTGTAGTATTATTCCATTTAAACGATAGTGACTTTCTCCCGGCTGCGTAGGAAGTGAGGTACTAAAAGGAGGTAAATTAAATAACTGTCAGTTTATGCGTTCTATCCGCAGTTTATATGGAACGTGGACAGCTGCAATCCATGCAATTGTGTTCAAATATTTCAAGAACACTGCTTAGAACCTGTGGGCTCTCAGAATGAAGGCGTCCATATTGATCTTTTCAAAATTCATAAGGAAAATAAATCTCATTCTCTCATCATCCCCCAGGTCTGGCCATCGATTACTTCAACCAACGTTTGTACTGGGCTGATCCTGAGCTCTCCGAGATAGGCAGTGTGAGATTGGATGGGTCGGACCCTCTGGTGGCAATCAAGGACAGACACGGTAACATCATCCCGAGAACAAAACAAAGATTTACTTTCCAAGCACATACTAGCTTCTGATGTGATCGTTGTTTAATTTCCTCTACATTTTATCAACAGATTGGTGCATGTGCAGTGTTTCCCCTAGGTTTTTTTCCAGCAATGGTGACAAAGTTACGTGAGGGCGGAGGGGACAGTGGCCTTGGCCAATAGCACAGTCTCCTACGAAAATATTTAGAGGCCTTCTTGGCCGCAGAGACAGGATTTTGTTCTTTTAAAGCTAATTTCCAGCAGTTCTACATATTTTGTCATGGGCAGGAGAGAAAATGTTAGTTTTAAAGCTATTCCTGCAATTCTACACATTTTGCCATGGCTTATACCGTGTTCGTATGCGATCTGAGTGACTCATTATAACAAAATTAGTAGGGACCCCATGCCATGATATTTGGGGAATTTTTGGGCCTCCTGTGTAGTTTTTATTTTGGTGGTTGTTCATAGATATTATTTAAAACACATATAACTCCATTATCTTTTCTACATACTTTATATTTGGTTTTAGTCATTTGAGTTTACACTAAAAACCTTTTACGATCCCAAATAGGATTTTCAACAAAATATTATAATATACTGTATATGTATATATATTTTTTTACACAGTGTTCATGGTCATATGCTTCTGTCCACCCTGCCTTCATTCTGTTTCCATGGCTGTATTTCCAGGAATATCCCAGCCATACAGGATTGACATATTTGAAGACTACATCTACGGGACTGGGCTAAAACATGAAGTCTTCAAAGTTCACAAGTATGGCAAACAGCCTGTGGAATTTCTCCACTTGGGTCTCGAGAAAACTACCAATGTCATGATCACCCATCGATACGAACAGCAAGATGGTAAATATCTCAAATCTACTGCTGTGTTTCAGTGGGTATTTTAATGAATACAAATGTTAATGAGGGTCATGGGTAATACAAGGAAATTAGGAGTGTCATGTGCAGAGTGAAAATACCATTTGAATTGCCTTCAAGCTTAAATGGAAGCATTACATGGGCAACTAACATGATATTACAGTAACAAACAATAGTAACGCACCAATGCACCAATGTAGCGTTGATATTTTAGCTAGTTCACCAACACAGAGTGCAGATAGCTGAGGGTCCACAGCCTGAATGGAAATGGAAGAGCTCTGTTTCTTGAACTAGTTTTTCATTTTCACAAGTGTGCGACATGAGATAGTCATCTCATCTCCCATGTTAGGACCAATCAAACCAATATATCATTCTCTGCATCTCCACTTCTCTTTTTCCAGTAGCCCTCGGTTGCTATTTGTTATCTGTATAGTGTTTATGGTTGTGGAGCGTCGGAAAGTGTTACTGTTGGTTTGATGTCTTCAGCAGAACACAATGACACCCTATTCTTTCACTAGCTTTGAACCACGGTGATCCCTGTAACCCCAACTGTTTTTTTCTGTTATTATTGAAAACCCAATGCTTCAATTGACTTATTGGTGCAATATGGCAGCATGCTGCTGATGTTGTGCATATCAAAGTAGTGTTCACTAACAGGGCATAGTAGTCCTCTAGGACCAGGAATTGAGTGGAATATGGACCATATCGGTTGTTGATTCTGAATAGAAGTACATTTGTTGATAGTATGAACTAAATCATAAGGTTTAGCCTCTTCCCTGTCTGTTTGCCTCAAAATGTTAATGTTTAATGGAAGAATAGTAATAAAAGAATGGATGTTTAATTATTTGACTGGTGTATTGAAGATTCGGCTTGAATGATAAATCCTCTTGGCGTTTGCCTCTTGTCTTTCTGCAGCGGTCAACCCATGCCTGAGAATGAACTGTGACTTCATGTGTCTACTGAACCCAACGGGCGCCACCTGCACCTGTCCAGAAGGGAAGGTACTGGTCAATGGCTCCTGCAGTGATGTCAACATCTCAGGTAAGCTTGTCAAGACCCCTGCTTAGACTTCACCTACTGCCTTCAAATGTAATGTCACCTCTAAAGACCCAGCTGAGAAGGAACTTGGTCAATGCAAATTAATGAAGTAAAATCTTTCTGATTCTCTCATTGATTTGTGTACTTCAAAAGAAGACTTGAAATTGAAGGTGCATGTTTTGAAAGGATAGCATAAGATAACATGCTTGTACAGTATCAACCTCTTTCTACTGGCCTAGGGCCAAATGAACATCTCTGTAGACACTGATGATATTCATAGTTTACAAATAAAGGTACTTCAAAAACCTGTCTACAAGATCAGCATAATGAACATACTATATCTTTATGTGTTGAAGGCGAGCTGTGCCGGCCAACGTGTGAGAACGGCGGGCGCTGCCTGGCCAACGAAAAAGGGGACTGGCGCTGCTACTGCTGGCCTGACTTTTCTGGAGATCGCTGTGAGGTCAACCACTGCATCGACTACTGCCTCAACGGAGGCACCTGCATGGGCTCTCCCCTGGGTGAGTCTGCTATTAAAATCTATATATTGATTGGTGGATGGCTGGATTGATTGATTTGATCATAAGGTGATTGACATAAGGTCCAGGTGTCTTTGCTAATATGTCGTTAGTTTAAGAACTCTCTAGGTTGTTGGGAGTGGTCAATATATAAAGATGCTTGTGCTACAACAGTCTTACAACATTGATTGATTGATTGATTTTGGTAGTATAAGCATATTACACAGGCAGCCCAGTTCAGATCGTCTTTTGTCCAATCAGCTCTGAAAAATATCTGATGTGAAAAGATCTGATGGGATTGGTCAAAAGACCAATTAGTGGAAAAGTTATCTGCCAGTGTAAACGCAGTCATAGAGTCAAGACATTTTAATAACGGAATTGATCATGTTTCATATTGTTAGTTTGCCACTCATCCTGTCTAACATGGATAAACTAAAATAGTGCAGGGCACTTGAGTTTTACTTTGCTACAAACCAGTCAACCGGTTACATAATGCACCGCAAGAGGGCAATTATTCACAGCATCTGTCTCTCAACACCGAGCAATTACCCATAGAGATAGATACATTTGGATTACTGTGGTTTCCTGACTGTTACCCAAATAAGTAATACATGTTTTGAAGGTTTGTGGAAATGTTAAATCACTTCATAGATTGCAAGAAAGGCATTTCACTGTACTTGTGCATGTGACATAAAAACTTGAAACTAAACCTTGCAGATAGTCCATTTTAGAGAGTGTGCTAAATATAATAGCTGAATGTTGAATGCTAACATAAATAGCATACATACGGTAATTGAACAGTCAGAGTAGATTTAATGCACCTGTCATGACTGGGGGTAGATATAGTATTTAGAGACTGGTCTACGACTTTGGATATGAATCTTTTAGTCTGGGAAGTGAAATGTTTGCCCTTAAAATATATTTCCTTGGGCCTCACAAGTGCCGCAGCGGTCTAAGGCACTGCATCGCAGTGTTAGCTGTGTCAGATTCTTCGATACCGGGCTGTGTCGCAGCCGGACGCGACTGGGAGACCCATGAGGCGACGCACAATTGGTCCAGCGTCGTCCGGGTTAGGGTTTGGCAGTCCGGGATGTCCTTGTCCTTGTCCCATCGTGCTCTAGCGACTCCTGTGGCGGGCCAGTAGCATTCACGCTGACACGGTCGCCAGGTGTAAGGTGTTTCCTCCGACACATTGGTGCAGCTGGCTTCCGGGTTAAGCATGCATCGTGTCAAGAAGCAGTTTGGTTTGGCGTGGTCATGCTTCGGAGGACGCACGGCTCTCGACCTTCGCCTCTCCCGAGTCCTTACGGGAGTTGCAGTGATGGGACAAGACTTTAACTACTACCAATTGCGGAGAAAAGGGGGTTAAAAATAAATGTGTAATCTATCATAGAATACTTTACCTTGCTACAGTTTCTGGCCATTTCATTCACAATATCTAAGGACACTCTTACCCAGGAGGAATGAAGACCAGGTATTTGATAGTTTAGGAATAATATGTTGAGAACATGTTCTCAGTCAATTGACTTCAGCAGTATTTGGCGAGTGAGCTTGACAGATGCCTGATGTGTGTTTCAGTGGTATGCAATAACTTATTCATGTGATTGAAGCGAAGTGAGTATCGCAGCAGGATTTTAAATTATTTGGAGAATCGGACTCATGGTTTTTTCTTCCTTTGTTGACTATCAGTCTTATTTTGTTCTTGGTTCACTAGCCCAGTCAGTGCTCTGTGTTATATGTCCAATGCAGTCAAAGAGGAGTGAAACAAAGTCATGGGATATTTGTTCCGCTGCTGGGCATACAGACATTGACTGTTCTGTCTGTTCATTCATGCTTTGCCACTGACTGATTTTTCATAAAGTAAGAGGTTTCGCTGCATTGAGCAGGCTTGGGGAGTATTGCTCTAAATGAGCGACGGAAGCTGAGCTTGGGAGAGCTTACTGTCAAATGCGTTTCCTCATGTACCCCAGTTTGATGATAAGGAGAACAGGCCTCACTGGAGGCAGCCACTGTATTCAATTAAAGGACTGGAAATATTTCAATGATATCTCTCTGACCTCCAGGGACCTTGTGTTATTAAGAACTCACTATCTTGGGTTTTTCGGATACTTGATACTCTTTGGGAACAAACACACCTTAAAAACACTTGAGTTGATAACCATGCCCAGAATTATATCCAAACTCCTCTTTTTCCTCTCTCTTTCTCTCTCCTCTCCCCCTCTCTCCCCCCTCTCTTCTCTCCGTCCTCTCCTCCCTCCCTCTAGGCAAGCCAACGTGTCGGTGCCCTGTAGGGTATACAGGTCCGTTCTGTGAGAAGCGGGTGTGTGATAACCACTGTCTGAACGGTGGTACCTGTGATGTCAGCTTAGGGAACCAGCCGGTGTGCCACTGCATGGCAGAGTATACTGGAGACCGTTGTCTTTACCGTGAGTATAGGGATTCAATTGCATATTGAGTCTTGGAGTTGCCCAGTGTTTGTTGGGGTGGTCCTCTGTAGTTCAGTTTGTAGAGCATAGATCTTGCAATGTCAGGATAGTGGGTTCGATTCCTGGGACCACCCATACATGAAAAATTTATGCATGCATGACTGCAGCTTGCTCATGCTAAAAACTTCTGCTAAATGGCATCCATTGTACTGATGTCTAAATATATCTTGGGGATGCCCACATTTATACTGCAAGTTGTATGGAGAGCCGCACCCCCACACCCATATTTAAGGTTCCAACAACAACTAAATGAAATAAAAAACATTTGTTTTTAACAGAAAGGGTATGTCCTTATTAGCTAAAAATACCACGTTTGGGCAAGAGAGTAATTATTAATGCCACTCTAAACAACCTCTGGGGGTTTCTGTGCTGCACTGATAAAATATGTCCTTCTCTTATGTAGGCTTTGTAATTATAAATTGTGAGGAAACAATTTCAACTGACACTATTAGTGTATTTCAACTGTTACTTGCCCAAGGGGTGATACATTTTCATCTATGGATGAGATGCCATTTGATGCAGATAATTAAGTCTCATTAAAAGCCTGTAAAATTCTAATCAAACCAGCTAAAACTATGCTCCGTTTCCTCATTATAAAATGCACCTCTCTCTCTCTACTTTTATGTCTCTCTCTATCTCTCTCTCTCTCTCTCTCTTTGTCTCTCTGTCTCTCTGTCTCTCTTTCTCTTTCTTCTGTTCTTTCTCTCCTCTGACAGACATCTGCCACCACTACTGTGTAAACTCCAAAGCCTGTACGTTGTCCAGTAGTGGCTATGTAGAGTGTGTGTGTCCGGTCAGATACGAGGGAAACAAGTGTGAGGTGGATAAGTGCCTGAGGTGCCATGGAGCACCTTGCCTCGTCAACGATGACACAGCAGATGTGGTCTGCAAGTGAGTTGTTGTTAGCATCTGACAACATTGCTTTATATTCTGTGTTGGGTTAACACCTTACATTGTAAAACCAAGTGTTTAGGATCTGAGCACATAACTTAACTATTTTCTGTTATACTTTATACATGTGTCAAGGCATTTCAAATTTCAATTCAGAACATAAACACCAGAACATGTTTATTCACTGTAACACTTCTTGAACACATTTATTCAGCACAAGTCGTTAAGGTTTAAACACAAAACACTGGGGGTGTTGTTTTAACAGGAGTGTCTGCTTGAGTACATGTTTAAATTAAAAGTAAACCCTTTTACGACCACATACAGTGTCTTTGGAAAGTATTTAGTCCCCTTGACTTTCTCATTTTGTTAAATTACAGCCTTATTCTAAAAATATATTTTTGTTTTATTCCCTCAGCAATCTACACACAATACCACATTATTACAAATAAAAAACAGAAATACCTTATTTACATAAGTGTTCAGACCCTTTGCTATGCGACTCGAAATTTAGCTTGTGCATCCTGTTTCCATTGATAATCCTTGAGATGTTTCTACATCTTGATTGGAGTCCACCTGTGGTAAATTCAACTGGTTGGACATGATTTGGAAAGGCACACACCTCTCTCTATATGGTCCCACAGTTGACAGTGCATGTCAGAGCAAAACCAAGCCATGAGGTCGAAGGAATTGTCAGTAGAGCTCCGATACAGGATTGGGTCGAGACACAGATCTGGGGAAGGAACACAGTGGCCTCCATCATTCTTAAATGGAAAAAGTTTGGAACCACCAAGACTCTTCTTAGAGCTGGCCGCCCGGCCAAACTGAGCAATCGGGGGAGAAGGGCCTTGGTCAGGGAGGTGACCAAGAACCCAAGAATCAAATGGTCACTTTGACAGAGCTCTAGAGTTTCTCTGTGGAGATGGGAGAACCTTCCAGAAGGACAACTATCTCTGCAGTACTCCAACAATCAGGCCTTTATGGTAGAGTGGCCAGACGGAAGCCACTCCTCAGTAAAAGGCACATGACAGCCCGATTGGAGTTTGCCAAAAGGCACCTAAACACTCTCAGACAATGAGAAACAAAATTCTCTGGTCTGATGAAACCAATATTTTGCGGGGGTACATGCTAGTCGAGGTAATGTAGGCAGGGGTAAAGTGACTATGCATAGATAATAAACTGCAAGTAGCTGCAGTGTAAAAACAAAGGAGGGGGGGTGTCAATGTAAATAGTTTGGTTGGCCATTTGATTAATTGTTCAGCATTCTTATGACTTGGGGGTAGAAACTGTTAAGGAGCCTTTTGGACCTAGACTTGCCGTGCGGTAGCAGAGAGAACAGTCTATGACTTGGGTGACTGGAGTCTTCGTACATTTTTTGGGCCTTCCTCTGACACTGCCTAGTATATAGGTCCTTGATGGCAGGAAGCTTGGCCCCAGTGATGTACTGGGCCGTACACACTACCCTGTGTAGCGCCTTATGGTCGGACGCCAAACATTTTCCATACCAGGCGGTGATGCAACTGTAGAACTTTTTAAGATTCTGGGGACCCATGCCAAATCTTTTCAGTCTCCTGAGGGGGAAAAGGTGTTGTCGTGCCCTCGTCACGACTGTCTTGGTGTGTTTGGACCATGATCATTTGTGGGAAAGGGCAGTGTGGAGTGCGATTGAGATTGCGTAATCTGTGGATCTGTTGGGGCGGTATGCGAATTGGAGTGGTTCTAGGGTTTCTGGGATGATGGTGTTTATGTGAGTCATGACCAGCCATTCAAAGCACTTCATGGCTACCGACGTGAGTGCTACGGGGTGGTAGTCATTTAGGCAGGCTACCTTCACTTTATTTGGCACAGGGACTATGGTGGTCTGCTTGAAACATGTAGGTATTACAGACTCGGTCAGGGAGTCATTGAAAATGTCATTGAAGACACTTGCCAGTTGGTCCGCGTATGCTCTGAGTACACATCCTGGTAATCCTTCTGGCCCCGCAGCCTTGTGAATATTGTACCCTGTTAAATCAAACATCTCTGGAGAGACCTGAAAATAGCAGTGCAGCAATGCTCCCCATCCAACCTGACAAAGCTTGAGAGGATTTGCAGAGTAGAATGGGAGAAACTCTCCAAATACAGGTGTGCCAAGCTTGTAGCGTCATACCCAAGAAGACTCGATGCTGTAATCGCTGCCAAAGGTGTGTCAACAAAGTACTGAATAAAGGGTCTGAATACTCGCGTATTTGTGATGTTTAAGTCTTTTATTTTTAATAAATTTCCAAACATTTATAAAAACCTGTTTTTCTTTGTTATTATGGGTTATTTTGTGTAGATTGATGAGGATTTTGCTTTTAAATCCATTTTTGAATAAGGCTGTAACTTAACAAATTGTGGAAAAAGTCAAGGGGTCTGAATACTTTCCCAAGGTTACTGTATAATACATTTCATAAGGGCTTTAGTTAAGTCCTAGTTATCCTCAACATTGTGGTCTCAAAATCCTAGCACATGGGCAACATCAGACCTCCATGTCACAATATGCTTGTTTCTGAAGTGATTCGTTTTTCCTATCGGATTCTAGTCAGAGGAAGGCTAGCAAACAATTGGAATATTTTATCACCCACATCCTGCACTAATCATGACTGCTATGGTGAAGGACTTCATAACTAGACTACCTAAACCATCTAAACTGGAACAATCATCTCAGTAACGGGTACAAAAATCCAACCCCTTACAGATTGGATTAGTTTTTGAAAATGTTTAGTTATTTATCTTTCTATTGCATAAGATCAAATAATCAATCAATGTGCATGAGGAAACATATATATTAAAACAATCTATTCCAGAAATCAGCCTGCAACAAGAGGTAACAAAAATTAACTTGACTAACAACACCACGGGATTGAATCAAATGTCCTGTTCAGTTGGGCTGAAATGTAGATAAGGTGACAGACATTCTTAACACTGATCTGAATAAAAGGCATGGAAAATCACGTCCTATTTTTTTCTCCCCAATTGGTAGTAGTTACAGTCTTGTCCCATCGCTGCAACTCCCTTACAGACTCGGGAGAGGCGTAGAGCGAGAGCCATGCGTCCTCCGAAACACAACCCTGCCAAGCCGCACTGCTACTTGACACACTGCTCGCTTAACCTGGAAGCTAGCCGCACCAATGTGTCGGAGGAAAATCCGAATTCAGCATGCATGCGCCCGGCCCGCCCCAAGGAGTCGCTAGAGCACGATGGGACAAGGATATCCAGGCCGGCCAAACCCTCCCCTAACCCGGACGGCGCTGGGCCAATTATGTGCCGCCTCATGGGTCTCCCGGTCGCGGCCGGACTTCACTACGGACAATCCGTAATCTTGCATTTCCAAACAAGACATAAACCGTGACACCACCTTCCTCTATCTTCCTCCAGCTGTACTAATGGCAGGATAGCGCCCAGCTGTAAGCTATGTGACGGCTACTGTTACAACGGAGGTACCTGTCACCTGGACCCTGACACCAACCTGCCCTTCTGTCAGTAAGTACAGTAACTACTACCAACAGCTCGGGATAACAATAGCCTAAGAAAGTTCTCTATTTGTACTTTATTCTTTATTACCATTCAGTTATGCCAGGCAGGCTGGCCTATAGTGGAACCACATCTCCTCATTCCAATGATAGATTTTTTTAAAGAAGTGGTGATGTGTAGGGGAGTTTCTTTTTCTTTTCTTTTTTTTTACACAGGGGTAAGATCCTAAGCAAAGAGAATGTTTGACATCAATGGATGCAGGCCATGTCACAGCAGGAGGCAGGATGTTAGGGCTCAATAAGAGATTGAGTCACACCTGGCTGTGGGTATAGCTTTTTAGAAATCTAGCCCTCTGTGGCAGAGTAGAAGTAAGAAAGCTCTGCATGGGGTACAGCTACAGACATTGGAGGTAAACTCAAACTACTGAAACGTTACAGTTCAGAACGTATCACACTGTTCTTTTGTCAGTGTGCCGCTTCTCGGCAGTAGGTTTCAGAAGAAAGATTTTGTATTTTGATCCTCAGTGGTAAGGAGTGTGTTACACATGCGGAAGGAACTCAATGGCAATGACTGGTAAAGGACAATAGGTTGGCTCTCAGAGACCTGTGGGAATCATCCAGGAGAAAGAATGCTCTGCGCTTCTAGTGGTCCACAATGATTAATTTCAGCTCTGCTATTATAAGGAGTGGTTCAATGTTAAAGACCTCCCCACAAAGATGATTGGAAATCTGAAAAGGCAAACCTTGTTGATCTATCTTTTTACTGTCCCATTGTCCTTTGTAGTTACAATTAAATGTATGGCCATGACTGGCACGATTCAAGGGATATAATCAATTTCTATGCAAATAATTCCATCTCGTTTTCCACAAGGTTAACAGATCTAGATAATGTGGTTTATTCATTGGCTGCAAAGTATAGAGATTAGGTGCGATGATGTATACGTCTGTGTCAAGAAATCATAGTTTGACCTTAAACTATAACAGAGTAAATGAATATCTCATCCAAGCCACCCCAGAATCTCCACAAGCAGAAATATCCTCATTGAGATGGTAATTTGCAGATAACTGTCTTAAAGGTCTAAGGGATTTTCAAAACTCATCAGTGTGTTCTGCCAGTAAATATAATCAGTGTATATAAACATGAAGTGGGCATTATAATTGTTTGGATGAATTATCAAGATCAACATGTTCATAAATAATCAGAATTTCCTTATGTTTGTTATTTTTCTGTATTTAAATGTTTCTGTTCATTTTGTTGATAAATACTGTAATTAAGCGAATTTATAACAACATTCTGAAAAACGTATATACTTTTGCCTCAATGGATGTAGCTGTCATTAGTTTAGCTAAACATAACTTTTCTAGTTTAGTTTTAGACTAATTTATTCATCATGAATGATAAAAACATACAAAATATTTTAGAACAAATCGTATGTAGTATTTTGTTTGTTGCCATGCTGAAGGGTTTCCATCTGCCTATACAATACCTACCCTGGTTGTTTTTATCGCTGTCACTCCACCACACTGTTTTACAGCTGCACGTCAGGGTTCAAGAACCAACGTTGTGATGAGCTGGCCAACCCATGTGATTACTTCTGTCAGAATGAGGGGATGTGCACTATCACTGCCCTTAACAAACCCCGCTGCAAGTAGGTCCCTCCCTACCTCACTTCCTGTGGCTGTTCCAGAGGTCTCACCCTCCCACCTTTCGTCATTCAGCTCCATTTCAGCCAGTGTGATGCTCTATATGGCTGTTCCAGAGGTCTCACCCTCCACCCTCTCGTCATTCAGCTTCATTTCAGTCAGTGTGATGGTCTATATAACACTTTCTCACCTCTAATACAGTATTTACTCCTTTTAACTCACTGCTAACCAACAGCATCGCATACAGACCATACATGCCCTTCGAGTGACATTCAAGTGCTGTCTGATTGTGAATATAGGGAACCTGTTGTGATCAATGCATGCATGGTGATTCATTTTGCAATGTGTTACGAGACAGTTGCTCATCAGATCTTACCTAGTATTTTCCCTAACAAAATGTATTTGATATTTTACCCATGAGAAAGGATGATTAATTTGTAAAAATGCATGATTGTTTGTGCTGTGACATTTTTTCAATGGGGAATGATTCATTGTCTGTTTGCGTGGGATGCAATTCTTATTCCTGATCATTTGGTGATGTGATTCTTGCAGTGCATGTAATTTAGTGTCATTTCATTCCTTCCATCACCAACCAGTTGCAGTGATCAGACCGCTCATGCTTTACAGACACATCAGCGTCAATTTACGCCAAATAGGAAATCACCTCCTCTAACAAGGGTCATTCATCACCCCCATTGGATCCCATCCAAATAGAAAACCATTTCCTTACTGTTTTCATCCCGTTAATCTACCCACTACTTTATCTAACCAGCAATACTTTTAGATGTGTTCTATACACTATGTATGAAATATACTGCACAAAGGGTTTCTCTAAGAAAATATGTTATCCATGGTTGAGTGTCTGTTCCCATAGCACTCCTTTTATGTCAGGATTAAGGTGATCGATTGGTCTGTTCCAGGTGTTCAGTCAATTGGGCAGGCACACAGTGTGAAAGGCCCGCCCCCAAGAGCAGCAGATTAGACAACACCAGTGGAGGTGAGTGCAGAAGTCACATGACTCACCCAGTGTCATACATGGCTTACTACGCATCCTCTAGTTAGCCTTTTTGGTTGTGGTCAGGTGGATTGTTTACTACTGTAATGCATAATGTTTAAGAAAGCTCAATGGATTACATTTTCCATACACTCTTATCCAGAGCAACTTACAGGAGTAATTAGGGTTAAGTGCCTTGCTCAAGAGCACATAGGAAGATTCTTCACCTGGCCAGCTCTGGGATTCAAACCAGCAACCTTTCAGTTACTGACCCAATGTTCTTAACCACTAGGCTACATGTTAACTCTTGTAATGAGACTGTGATAACACTAACAGTAATCCTGAATGCTAAAGCAGTTGCACTCTTTCTCTTCTCTGTGTCAGGGAGCATAGCCATCATCGTACCTCTGGTCCTGCTGGTGATCTTGATCACAATGGTGGTGGCGGGCATTTTCATCTGCAAAAGAAGGCAGAGGTACAATTTGTTAAGCCTAATAAGTAACTATGCTGGCTGGTGTGTTGTGTGATATGTGTATTGTGATTTAGACTTTGTGTTTTATGTGTATGCCAGGAATGCCTTTATTGCTGCCAGACACATTTTCATATGTGACAATAAAGTATTAAATTCAATTGAAATGTTGGTGTGGCTGGTGATCTCAGGTACCAGCCAGGTCACCCGTGATACAAGTCAGTGTTTGACGTCCATCCATGTCTGAAGATGTCTGGAGATTACGTGGATCTGGCCACTAGGGGCAACAGTGAGCGCTATTACCTTCAAGTAGCTTGGGGTTTTGCTAGGGTGTTGTGGACGGGGATGGAGGATGTGTGTAAGCACCTGCCTCTGATTCCAAAGGTTGCAAGTTGAAATCCAGCGATAGAAAGTTATTTTAGTTTTAAGCCTATCCCAAACCATAAACCTTACCTTAACCATTTAGAGTTAATGCATAACCTTAAGATTTAAAAATGTTTGCCTAAACTTAACCCTAACCTTAAATATTAATGCCTAAATTTAACCTTAAACACTTTGATGTTTGGAACAACTTCGAAATTTGACATTTGAGAAACATGGATGAACGTCTAATGCTAACGTGAGACTGTGAGAGCTAGTTTCAGGTACAACATACCGTGAATGATCTTTATGTTAATGAGTGCTAGTTGTCCTCCTCCTCCTCCCAGGGGGAAGAGGGTGACGAGGCAGCCCATGACGAATGGAGGGATCAACGTGGAGATAGGAAATCCTACCTACAACATGTATGAGGTCGACCACGACAACCATGCAGATGCTGGCAGCCTTCTGCGACCAAACTTTACACTGGACCCTCATAAGGTTTGTATTGGCAGACTATGTACAAAATCTGCCTTTCATTTTGTCCGTAATAACATGTTGTGTTAATGCAAAAACTCTAAGTTTGGTTGAACATTGTAACTGTGTATTGCTAAGGAAAATCTTGAATTGTGTTTCTCGATTTCTTTGGGATAATATTATTTACAGAGACATAACATTGTTGTTTAATTTGTTATCCATCAGTATGCAACCATCATCCATCCATTATTGGTATCCTAGTCATGTAATCAGTAGTGTGATTAACAACATTTGACTTTAGCATCTCCTCATGTGGCATACCAAATAACATTTCTACCAGACTTTATATCCACGGTATGATCTTATATAGATGTGTAGTTACATTAACAGATGGAGCACAAACCTCAGGTATGTGGAGAGAAACATTATTCAGGCGCTCTGTACCAAGGGAACATTTTATGTTCTGTTGATTCATTTTCTTCATGAGCCTCAACACCCACTAACCAAATAAATCATAACAGCTTTACTGATCTATCTTGTTATCTTGCCTGCTACCACTTCAAGCTTAATGCGTTTGCTTCTCGCCATGCCAACTTTGACATCTGGTAGTGTCAGTCCCACCTGGATTCCTTTGCATTAGAAAGGTAGAGGCTGACTGAATCACAACTAGCTAACTCCACTATAGCACTTCTTTATCATATCAGTGAATACTGTAAGAGGAAGTTGCCATTGTTTTTGTTGAATTTGCATCCACAATCTAAGTTCCAAAACCAACAATGGATGGACAATTGTTGATCTCATTTTATAATCATCACATTATGTTGAGTTCCTCACTGATGTTGATATATAATTGATTTTCAGTTTTATTATATCCGTATACACTGGTAAAGTGATTGTTGGTTGAGAACAGCTTGGCCTTGTGGCATGGTGAACATTGGCAGAACTTTTGTGTTGCAGGGCTGGTGTGTGAAGTCCAGTGACCCTCGCACCCTGGGTATACATACTGTGCCCAAGGAGGTGATACCTGGACAGGTGATTTCTCCCATCCTTCCCCTTAGTTTAGACAACCAACCTCGTACAGAGGAAGGCATACTGTCATGCCATTCACCATAGAAGGAACAGACGTGAACTTTAGAATGTTTGTAAATCTCCTTTTGGAAGGAAACCCACAGACTTGTCCATTAAAAGGAAGCTGAATGACACTTTAGTGCATTTTTGTGGTTTTAGATATGATTAAATTCATCTTGAACTATTTAAAAAGGAAAAGTATTGTTGCTTCTAAATGTATGCTACAACCAATTTGGAAACAAACATCCCGTTGGAAAATGTTAATTTTTTAAAGAAGTGGTGATCTTGTTAATTTAATGCATATTAGGAGTAAACATTGCGACTGCACATGTCATTCTGTAGCTGTGGCTAGTCTGCATGAGCATGTCCTTCTTTCTTTCCTGATACCTTGCAATAACAACCTTGCAGTCTTTGCTGTGTTCTTCATCTTTACCCTTCTCTAACATAAACATAGAAATGCCACAGTTGTCTGTTGCCTCTGTGTCGAGAAATAATATTGCAATACTGTTTGTATTGCAGTGCAACATATTAGATACCTTTTTTATTATTGGGAAACTTATTGGCAATACGGCCCTTTATCTACTTCCCCAGCAATTGCTAACTAGCATTATCGCAATGATTGGAAGTCTATGGGTATTTGCTAGCATGCTTGTAGATACCCATAGATTTACAGTCATTGTGCTAACGCTAGTTAGCATTGGCTCATGAAACTGCCTCTAACTTCCTTCATACTGGACACAGAGACATAAATATGGTATCCACAAGTTCATCTGACTCCGGGGAAGTAGACAAAGCACATCATTGCCAAAATCCCAAAGTATCCCTTTAAGTTACAGCAAGTTACAGATAGTACTGTAGGAAATCGTCATCATACAGGGCACCAGATTATGTAGGGTATTTTCTTATGCATTGTTGAGAACTGTGCTAATATGATGGGCCTGTCAAATATCTAACATAATTTTTACTTCCTCAATGCAGCCCTTAAACTACTCCAACCCAGTGTATGCAAACATCTACCTTGACGGACAGAACTGTCGCAAACCGGTCATCAACATAGACGAGAGGAGAGGGCTACTCCCAAAGAAACTAGAGGGGACAATTCGCGAAACCGCCGCATAGCCTGACTACACTTTCTACTCCTTTTATACAACAGTGTACAAATGTATAAAAACAAGGAAAATAAGAATTTTCTATTTCCTATCAGGCTCCTGTCCTCTCGGTTAGGTTTGTTGGTTTTTAGCATCAGCATTACCTCCTCAGTTGTATGCTGGACACTTTTTAAAAAATGTTTTAGTTTCCGTTGTTTGCTTTCTGTTAGTCGAACATTTGTTATACAGCACTATATAGTATATACTGTATGACACTGAAGTAAAGCTGCTGATGTGCAAAATACCTTATTAACACCGGAACTATTCTGTGTAAACAAACGTCAATATCGATACAGTACTTATTTCTGAACCTGTATATGTCTCTCTCTTGTTAGGCCAAGATATAATCAGATCAAGCGTTAACCGACAATAGCTGACACCCGCATAGCTGATGTTTTGCTGGTGTTGGAGGTGGAACTGTGTTTAATCTGTGAAATCGGTGAGCAGTTTCTCTTGTGATCATTGTCATGAAGCCACCTCCGTCCCACTGGTTTTAGAATTTCAGAATGAGGGAGTGTAGGCTATATAGAAATAATGACGCTCAAATTAATCATTGTTAAACTAAATAATGAAGGTAGACCATCAGCCTCACATTCCAGTGTTCGAACTTGTAAAGACAGTTGCATGGGATTTCTCTTAATACCACTCTGTGCAGCCAATGGCAATTTCCGCTTTGGTGCTGCTTGTGGATTTGACAGCACTCATGCAGATTCACTTCAGACACCGTCAAAACATCAGCTATGCAGATGTTGGCTAAAGCAGATCTGATTGAATTGGGGCCTCAGTGGAACCAACAACTTGTTATTTTGGTGCAGTATACAGTTCTAAAGCAGGTCTATATACATTGTTTTCTGAACAAATTATATCTCATCTTATAAATACAATAACCGTTTGAGATTGGTTTATTGAGAAGTTTTAATTGTCATGGTTTCCATTGTCATTGATTTCCTCAGAACAAAAACTGTTAATCTTCACAATAACATTATCATTTCATAATCTCTGAAATGAAAATGAGCAATGAAGCTTGATTTCCGTTTTTGTGTATGTATCGTTTGATTCAGCCAAGATGGATACAATCCAGCAGTGGCCAAGGTTAGTTTTAAGAGGGTTATTTTCTGTTAACCATCTAATTCAGTTTTTCAAAGTATTATATCATCATGTTCATGTAATAATTCCAAACATATATATTTGCTCTGCTACAAATAGAAGATATTTTGCTGAGGTGACTGAAATGTATATTCCATCTAAGATGTTCTGTTTGGATCACAAAGATTATTGTAACTCAACATGAATGTTCTGAGAACAGAATCACAGACATTCATATTTTTGTAGGTCTCTTGTTCCAACAACATATCTGTATCTACTTTGCAGCATAAGGATGTAAAAGGATTTAACACAACTCTACGGCTACAAAGTTACTTTAGATAATTATCAAGATACTTTCTGTCACTTTCAGAAAAGGAAAGACGATAGATATAACACATTTTATAATTTTGTATTTTATTTGTATGTTGTTTGGCTGCTTGTATTTTGAAGAAATGTATTAAATGGAAGTACTTTTATATAAAATGTAAATCAATATAAAATAAAGGGGGCTTATTTCCATTTCAAAATAATTATTTGGGTTTTTGAAATCTCTGCTTGATAATGGCGCTAACATCAGACTTCAACACGATACAGCTAGTGCTTATGCAAGACACCTGTTCAAACATTTCCCTTAACTCACATGAAGGGATTTAAGTGACAAAGCTGTCATATTTTCAGAGTTTGAGTGGTCCCTGACCTAACAAGTCAATCACCAGCTGCGGCATCTGTGGTATAAAACAGGCTCAAAGGACAGAAGGATTAGTGTTTGTGTGAAGGCTAAGTGCATGCATTACCTCTGATGATGAACATGCCATCAACGTCCGCCACACAGCACACTGAATGGTAATTCAGTCCCTGAGAGTTTTACAACACAACGGCCGATTATCTACACCCCTCTGTGTTTCACCTGCTCTGTCACCATGGCAACTGCACGACCGAGAGGGAGGACAGACCGACAGACTGCTCTTTGTCCAGTGCTGCTCCCAGCTCTTTCCCCTGGCATTTTCCTCCCTTGCTATCAACATGAATCTGAGCAGCTAAAGTGCTGCTATATGGCTGGGGAAAGTGCTGCTATTTGATGTGGCTAAGCTCTGGCTTATCTCTAGATTCGGAGAAGTTTGAGTCTCACTGCTATCATTAGGAGCCAGACGTTTTATATGTACTATACTTTTTTATTGAATTAGCCACATCAATCAGGTAGTCTTATTAGTTAATTTATTCCAAGAGCCATGTGATGTTACTGAAGCTACCCTATATCTTCTACCTGTCAACAGTATGTTGCTGATGTGGTTTAAATGATATATTGAGAGATTGTCTTTTGACACAAGTTTGATGATTTAGAGAAATAATAATATAAATACATTTAGCATATTTGACAACCTGTCAATTGTACATTGGTTATGAGGTCTTCATGGCATCCGTTGAGAAGGAAGACAACTGTTGAATGTTTACTGTAGATACAAACTGTTGAATGTTTACTGTAGACACAAACTATTGAATGTTTACTGTAGATACAAACTGTTGAATGTTTACTGTAGATACAAACTGATGAATGTTTACTGTAGATACAAACTGTTGAATGTTTAGCTACAAACTGCCAGAACATGTCTTTTTGTGACCTTGAGTAGTGAAGGGGGATAGCCACACTGATGGTGTGGTGGTGATGAGTGTCTGAGTGATCCATTGATTAATGCAGGACGGTGTTTGATGAAACCAAACTGATTACACTGCTGTGAGTCTAGCCACCTTATCAAGTTCATTCTGATGAGCAATTACGTGGACTATATCTTATTCATGTCCTTTCCTCACTGTTGTATTTGATACTACAGGAGTGTGAAAAGAGTTGATGAAAAGTAAAGCTACTTATTAGAGTTATTACCTTGGGCAGTGGATAGTCTTCCCCATGTCTGGCTGGCTAGTTTCTCTCCAATTTGTTATTTGAATCAGAATAGAGCAGAGTAGTTTGACACAGCTTGGCACACTCCATCTGAAGTGATGTGTAGGCCAATCTCCTGTATTACTAAAAGAAAGACTGAGATGACGTATGAACAGAGGTCCACTGTCTACAATGATACTAAACTCAGCAGAAGTAGGATGTACTTGTGCAGTGGAAATACATCTGAAGAGGAACACTCACAGTCACACTCAGTTGGCCTGTAAAGTGCATCAAAGGAAAGGGAGCAAAACTGAAATTGAACAACAAACCCAGAGCTTTCAGGATCCTGTCCCCACCTCCCCTCACCTTGATCTCTTTTCCACTTAGCAAGCATCATCATACTCCTGCATAAACATCATACTCCTGCTCTTATTGATTCTGTCATCCCCTGGACGGAATCAATAAGAGCAGGAGTCTCATTCACATTATAAACCACAAGGCCTGCATACGCATAGTGTAGCCAGGCACAGCACAACACAGCCTGTCTGCATCAGTGTCACTGAAGGCTGCTCATCTCTACATATGGAAATATGGGATAGAATCAGAAACATCTCCCTATAAGAAGCATAAACCCATGTGTGTATAATAAACATGATGTTGCCGCTTAAAAGGGGACTGTAGCAATATGTTATGTGTTTGTACTGTATGTAGAATAATATTAAAGTACCTTGGTTTATTGAAGTGTAAGTCATGGATGAAACAATGATGTGATGTTTTCTGGAGAAATGTATTTGTTCAAAACTGTTCAACATTTGTCATTCTCTCTCTTTGAGTCAACTTCTCACCACATGTTATGGACTGCAGTGCTAGCTAGCTGTAGTTTATTCTTTCAATACTAGATTAATTCACTGATCCTTTGATTGGATGGACAACATGTCAGTTCATGCTGCAAGAGCTCTGATTGGTTGGAGGACGTCCTCTGGAAGTCGTTATAATTAGGTTTAATGTACTGGCATGACTGTCCTGGTGTGATCCAAATGGGTCAGATCAGGTTTGCAATTAATAAATTCGTAAATTAAAGGAGAAGAAGACTCTCTCTCCCTCTCCAAATTCACAAAGGAATGTTCTTTGTTAACCAATTTTTTCCCCCTGAAACTCTAACATGTTTTAAAGTGAATACTGGAACAATATTTCTAACATAAGAACGTGGGTAGTGATTAGAGGAGGTATATGAAACAATAATGTAAATTGGGTTGTTATTTTGTTATGTCATTGAAAATGTTAAAAAGTAAATACTGTAACTTGGAAAGTATACCCTCTTTATATGTCAAGTTTTCATCCAATACGTTGTGCATATAATATGAACAATTCTGAAAGTATTTTTCTAAAGATAGAGATAACTGCTATCTATAAACTTTGCACAGTAAGTTCCATGCCCCGAGGGAGGTCAGAGAGCGTGTCAGCCTGACGGGAACCGACCCTTTCACCAGAGTGTATAAAAGGATTGGTAAAGAAATGAACCTCAGACCAGAACATTGCCATGCTGCAGCTGTGCGTGTAAAGTGGTTTGAACCCTAAATACCAACATGAGGGAGAGGACTACATGACAAGTCATTGGAGCCATGGACAACTAAGAAGAAGAACATTGTGACCTCTTGTGGATCAGAGCCTTACAAGCGGACCGCGGAAAGGCCCAACCAAATAAACAAAGAACCAAGGCATTCTCACATAAATACATTCATTATTTCTTACTCCAAGTGGGTGGCAGTTCGTGTGCAAAGTATATGGTTACTGTGAGAGTAGTTTATAAACCTACCAAAGTATTATTTCTCTGTCCCTCCCTGCCCCCCTCTCCTCTTTTGTAACAAGCCGTCTCATTGTGTCAGTTCGCTAGGGACCGGTTTCCATTGTATTAAGTTTGTAGCCAATAACCTATACCGTGTGTGTATGTTTTATCCTTTTTAATGTGTATTCTAATTTTTGTGTAACTTTGGAGTTATTTATTACTCATGGACAGCACTTTGGTCCATTTTAATGGTTTTGAAAGCGCTTTATAAATAAAGTTGACTTGACTTGACTTGACTTGACTGTGTTACCATTTAGTTAGCTAGTAAAAAAATAATTAAACCAATTTGTGTAGTAATGAACCATAAGTAAGGCTGGGGGTTTTGCAGATGCAAGGAGGATACGACGTTCAGAATGATGATATGAGGTTATGATTAATTAGTTGACTGTTTATCAATATAATAGGTTTATACCTTCTAGAGTTTTATTTCGGAGATGGTAACTCTTTAAAACAACCACTCCCGTGGTGCCCCAAATCCTAATGAGTTAATTGTTACATTATTAATTTAATCGGGTAACAATTAAACATTGTTAGTTAATTATAGAAATAACAGTCTTCAGATTAATGAAAGTCACGTCACGACAGTACCCAGCGGAGGACAGAAAATAGCTGTCCTCCAGCTACACTATGGTGCTTCCGAGGCTGTAGACCTTCATTGCAAAAAAAAGTGTGTTTTACTCAGTTATTTAGTGACATATTTAGTATAGTTTTATCAAAAAATAATATATTTTTTAATGTTACACTATTTTTATGTAATTCACTGAGTAGGATGGTCCTCCCCTTCCTCCTCTGAGGATTTGTACTTAATAACCCCACCCACCCCTAACGTTGATCACATTTTATTATACTTAAAAGTGGAAACCATGGAAACCATGGGTGAGAATGATTTGCTCTTCAGCTCCAGTCTGGTCATATATCTGGCTATTGTCAGAGGAATGTAATGCTGGCCTTGTAGAAATAGTTCGGGAAATCATGGGTAACAAATTACAGCATTGACAAGGTTCATGAATCTGTTTTATTATGAGCACTTTGTAAAGCCTGGGCTATGTCCCTAGAAAGAACTATAATAAACTGCATTTGAAAAAGCCATAAGACACATGTAGCCTATCCAACGAATTAACAGTCTTCTTCTCTGTATAGCCAGATCCCCTTTGAATATAACTTTATTCATTGCTCATTAACTCATTGACATGCATATCTAGACTAGTGAATGGACAGATAAGAGTCCTGGACGGTTCACGTATTGCTGGTATTTCTTCCATATGTGGTTTGTCCCTCAATTCCTGTCCTTGATCACCACAGAAAGACTGTTGCTAGCCTTGTTGTTCTGATCTTGAACAGAGTGGGTAACAGTTCCGGTCAATAAATTTCAAACAAATGAATCCCTAGCCCAATGAAAATGATGCCCCTGTGGACAATTCAGTCTTATAGCTACCCAGTGAGAGAGATTGATGTAACTTGTTTGTTCAGATGTTCTCAAGCATGCATGTTCGGATGGGCATAGAGTGTGCCCGGCATGGAATCAGTGGACACCTCTACATCATTTAGCAGACGCTCTTATCCAGAGCGACTTACAGTTATTTAGTTCATACTCCATGGTGTTGCAAGCACCATGCTCTACCATCTGAGCTACACAAGACTACATGCACTGGCCATTTCCATGCACCATTACTCATGGTACATACACAGCCTGTGTACCGCGTGCCAGACGGACAGGTTTGCTTGTGTTCTCTGTTAACATAATCCTCAATCCGTCCCACAATCTAACTGCTCTTTGTTCTCCACAGCAGATCCAGCCGAGCTCAGTAGTTTAGTATTTTCTCTCTGTTTCTCCATGCCAATCTCAATCTGCTATTTACAGCCTTGTTGGTCCATCGACAAGACCCTCTAGGGGCTTGTTGAATGGCATGTCTCCCTCAAAAAATTAGAGAATGGGAGGACGTGGATTCCTCCCTCTGCTGCTGCAGCCTCTGGGTAATAGAGAGAGTCAGCAGTATCCAGCAGTATGGCTTTGTGTGGCCTGGCCACTGCTAGCACGCTGGGTGCTGGCTGCAGCTATAATCACACTGCTGGTCTAAATCTCCCGTCAGACATGGAGGCTCCTGCCAGCTCCCAGCTCTGAGGGAGGCAGTGACCTGCTGCGGCAGCAGATGTTGAAGAAATGATAAGTGAGGTTTTTGTAGCCTCTTTCCCATCCTTGTTGTATATTACTGACTCGCTGCACGTCAAGGCACCTGCCTGGACCACAAGAATGTGAAGGATGAACGATCTGATGGACAGAGGAAATCGATTGTAATTCTTATGGATTTTTCCCACTCTTTACTCTTCAGGTCCATCATGTCAGATGTGGTCCTGTATGGCTCAGTTAGTAGAGCATAGTGCTTGCACAGCCAGGGTTGTGGTTCCCATGACTGTAAGTCGTTTTCGTTAAAAGTGTCTGCTAAATAGCATTTATATTAGATGAATAGTGATGTTAAAATACACCTGTTTATAAAAAAAGATCTGTATAACATTGGATATTCAATAGGCACAGATATATCTCACCCCCTACCGTAACATATCCCTGGGATGCCAAAGCACAACTAATTGATTTAAATCATCCCACTGAGTGTACCATTATCTAATTGCTGAGTTGTACGTATCTGGTGGCATTGTTTTAAGGAATGCATTTGATAAATGATTAATCGACTGTGATTGTGACTGTTCTTGGCCAGTGTGTCTGAGGCCAGATTGACTGAAGATTTTGCTTCTTCTATAGTTTGGGGTTGTGAACTGTTGTCAAACTCTCTTGTGAAATAGAACGTTAACTGGGTTGAAATCAATTGCTTATTCTTACACTCACTTGTCAAAGATCTGGGCGGTAGGTGGGCGGCAGGTAGCCTAGCAGTTAAGAGCGTTGGGCCAGTAACTGAAAGTCCACTGGTTTGAACCCCTGAGCTAACTAGGTGAAAAATCTGTTGATGTGTCCTTGAGCGAGGCACTTAACCCTAGTTGCTCTGGATAACAGTGTCTGCTAAATTATTCAAATTTAATATGGACTGTTGTTTTTATCACTAAAAATCATATAAACAAACCTATTATCTCCATTGGACATGGGCATTCTGATGCCTGTAAAATATTTTTCTCACATGCATAGGGGACAACACACATGCTGTGTAAATGTGGGTTATTATCTTCAAGCAGTGGTGTATCTGAAAGAGATGATCCACTATAAGTACTTAACAAATATTATGTACGGGCTGGTGTAACCAGGGATCAAAATATCAATACTTTTTGGTCTAAATTGGACTGTTGAATGTAGAATCATTTCTTTACTTGGAGTCCTGTGGCATTGCCCTGTTAAAATATAAATTATATTAGACCTATAAAAGGGATACTTCGAGATTTTCGAGCATGCTAGCAGTTACCATAGACTTCCGCTCATTGCACTAACACTAGTTAGCAACTTCCTTCCAACTGCACGCAGAGACATAAAACTTGTATCCTTGAGATAATCTGACTCTGGGGAAGTAGATAAAGGGCTTCCTTGCCAAAATCCTGAAGTATCCCTTTAAGATAGGTGTGATATCTCTAACTTTACCAGGGAGAAAAAAGGCATTTGATGATTGTTTTTGTTTTTTTACTTGACTAAAGCTGGCTATCTTTATGTGTTTGTGTCTAATATTGATTTGCTGATTCAATGAGTAGCATAAATATTGTTTCATGCAACATTTGTATATGTTGTCCATAGCCTGATGTAGATGTATTTTTTTATTGTCCACATACAGAATATTTACAAGCATTTAGTATCTTCTCTCTCTCTCTCTCTCTCTCTCTCTCTCTTTTTTTTTTTTTTCTCTTTTTCTCTCTCTCTCTCTCATATAGATATATACAGTATAAAGCCCTTATAGACCATGGGCTATGGGATGGACATAGAGAGGCTAAAAGCTTGCCACAACACTCAGAGCCTTGGCTGTCATGTTCTTTCACAACCCATTTATTGTCCAAGAAGAAAAAATAACAGGTACAGAGGGTCATGGAACCTACTTTCCAAACAAACAAACTGATACTGTCATAGAAAGTTATAAAATGCAGGTTGAGATAAAGAATCAAGCACCACTAAGCAAAGTTATAATTGAAGATAGATATGTCTTGTTTAAAATATTGTTATTGGCACCTGTTGTTTAAATGCAGGCTAAAATAGAAACTTTAGAGCTTATCAAATTCGGTCACACTTTATCACACTTTATTTGGATAGTCCATCTGTAGATGCTCGACATTCATCAAAAAGGTAGGACTCTTTTGGGTTCCATGTAGAACGCTCTGTGGAAAGGGTTCTACATGGAATCAAAACATTTATTTCAAAGGGTTCTCCTATGGGGACAGCCGAATAACCCTTTTAGCACCTGTTTTTCTAAGCGTGTACAAATGGTCATGCTATCAACAAACTATCTGTTGATAAGCAACCGCTTGCTAAGGTTAGATTTAGGACTAGGTTTAGAATAAGGGTAAGGATTAAGTTTAGAGTTGGGGTTAGGGTAAGGGTTAGGGCTAGGGTTAGTTGAAATGTTACTGATAGTCTGTAAATAGTCTGTAAAGAGCATCAGACTATCCAAATAAAGTGTTATTGTCAATTCATGGGATCATCTTCCTCATTGTACATATTATACCCTGAGCTATATAACTTGTGGATCAGCCTGTGTTGCATGGTTAAGTCCGGTGTGGTGAAAGAGACACTGATCTGTAGATGTGATGGGGATTGTGCTTTAAGTGATCCTAACACATCTGTTGGGTGAATAATATGTTGATGGAGTGTTGTGCATTTAGTGATTCTAACACATCCTGGAAAACATGTATGCTGATTGTTGTGTTTTGTGATCCTAACACATCCTGTTAGGGGGAAGTATGTTTTTACCAGAGAGGATTTCCTGCTGAGCCCAGCCCTCTGCTCTGTAATCAATCAGGATGAAAGCTAATTTACCACCCCTTAAACACAGCGGACTGACACACTCTACACACTCCACCAGATTGACATGCATCCAATACTCTCATTGAAACTAATGATGTGTTTTGTTCCACCATCACGGCTGATTTCCATTCATTTTAAGACCCTGTATCAATAGAGACCACCCATGAGACCACCCATGGGACCATATCAGAGACTTAAACAGATGATAAGATTTGTGGCATTACTGTCATAGAATCAACTAAGGAATGTGGCTGGTCAAAAAAATGTCTAATTTGGGTAAGTGACACAAGCATGATATCTCACTGCACCATATGGACTCTCAGATAGTCGCCATCTTTCTTATGCGCCTTGAGAGAAGGAAGACAACTGGATTTATCACAGGTCTTTTAAGAATTTCAGTTTTCAGTATGCAACGTATACTTTGACGGTCTCATTTCGGTCGGAAGCATCAAGGACCCAAATCTAACCCCCGCTGCTGTTTCGCTGTGAAATGTAAAACATAAAATGCTGCAGGGACGTGAATAATTTAAGCAAAAGCTTTTTTTCTGCTCATTTACCACTCGTTTTAAAGTGACATTATAACCAGGCCAGGAACTACTGCATCTATAGCCGCAGCAGATTTTGCCTGTCTAGCAGAGTGTATTTTAATCACATAATGTAACAATGTAGGTAGTGTATATGACATTTATAACTGCTTACACAGGCCTGTGAGTGTGAGCACCCTCAAACAATTGTAACCCACTATCATCTATGTTCATCTGACCTGGCATGGTGTTTGTTAATGTTATGCTTATATTGCCACAATGAACATGAAGCCAGAGTGACAGCTTTTGACTTTCTCCAGCGATGCACATGTAGATATTTCTATAGTGGAAAAACATAAACTAATGAGTACATTTCAACTAGCCTTTAATACAGTTCACGTACTGTGCAGCAATTGAGCGAGTAATGTATGTCAACATCTTGAAAAGGGAGCAGGTAGGCCTTATATACATACACATTGAATCTCTCTTGACACAGTGCATGCAGATGATCAACATCTGGAAAGCTGGAAAGTCAATGCAATTCAGATGCTGCAGGTAGCCCAGTGGTTAGAGCGTTGGGCCTGTTACTGAGAGGTTGCTGAATCGAATCCCAGAGCTGATAAGGTAAAAATCTGATAACCACTGTTCCTAGGCTGTTGTTGTAAATAAGAATTTGTTCTTAACTGACATGCCTAGTTAAATAAAGGTAAAAAAAAAGGATGAGATGGCCTGATCTTCTTCCCTCCAAACAAATAAAGAGAAGGTTGTTATTGAAAGTTTAAAAAAAATCCTAATAGAAATGTGTAGGAGTAGCCTCAATGTATTGTATGAAGCATGTAATTGACAATATGACGCTGGTACGGAGGACAATAGAAACGTACATACATTGCATTTTGAAAAACTAAGATTCTGACAGAGAATAATTGATAGGTCTTAACATTGAACATGATCTCTATAGCCTCTGGTTAGTTTTATTGCATGTAGCCTACTGTTTTATGTTACTTTTTTACTTGACTTTTGATATTTGCTCAGTGAGATTCTACTGAATAGTCAATAATAATCTAAGGTAATACAAAATCAGCATAGGTCCAGTGCGTGAGTAGTTTCCACTACGTAAGAGAGTGTTTTATGTGCTTTGGTGCATGGCTTTTTCCAATTACTGGCTGCAGGTACACAGCAAATTGGCCATTGTTACCTAGTGTTGATTTGTCAGTTTATCATTAATAGTGTTGATTCAGGTGATAAATTAAATCTGTTTGTGTTAAATTAACACCCATTGGTGTAAAAGAACCCCAGTGTTTGTGTTAATAACCATTTTTAAGCCAAAAGCATTATCATATTTCCCAGCATGCTCTATTGCAGGTAGATATTTAGAATTGTTTGTTTTTGCATGTACATTGATTTATTAATATTAACATACTCAAACATAAATAACATAAATTTTCTAAACTAATCCAATCTGTTACTTGGATTTATTGCACCCGTTACTGAAAGGGTTGTTCCAGTTTAGATGGTTTAGGTCACGTAATGTCAAATTCATTACATAGAGGGCTGAGTGTCTGTGAATTTTTGCTCCTTGTATTTGATTGATGAATTAAGGTTACTAATTAGTAAGGATCTCTCCTCACCTGGTTGGATAGGGCTTAGTTGAAAGGAAAATCAAAAACCAGCAGACACTAGGCCTTACATGGAATGAGTTTGACACCCCTGGTTTAGGTAGTCAACAGCATTATATCTGGGGTCGCTGTTGAAGTTTAAGAGGGTTCAAAGATTGACACCAATGTTCAATGGTGAGAAGAGACAGAGTATGTCTGTAGCTAAATGAAATAGGCGCATTTTCCCACCAGTTGTGTTTCCACCAAATCAAATCAAATCAAAGTTTATTTGTCACGTGCGCCAAATACAGCAGATGTAGACCTTACAGTGAAATGCTTACTTACAAGCCTTAACCAACAGTGCAGTTGTGGATGAAAATCTGTGTGTGATGACGTAGTGCATACAAAATGTAATTTTTATTTTACGATTGTTTTAATGTACCAAATAAAAATCTATTGCGTTAATTAGCAAATGTGCCTTCTCTGGTCTTGGCACATGTACTTTAGCCAACAGCTCGCAGATACAGTGTGGGTAGGCTGTGCGGGTAGGCTAGTCTACATGATGAGATTATTAAGAGCGAGAATATTGACAAATGGCAGTCAAGCATCAATCATCATGTCACCCTCAATATTTATTGTAAAGAAGCATCAAGATAACCGTGCACTTTAACCACCCTTTATCATAAGTTATTTAATCTGTAGCCTATTAAACTGCTTGGTTTCCCAAGTCATAGAGGGAGGACCACACACCAGATTTGATGGTTATTATGAGAGATTGCTGAAATAAGAGCTGTTCGGAGTGTCTCATATGTTGAGGCAGCGATAAAAGTAAAAGAAAGTGCTTGTGAGTTGGTTACTGTGGAGATACAGAAGTACAAATATGCGGTACAGGATCCAGATATCCTTGTCATGAAGAGGTTGACATTTTTGGAGTTTACTGCAATGGTAATAAACTGCACTGCTGGAGTGGACAATAATTCAGGAAGGATTGCTATCTTCATATCTGCAGCTGAGGGATTCTTGGGACTGAGGGATGTCACAGGCAAGGAGCTACATGAAGTGCTGGCTGGAAAAGTTCTGTCCTCTCAGGTCCCCAGACCTGTGCAGTGCTCTGAGTGAATTGTGAATGAATGAGGATTACTTTTGTTCTGTATTTAGTTTTTTTCAGACAATAGAGGAGGTTAAAAGTTTTTTTTTTTTTTCAATTGGAGTTGCCCCCTTTTTTCTTTTTTTTATATCCAGTAGTTGTCAGCAATACAACTTTTGGGATGTTGTCCACCCTAAAACCCCATCGAAAAAGAAGATGGTTTAGGTAGTCTCATAGACATTTGATTAATTTAGCAGACACTCCCAGAGCAATTTAAATGTTTCATGCTGGTCCCCTGTGGAAATCAAACCAACAACTCTGGTGTTACAAGTGCCATGCTCTACCAACTGGGCCACATGGGACCATATCTTAGTCTTCCCAACCTGGCAGTCATTCTCAATGCAGGTTGCGGGTAACAAAGCATTCAAAATGTTGGATATCCCAACTCTGGCTGAACCCATGGGTGGGACCCAATCAGGGTTACTAGGGGTGCCCAGAGAATCCTAGGGGGGGAGGGTCAGTTTCCAGTAATAACCACAAGAGATGATCAAGAATCTATGCTGCAGGTTCAAATAGAAAATAGAGGCACACCCATGATGATAGACACTGGAGCCACTTACACTTGTGTAAGTCCAAGTTACGCTTCTCACCTCCACATGTCCGGTAAATATGCCAAAACAGTATAATTCTCAGGACAAAAGCAGCTAATTCCAATGACAGCTCCAGTCTGTCTAAAAGCTGATGGAAAATCAGTAACCTTGCCTATACTAGAACATACCCCGATTAATTTATTAGGAAGAGATGCTCTATGCAAAATGGGCATACAAATTCAGTGTTCCCCTGAAGGAATGATTATAGATAGAGCAGGGTTAAACATGCAAATGATGATGACAGAAAACACAGAAAATGTGTACTGGTTAGGGGAAATTGGGACAGATGTACATAAAACAATAAGGAAATGGGGAAGGTTTATCCAGGCCCAGATACCTGAAGCTGACAGAATACAATCAGAATGTCACTGCACAATGCAGTATGACCCTTACCAAGACCATTTATTAGAACAGCTTTGGCTGATAAATGCAAATGGGAAATCAATACCAATTGTGTCTTAGTACATAATTATAGGGAAACAGGGAGCAGCAATGGATGTAGCAGATAGAGAAGGTTCAGATTTTGTGGACTGATATTATAATGTATCTAATGCTGTTCCACACATTACACTGTTGGTAAACAAGGGAGCAACAGCAAGGGACTTAGGGCCTATGATAAAGCAAGCAATGAAAAGTCAATGGAACAAAAGCTTTTTTCAAAATATTGGCTACTAAAGGGAAGTAGAGGTAACAGCTAAACAGCAAGTACAGTTAGGAGAGGGAATAGAACCAGGGAATATAACCAGGAAGTCAGGTAAGACAATACATGGAAAGAAACATACCAGATGGAGTATGGTCACAACATGATACAGATGTTGGATTGGTGAAATCAGCAAGTCCTCTATGCATTAGAATAAAACCAGATGCTAAACCCCCCTAGAAGGCCCAATATCATATGAAACCAGAAGCAGAAGAAGGTATTAGCATGATGATTGAAGAGCTAATAGAAGCAGGAGTGTTGATAGAAACACAGAGCTGCTGTAACACACCTTTACTACCGGTTCTTAAAGCAGATGGGAAGAAGTGGAGATTAGTCCATGACTTAAGAGCAGTAAATGACATAGTACAGGACTGGCTTGTGGAGGTTCCAAACCCTCAAATGCTGCAGCCCAATGTCCCTCCTGAGGCTAAGTACTTTACAGTGATTGATCTATGTGGAGCATTGTTTAGTGTGCCCCTGGCGGAAGAATGCAGACACTTGTTTTTATTTACATACAAAGAACAACAGTACACATATACCCAGCTTTCCCAGGGATTTAAGGACTCACCGCACGTATTTAATCAAGTATTGAGGGCTGATTTGGAAGATTTGGTGCTTGAAGGAACGTTGATTCAATATGTGGATGATCTATTGATCACGCTGACTCCATGAAAGTACTAAAATGGCTAGCAGAAGGAGGACACAAGGTCTTAAAAACAAAGCTTCAGTACTGCCAGCCCCAATTGAATACTTAGAAAGAACAATAGCACATGGAACTAAGGTGATAGCACCAGGACAACTTGAAGGAATTAGCAAAGCACCGCTCCCTCAGACGGTTGCTCAAATTATGACATTTTAAGGAATGATTTAGCTCAGACTGGACATAAGAATATGTAGTTAAAACAGCCCGTTAAGAGAAGTTATGAAAGAAGCAGGACAGCTGAATCTTAGAGCAAATCTTGAATGGAATAATAATGCCTTAATCGCATTTGAGACATTGAAAAAATAAATGCAATCTGCACCAGCTTTAGCAGTTCCCGACTACACAAACCATTTTTGCTATATGTGGGATATCCAATAACTATCCACACACACCACAAGATAGTGGAATTAACAGAATAAGGTAAATTTGTTCTGACAAATGCAAGTACTTTGGATTATATGACTTTGCTAACCTACCCTGATGTATCCATCAAACAATGCACTACGGTAAACCCAGCTGAAAGAATTCCACTGGAATTTGAAAGATAGGCACATGAGTGTGTGGCAGAATCTCTAATGTTTACCAGATTTAGGCCAGATCTAGAGTCCACTCCATTGCTTAACACAGGAGGAAATTACTTGGAAGAATATTTTGTGGATAGATATGCAGTAGTACAAAAACAAGGAAAAGAGTTTAAAGAAGTGAAAACAGAATACTGTCCACAGCCATGCTCAGCCCAACTAGCAGAACTAAAAGCACTTACTGCGGCATGCTTAATAGGAAAAGGAAAAACAGTTAATATATATACTGACTCAACATACACACATGGAGTGTGCCACCTATTTGGTGCAGTCTGGAAACAATGAGGATTTAGGAAAGTGATGGAACGCCCATTCAACATGAGCAAACTGTGGATTTAATGACAGCATTAATGTATCCCACAAAGCTGGCAATAATAAAATGTCAAGCACACAAAAAAGGAAATTATTTTGTTATTAGAGGCAATAATGCAGCAGATGAGACTGCCAAAAAGCATCTAAATGCATCATCCCAATATTAAAGGCACCAATGGTCATTATTGAATCTGCAACCAGATGATATAATTAGGATGCAGGAAAGAGCAGGGCCGTATGAACAAACAACGTGGCACCAGAGATGGGCCACCAAAGACACGACAGGACTATGGAGATCTCATGAAGAGACCATAGTAGCACCCACCTTGTTGCTTAATCTGCTGATAACTGATGCACATGGTTTTGACCATTGCACAAGGGACGAAGTGATATGAAAAATGTAAAAACAAGGTTATTGGTCGCCATATTTGCAAGCATTGGTAGATGATGCATTGGCAAAATGTGAAGTTTGTGTGCAAAATAATCTGCGTAAAGGCATAACAACACCTATAGGTCACATACCAGTCCCAGAGGGACCCTTCAGGCATCTAGTAATAGACATGATTAAAAAGGTGAATGGTAAAAGATACATGCTTGTGTTAATAGATAGATTTAGCAGATGGGTAGAAGTGGTACCATCAGTAAAACAGGGGTCAGGGACAGTAATCAAATTCCTAGAAATAATGCCCAGGTTCGGAATACCGACAGAAATCAGTTCAGACAATGGATCAGTATTTATTCAGAAAACCGTAAAATAAGTGCTACAACAGCTAAGGAATAAGCAAAGACTGGGATATGCACACATTTGTGCAAGTACAAAGCTTAACTGGGTGGATGCACTACCACTTGCCTCAATGAGCTACCGCATGCAAATTAACAGAAATACGCGTCTAACCCGCATGAAATGCTTACGGGTCGACCCATATCAGTACCAGTTCTAAGAGGACCCTACAAAGGTCCATCATTAGACCAACTAGAAATGGAGCTTAAAGCATATGTAAGACAACTAACTGCCAACTAACTTAATCTCCAGGAAAAAAGGTGTGAACCAGAACCCAGACCCGAAGGGCCAGGTCCGGTGATACCAGGAGCCCAGGTCTACATCCGGGTTTTCTGCAGAAATTGGAGCGAGCCAAGATGAGAGGGTCCCTACACGTTGGTTCGAGCTACTCCAACAACCATACAGGTGGAAGAAAGCACCAAGTGGCACCATCTAAACCACTGCATCAGTGTCCAGGGGGTGATACCAGGAGCTGATGTACCAACTACGAGCCATGAGGAAGCTGACGACCCCAAGGTGCTAGGCCAGACTGAAGAAGAAGCAGAAGCAAGCACGAGCCAGAGAGCTAAAGGATGGAGCCTGGTGACGTGTGGAATTTTGCTGATGGTATACCTACTGTCAATGGTTCCCCAGACACAGGCAATGATCAAGGAGGAGGGGAGGCAACAGAACGAGAAGAAATTGATTTCCCCACCTTCAACTTCTCTGCCCTCCCATGGTCACCAATAGCAATGCCTGGAAATCGGAAACAATTGAAAAGCTGTGGACTGGGCCTGACAAAGACCTCGAGCCATCCTGCCTATAAGTACAAATGATTCAGGAAATAGTTATAGCAGACTGGAAGTCAGTAAAAACAACAGACCAGGATACACAGAATAACTATAAAAGAATGAAAAGAGCGTATCAGACTGACTCCAATGTATATTTAGACTCAAACCTAGAGGAATTCCAAAGGAATATAAGGCACGTGACAAAGTTAAATCAGGACTTGAATCAATATTCTTCTGGATAACTCCTAACAAAAACTTAGAATGGATTAATTATTATTATATTATTATATTATTAATTTATTATAATCAACAAAGGTTGATAAACTATACAGACTCAGTGTTGACAGCTTTAGGAGATCAGGTACATGCAACCAGTAAAATGACCTGGCAAAACAGACAGGCGTTCTATTGGTTGTTAGCAGAAAAAGGAGGGGTCTGTGTAATGTTTGGTGAACAGTGTTGTACCTTTATCCCCGATAACACCGCTCCAGAAGGTTGATTCACTGAGGCAATGACAAACTTAAAAGACTAAGACAAAAGTCAAGGACAATGCTGGACATGGTGCTCATAACTGGGATTGGCTGGACTTAACACTGGGAAAATGGGGAGCTATGTTTGCAAAAATGGCAATCATGACAAGAGTAGCCTTGATAGTAATGGGAGTAGTTTTTTGTTGTGTGCTACCATTACTGAAGTCAATTCTGATCCAGACCACGGTTAAGCAAATGTCCGTAAGGACAAGGGTTGACATTTACAGGACACCCAAGGAAGTGTACCCAGTTCCAGAACAACCAGGACACTATGTTGACAGAAGAGGAAAACCGTGCAACATCAAAGGAGGAACACTGGACTGTCCATTTGGGAATCCTGAATGTCTATGGGGTGTTACTCCTGGGGGTGGATGGGCTTGCCATAACTATAGAAGAGCACAACTAGGAGTTAGCCCTGATGGCAATATCCCAGACCTATACCCAATACCTGATTGGGCTCCTAAACAGCACCATGAAGGATCGGATAATGAAAGGTCGGAGGAAGAAAATACATTGATTTAACATGTATTAGTAACTAAATGCATTTGTGTATCCAATGAGATAGCATAAATTTACGATAGACCTTCTGCATATTTGTTCATCTAAATACGTATGTAATATAGAATTTTCCTGTTATAAGTGTCTACAGACCATGCCCTTAATCCTTTAACAGGTTTTGGACCTGGACTAAAATAGTTGTTAGAGAGGTGACCCGCGAGGGAGTGCCACATATCTTGGGTGTCATATTCAGAATGATGTAATGAGGGTTGTATAGTAAAAACTGGTTGCGACTTATTGAACTTATTTTGATGTTTTGAAATTGGTATATTGGCAACTGTCACACCCTGATATGTTTCACCTGTTGTCTTGTCTCCACCGCACACCAGGTGTTCCCTATTCACCATTAGTCCTGTCCTGTCAGTTGCCAGATCGTCTTGTCCAGTACAGTCGTTTCCAGCGTTCCATGTTACCAGTGTTTTTCCACGTTACCCATGTTCAGTTCTGTGTTTTCCCCGGTGTCGATATCTGCCTGTTTTACCCGACTACGAGCCTGCCTACTCCTGTGTACCTCAGCCCTTCTGCCTCGACTATCGTCTTCTGCCTGTCCACTGACCAACGAGCCTGCCTACCCCAGTGTACCTCTGCCGTGCTATCCTGTAGCCAACCTTTGCCTGTCCTCCGATTACGAGATTGTCTACCCATTAAATATATATCCCTGCCTCTGTGTCCGCATTTGGGTCCACCTGCCTGCCTTGTGTCAGGCAACCACAAGATGCAAGGCTAAACAGATGCACGCACATGCTTTAAACACTGTGTTTATTGTTGTGTTTTTTATTTTTATTTTTTGAATGTTTTTTTGTATTGCCTTATGTAGATTGGGATTTAGTCCCAAAGGGGGGAATATATAGGTAATTTCCATTGCATGTACTGTGAAATTATAAGACAGTGAATAGAATCATTATATGCACTTAGGGGTCCTATAATTATCCTCAAGTACGTGCCAATGTGCACGTAGGAGTTTAAGAGAGTTGCCAACATGATCCTAGGGCATGTATGTGTATTATTTTTCTAAGAAACTATTGAAGCCACGTCACCAATAGAGTTGGCTGTGTGATTCTATTGAGTGTCCTTGAATGTGTACTCATGTTGTTTGTTGAACTGTTGAGGCCACGTCACCAGTGTGGTTCGCACCCGGATTGAGGCCAGAGAGAAGGAGGGGAAAAAACATATAGAACTGGGAGTGAACGAGTGCAAATGTTGGACAAGTATCTTGAAGGGGAGTGACTATGAATGTTATGCAAGCATAGAAAGGTAAGTGGTGTGGTGGCGAATGGCCAATAGATAGTGGACGGGTAACATAAAGGGGAGTGACTATGAATGTTATGCAAGCATGTAATTGTATAAAAGAGCTGACCGAGTCTGGGACCGAAGTTGCTCTGCAGACCAACTCGGCCTTGTTATTTTGTAATAAAGTCTATTTTGAACTCACAAGCTCCTGTGTCTGTGAAATACCTTTCACAAGTATTTCCACGATATTATCAATAGCTAGTGAATTCATTCTTGTTTATTGACTATGCTTGGCATGTCCATGTCCAGACTGCAATTTACAGTAGGCCTAGCCCCTATATCAGTGCAAATGCTATAGCCTATGTTTAACAATGTATTTCCATATTGAAGAAATGCAATTTGAACAATGTAGAATTGCAAACATTCAACATATTTTGCAAATATGGGGCATATTATTTAACCAACTAGTCTATAAAAGATTAACATCAGAATTAGAGTTGAGGACAACGCAATACACAAAAGACCATAAACACACAGACTGAAGCAACCACATATTTAGGCAAGATAGTCCAGGAACAATTTGGAACCAAACGAATAAGAGAAAAACTAATTATTTACATGCAAGTACTTTAAAGACACCTTACATTAATTTTACTGTACTAGCATTAGGGCAAAGTTTTAAGGTGCTTTAAACGCATAGAGAAAAGGCAATGAACTTTGCATGCTTTAAGAACTTGTAGTAATTTCAAGGTCATATCAGAGTAACATCCCCGTCGAAGGATGGCACCATCAGAAAATATTAAGTGCACACAATCACATTCAGCCCTTACCTTGATTAAATTATTCCCCAGTCAGCACGTTTAGTACATGGGCCCTGATGGCTTCATCAAATACATTTAATTATTAAATAGCAGGGGTCCTATAGATGTGGCCTTTTGAAAATTATGCTGCACATGTTGTTCAGAGAAATGGTTTCCAGCTGTACAACTTTATATTAATAATATTTCTGGAAATTCAGCCTCTGCTTAATTTAGCAGAACCACCTCACCTCTTTCATTTCTTTGTGCATGTGGGTTGCAAATATAATTACACAAATGCAATTTTAGCCACTGGTTCACTTGATTATATCAGATTGCTGAGGTTTGTCCATCTGAATGAATCAATAAATACACTGAACAAAAATATAAAATGCAACACGCAACAATTTCAAAGATGTATTGAGGCAATCAGTCAATTGAAATAAATTCATTAGGCCCTAATATATGGATTTCACATGACTGGGAATACAGATATACATCTGTTGGTCACAGATACCTTAAAAAAGGTTAGGGACGTGGATCAGAAGACTAGTCAGTATCTGGATCAGAAAACCACCATTTGCCTAATGCAGCGCGACACATCTCCTTCGCATACTGTAGAGTTGACCAGGTCGTTGATTGTGGGCCGTGGAATGTTGTCCCACTCCTCTTTAATGGCCGTGTGAGGTTGATTGATATTGGCAGGAACTGGAACATGCGGTTGTACATGTTGATCCAGAGCATCCCAAGCATGTTCAATGGGTAACATGTCTGGTGAGTATGCAGGCCATTGAAGAACTGGGACATTTTCAGCTTCCAGGAATTGTGTACAGATCCTTGCGACATGGGGCTGTACATTATCATGCTGAAACATGAGGTGATGGAGGCGGATTAATGGCACGACAATGGGCCTCAGGATCTCATCACGGTATCTCTGTGCATTCATCTGCCAATAAAATTATAAAATGCAATTGTGTTCAATTGTCCGTAGCTTGTGTCTGCCCATACCATAACCCCAACGCCAACATTGGGCACTCTGTTCACAACAATGACATCAGCAAACCTCTCACCCATATGGCGCCTTACACGCTGTCATCTGCCCGGTACAGTTGAAACGAAGATTAATCCGTGAAGAGCACACTTCTCCAGCACACTTATCGGTTACAACGCTGAATTGCAGTCAGGACCCTGGTAAGGACGACGAGCATGCAGATGAGCTTCCCTGAGACGGTTTCTGACAGTTTGTTGAGCGGTTGAGCAAAACCACAGATTCATCAGCTATCCGGGTGGGTGGTCTCAGACGATCCTGCAGATGAAGAAGCCGGATGTGGAGGTCCTGGGCTGACGTGGTTACACGTGGTCTGCGTTTGTGAGACCGGTTGGACATACTGCCAAATTGTCTTAATAGATTCAATCAGATCAAGTGTTAGCTGGCGACATTGAGAATTTCAATGAGGATTTCATTCAATCTAATTGAGGTGTAGATTAGCCTACATCTCACATTCCAGTGTTTGAATGTGTAAACATGGCTGCATGGGATATCTCTTAATACGATTCCGTGCAGCCAACGACAATGTCCGCTTTAGGTATAATGCCAGGAGCCGCTTGTGGATTTGACAGCTTTAATGCAGTTCCACCTCCGACACCGCCAAAACAACCTCTATGCGGATACCCGAGTAGTCCTTTCATGCAGTCAAATGACAAATTCGCCCTTTAGTGGCTTTTTGGGTGCAATGTTATTAATATTTTTCATAATTTCGTAATTAATAAACATTATAAAATGTTTAGTTATATTTCAGTCTTTTGTGATGTACACTGTATATACAAAAAGTTTGTGGACACCCCTTCAAATTAGTGGATTTGGCTATCTTTATTATCCCAGAGGGGCAATTTGTTGCACAGCCAGCAGTTAATTCACAATTAATCACAATTAACACCCCAAACACCACACAACAATTCACACACAATTCACAAACGTTGCTGACAGGTGTATTAAATTGAGCACTCACCCATGCAATCACCATAGACAAACATTGGCAGTAGAATGGCCTTACTGAAGATGGCAGTGACTTTCCACAGTCACCGTCATAGAATGCCACTTTTCCAACAAGTCATTTCATCTCTGCCCTGCTAGAGCTTCCCCGGTCAACTGTAAGTGCTGTTATTGTGAAGTGGAAACGTCTAGGAGCAACATTGCATAGTGCCAACTGTAAAGTTTGGTGGAGGAGGAATAATGGTCTGGGGCTGTTTTTCATGGTTCGGGCTAGGCCCTTTAGTTGCAGTGAAGGGAAAGCTTAACGCTACAGCATGCAATACGATTATTTTCTCCCAACTTTGTGGCAACAGTTTGAGGAAGGCCCTTTCCTGTTTCAGCATGACAATGCCCCGTGCACAAAGCGAGGTCCATACTGAAATGGTTTGTCAAGAACGGTATGGAAGAACTTGACTGGGCTGCACAGAGCCCTGACCTCAATCTCATCGAACACCTTTGGGATGAATTGGAATGCCGACTGTGAGCAAAGCCTAATCACCCAACATAAGTGCCAGACCTCACTAATGCTCTTGTGGTTGAATGGAAGCAAGTCTAGAGGAAAGCCTTCCCAGAAGAGTGGAGGCTGTTATAGCAGCAAAGGGGGGACCAACTCCATATTAATGCCCATGATTTTGGAATGAGATGTTTGACGAGCAGGTGTCTAAATACTGTTGGTCATGTTGATCAATGCCTTGAGTAATGAACCTATTTTCGACACAACTGGCTGGAAAGCATCAATGCTTCAGGAAGCTTAGTTTCCCCATCACTGGTTATTATACCATTTGTAATTTATTTTTTATTTAACCTTTATTTAACTAGGCAAGTCCGTTCAGAACTGTATTCTGAATTGCAGAAAATTACTGGCAGCAATTTGCCAGTAAGTTACTTTGGAATTTCAGGACAAGGTTTGTAGAATTCCTAAAATACAGTATATTACCGTATTCTGTGGGGGTACAGCATTCTCAACAAGTATAGCCTATTACAAGACTTAAAATATGTTAATGAGCAAGACTCATTCCCCACCCACAAAGTTTTACCACAATGCAACATAATTAATACTGTAAAACACTTTTATGGTATTTTACTGTGCATTCTACAGTGATTTACTGTATTCCGTTTACACAGTGTGATACTGTTGATTAGTACAGTAAGTTACAGATACAATTAAAAACTGGCTAACAATGTATATAGTTATACTGTATGTTTTATAACATTTCTAAAGTGACTCCCCAGGCTTTATAACCTTGTCAGACATTTCCATGAGGCCCATGCAATCTGTCATTGAATAAAAAGTAGCCTTGAAATAGCATCTGCGTCTTTTGGAGCTAGGAGCATACAGTACAAGTACAAAGCCTAATAAACCATTCTTCCCATTGTCAAGGCATTGTGATTGACAGAGCCATCTCTCAAAAGTGCACTCAAGTTGAACCTGTTGAAGAATCTTTTGAAATAGACAGATCCCAGCCCAGGTTGAAGGAAGCATTCAAACAATAAAATAATGACTATCAGCTCCATGGCAGGTATACGTAGGATGATTTGAGATAAAAACATCTTATTTTTCCTTCAACACCTTACTCACTTACTTCCTCAATAAATAATTTGTCTATTCTTTGAAAGAAGCTGGAAGCCATGAGTCTCATTCTAAATGCAATTAGATTAGTGCATTTCACCACCGCCACACTGTGGATCTGCTATGAACCCTAGCGGTAGGGTCATACATTATTAAGCACAGTCTTTTGTTATTGATGTATTTAAGCGAAGGGAGTGTGAAGTGTCTGAATCAAGGCCTTTCCTTTTTTTATGTGGAAAATTGGACTCTCCTCGAGGGCCAGATTGATCTGATAAAGAGAATTTCCATTATTTCAGTACCTTTGTGCTGTTTGGTTATAAAAAAAATTATGATGTTTCTGTATGGATGATGTTCTTGACTGATCATTCTGTGCAATCTGAAAGCTATAATGGGGAATATTTGATTGCACTTTATTTGAAGGGGGTATACCTAGGTACCTATAACAATATAATGACTATTACTACACATCAAACGGTCATCCAACTAGGAATTCCAACTCGGGAAAATGGGCCTCTTTCTAGAGCTCCGACTTTCTGACCTAAAGATCACTGACGCCATGATTTGACCTCTTTTTCAGAGTTCCCAGTTGTTTTGAATGGGGAAATAGAATACCAGAGTATGAGTCATAATAGCCATAAAACCTATAGAGGTCAAACAGGGAAATGGTTCCAATCGTTTATTAATCAGTTGTTTTTCCCATAGGGGATTTTAGAAACACAAATAAGGGTTGTGTTTCGTGTAGGCTTACCCTGGCATGATGTTTTGATAACGATGTGAATCTCAGTAGGACAAGGGGACTTTGATCAATATATTCGCCTGTATTTACCCCCCAAAATGAAATGCTAATTAGCTGCTAATGTGGCTATCATAAAGTACTACAAATTATATGATGATCTTGACGAGACTGCTGAATCGAGGCAAAGGTAAGAATCTCTGGATTAACTATCCAATGTGCATTAAGTCTACTTTGATGCTAATTAGCATTTTGAATGTGAGAATAAATAGAGCTAAATATATTGATAAAGGTCATGCTGACCGAGAGAGATTAACATGGTTATCAAAACGTCACCCAGGGTAAGCCTACATTAAACACTTTAAGTGTTTCTAAAATGTCCTATGGGAAAAATGTATGGGGGGAAAAAACGATTGAAACCATTTCCCTGTTTGACCGCAAGGTTTTATGGGTATTATGACACCTCCACTGTGGGGTTCTATTGAGATATGCCACAGTGCGTCAGATCAGAAGACCGGAGGCTTGGCTTATGTTGCGTTCAAAACAACTGGGAACTCAGAAAAATACAAAGTCAAATCAAACTATCAGGAAGTTTGAAAAGACAGGCTAACATGGCAGGGAGCTTATATTAATGAGTTCACCTTGAGTGACAGGTCTTTGAAACACCTATGTCAAGAAACACATTTGATGAGACACAAAGCAACTCAAACAGCATTGCAATTGCATCAATGATGTCATTATTTTTATACATCTCCCAATTGGCATGTTTCAGACAGATGTGTTGACATGACAACTGCGTCAGAGTTTTGAACAACCCTTTCCCCCCTTTTGTTCCATGCTGGCTGAAGACCTAGCTAGCCAGTAACTAGTTAACACCAAAAACATATGAAAGTGGAGACATCTTTTTGCCATACAGATTATGAATAGTGTAAGAGTTTAATTATAATAGCTGACACCCTACATTTAAATTTTGGTACCAGTAGAGTAGCGTTATAGCTACATAAACCACGCCCCTCTGCAAACATGCCTTCTACGATGTTGGTTACAAGGCAGTACTCATTTAAATTAGGTAAGAGAATATCCTGTTACCATTGGTGTATTCAAATGACAGTGATGGTGATATCACCGTATCCCCTCAATAATCCTTCCTCCTGAATCCAAGCATTTGACATCGGGAGGCGACCAGTGACTTTATGATCAAACTTGATCAATGTAGAAGCAACAGTACATTTTCATATTTTGGTCATAATACTTTGACGTGGTTTCATCCAAATATCATCAAATTTCACAAAAAACATTATTTGGATTGTTCTTCACCTTCAAGACCACAATGAAGAATAGAAAATGGTTTGGTTATAAAGTGAGTACAGATGTTTTAAGTAATCAGAAGATTAGTGGTGAAAGTGGACATTCTTGCCTTGTGTTAATCTCAAGTCTGTGGCAGAGAACTGTTCCCAGAACAATAAAGTGCACAGGATGGATCTACTCATATTAATTTAGTAAAAAAAAGTAAATCAAAAAGTAATTTGTGTCGTAAGGAAGGGACAATCGTAAAAAGGCCTTCCTCCCAAATAACCCATATATCCCATATAGTCATTAAACCGTTTATCATTTCTGAGCCATCACAATCTCTCAAAACCCCTTGGTTAATGTCAGTGTACCCTGCTTGAACTGGGAGATGTCTAATGTATCCATCACGGACAGAGCTCAGAGGACGAAGCACAGCGTAAGCATGCATGGATGGTGATAATAGGTGACATAGAACAGACCAAACTTGAAGACACTGCACTCGGAGTGAATCAGTTGGGTCATGATGTTATGTGCCAATAACTCCGAAAATGTAATTATAGGTAAAATACATCAATCTCAGCCTATACCAGTACCCTTGAGGACCACTAGCTACATATGCCCACTCAAATTAGAAGACTTGGAAAAAGTCTTGACATTTACTTAGAATCACCTTTCAAGAGATGAAAGCTCTGCTAATGATGACATTAAAGGATGTATGTCATTAATTCAATAATGCAGTTGCTGTGTTTTAATCCATAATATGACATCTGAAAATAGTATACAATAAGTAACAGTGAGCTGGAACCAAACTATAACTATAAATAATAGCAATCAAGATTATGACATGCAATGTGACTTTCTGCTGGATCTACATTATACAAAGTATCCATAGGACAGCTTGAGAACATACTAAAGGGCTAAAGCGGCTCTAAAATGATTTGTATATTTAATTTATTTGAATAGTTTACCTGGTAATTCAGTGGCATCCAGTCATTGACCTCAAATGGTATTCCGATAACGTCAATGGAATTAAAACAATAAATCAACTGTATGATGTATATTTTTAATTATGGATTTTTGGTGTTAAACAATGAAGGCAATTTGAGCTTCACTGAGTCATACCATTTATTCCATTCACAAACACAGCGAGGCTGCAGTGCAAACTCAAGATAGAGCTTTACCACCTTGGCAAAAAGCTGCATTAATGGTTGAGTGGCTAGCCATGTCCATGTCTGTTTTGCCCTGTAGTCAGTCTTAGTTTAGAAGCCTTTGTTAAAACAATAAAATATGTATTTCTTAAGTCTCTCTCTCTCTCTCTCTCTCTCTCTCTCTCTCTCTCTCTCTCTCTCTCTCTCTCTCTCTCTCTCTCTCTCTCTCTCTCTCTCTCTCTCTCTCTCTCTATATATATATTTATATATATATATATATGTATTAGGGCTTTATTGGAATGGGAAGCATATGTTAACATTGCCAAAGCAAGTGAAGTATATTGCTGCTGTGATGGCACACTGTGGTAATAGATATGGGAGTAGGCAGGAGGTTAGGAAGTGCAGCTCAGTTTCCACCTTATTTTGTTGGCAGTGTGCACATAGCCTGTCTACTCTTGAGAGCCAGGTCTGCCTATGGCGGCCTTTCTCAATAGCAAGGCTATGCTCACTAAATCTGTGCATAGTCAAAGCTTTCCTTAATTTTGGGTCAGTCACAGTGGTCAGGTATTCTGCCAATGTGTAACTCTCTGTTGAGGGCCAGATAGCATTATAGTTTGCTCAGTTTTTTTTTTGTTAATTCTTTCCAATGTGTCAAGTAATTATGTTTTTTTTTTCTCATGATTTGGTTGGGTCTAATTGTGTTGCTGTCCTGGGGCTCTGTGGGGTTTGTTTGTGAACAGAGCCCCAGGACCAGCTTGTTTAGGGAACTCTTCTCCAGGTTAATTCTCCAGAGAATCTTGTTTCTCATGATCTGAGTCTTTAGGTGCCTTTTGGCAAACTCCAAGAGGGCTGTCATGTGTCTTTCAATGAGGAGTGACTGGTTGGTGGAGTGCTGCATAGATGGTTGTCCTTCTGGAAGGTTCTCCCATCTCCACAGAGTAACTATAGCTCTGTCAGAGTGACCATCAGGTTCTTGGTCACCTCCCTGACCAAGGCCATTCTCCCCCAATTGTTTGGGTGTTTGGCTGGGTGGCAGGCTCTAGGAAGAGTCTTGCTGGTTTAAAACTTTTCCATTTAAGAATGATGGAGGCCACTGTGTTCTTGGGGACCTTCAATACTGCATACATTTCTTGATACCCTTCCCCAGTCCTGTGCCTCGATACAATCCTGTCTCTTATCTCTATGTAGAAACATCTCAAGGATGATCAATGGAAACAAGATGCACCTGAGCTAAATGTTGAATCTCATAGCAGTGTCTGAATACTTACTATAAATATGGTATTTCTGTTTTTGCTTTGTCATTATGGGGTATTGTGTGTAGATTGCTGAATAAAAAAAAAATATATATTTTAGAATAAGGATGTAACGTAACAAAATGTGGAAAAAGTCAAGATGTCTGAATACTTTCCGAAGGCACTGTAAATGCAACATGCAACAATTTCAATGATTTTACTGAGTTTTCAATTTGTATTTATTATGGATCCCTATTAGCTGCTGCCACTCTTCCTGGGGTCCAGCAAAATTAAGGCAGTTCATATAAGGAAATCAGTCAATTGAAATACATTTATTAGGTCCTAATCTATGGATTTCACATGACTGGACAGGGGCACAGCCATGGGTGGGCCTTAGAGTGCATAGGCCCACCCACTGGGGCGCCAGGCCCAGTCAATTAGAATGAGTTTTTCCCCACAGTCATTTGTGTGTTAGGATGGATGGAAGACTCAGCAGGCATCTGGAAGAACTCCTAGAGCGCCCAGGTTCAGGCTGGCATCTCATCTTATTACAGAGGAACGGGAGGATCAGGAAGGAGAGACAGGAGGAAAACGTAACAAGACTACTTCCCCTTGTTTCATGTCCTTTATTTACTTCCTGTATACTGGGGTTGTCCCCTTTGCCACTTGCCAAAAAACTAACATTTTCACAGAATAAACCAATAATCAAACTGAATAATAACATTGCTTTTTAACTAGGTTTCTGTCTTTGCATACTTATTCCTCATAGTTGTTAATTTAGTGCTTTGATTAGTAACACAAACAAGATGGGACTGAAGGTGGCCCATTAAACCCAGAGCCCCAGATGTTGTTGCTATGTAAATGACAGTATGACAGTGTCACAGAGAGGGAGGCATGAATACACCAGACAGACGGCTCCTTTGGGAGTCTTTCTCTATGCTGGGGCCTCCAGGCAGGCTTTCCTGCAGCTCTGTAATAGCAGTAATTAGTGCAGCCTTACCCAAACTTGGTCCTGAGTACCCCAAGGGGTGCACATTTTAGTTTTTACCCTAGCACTACAAAACTGATTAAAATAATCAGAACTTGATGCTTAGTTCATTATTTGAATTAGCTGTGTAGGGCAAAAACCTAAATGTGCACCCCTTCCAAATAAATGTTGTGTAACACTTAAACCTGGCAGGTACAATGCTTTATAACCCTTTACAAGCATTATAATTAGGGTTATAATGAGTTACAGTATAGTTACAGGAACCAACATTTCAACTGACTTAAATGGCTGGCAATTTGGCAGGACCATTATGCAAGGGATAAAAAACGTGGAACCTACTAGGGGAGTGGAACTGGCCTTCCACGGAGTTGCATTATTTTCCAGACAACGCATAGAGCCCTGAGTTGATAATCCCTTTTATACCATGGCTATAATTTAACACATTTGCCACTAGACATGTGTTAATTTGCCAGTAGAAATGTGTACAACATCCACTGAAATAGCTAGCAAGTTAACTAGATAGCTACAGTAGTTGCCGTGGTAACCAAACAAAACAGACATGTTAGTTTAGCTAACCAAATCATCAGTCCTATCTTGCTATTATGAAAATCCAATGTTTTCAATTTGACGTTGCTTTAAAAAGCATCTCAAACTAAATATGTGATATGTTTCTGCCGCACTCTGGAGTTGGCCTGGGCCCGGCGAGTGTAGTCATGGGCCACATGTAGGCGACGGTAGTAGTCCATTTCCATTCCTTTGGCAAACTCAGGCTCGGGCGGGGCCCCGAACACCAAGTCCACAGGTGTCCGGAGCTCCCGCCCAAACATGAGGACAGCAGGCGTGCACTGGCTGGACTCCTGGACGGCAGTCCGGTAGGACCACAGAACCAAGGGCAGGTGTGACCAAGGCGACCGACCAGTGTGCATCGGCCTTGGAGGGGGTCTGGAGACTGGAGTGGGGAACCCCTCACTAGACCACTCCTCTGTCATTTCCCCCTGGCTGAGTGGCTCTGGCTTTTTGGCGCTGGGCAGTTGCGGGCTATTTGACCAGGCTCGTCACATCGGTGGCAGCGGTCAGTCGACCGGGGGGGTGTCACCTGGGTGGTGGAGGCCAGTGCTGGGACCGTCGTGGTGGAGCCCGAACTTGGCAGACCTCTTCTGTCTCTTCCTCCTGATCATAGTCGGCTAACCTGACATTTGCTTGGCAAGTGGGAACCTTCTGCTGGATGGGCCACGTGGATAGTACCCCTTCAGCTCGTTCTGCCTTGTGGCGTGTTTCACTGAGGGTCTGGGGCCTGCGCAACTGCTCCGGTGCAAGCAGGAATGCATGGAGGGCCAGCTCCTCTTGTGCAGCTGCTTGGAACTGTGGGTAACCTTGTTGAGCTTGCATCTGCAGCAAAGGTGCCCAGGCTTTCTTCTCCTTGGCGAAGGCAGCTAGCTAGTTGCTCCCTGCTCTGATCCACGAAGAGTCGCTGCCCAAATCTCCTCTCCAGCGCCATGGTCAAGGCCTGGAGATAGCTCTGTTCCGCTGGAGCTAGGTCGAGAAGCACCTGCACTGCTTTCCCTTCCAACGCCCGAGCCAGATGGGTAGCAGCCTCTCCACTGCACTAGGTCTTCAATCTCTGGCAGACTCCATCTTCTGCCACCTCAGGTCTTTTAAGTTCCCCTGGGTCTGCCCAAGCTCTCTCTCCAGTTCTTCCGATAGCTTAATCCCACTTCTGACACAAATGTTGCAAGCTTGGTGAGATGAATAGGGAGTTAAACAGAGACTGGTATTTTATGCAATTGCGGTGTTCCTTACACTGCACAACCCCAGAAAAAGTCACACACTTTACTTAACAACAACACAAGGAACATGAACCCCGGACATATAAGGCTCGGTCACCGTAACCACATTGTTGAACTCAGACTGTCCCATTATTATTTTTTTTCACTGAGTGCCGACCAAGATGACTGCTTCGAGACTAGCTCTTAAGAAACCCTACAGTATTTTATTTGTTTATGTATTTATTTTTTTACGTTATTAGCTCAGGAATTACTATTGGATATTAGAGCGGCAGTAACTCACGTGAACCAGCAGCATTACCACCAGGATTCCGACTTCCCCGGAGCAGCTCCTTTGTTCGCTCTCCCCAGTGCAATTGAAATTATTCCAGATGCCGACCCAAAACAATAATGCTTGCGGTGGAGAGGTACTCAACTGGTCCGACTCAGGAAGTGTGCACACTACCTACCGCTCAATCTCTGGATAATAAGGTTGATGAGCTTAGGGCGAGAGTTGCTTTTCAGCGAGACACTAGGGATTGTAACATACTCTGCTTCACAGAAACATGGCTTTCTGGAAAACTCCGTAAAGTCAGTTGGGTCCTCAGTACATCGTGCTGTAAGGAATAAACATCTCTACGGGAAGCAGAAGGGTGTTTCATGATTAATTTTCAGCAACAATTGCGACAGCCATTTATATCCCCCCTCAAGCCGATATCACGTTGTCCCTCAAATAACTTTATTGGACTTTATGTAAACTGGAAACCACATATCCTGAGGTTGCATTTATTGTAGCTGGGGATTTTAACAAAGCAAATCTGAGGATAAGGCTCCCAACAATATATCAACACATCGACTGATAGACACTGATTAGAAATCACAGGCCACTTTAAGGAATAGAACAATAGCTCTCTATGTATAAATATACACTATTTTACAGTATCTAAGTCAATCAATTTGTGTGTACATATTGCATCACTCATCTCATATGTATATACTGTATTGTACTCTATACTACGCCACTGACTGCTAAACAACCATCTCTAGCACATCAGAGACTGTTGTCTATAGACCTAGATTAGAAATCACCGGCCACTTTCAGGAAATTAAACACTAGTCTCTTTAATAATGTTTCCATATCTTGCACTACTCATCTCATATTTTTACACTGTACGTTATACTATTCTTTGGTATCTTAGTCACTTAATCATGTTTACGTACTTCATCACCAATCTCTTATGTGTATACGTCATACTATAAAGCTTACTATGCCACTGTATCTTAGTCCAATGGCGCCCAGACATATTCTCAATCCATTCCTTACTTAGATTTATGTGTATTTGGGTATATGTTGTGAAACTGTTAGATATTACTTGTTAGATATTGCTGCACTGTCAGAGCTAGAAGCACAAGCATTTCAATACACCCACATTAACATCTACTAACCATATGTATGTGACCAATACATTTGATTTGATTTGATTTGGCTTTAAGTAAAGTTTTGCCAAATGTTCCTGAAGGAAGGTCTCTCTCCTTTCTCTTATGTTATTTCCAGAAGGCCTTTAGAATGCATAGGTGCTAGGCCACTTGAGGACTTAATTGCAGCTCCCTTAAGACGCTGTTGGCGAATGATGAAGCAACTGAGAATAAAGCTCCCTAAATAAGGTTTGACATTGCAGTTGCTTAGAGAGTAAGATAGTAACCCAGGCTAAGGCAGCTGTAGGCATTGATGTGTATCCTCTGTAATAATTTCAATTAGTGCATTTAAGCTGCACAATTAATGTTTTTGAAAAACAATTGCAAAGAAATTAGGACTTATTAGAAGCACTGAGGAAGTGAATCAATCACTGTCATGTCTTAATACGCTGTTTGTGTTGTAAAACAGGTGGACTATTGATGGTGATCAGGGAACAGCACAAGCTCTTCACTTCAGAGGTTAAATTTGCATGTCTAAACTGTTCAAATATGAAATACATTATTGACATGGTATGTTAGTTTCAGTCAGCATGTGCAGTAAATGTGTTCAATAATTGGTAATTTGAATGTCAAAAACTAAATATAATCCATTGACAATATACTGTTGGTAAAGTTTTAAGGTAATAAGATATGCCTCAACTTGCTGCAGTCATGTACAAACAACAATGCCAACCTTGAACCAAGAGAATTTTAAGTAAACTACATACTGCTTTTTGATTAATTACACTTTTTGTCCACAGTAATTTGATAGCAATTGCCCATTAGCTAGTCAAGCTAATAGAAGTCTGTTAAGATAAAGGATGTCGATCAATCATCTCTGGTTAATTTTTTATTAACTCAAGGCATCTGAGGCCCATTTGAAAACGTTCCAAATAAGTGCCCTGAGAAACGCTCTCAGGGGTGGGAGGTTTAATTTAGTCCAATCAGATTCTGTTTAATCTTGAACCGGAGGTCAGCACATCTGCGGAATATCAAGTCCTCCTGCTAATCACACTTCTTGTGAGTTGGCTCGACATGCCCTTTCCGTAATTCTGGTAATGAGGAGGAAGGTTGAGGACTTCAGTTCATGTTAAATTAAATACGTGTCAGGATCTCTTTTTTAAGTGATAACATTTTTACTGATAGGGCACTAGATGTTAATTCCCCAAATGTTTTACTTAATAAAATAAAAATACACATTAGCTGAATAGAATTCAATAATTCTAGTAGGCCTCCCTTAATACTATATTAAGGTGATACAGACAGCTAAAACAAATTCACAGAAATGTAACACTAGTAGTATAGTATGAGTAACATGGGTAAAATTATATAGCCTATTGTAAATACATGTGTACTTCTATAATGGTATACATATCACACTGGAAAAAGGACAGAACTGCACTGTTATCCATTTTTATCAAGAGCTGATGATAGAGTGGAACAGGGTATATTTCAGTCTTAAGTGCCCTCTTTTGACTGACTAATGGGTGCCATTTAGTAGCAAAGAAATTATATGTCAAGTACTGTACATACGTTTCTTACTTGCCATGTACAGGGAGTCCACACAGCAAATTCTCCAGTGTTAAAAAAACTAAATTAACACTGAGGGGCGGTTTCGCGGACAGAGTTTAATTTAAGTCAGGATAGGCTAATTCTACTTAAATTAATCCAGATTGAAAAATGGCTTTCTGAGACGTTGCTTAACTGCAGATTAATTAATTAGTCTCACACTAGGGTAAATAAGGACTAACTAGTTCATTTTAGTGAAGCTTGATTAGATTAACAATGTGCACTTGGTGCTGACCTGAGGATGCCTAAAAAACCAGGGATGGGACACTAATACATAAGCATTATGTGGAATTGGAGCAAGTCACCTAAACCAAACTATGGACGGAGGTAAAAGAAAACGACCATTTGTAATGAATTCAACTCAAATTAAGAAGTGAACAAAAGGACGCTACAACTTCAGGTAAGGTACTGTATTTATTGTTTACAAATCAGAGTCTCTTTGAAATGTTATTTTTCTTGTGTAACACAACACAGTGGGGCCTAAATGTAATTGTGTGACAGAAATGTAACACAAACAATATCGTCCATAATTACTAATATAATTTATATATTGTCTTGTCTTTCTAAGGTGCTGTAGAAAAACATAAAAATCGAATTTTCTTTGTACATAAGGAAACAGTCACAGAAATGTATTTTCATAAAAATCATTCAGTGGGTTGTTCTTGCTTATAACAGCCATTCTGTCTGGCCTTGGTGGTGCTCTTTGATCGTCATTGAAATAGTCCAGGTAATCCATTTTCCTCCATTGCCAAGGTCAACCTGGGGGCCAACATCCATTCATCTGAAGTTAAACCCACCTCTGGCCAGGTTTAATTTAAGCCTTCACTTACAGTAAAGCTAGATTAACTCTAATCGTCCTTCTGGAAATCAGATTTTTAAAATCTAGACTAGGGCAAATCTGAGACAATTTTAAGGGAATTATTATTATTACCCTAAATTATATCATACGCACATTTAGCTATTTAAGTATCTCTTCCTGTCATTTACCTGTACAGATAATTTAACCATGCAAATATTCACTTACCTGCACATTTAATCAGACTGTAAATTAAGTAAACTATTATTACCCTCACTTATATCATACGGACATTTAGCTATTTAAGTATCTTTTTCTGCCATCGACCTGTATAGTATAGTTAACCAATACTGACGCACCATGTATCATGTATCGTGTATGTCTTTTGTGTATTAAGAATCCAAGATGGCGTAACAGTGCAGACATATTTTTTGTTTGTCCCGTCTCATGTACCATGTTTGTTTACTGTATAACTCTGTGTTGTTTTTGTCGCACTGCTTTGCTTTGTCTTGGCCAGGTCGCAGTTGCAAATGAGAACTTGTTCTCAACTGACCTACCTGGTTAAATAAAGGTGAAATAAAAATAAAAAATTTCGTTCTGGCATTTTTCTCCTGCCCTGTGTTTTTCATAGCTGCTTGATCAAGTAATTTCCCTTCGGGGATCAATAAAGTATCTATCTATCTATCTATCTATCTATCTATCTATCTATCTATCTATCTATCTATCTATCTATCTATCTATCTATCTATCTATCTATCTATCTATCTATCTATCTATCTATCTATCTATCTATCTATCTATCTATCTATGTGGGGTGGAATTACAGTACCATTGGAAATTCAGCTATTTTTCCACAATGCACCATCATTTACAGTATGCTGTAGTAAAACTTTTAGGAGTTATTTTACAGTTGATAGTAGCTATAATTACCATAAAAATTACAATTATCCATTACAGTGTATGCTAGATGCATTGGAATAGTATAGGAGATTGTGTGCGCTCTATTCATTCTAATTCTTCAACATGCAGTTCCAGATACAGACATTGCATTAGCTGACGGCAGCCAATCCAATAGTTTCAGAAAAGTAGTCACTTCCTGTATTCAAATAGTTATAAAAAGTAGTTAATGAAAACTGTATTCAAATAGTTAAAAAGTATAACTTTGGGGGGATCTGCATTCAAATAGTGGTAGTTCCCCTTGAAAAATAGTTACTTTCCACAAAGCATAGTAAAAAACTATAGTTATCCCAGGTCTGAGTCAAAGCAAACATGTAATTATGAAACACTCCTTGTCATACTCTCTTCATCTAGAGTAGTCCTACACACATCTAATCTCTAAGTGCAGCCCACAAAACTCTTACACATAGAAAAAATATTGATGGGTTTGACAAGAGAAAGGGAGTTTGATATTCTCCCCTCTCCAGAAGACAGGTTGCCTCAGATCTATTACTTACACAAAACATCTTTGAGGTGCGCCGATAGGCACATTTTGCACTAACAAGCTTGTGCCTCGTTTCAAAAGATATTTGTCTTGATTTGTTGTTTTTCTCCTTATGTCAAAGACCTGAGAGCTCCTCCACTGTTGTTGTTTATTGAAAGGATCTGAGCCGCGACTTGTGGAAGGAGAATAAGGTAAAAGGTTTAATAAAGTATGTTCTCTATCCCAGACTCAGTAAGGCACAGGCTTATGCACCAATTCATATGGGACTAAAAGGGTTGCTTGTGTGAATTCTCATCAGGACTAGAGGAAATATAAACATACTGACGTGTATATGTTCTATAAATTATACCGTATGTCTGTGAATTATGACATGAAATACAGCTAACTGAAATACAGTCGAGTTCCACCGTGCTTTGAGATTCCGTGTTTATTCACCACTTGTTAGTGTGTTAATTTACACTATGTTAACAGTTATCTAACATGTGACAGGATCCAGCTGGAAGGCTTTCATATGCATTATGCTCCGCTTGTTTCACTCATAACAACATGCAAATAATAGGCTTGCTGCTGCTGCTTGTGTTTTTTATTTATATTTTTTATTTAACCTTTATTTAACTAGGCAAGTCAGTTAAGAACAAATTCTTATTTACAATGACGGCCTACCAAAAGACAAAAGACCTCCTGCAGGGAAGGGAGCTGGGATAAAAAATCAATAAAAATCAATAAAATATAAATATAGGACCAAACACACATCACGACAAGAGAGACAAAACAACACTACCAAACTAGATTCTTAAGACAACAACATAGCAAGGCAGCAACACATGACAACACAGCATGGTAGCAACGTAACATGACAACAACGTGGTAGCAGCACAAAACATGGTACAAACATTATTGGGCACAGACAACAGCACAAATGGCAAGAAGGTAGAGATGACAATACATCATGCAAAACTCAGTAAGAGTGTCTATGATTGAGTCTTTGAATGAAGAGATTGAGATAAAACTGTCCAGTTTGAGTGTTTGTTGCAGCTCGTTCCAGTCGCTAGCTGCAGTGAACTGAAAAGACGAGCGACCCAGGGATGTGTGTGCTTTGGGGACGTTTAACGTTTACCAAATGGTAAAGAACATCTAGCCGCTCGAGAACACCCTTACCTACCGATCTATAAATGATGTCTCCGTAATCTAGCATGGGTAGGATGGTCATCTGAATCAGGGTTAGTTTGGCAGCTGGGGTGAAAGAGGAGCGATAACGATAGAGGAAACCAAGTCTATATTGAACTTTGATTGAGCTTTTGATATGTGCTGAGAGAAGGACAGTGTACAATCTAGCCATACTCCCAAGTAATTGCATGAGGTGACTACCTCAAGCTCTAAACCCTCAGAGGTAGCAATCACATCTGTGGGGAGAGGGACATTCTTCTTACCAAACCACAGGACCTTTGTTGTGGAGGTGTTCAGAACAAGGTTAAGGGTAGAGAAATCTTGTTGGACACTAAGAAAGCTTTGTTGTAGAGCATTTAACACAAAATCTGGGGAGGGGCCAGCTGAGTTGTTGATGTAAATTGAGAAGAGTGTGGGGCCTAGGGTTGAGCCTTGGGGTACTCCCTTGGTGACAGGCAGTGGCTGAGACAGCAGATTTTCTGACTTTACACACTTCACTCTTTGAGAGAGGTAGTTAGCAAACCAGACCAAAGATCCCTCAGAGACACCAATACTCCTTAGCCAGCCCACAAGAATGTAATGGTCTACCGTATCAAAAGCTTTTGCCAAGACAATAAAAATAGCAGCACAACATTGCTTAGAATCAAGGGCGGTGGTGACATCATTGAGGACCTTTAAGGTTGCAGTGGCACATCCATAACCTGAACGGAAACCAGATTGCATACCAGAGAGAATACTATAGACATCAAGAAGCCAGTCAGTTGGTTATTGACAAGTTTTCCAACACTTTTGATAAACAGGGCAAAATAGAAATAGGTATATAAAAGTTAGGATCAGCTTGATCTCCCCCTTTAAATAAAGGACTAACCGTGGCTGCCTTCCAAGCAATGGGAACCTCCCCAGAACGGAGAGACAGGTTAAAAAGGTCGGAGATAGGCTTGGAGATTAAATTTTGCAGCGGGGCAGGGGAAAAAGAGGGAGAAGCATCGGGGATAGTTGCATTAGAAGGGGTGGCAGATGAGGAAATGTTGGACAGGCAAGGAGGCATGGCTGAGTCAAATAGGAATCCTGACTTAATGAAGAGTTGTTTAAAGAGCTCAGCCATGTGCTTCTTGTCAGTAACAACTACATCATCAACTTAAAGGGACATGGGCAGCTGTGAGGAGGAGGGTTTATTCTCCAGGTCTTTAACCGTTTTCCAGAATTTCTTGGGGTTAGACCCACAGAGAGAGAGCTTTTCCTTAAAGTAACTAACTTTGGCCTTCTGGATAGCCTGAGTGCACTTATTTCTCATTTGCCTGAACGACAGCCAGTCAGCCTGAGTAAGTGTGTGCCGGACCTGTCGTCAAATGCAATTCTTGAGGTGGAGTAACTCTGCAAGATCATGGTCGAACCAGGGGCTGAACCTGTTCTTAATTCTCATATTCCTCATGGGGGCATGTTTGTTAACAATACCACTGAAAATATCAATAAAGAAGGTCAGAGCGTCTTCGACAGAGGGGATCAGCTGATTCTATTCCATTTAACAGAAGCCAGTTCATGAAGGAAGGCTTGCTCATTAAAGTTTTTTAGCAAGCGTCTATGACACATCAGGACAGCTCGTTTCACTGAGCAGCCATTACGAACACAGGCTGTAAAACAGTGATAACTAAGGTCATTACACTAAACACCAGACTGATATTTGTGAGGATAACATCAATAAGAGCAGCCTTTTATGGGTGTTTGGAGTCATACCTTGTGGGATTGCTAATAATCTGAGAAAGATTTAGGGAGTCCCATTGCTTTAGGACTTGGTCAGGTGGTTTAAGCATGTCCCAGTTTAGGTCACCTAGCAGGACAAATTCAGACAGTGTAAGAGGCCAAGAGAGAGCTTAGGGCAGGTAGGGTACAGGCCGGTACTGATGGAGGACGATAGCACCCAGCAACAGTCAACAAAGAGTTATTTGAAAGTTTAATACTTAAAACCAGCAAATCAAATTGTTTGGGGACAGACTTGGTGTAGACAACCGAGCACTGAAGGTGATCCTCGGTAAACATTGCCACTCCCCCACCTTTGGAAGATCTGTCTTGCCGAAAAAGGTTACATCCAGAAACATTAACATCAGTATTCAAAACACTCTTCCTTAACCACATCTCAGTAATAACCAACACATCTGGATTGGAGCTGTGAACCCACACTTTCAATTGATCCATTTTAAGTAATAAGCGTCTAGTGTTAATGTGCAGAAAACCCAGGTTTTTACGAGAGCAGAAATCAGTGAAGCAGATATCAGAGCACAAGTCAGAATTGGGGCTAGCAACAGTAGCAACAGTAGATGGGCCCGGGTGTACATGCACATTACCAGATATCATCAACAGTGCTGCAGTGCTGATGTAGGACATCTGAATGTGCATCAGATGGTAACAAGATCATATTGTACAGAAATTTCATCAGGTAACATGAATACAAAGCCGGCGGCAGGTGGATAGAATGGGATGGTAGGCCAAAAGTCTGTGTAACCAATAGAGAGTCAGAGTCCCGAGTGTGGGAACAGACATAGTCTGTCCCACGGTTGGGTAAAGAAAGTTCATAGTCAACAAAGCATGTATCAGACACCAGGCAAATGCCAAAATAGAAAAATGTGCAAGCAAAAAAATATATATATAACGGCTAGCCATTATAAAATCAGAGTCACTCGCCCCAACAGTGCCTGTAAACAGCAGGAGGGGACTTCAAAGCCTCTGGATCTCTTGCTTCACACATGGGAAGTGTGGTTGGGGGTACCTGTACCAGACAGGGGGAGACAAGCCAGGGCAAACTGTGAACAGATTGCCAGGTGGAATCCAAGCAGCAGTGCAGTAGTACAGCAGGCAACGGGAGTAGGTGTCACACCCACTTGCTTGAAGAAAATGGCAGTGGATGGTCTCTGAACAGCTTCAAAGGATTTGACACCTCACTTCACACTAGTTGAAGTGTAATCAGTGGCTCGGGTGGCCTCTACTCACCTGTTGTCAAGAGAAGAGAACCGCAGCACTGGAATAATCATGAAAGGATGGGGGGATGATGCTTAGAGGAGAGAGGGAGGGAGTGATGGCAAGAGGGAGGGACTTAGGTGTGCTGACCATATATCAATTAACCACTCACTCACTTTTATAAGGAGATGTATGCTATATTCAGTCAGTACACAGATTTAGAGGTGTTGATTAACAAGACATGTTTATCTCATTATAGAGCTTCCCCAGCTAGTACATTTAGTTCCTTGGAAGTTGTAGGAATATAGGTTTTTGGTTTGACGTAACGTTTTTTTTTTACATTCTGATAACAGAAGTTAACATTTTGCTTGTTCTGGGAACGTTTATTTTTAGGTTGCAAAGAGGTTCTGAGAATGGTTTATTCGGATTCCTTTCAAGATTTCCTGTGCCATTTTATTAACGCTTTGAGAATGGAAATTATAGTTTATTTGGAGGATTTTGAATAAATTCCTTTAAACTTTCACTGAATGTTTCAATAAGAGTTTAAATAACACTGCTAGTTTTTTTTTAATTTAACCTATATTTAAATAGGCAAGTCCGTTAAAAACAAATTCTTATTTACAATGACAGCCTACCCCAGCCAAACCTGGACGACGCTGGGACAATTGTGCACCGCACTATGGGACTCCAAATCACAGCCGTATGTGATACAGCCTGTATTTGAACCAGGGTCTGTAGTGACGCCTCTTGCACTGAGATGCAGTACCTTAGACCATTGCATTTTTTTTTACTTCAAGCAAAGAGAGGACACATGGAAATGTATTTCCTTAGGCATTAATCATGCAAACACATTTCTTTGTTATGGTGACACGGCATCAGTGAGATACAAACCTGTCACGATCGCTATGAGACAGGACCAGAGGCACAAAGCTGTAGTGCGAAAACATTACTTTTATTATACGGCAAAACTCCAAAAACAACAACAGGAGGAGAGACATCGACCATGAACTAGCATGAAAACAAAAAGGAACACACACAAAAACCCAGAAACACAGATCTTTCGTTCTCAGGGCAGTATTTCTGTTAGATGTATTTGAAATATGTAATTTAATAACTTCTGAGTATTTTGAATTACACTGGGCTGAACTACACTCCAATGTATTTTGTATGGTTGGTCAATTGGTCATGTAGCAGATCCAGAGTGACTTGCTCAACTAAGGTAGATAAACAACAGCATATTACAGTCATAGTAAGTGAAACGTTTTTGCAACCATTACTGAGAATGTGGTTGCTGTTCAGGCCATCTACTTGCAAATGTATTTTACATTAATTAAATAAACTACAAAATACTTGTATTATGTAATGTACACTACTCAAAAAAATTAAGGGAACACTTAAACAACACAATGTAACTCCAAGTCAATCACACTTCTGTGAAATCAAACTGTCCACTTAGGAAGCAACACTGATTGACAATACATTTCACATGCTGTTGTGCAAATGGAATAGACAGGTGGAAATTATAGGCAATTAGCAAGACACCCCCAATAAAGGAGTGGTTCTGCAGGTGGTGACCACAGACCACTTCTCAGTTCCTATGCTTCCTGGCTGATGTTTTGGTCACTTTTGAATGCTGGTGGTGCTTTCACTCTAGTGGTAGCATGAGACGGAGTCTACAACCCACACAAGTGGCTCAGGTAGTGCAGCTCATCCAGGATGGCACATCAATGCGAGCTGTGGCAAGAAGGTTTGCTGTGTCTGTCAGCGTAGTGTCACGAGCATGGAGGCGCTACCAGGAGACAGGCCAGTACATCAGGAGACGTGGAGGAGGCCGTAGGAGGGCAACAACCCAGCAGCAGGACCGCTACCTCCGCCTTTGTGCAAGGAGGAGCAGGAGGAGCACTGCCAGAGCCCTGCAAAATGACCTCCAGCAGGCCACAAATGTGCATGTGTCTGCTCAAACGGTCAGAAACAGACTCCATGAGGGTGGTATGAGGGCACGACGTCCACAGGTGGGGGTTGTGCTTACAGCCCAACACCGTGCAGGACGTTTGGCATTTGCCAGAGAACACCAAGATTGGGACATCATGTCTCGCTTTAGTCCAGGTCTGGGAGGAGATCCCTCAGGAGACCATCCGCCACCTCATCAGGAGCATGCCCAGGCATTGTAGGGAGGTCATACAGGCACATGGAGGCCACACACACTACTGAGCCTCATTTTGACTTGTTTTAAGGACATTACATCAAAGTTGGATCAGCCTGTAGTGTGGTTTTCCACTGTGTGACTCCAAATTCAGACCTCCATGGGTTGATAAATTTGATTTCCATTGATAATTTTTGTGTGATTTTGTTGTCAGCACATTCAACTATGTAAAGAAAAAAGTATTTATTAAGATTATTTCATTCATTTTTAGCAGTGTATTTAATGAATGTATTTTTCATTTTTTTCTCCATGTCTGGTCACACCAAACATACACTGAACATGGTTGGAATGTTCTCAGAATATTAGAAATACTTTCTTTAGTGTCTAAGATATTGGGGAGGGAGGTTTTCTAAGCTGACATGGAATTGTTTTAAGATGGTCATACTATGGATCATTTATCTAATTGATTTTAAATTGTAGGACCCATTTAGGTAAAAAATGATTTAATAAAATATTGATTTTGATTTTTACTACGAAAGCCCATAGAAAAGCATTGAATGACACATTTTTAGACTAGGAAGTCTTGGAAATATATATATATATATTTTTTTTTACACATATTTCATCCTTTTTGGGGGGTAGGCATCAAGGACATCAACCACCCGAGCCACTGCCTGTTCACCGCGTTATCATCCAGAAGGCGAGGTCAGTACAGATGCATCAAAGCTGGGACCGAGAGACTGAGAAACAGCTTCTATCTCAAGGCCATCAGACTGTTAAACAGCCATCACTAGCACATTAGAGGCTGCTGCCAATAGTAATAGACTAGAAATCACTGGCCACTTTAAGTGGAAAACTAGTCACTTTAATAATGTTTACATATCTTGCATTACTCATTACCCTATTCTATACTATTCTACTGTATCTTAGTCCATGCCGCTCTGACATTGCTCGTCCATGTACAGTGGGGAGAACAAGTATTTGATACACTGCCGATTTTGCAGGTTTTCCTACTTACAAAGCATGTAGAGGTCTGTAAGGTTTATCATAGGTACACTTCAACTGTGAGAGACGGAATCTAAAACGAAAATCCAGAAAATCACATTGTATGATTTTTAAATAATTAATTTGCATTTTATTGCATGACATACAGCGGGTGAAATAAGTATTGAACACGTCACCATTTTTCTCAGTAAATATATTTCCAAAGGTGCTATTGACATGAAATCCTCACCAGATGTTGGTAACAACCCAAGTAATCCATACATACAAAGAAACCAAAACAAATAAGTACAGAAATTAAGTTATGTGTAATAATGTGAAATGACACAGGGAAAAAGTATTGAACACATAAAAAAAGGGAGGTGCAAAAAGGCATGGAAAGCCAAGACAACAGCTGAAAACTATCAGTAAATAAAAAGCAATCCAGCCCCCTGTCAGTGCAAATTAATTTCAGCTGGTTCAGTCCCAACTGATGGCCTACAAAAAGGTCTCATTGCCAAGGTGTCACACAAGACACATCTCATGATGGGTAAAAGCAAAGAGCTTGTCTCAAGACCTTCGCAACCTAATTGTTGCAAAACATAATGATGGCTGAATGTTCCAGTGAGCACTGTTGGGGCCATAATACGGAAGTGGAAAGACAATCATTTCACCATAAATTTGCCTCGACCAGGTGCTCCTCGCAAGATTTCTGACAGAGGAGTGAAAAGAATAATCAGAAGAGTTGTCCAAGAGCCAAGGACCACTTGTGGAGAGCTTCGAAAAGACCTGCAATTAGCAGGTACTGTTGTCTCAAAGAAAACAGTAAGTAATGCACTCCACCGCCATGGCCTGTATGCACGCTCACCACGCAAGACTCCATTGCTGAAAAAAAAAGCATGTTGAAGCTCGTTTAAAGTTTACTGCACAACGTTTGGAAAAGCCAGTGAAATACTGGGAGAATATAGTGTGGTCAGATGAGAGCAAAATTGAACTGTTTGGATGTCATAATACACACCATGTTTGGGGGAGGTGGGAACATCATGGTGTGGGGCTGCTTTTCAGCAAATGGTACGGGCAAACTTCACATAATTGAAGGAAGGTTGAATGGGCAAATTTACCGAGACATTCTTGACAAAAATCTGCTGCCATCTACCAGGATGATGAAGATGAGACGAGGGTGGACATTTCCGCAAGACAATGATCCCAAACACACAGCCAAGGAAACTCTCAATTGGTTTCAAAGAAAGAAAATAAAGCTGCTAGAATGGCCCAGCCAATCACCTGACTTAAATCCCATTGAAAATCTATGGAAAGAACTGAAGATCATGATTCATAGAAGAGGCCCACGGAACCTTCAAGATTTGAAGACTGTTTGTGTGGAAGAATGGGCCAAAATCACACCAGAGCAATGCATGTGACTAGTTTCTCCATACAGGAGGCGACTTGAAGCTGTCATTACCAACAAAGGCTTTTGTACAAAGTATTAAATACATATCAGTAAGTGTGTTCAATACTTTTTCCCTGTGTCATTTCACATTATTACACATAACTTAATTTCTGAACTTATTTATTTTGGTTTCTTTGTATGTATGTATTACTTGGGTTGTTACCAACATCTGGTGAAAATGTAATGTCAATAGCACCTTTGGAAATATATTTACTGAGAAAAATGGTGACGTGTTCAATACTTATTTCACCCGCTGTAAGTATTTGATCACCTACCAAGCAGCTTGGTGAGAAGGCAACAACTGTTGGCGCAATTATTAGAAAATGGTCAATGACCTGAAGAGAGCTGGGACCACAGTCTAAAAGAAAACCATTAGTAACACACTACGCCGTCATGGATTAAAATCCTGCAGCGCACGCAAGGTCCCCCTGCTCAAGCCAGCGCATGTCCAGACCCGTCTGAAGTTTGCCAATTACCATCTGGATGATCCAGAGGAGGAATGGGAGAAGGTCATGTGGTCTGATGAGACAAAAATAGAGCTTTTTGGTCTAAACTCCACTCGCCGTGTTTGGAGGAAGAAGAAGGATGAGTACAACCCCAAGAACACCATCCCAACCGTGAAGCATGGAGGTGGAAACATCATTCTTTGGGGATGCTTTTCTGCAAAGGGGACAGGACGACTGCACCGTATTGAGGGGAGGATGGATGGGGCCATGTATCGCGAGATCTTGGCCAACAACCTCCTTCCCTCAGTAAGAGCATTGAAGATGGGTCGTGGCTGGGTCTTCCAGCATGACAACGACCCGAAACACACAGCCAGGGCAACTAAGGAATGGCTCCGTAAGAAGCATCTCAAGGTCCTGGAGTGGCCTAGCCAGTCTCCAAACCTGAACCCAATAGAAAATCTTTGGAGGGAGCTGAAAGTCCGTATTGTCCAGCGACAGCCCCGAAACCTGAAGGATCTGTATGTAGGAGTGGGCCAAAATCCCTGCTGCAGTGTGTGCAAACCTGGTCAAGAACTACAGGAAACGTATGATCTCTGTAATTGCAAACAAAGGTTTCTGTACCAAATATTAAGTTCTGCTTTTCTGATGTATCAAATACTTATGTCATGCAATAAAATGCAAATTAATTATTTAAAAATCATACAATGCAATTTTCTGGATTTGTAAGTGGGAAAACCTGCAAAATCGGCAGTGCATCAAATACTTGTTCTCCCCACTGCTTTTTCCAGGGAAGTCCCTAAATACGTTTTGAGATGTTGCCTGATGGGCCCAAAGAAACTGTTACTGTTCCCGAGCCAATCAAGGCCCTGATTGGTGAACCACTTATCCTGTCACATCTCTTTGTCTGTTGGCAAGGTTAGGGACAACCACACACATAATTATTTTAACATACAATGTTTGCAACTTACATATTTGACATAGAGGATTACATTGTGCATGTTTATGTATACAGTAATTATTATTCAACATGTCCTCACCTTGGATTTGCACTCACATCCTCTTGGTACACGACACTGCGATCTTCCTGCTATGCCTTGTCTGCATCAATTGTAAATTAATCGGACTATTCTTTAATTATTGATTTGATTGACTTATTTCAGCATATTGCTCTGTTTTAATGTTACTCCTTAATCATTATGATAAATAAAATATTTTTTCAATTTTCAATACAGGTAAAAATCAGTCACAGACATGGTGGTTTAGTAGGAAGCTCAAACTGGTATGAACCAAGCAGTTGTGAGTTCAAGTCCCAGATGAGGACATGTTGAATAAGTATTGTAAAAATGAATGGGCTGAATGTAATATGTAAGTTGTATGTTGAAAGTGGGGTTGTGAATGGATTAGTGGTTCATCAATCAATGCCTTGATCAGATCAACAATGGGGGATATTTAATAAAACATTCCCTATTTTTTGGAGAACGTTAATTTGGGACCATCAGACAACGTCCTCAAAACGTCTTTAGGGACGTCCCCGGAACAAGCCGGGAACTAGACAAAAACCTCCAGGGGTCCATGACAGAATGTCCTATGTTTTAAACGTCCTTTGACATAGGAATGTTCTATCAACATTCCGATGAAAAGTGTCTAGAACATTAATATATTGTATTCTGAGAACATGCAGAGGTGTTTTCTCTAAAATATCTCTAAAAAAATACCATCTTAAGGTGAAATAACACTTTTTAATTTGACTAACATAAACACATAAGAAATACAAGTGCGACTTGTAGTGTGCAAACATTTTTTTTAAAGGAGAGTCAAAATATTGTGTGCAGCTATAAAATAAAAAAATTAAAATAAATAAAGACAACATTAAAACACAATATTTACTAATGTGCAATCAAATATTTAACAACAGGTACATAAGGTGGGTAAACAGAAAAGACACACAAAAAAACAACAAAATTGCATTATGTGTGCTATTACAGCAGATTAAGGGCAGCTTCTAACTGTCTTAAAACTGGACACAAAATGATCAATGATATCATCATATAGTTCTTATTGAGCTTCAATTTTGAGATGCTCCTCTCTGCAGAAGCTACTGTAACAGTAGCAGTTGTAGCGATTCGGAGGGCCACCCACAAGTTTGGGAATATTTCTTTTAACTTCTTTTCTTCCAAGTAGGACAAAAGTCTGGAAATCTTTGCATTTCTGAAGCCAATTCCTTTCCATCCAGGTCTGACTGGCCATTAGCACTGAGAGAGCTGCTGACGTTAGCACACTGTTGTTCAAGTTCGGCTGGGGTAAGCTTGGGAAAGTTGGTAAGCACACCAAACATGCTCTCAACCTCATTTAGGGTTTGAAAGCGCTCTCGCAGTGCAGACATCCACAACTCTGTTAAAGAAACAAACCTCCATTTGCTTAACTGAATCATTGAGAGGTTCATCAGGACACTCATATGAGAAGTGCTATTAAAACTTGCCTGGATCTGGTACAACTTCGCCTGAATCTGACTGACAAGTAGGCAAAACAGTTGTGTCGGCTGTGGATGTGTCTTGACCTATACATTTGATCACATATGAAAAAAACATTGGATTAAAACAGGTGACAGGCACAATTATAAGAAAAGATCATCACCACAATCTAAATCAAAAAGTAAATAGGCTACTCACTCTCAGTGGGGATTGATTGTGTTGATGGTTCCCCTACAGTGGCAGCAGCATCTTCTTTGCCTCTCCCCAAAAATGTATTGAGAGCATCTGTCATATTTAGTTGCAAATAATACATTCTAAAGTGCAAATGTTCAGAACACTTCAAATTTTAAAACCATTTTGTCTCTAAATATTGTTCTAAACTGGCCTTAAGGTTCCACTTCCACCCTTTGCCCACTGCCTGAGCACATGCTATGTATTTACTGCTACTCTAGCTCCGGTTTAGCAAGTTAGCTAGCTTAGCGCGCTACATTTTAAATAGCTAAAACCAGAGACAGACAGATGCTTTTAAAAATGTCCATAGAAAACATACCACTATACTTATGTATTTTTTCTTCTTAATATTTCCTCTTCCTTCTATATTGTGCCCCCGATGGCTTCGATCTTTTCATGAGAACAGCAGTCAGAACGGCAGTCAGAAAATGTTCAATGGATAAACTGTCACGCACACTCGACTCACCCACCGTCCACACCTGGCCCTGCCCTCCCTCACCTCTCCAGTCAGCAATATAATTTCACTGATAACAAATAATTAAGTCTTGACTTAATGTGTTATTCTTTTTTTTTTTCAGTGTTTCTCCTATGTTATATTCAGAGCGGCTCCTAAACTGTCTCCCGGGGTCCATTAATTTAAAGTGTGACTTATTAATGTCTGTTGGCTAGCTAACCAAACGCTAATCGCTAGCTGGAATGCTAAAAACATAGCTGGATAGCTGGATGGTGCAGCAGCTCTGACAAAGATTTTTTTTAAATATATATATACATATATATATTATTATTTTTTTATGATGAATTCCACTATCGAAATGGGGCAGCAACTAGCCTCAAGATTAGAGCATTGGTCCAGTAACCGAAAGGTTGCTGTTTCGATTACCGGAGCTGACAAGGTGAACAAATCTGTTACCGTGCTCTTGAGCAAGGCACGTAAACCTAATCGCTGCAGGAGAGCTGTACAATGGTGACCCTGGCCGTGACCCCACTCCCAGCAGGTGTCTCAGGGGGAGTTAAGTGCAAAAAAACAAATTTCCATTACACACGTGTGTAACAGGACAAATATAAGCACGCCCAAAATTATAATAACCATCAGAAAACTGGACACAATGTTTTTGCAACGTCCCATGAAGCATGTCTAGAACATTAATATTAGATATTATGAGAACATGGTAACCACGTTCTGGGTAAATTCTGTTTGACATTAAGGGAACGTTTTTCTAACACCAACAAATGCTAAATAAGTTTGCTAACATATATAGAATGTTATCCTAACTAATGGAAAACTGGACATTCAAACATCAGGGGAACATTACAGGTAACATTACAAAAACGTTCTCTCTCCCTAGAGTTGTTAGCTGGGATGCTACCATTAATTTAAGTAATTTCTCCTGGTGTGAACAATTACAGCAGAGAAAAGGAAAGGGTGGAAAATGAATTATCTGTGAGCTATCTTCCTCCCATATTAAACACTTGAAGTTATTCAGGGAAGTTTCAAGAAGCTTTTTTAATCAGGGCCCATTCAGGTTGATGCGTCTCTGTGGGGAGGATGGTGCTGAGGATTCTACAGCCCAGCTGGAGAACAGAAAAGGGGACCTATGGGAGACCTAGTCACACACTGAGTACAATAATATGATAAAAACACTCAGCTAAAGCACTCACACTCATTAAAATAATCACAGTGGAAACCCTCATCAGTATTTCCTAACAGTATCCATCACAGAGGTGTGTACTTGGCTAATAAATAGGAATAGGCAGATTATTAATCTCAAACAAACAGGACCATTGTATATATCATCAATGGAAGATCAAACTCACAACTGCACAGTCCTTCCATGTCATCTTGTGCATACATTATGGTTTCCCATCAGTCCCAAGCATGCTAATATATTTTCATACACAATAAGCTCTTCCTCTCCATACATATGTCATAGTAGGCACAGTACACTTTCCCCCAGCCCAGACTGTGTAATCATAATCTCTGTAATAAGATAAAACACTTGAAGTTGAAAGTTGAAACCCATGTCAACATTGAAATATAACTTAAAACGACATCTAGTCATTAGCACAAAAGACAAGAAAGAACCCATTACTCCTGCCAATAGTCGACCAATCAGTCTACTCCCTTCACTCAGTAAGATATTGGAGGGTATTGTGAGTAGACAAATATGGAAGTATATGGAAAAGAATGATCTGATCACAGCAAATCAGCATGCTTATCAAAACATTCCACTACCACTCCATTGGTTGACATGACTGACCAGTGGCGTAATGCTATGGATAATGACAGGTTTGTGGGTGTACTATTTTTATTTTTCTATTTTTATGGGGAGTTTCTCCCATTCTTCTCTGCATATACTCTCAAGCTCTGTCAGGTTGGATGGGGAGCGTCGCTGCACAACTATTTTCTCTCCAGAGATGTTCGATCGGGTTCAAGTCCGGGCTCTGGCTGGGCCACTCAAGGACATTCAGACACTTGTCCCGAAGCCACTCCTGCATTGTCTTGGCTGTGCGCTTAGGGTCGATGTCCTGTTGGAAGGCGATCCTTCGCCCCAGTCTGAGGTCCTGAGTGTTCTGGAGCAGGTTTTTATCAAGGATCTCTCTGTACTTTTTCTGTTCATCTTTCCCTTGATCCTGACTAGTGTCTCAGTCCTGCCTTTTGGCAAACTCCAAGCAGGCTGTCATGTGCCTTTTACTGAGGAATGGCTTCCTTTTGGCCAGTGGCGACCAGTCATTCAAAGAAAAATTACGTTTTTGTGGTGGTGGGGCAGCCAGCGTAAAATTACATAGCATTGAGCCGTGATTGGCTCAGTGTTCTGTCACTCATGGGGACACTACGTCAACTCCAAGTCTAGAGCTTGAAAATTCAAGGCCCTTGGGTGCTGTCATAGAGTTACATTAGAAGTGCCCATCCAAGAAGGCTCAAGGTCAACTTCTTCCATTTAAGAATGATGGAGGCCACTGTGTTCTTGGGGACCTTTAATGCTGCAGAAGTGTTTTGGTACTCTTCCCAAGATCTGTACCTCAACACAATTCTGTCTCGGAGCTCTACTGACAATTCCTTTGACCTCATGGCTTGGTTTTTGCTCTGACGTGCACTGTCAACTGTATGACCTTATATAGACAGGTGTATGCCTTTCCAAATCACGTCCAATCAATTTAATTTACCACAGATGGACTCCAATCAAGTTGAAGAAATATCTCAAGGACGATCAATGGAAATAGGATGCATCTGAGCTCATTTTCAAGTCTCATAGCATAGGGTCTGAATACTTATGTAAATAAGCTATTTCTGTTTCTTGTTTTTGCTTTATCATTATGGGGTATTGGGTGTAGATTGATTAGGTTTTTTAATCCATTTTAGAATAAGGCTGTAACATAACAAAATGTGGAAAAAGTCAAGGTGTCTGAATACTTTCCGAATCAACTGTACATAAACAAGTAAATAAATCCTCACAAAGTCCAACTTTTAAATGCAAGACAAGACCTTACCATGAAACAACTAGGTCAGCCATACTCAACAGATGGACCGCGGTCTGGATTCGAACCCGGAATGGGCTCAATACGGACCATGGGTACCGACATAAAAACGGAACTCAGTCGCTCCTCGACCCCTTGCATAATATGAACACACATTGCGAAATGTGTAGAATTGCAGGAAATTAGCTATAAACTGTAACATTTTCTCTCTGCCAACAAGGGATGTGTAAACAGTTTGGCGTCGCATGGGTTGCGAGGTGGGGGTTTCTTACTACACCGATAAATGACTATATCCATCCGGACTTTTGACACCTAGAAAATATGTGTGACTGGAACTTCTCAAATAGTACTTGAGAACCCCTGAACTAGTTGTTTGTCTTTACTGCACAGAAGTTTTAAAAGTTTGTAATTTTTTAACAGTGTTAAAAATGAAAGAAGTTCAGGGCAGGCAGGTAGCCTAGCGGTTGGAGCGTTGGGCCAGTAAATGAAAGTTTGCTGGTTTGAATACCTGAGCCAACAAGGTGAAAAAATCAGTACAGTACATATGCCATTTCATAGTGCTTTATTTTGACAGCCTAGTTCTACGCTAATAGAGGGGCCTGAAACTCATACTACCAAGGGCGCAACATTCCAAACAGCCTACCCGACCGCGTCCACATGGTCCTAAAGCACATCGGGCAACGTTTTGTATCACATTCCAATGATAAAACTGGGGAGGACAACACATCTGCACTATACAGTATATCTACATTAAAAGGCAGAATGACAGAGAGGATGTAAAAATCCTTATTTCACTGTCTGCACTGTAAAACCGGATAAGTTCTGGCTACTCAAACATTTTGAGGAAACTGATTACCTAAAAAAAACATAAGTTAAGAAACTTAAATAGCTGAAGTAGTACTAACTTTTTTTTAAAGGTATACTTAAATTTAACTATACCACACTTCCAATAATTTCCCAGTGTGCCTTTTCTTTTTGTTTGAATTGTAGAGTTACCACCCATTACTGTATTTGTTAGTGACAGACATGGTTCTTGAATTAATTTATTTTCAGTCCTGTGGCTTTCACCAAGTGAGTTTCTAGGTGAATATTATCATTATAGTTCCACCATTATATATATCATAAGGCCTTATACAGTGGCCTGAAAATCCACATCAAGCCTGCAAGTAGAGTTGCCAGTTACCATACACATCCAACCAGGATTACTGGAAAACCTGGAAAATTCAACAGAAGTTGCCACCCCAACTTTAAATCACATTATGCAGGCTTTCAAAGTGATGTGTAATTCCTACTGGAATCTAGACAGCATTAGGCTAGCACAGAGTTCCAGCTCACTGCAGACCCTGGTTCGATCCCGGGCTGTATCACAATCGGCCGTGATCAGGAGTCCCATAGGGTGGTGCACAATTGGCCCAGCGTCGTCCGGGTTAGGGGAGGCTGGGGTAGGCCGTCATTGTAAATGAGAATGAGTTCTTAACTGACTTGCCTAGTTAAATAAAGAAACTTAAATAGGCTAGCCAACAGTTGAAATTTGTATTCACCTGCAACATGCATTCATAATGACTGCCAAGGTTAGGAATAGTGGGAGGAAACTACCTAAGCCATTTAAACTGGAACAACCATTTCAGTAACGGGTGCAGAAATTCAATGATTGGATTATGTATCTTTTGTAGCATAACATTTAATCAATCAATCAATAAATGTACATGCAAAAACACAGATATATATACAAATATCGACCTGCATTAGAGCATGCTGGGAGAAAAAAAACATTTGTTATCTTTAAGAAATTGTTGGTGTGACTTCTCATTTAGTTTTGCGTCAGTAGCACATGCACATTTTATGTAATAATGACTTTTCATTGACTTTGAGTACAACTAGAATCATTTAAGTTAAGAATGCCTTGGGGCTTACAGTCTGTCGATGCCATAGAGACAGTATTCTTCACATTGGAATTCATGTAGCCACTCAACCAACCACCAGGATACAATTATTTTATTTTGCTCCTAGCCAATACTATTCATTTAGCCAGTCTCTAGTGTTTGTACCCAGAACATGCACCTTTTCTCGGTTTATCAATCAGGCCCTGTGCTTGGGGAGAGGCATTGCTGTTGAGAGCTTGAACCAGGAAATCAGCCTACACTGTTAATTAGTTTTCCCATTTGGCGGCTGACAATTGAACCGCTTTCATCAAAATACCAAGGGCTGAGGCAGGCTGAGGCAGGCATAGCACCGCACCAACCACCAACATAGCATAGCCGCCCTATAGTGCACTGTGCACCGCTTCCCCTCTCAAACAAGCCTTCAGCCCCGTATCAGCCTAACTCTCTATGTCATCCATATAGCAGTGTTAAAATCTCATCTCCCATGCACATTTTCTTTCCAAAGAAAACAACCTCCCAGTGACAGAGATGTCAAATCCACTGATTAGCTATGTAACTGGGCTTTGTCTGGGAGCCAAGACCATTATTGTGAGTCGTAAAAAATCTGTTGAACAATGTCAGCTTTTTTCTGCAGGTGTCCAAATATTTCAGAAAGGCTCATTAAATGTATGCAAATTACATTGTCACCCCTTGAATCATGCAAATCCAGTCCTAGTGTTGGGCCTCAGTGTTATCGGAAGGTTAGAAAATAAAAATGCTTTCCAGAAACACAGAAATACTCAGTACCCACTTGATAGTCTTATTCTCATATGTATATTCTGTTCATCTTATATATTCTGATAGTTGTCAGAATGTATAAACATTTGCTTTAATGTGATTAACGCTTTGATTAACAGTTCCTTCATAATTTTTTTAAAGTGTTCTTCCCCCCTCATCAAGGACCTAATATCTATGCATGGCTAAGAGTGTGTATGGTTTAAAATGCACGATGAAGTCACCTGCCACTGTCTGCTGGGCCAATCAGAGCAGCTCTCTGTTATCTCCCAATGTGAGTGCTTCTATCTTTCCATCCACTATCTTTAGCTATGCTCTTCATTGGGCAGGGCATTTTAGTAGGTGTTAGAAAAGATGGAAAATCAATCATCTTTCTCCAAAATCAAGACCTCTCAGAGACTGCCAGTAAGATAATGATCTACAATCAATACTGAATATGTCTTCACTTTACAGCAAGGTATGAGGTGGCACAAATTATATTATTTGTGTCAGGCAAGGTAAGCCAAGTGCAGTCAAAATGTGATTTTTCCTGTGTTTTATATCATATTGTACAACAGCTTGTGAAACGAACACTGTAAAAGTGTTATTTGTTTTAATTAGTGTTATTTCCTGATAGTTGCTGGTTGAAAAATACAATCTATACAGGACCTTCTAATCAGCAGGTTTGCATGGGCGGGAGTTTCGGCTTTCCGTGGTGACATCCCAATGTGGTAAATCGCGGTGCACCGGTTTAAGTGCCCTTCTCAATTTTAACAGCAAGCTACACCGCCTGGTCATGTTGTCAACAAAACAGCATGGTGCATTGTCCAGAAACATGTTTGACAGCATGGTGCATTGTCCAGAAACATGTTTGAACTTGTTTTTATTGGGACGGCAGATAATGTTTTTTAAACAAACTCTTTTACCTTCGCATATGAAAACACAGAATCATAATCATTACTCCGTGTCTAATCTAGCCTAGGTTACATCACTTGTTTTGACCTGACTTCGCCGTGGGCTGTTAACAGGGCACCTGGCTCACACCCAGGCCAGATAATCAAATCCCCTCAATAACAGCTAGTTTACATTTTTCCCCTCCCCACTCAGACAACTTCCAGACAGGCCTAGGAAATTTCTTGATGAGATAATGTTTTTTACTATAAAGCTATTTTGCCCATTTTAATGGACATTTATTCCAGTAAGGTACTTAATTGTTAACCAGAAATTATAGGATTTTGAAATAAAAACAGATGCGTTCAATCCAGAAATGTGCATGTCCTCAGTAGGGACTGTATACACTTTTGGGTTATACTTAACAATAAATGTCCCTTCTACCAACTTTGTATTTTTGTGGTAGTTACATAGGCAGGTACACATAGTCGCACGAATTAGTTGAGGCAAATGTTTTTTTTTGCCGACGGGGGGATGCCTAAAAAATGATTGCCTGCGCTGAAGACGTCTATATTGGTCTGCTAATACAGGACTAGTAAAGGCCCAGTGCACTATTTTGGGGATTTAAAAAAATAAATAATTAATTTGAGTGTTTACCAGCATTTGTACAAGACTGTTCATCTGATAATACTTGTGGAGTATAAAAACACTTACTTGATATATAGTATGTTTTCCAGTTTCTTGAAAAACTACAAATGCAATGTTTTTCTATGTGAAAACTGAAATGGTCTATTCATTCCTTTTCCATTTTAGTAGACACTCTTATCCAGAGCAACTTTCAGTAGTGAGTGCATCTATTTTCATACTGGTTCCTCGTGCGAATCAAACCCACAACCCTAGCATTGCAAGCATCATGCTCTACCAACTGAGACATATCATATCATAACAAAGCACTTGATGTTTCAATGTACTCAATTTCTGTATTGTGCATTTTTTTTCTTCATGGTGATGGATAGTCTACAGGTACAAACCTAGATGACCAACCTATGTACAATACAGTAATGTACATTTACATTAAGTGGTTTGTAAGGATGGTAAATTAATACTGCACAAAAAGTGGTTATTTTCTATGTTATTTGACAAAGATATTGTTTTTTTTTTGTCTTTGCCCTTAACTTTGGACCTTTTGATGTAAATGTTTGAGGACAGGGTTTTGTTCTTTCTGGATTCCATTAGAATGACAATCGCAGAGAAAAGGATAGGGCAATAACTCTTACAATTCCAACTATTGAATCCTTCAAGATGTTATTTTTACCTTTATTTATCTAGGTAAGTCAGTTAAGAACAAATTATTATTTACAATGACGGCCTACCCCGGCCAAACCCGGACAATTGTTTGCCAATTGTTTGCCAATTGTTTGCCTCCCTATGGGATTCCCAATCACAGCCGGGTTGTGATACAGCCTGGAATCAAACAAGGGTCTGTAGTGATGCCTCTAGCACTGAGATGCAGTGCCTTAGACCACTGCACCACTTGGGAGCTGATAATTACCTTTTTTGGCAAAGCTGAGATGCTGAAAAAAAGTTTTTGCCCAACTTATAGACATCTTTATCACTAATACCAGTAAAGGCCCAGTGAACTACTTTTGTGAAATATATATATTATTTTTTTCTTCTGATTTTTCAGGGGGTGCTGCAGCACCCTCAGCACCCCTTCTTCCCAAGGCTATGCAGGTACAGTGAAATTACAGTGAAAGCACACATTGTTACAAGCCAGAATTCAATTGTTGCAAAATCTAGGACAGGATTAAAGTGTTGCAATCATTGCAGATAGTCGTTTTCTGCACTGTGCTTCCAGAAGTGTGTTTGATTTGCACAGCAGCATATTATTGATGTATGTTTAGAAACTGTCTGTCCCCGTTCAGTAATTGGCATGCCCTTGCTTGTACCGAAGAGACATGTATGATCTTTAGTTTGCACATATATTTTTCTTTCTTCCTCATGCCATTTCCCCAAGTAAAACCCATCCCTGATCCCAGCCTTGCCCCCAGGGTGTTGGCCACACATAATGTATTTACAATCTGACTGTTGACACCACCAATAAAGCTCAAATGTGTCACGCACCAAGCATCCCCAAAGACAATTTCTGTTTTCTCCCTCCTTTGCTCCCTCCCTCCCTCCATTCGTCTCTCTGGGCCTGATCTGCAGGGCCAAGCAGAGAGCACCAGTGACTGGCTGGAGTGGATATTAGCCAGCTTTCCCCCACTGAGCTCTTTAAAATGGGATTAGACATACTTACTGACTTATTTATAAATGCAGTTCAATTTGCTTACACTTATCTACACTCTCAAAAATAAAGGTGCAAGTTGGAACCAAATACAGTTATTGAGAGTGATGCCATAGGGAAATCATTTTGGGGTCTCTGAAGAACCATAATGGGATGGTTCTTTGAAGAACCATACAAAAATCCCAAACCTGAAACGTTTCGGCCCTCCAGGACCGGAATTGAATTGCCCTGCTCTAGGGTTTTAAGCCTTATTTGCATATTTCTCAGGCTGCCTTTTGAGTGACTTTTAGAGTTACCACCCATAACTGTGTTTGCTAGTGCAGAGGTGCTTGTTGCATTCATTTATTTTTCATCCTGTGACCTTCAGCAAGTGTGAGTATAAGTAAATATGCTGTTGTTAACAGTAAACACTGATTTTGCTTCATTATGCACTACTCTGCATGGTGAACATTATCTGGGGTTGTGTCCTTTTCTCTACTTTCTCTCTTGTATTGAATTCTTTGGATGGACAAGGAGACAGTAATAGTGGCTTGACTGTGGCTGGACCTGACTCTCCAGATCCCGGACCACCCAGAATCACCAATTACCAGAACCAGCAACAGACCAGCTGCCTGAGGAGGAGACGAAGGTCTGCAGGCCTTGAGAGGAGTAGAGTGATCCCAGGCGAGCTTTACTCCCTCTACCCTTGGCCTGCAGCCCTCCTCCCCTGCCTTTATTTTATTTCCAACTGCCCTCCTCAGGCCACCACCAACCGGACCAGCAGACCAGACAGCATCTCCACCAGAACCAGATGCATGGAGGAAGGACCAAAGACACCAACCTATGCCTGGAGCGAGCAGACCACAGGGGAATCCCCCCATTGACCTACGGGTCACAGGCTTCCAGGTGTGTCTGCCTGCTCTGAGGTTTGTCCTTCCTCCCTGTGAGGACCGGAGCCGCTAATCGCCGTGGAGCTGTAACAATAACTGCCAGACCAGAAAACATGACCCGCCTGGAATTGAGCAGAGCAGTTCTCCAGAGAGGTATGGGCTTTGTGCCGTCTGACCTGAACTGCCTGGTGAAACCCCCAGGACCACAGGAATCATTTGAAGACAGTTTCAAGCAGGTTTGCCCACCTCAAGTCAGCAGCTAGGAGGTTAAGACAACGTCTGGACTGGGGAATGAAAATGGCAAGTAATGTTACGACCAGACCCAACCAGAGTGGGCAGAGTCCAACACCTCCACAGAATCATCACGCTGGGAAACAACAGAGGCTCCTTCTGCTACTATGGCATGCCCAAACTGTGGCCATCTGGCCACAGGCTGCACAGCCATCATCTGCAATATATGTAAAAACAACCATCCCACTTCACACTGTACCTACACACGCCCCTGCAACCTGTGAGGGAAAAGGGGCCACTTCTTTAGAACCTGCCCCAGTTTCTACGGCAGGACAAAGGCCAATGCCACCAACCCCCCAACCAGACAACAACAACGAAGACCCAGACCTTTCCACAGGCACCGGCTAACCCACCACCCAAGATGTCTCAGAAATGGCCCCCACCAATGTCACCACCCAAGACCCTACCCCTGTCGGCCCCTCCACATTTCCACCCCCAACAAATCCCTTTCTTGCCACCTCCACCCCCTCCAAACCCCTGGTCAAAGGGGAGCAAAGAAAGACCCCACCTCACAACTCAAGTTCTTATATGATGAAAAAACTGGACAAAAATTATCAAATGTAAAAGACCAGACAAACAACAGACCAACAAGAGACCAGACCAGAAGACCACCCCAGAACCCAAAACCCTACGCCAGCGAACACAACCCGCCAAACCCCCCAACCCCTCACCATACCACCCTCCTTCCTCTGATCGCTGCTCCCTGCCCTTACTGTCCCTGATAGTTTTGAACACCACAACAAGGCCCTCCAACCTCTAAGCCTCCTCCAGCTTGAGGGGTGGGATACGGCCCAAGAGATGGCCGAAACCAAACACCTTTCCACCCTCTATCGGGAAGAACAAAAGATGATCCAGCACATTTCAAAACTCTGGGGCTTGGAGGAGGAGGAGAAATGCACTCGCCTATTCTTTCGCAGGGCACAGCCAAAGCAAAAACCCATCCTGTCCCTGTACAACAACCAAGGGGACTCTGTGACCAACAGTGAGGACATCCTGGGGGTGGCCCATGAGTAATATGGTAGGCTGTATGACATCAAGGCTTGAACCCCAACCTAAGCACCGAGGAGTTCAGCCGGGCCGTGCACTCCCTGAATAAACAAAAAGCATGAGGACCGGACGGGATCCCAAGAGAGTTCTATCAGACCTTCTGGGATCTCCTCAATGATGACTTGGTGGAGGTCTTCAGAGCAGTATACAGGGAAAAGAGGCTGGGTGGGTCCATGCAACAGAGTATGGTTTCTCTTATCCCCAAGAAAGGGGACCTCAAGGATCTCCGGAACCCAATTAACCTCCTCTCCGGTGACTACAAATTCCACTTGACTGTTTGGTCAAGGTAATTAACCAAGGGAAAAGTGTAATCCATTCGCTATTTAAGTGCATAAAGTTATTTTTTTCCACTGCCCCTGTTTAGAGACATGTGGATGATAATGGTCCATTCTAAATCAAAACAAATTTCACACATATATTATTTAGTATATGTAAAGATCAAGAATGGTGTGATGGGTGACAATATTAGCCTATCACTTGTGAATTATATATTTTCACTTGTGAATGATGCGGTTTGATAAGGTTTGTATCACAACTAAAGTGGCCAAATAACTTCTTAAAATGTGTTCTTAATCAGCTTTACAATGGGTGTAAAGCCTAAAAAATGCACTTTTATAATAAAAGCATTACATGCATAATCGCATTTGTGGTCACTTTTGAGAATGGTGTTTTCCTGCTAATAGAACATTTGCGCTTGTAGCCTACTGCCGTGTGCACATTGCTTTGCTTTGCTTATAATGATAAGAAATAGCCTAATAGTTTACCAACATGTTCTCATCTGTTGTGTCAGGCTTATTGCTTAAAACAGGTTTTTTGATGCTAGTGGTTGTATTAATTTGGGATCTATCGCATCCCACAACTGTCCCAGACTATGTTTGGAATATTTATTAGAATAGTTCAACTTTTGTACTATGGGGGAAAAGAGATTGACATAGGCAAGTGATTTTGCTGTTTGTTAGGCCTACTCATCTTGTTGGCTGACCAAAAGTAAAAGAGAGAAGCATAAGTAGTGGAGAAAATCAATGCAAAATGGGAGACAGGTGTGTGTAAGGAGAGCACGAGCACTGATTAGAATGAGGTGCAGCTGTGATGGCAGAGTGAGAGAAACTGACACTTAAGACAAATACAACAGAAAGGCTGATGATCAAACCAGAGTCCTGACAGTACCCCCCGCCCCAGGAATGCCACCAGGCTTCCCAGGATGAGGGGCAGATCGATGGTATTCCTCAATAAGAGAGCGGTCCAGAATGTCCCGAGTCGGGACCCAACATCTCTCCTCCGGACCGTACCCCTCCCAATCAACCAGATACTGGTATCCCCTGCCCCGACGTCTGGAATCCAGAATCCTCCTGACGGTAAAAGCGGGGGCGCCCTCGACCATCAGGGGGGGAGGAGGGAGGGGGTTAGAGGGAATAGAAGATGAAGAGAGAGAACGAATAAAAGATACATGAAACACCGGGTGAACTCGACGAAGGGGATGCGGGAGCCGAAGCCGAACCGCCACCGGGCTGATCACCTTAACAATGGGGTATGGCCCAATGAACCGCGGTGCCAACTTCTTGGATGGCACCTTAAGAGGCAGGTCCTTGGTGGAGAGCCATACCTTTTGTCCACAGATGTATCTGGGTGCCTAAGCCCGACGACGGTCCGCCAATCTCTTGGTGCGTTCCCTGGTTCTCAGAAGTGCTTCCCTGGCCCTCCTCCAGGTCCGCCGGCATCGATTGATAAATGCCTGAACTGAGGGAACCGCAGCTTCAGAACCCTGTGAAGGAAATAGACCGGGTTGATATCCAAGACAGCAAGAAAAAGGGGATAATCCAGTAGATGACACCGGCAATGTATTGTGAGCATACTCAACCCACGTAAGCTGCTGGCACCAGGACGAGGGATTATGAGAAGCCAGACAGCGAAGGGTCCTCCCGAGGTCCTGGTTCGCACGCTCGGTCTGGCCGTTGGTTTGTGGATGGAATCCTGACGACAGACTAGCAGTAGCGCCAATCTGTCGACAGAACTCCCTCCAGAAGTGGGAGACGAACTGGGGTCCCCTGTCAGAGATCCGAAAGACGTGGTCCACGACTGCCCGGAAGTTTAGGGAGAGGAATGAAGTGGACTGCCTTGGAAAAGCGATCCACTACAGTGAGGACAACCGTATTGCCACTGGACTCCGGTAATCCCGACACAAAGTCCAGCGCAATATGGGACCAGGGACGGGATGGGATGGGAAGGGGTTGGAGCAAACCAGCGGGTACAGAACTAGAGGATTTGTTTTGAGCACAGACCGAGCAGGCGACCACAAAACCACGGACATCCCCTCCCATGCCTGGCCACCAGAAACGTTGGCGGATGGCAGCCAACGTTCTCCTCACTCCTGGGTGACAGACCAGCCTGGACGAGTGACCCCACTCCAGAACCTCTGGCCGAACCGACTCCGGAACAAACAGCAGACCCGCCGGGCCCCTCTCCGGTACCTCTGCCCCCGACTGAGCCTGCCTGACACGTTCTTCGATGCCCCAGGTGACAGACCCCAACACACAACCAGGAGAAAGGATGGTGTCAGGCGGAGTTGCGTCCTCCGGAGCAGGGAACTGACGTGAGAGCGCGTCAGGCTTAACGTTTTTGGAGCCCGGCCGGTAAGACAGGGTAAAATTGAAGCGGCCGAAGAAAAGTGCCCAGCGAGCCTGCATGGAATTCAGTCGTTCCGATGGTCGGTCCAGACCAGAAATGGCTCCGTCGAACCCTCCAACCAGTGGCGCCACTCCCCCAAAGCCAGCCGCACAGCCAACAACTCACGATTGCCGATGTCGTAGTTCCGTTCTGTGGGAGACAATCGGTGTGAGAAATATGCACAAGGATGCAATTTGTTGTCAAGAGAGGATCGTTGAGACAGAACCGCTCCGACACCTACCTCTGACGCATCAACCTCCACAAAGAACTGCCGGGTAGGATCCGGAGTTATTAAAATGGGTGCAGATGAAAACCGCCTCTTAAGTTCATCAAAGGCCGTCTGAGCGGCTGAGGACCAGCAAAACGGTTTCTTTGTGGAGGTTAATGCTGTCAGAGGAGCCGCCACCTGGCCAAAATTACGGATAAACTGCCTGTAGAAATTAGCAAATCCAATAAAACTTTGCAGTGACTTTCGGTTGCCAGGTGTGGGCCAGTCGGAGACGGCCTCTACCTTGGCAGGATCCATGCGGATCCCCTCCACCGAGACGATGTGTCCCAAGAACGGAACTGACTGGTTGTGGAAGGAACACTTCTCCGCCTTAGCAAACAGTTGGTTCTCTAGCAGCCGCTGCAGCACTCGTCTGACGTGCTGAATGTGTACCTGGAGTGAACAAGAAAAAATCAGGATGTCATCCAGATACACAAAGACAAATTTGTTGATCATGTCTCTCAGCACATCATTGACGAGTGCCTGGAAGACGGCTGGGGCGTTAGTCAAACCGAAGGGAAGGACCCTGTACTCAAAATGCCCCGTGGGGGTATTAAAAGCCGTCTTCCATTCGTCCCCCTCCCTGATCCGGACCTGATGATAAGCATTGCGGAGGTCCAACTTCGTGAAGTACCTTGCCCCCTGCAGGATCTCGAAGGCTGATGACATCAACGGCAGGGGATACCGGTCTTTAATGGTGATGTCATTCAGCCCCCGATAATCAATGCAAGGGCGCAAGGAACCATCCTTTTTCTTCACGAAGAAGAACCCTGCCCCCGTCGGAGAGGAAGAAGGACGAATAACACCGGCCGCCAGAGACTCCGACAAATACTTCTCCATGGCCGCCCGTTCGGGAGCAGACAAGGAAAACAACCGTCCCTTGGGCGGAGAAGTGCCAGGGAGAAGATTGATGGCACAATCATAGGGACGGTGCGGAGGAAGAGATGCGGCCCGGGAGTGACTGAAGACGGCTCGCAAATCATGGTAGACCTCAGGGACTCGGGGGAGATCAATCGGCTCCTCCTGCAACACAGGGAGAGAAGAGACAGAAGACAAGGCAGACACAAGACAATGGGTGTGACAATAGGGACTCCATGATAGAATAGTGTTTTCGGACCAGTTAATGTGTGGATTGTGAGTGGTTAACCAGGGATGACCTAAGACCACAGGAGTGAGAGGTGAGTGACAAACAAAGAATACTATTTCCTCTCTATGATTACCAGAGGTAATTAGTTCTAAAGGAACTGCGGTCTGAGAAATGGTGGTAAGCTCTCTGCCATCTAAAGCGTGAGCAGTAAGGACAGGAGAGAGAGACTGAAAAGAAATGCCTTTTTTCAAAGCCCAAGAAAAATCAATAAAGTTCCCTTCAGCTCCTGAGTCAATGAGGGCGGAGAGTTGATGGACAGCACCTTTGTATGTGACTGAGACTGGGAGCATAGAGCTGGAACCAGTAGATGGGGTGGTGGAAGTAGCGCTCGCCAGTACCCCCTTGCTTACTAGCGAGCGTTTTCTTTTGCTGGACAGGAAGAAGCAAAATGTCCAGATCGACCACAGTAGAGGCATAATCCTTTGGACAGACGTCTCCGTTTCTCCTCTGCGGATAAATGGTACCTGCCCAACTGCATAGGTTCCGGAGCAGATGAGTGGACCGGGGCATCAGAAACCGGAAAGGCAGACACAGGGGCGACAAAAGACAAGGTTGTAGACGACCGAGCTCTCTGGCGAAGATCCAAATGAATAGCCAGCTCAACGAGTTCATCCAGGTGTTCAGGAAGTTCATGAGCATACATCTCATCCTTTATCTCATCCTCCAGCCCCTCCGCGAACCTGGCCACCAGTGCTGCGTCATTCCACTTACTTGATGCAGCAAGAGTGCGAAACTCGATGGCGAAATCCGCCACCGAACGTCTCCCCTGGCGCAGCGCTGCCAACAACCGTGATGCCTCCTTACCGAGTGCTGAGCGGTCGAATATCTTGATGAACTCTGCTTTGAAGCTGTGCCTTGCAACATGCTGCCTCTGCAGCCCAAACAGAAGTGGCCCATTCCCGAGCCCGGCCGGCGAGAAGGGAGATGACAAATGCCACTCTGGCTGAGTCTGAGGCGTAAGTGAGCGGTTGCAAAGAGAAAATCACCTCACACTGAATAATGAATGCACGACACACTGTAGGCTCACCGGAATAAATAGGAGGATTGTTGATGCGTGGTTCAGGGGTGACAGTAGCACGTTCGGTGACTGGCGAAACAGGATTACGTTCAGTCTGCATCCGGCGAACAGTCTCTGTAAGCTCAGTGACTCGGCTGACTAACGTGTCCACAGCTTGATGAGCAGCCGCCAACTCCCCCTGATGCTGACCCAGCAGCGCACCCTGCGCTTCCACAGCCGAGCGTAACTGCGATTGATCTGCTGGATCCATCCTGGTCAGTGTGTACTGTTACGGGTGCTGGGATAAAAAGGGATCCAAGAGCAGGTTAGCAGATAACTCAATTTATTGTTCAAAAAGAAAAGAAAAGAAACAAAACACAAATATAGATTGCAGCCGAGCCACCGAGCGAAGGGCAGGACAGAGGCGAAATCCAAGGGCAGGCAGGGGTCAAAACCAGAGGCAGATCCACAGCCCGGGGGGTAGAGCCAAGTCAATAGTCCAAAACAAGAGCAGAAGATCAAAACCAGGTGAGCAAGCCGAAACAGGATTGCGTACAGGTACTGGGCAAATAAGAGGGAAAAAACCAGATTAAATGGCACAACTAGATCAAGACTGGGTTAGGACAGTAGTGAAACGGACGGAAACCAAGACACACTGACAGAGAAGCAAAGTATGAGAGAAGCATAAGTAGTGGAGAAAATCAATGCAAAATGGGAGACAGGTGTGTGTAAGGAGAGCACGAGCACTGATTAGAATGAGGTGCAGCTGTGATGGCAGAGTGAGAGAAACTGACACTTAAGACAAATAATACAGAAAGGCTGATGATCAAACCAGAGTCCTGACAGCTGTAGGGTATATTACATGGATTTACTAGACTTTTTAAAATGTAGATGTTCCAAAGGTCTGCATCAGTGGCTTGCAGGCAATGCGTGGAAGCCAAGGAGATGCTAAATGTGCTTCTGTTAATTAACTGTCAATTACCGTGAGACCGGCAGTTATTTTCTTGACAATCACCAATTGACAAAATTTCATGACTGCCACAGCTCTACCAAGGCCCTCACCAAACAATTCCAGACACACCTTCCGTCAGTAATAGCCCCAGACCTGCAACATCCCCGGTAGTTCTATCAATGACAACCTGCTCATGGTGAGAGATCTCATCCTGCACTCCCAGGAGAGGAGGATCCCTTTCGGCCTTCTCAGCCTAGACCAGGAGAAAGCTTTTGACAGGGTCAGCCATGGCTTCCGAGATGACCTTCTCCCAACATCTCATCCACTAGACTGCTACCGGAACATCACAAGCAGAATTCTAGTAAACCACACCCTCACAGACCCATTCCCCATCAGATCCAGCATACGCCAAGGCTGCCCCTTAGCCCCTCTGCTGTACGTCATCTACCTAGAGCATTTCCTACAGAAGAGCAGGTTAACACCAGGGAGAGGCTTAAAGTGGTACAGATAGTCGCTCCATCGCCACAGCAACAAAAGTAGTGGACGACTGCTGTGCAGCCACTGGCGCCCTTGTACACACAGTGAACTGTACCTGTCCCAGCGCTGGCATTAGACTATCACTACCTCTTTCCCTGTCAAAACAGAGACCATCAAGCTGCTTGGGGTCACCTTCCAGAGGGATGGAGGAGGATCCATCAGCTGGGAGGAGACCACTTTACATGTCCAACAGAAGATTTACGAATGGCGTTCTGGGGGCTGGCAAGGATATCATCTAAACCTCCCCCCGAGCCGCCCAGACCAAGACAAACCCCAGACCCGTCTTCCGGCCTTCAGCGTCAAGCCTCGCCACCGCATCGCTCCTCTTCCATGCCCCACACCACCGACCACTCCCCCAGCACCAGCCAAAGCCGATGGACACATTCTCTACCCCACCCTCCCTCTGTTCTCTCTTTCTCCATTTCTCTACCCCTACCTCCCACTATCACTCTCACAGAACCGGCACAAAACCAGAACCAGGAACCATCCACCACCACAAGATGCTGGGACAAAACACCAGACATTAACCTTGAGCGAGAGGAACACATGGGAATGCCTTCACTGACCTCTGGGTCTAGGGCCCCCCTCTGTGTGTGGGTCTAGGGCCCCCCTCTGTGTGTGGGTCTAGGGCCCCCCTCTGTGTGTCTGCTTGCTCCTCAGGTTGTCTTTCCTACCCTTTATAGATCCCGATCCAGCACCAGCCCGAGCCCCTGTTGCCGGCTCCCGGTTCCTGTTTCTTCCTAGGCCCACAGGCCCAGCACCAGACTCAGCACCAACCCCTGGTTTTCCAGCCCTGTTACCAACACGATTTCCAACCAGGCCCCAACACTTACCCAGGTTTTCCCGGTCCCAGCCCAAACACCAGCACCAACCCTGGACACCGACCAACCAGAACTGCCACCTTCATCCAACAATTGCTAGCTCAGACCCCACCCCTTTCCACTCCCCCAACACAAAGACACAAATATACCGTCAACCACCCCAACCATGACTGACTGACTAACAAATTGACAGACTGATAAACGTTATTTGATTGAATGGATTTATATATATATATATGTAATTGTTTGTTTTTCTTTTGATTTGAATAACTTAAGTTGTATTGATTATTTATTGTTTGAATTGTTATTTCTTTTTTTGAAGTTTAGCAAAATTTTATTGTAAAGTTCAATATGTATTGCATTTTGGAATAACCAAATAAATTGAAGAATTAATATTACATTCTTTAAGACAATACATTATACATAAAGCCTTCCTTTGAGGGCCTAGTTTTACCCTTAATACGGTGGGTTCAACTCTGGTTATTAATAATTATATATAATATTTATGAGGTGTGTAATGTCATCTAGAAAACAAAGAATAGTAGATAAGATGTATTCTCAAGGTCAGATAAAACAACAAAAAAATACATTTATTGAGTTAAATGTGGTGTGCTTGCTAGTCTTATTTATGGTCCAAAACTGTTGTTAAATAATTGTAGTAGTAGTAGTAGTGGTAGTGGTAGTGACGACAGTAGTAATGGCAGTAGTAGTAATGGTAGTAATAGGGTTTTCATAGGCTATTTTTTAGTTAAAGTGACCTATTTTGGGGTGGTTTTTTAGGTGTGTTATTATATATAATTGCTTTCATTTGAACATTCTGATAGTTGTAGCCTGCACATACCATTGAAATGACTGGGTATACAACAAGCTAGATTTATTTTGTTTTTGTTTCTATAAAAAAATATTATTTGTTTATATTTTTGATTTAACTTTATTTATTTATTTTACCTTTATTTAACTAGGCAAGTCAGTTAAGAACAAATTCTTATTTACAATGACGTCCTACAGCGGCCAATCTAGGATGATGCTGGGCCAGTTATGCACCGCCCTATGGGACTCCCAATCACGGCCGGTTGTGATACAGTCTGGTTTATGAAGAAGGAATGGTAAAAAAAAATCTAAATTGAGTCAGTCTGCACATCAACGTGAGGGTGGTGAATATGATTAGTGGTGAATCCAAATATAGAAATACATTGGGATTTATGCAAATATGGTGGTTGTGTGAAAAATATAAGTATTATCAAAATGTTGTTTTTCAAGCAACAGTACTCGTGCCAGTCTCCACATTTTAAAGTTAGTTTGGTGTTGGTAGCTTTAATGGTTCAAGAGCACTGGTGAATCCAAAATACTTCCTATTCAAGCCTTTGGAGTTTTTATGCACTTAGCACACTAGCAGATACCCATAGATGTCCAGTCATTGCGCTAACGCTAGTTAGCATTGGCTGGTGAAAGGTATTCATGAGTTCATCTGACTCTGGGGAAGTAGATAAAGGGTATCATTGCCAAAATCCCAAAGTATCCCTTTAAACAGTTGAAGACTAGTTAGGGGGCAAAGTTTTACCATTCAATTCTATGGCCATTGAAATGGTTTGGGATTCATGCAAATATGCTTGTAGTGTGAAAAGTATAAGTAGCATCACAACGTTTTTTTCAAGCACACTGACCGGAGGCAGTCTGCACATTTTATTTTGGATGGTAGCTTGTATGGTTTTGGTGCTACAGGTCGCAGTGGAAAGAGAATAATAAGAAGCATGTACAGTTTTTAAAGTTGTGCTTTCAGCAAGCACACCTAATAATACCTTTCAATGTTAAACGCTCTCCTGAGGGGTTTTGATTGGACTGACTGACACTTAAAGGCAACAGGTATGTTAAGGATGACATACCTTAACCTTCTTTTTTATTTAACATTTATTTAACTAGGCAAGTCAGTTAATGACAGCCTACCACTTTCAAACCTGGGCCAATTGTGCACTGCACTATGGGACTCCCAATCACAACTGGATGTGATACAGCCTGAATTTGAACCAAGGACTGTAGTGACACCTCTTGCACTGAGATGCAGTGTCTTAGACCGCTGCACCACTCGGGAGCCCAATTTCCTTGCGCAACCTGCTTTTATATTGTTGCTTGGAATAGTTTCAGTCTTTTATGATGCATCATTCCATTATGATGCATCATTCCATTTTGTATATTTAATCTCTCTCTCTGAAGTCAGTGGTGGTGAAATACATGCCACCATCTTCATGAAATAAAAACAAGACCATTTCATGCACAGGTTGCCAATCTCTCATCTGAAAAGTTATAAGCCCCCAGTTTTACCTTTGTATTTGTGAGTTTGTCATACGAGTTAATGCATGGCATAATATGTGGTCAGTATTTTACAACAAGGGTATCTATTCACTTTTCTTTGCATATACTGTAGTGCACACAGTGGCATTTAAGAAATTGCCTGGACTAACACGATTTATGAAACAAGGCAGTCAATAGCAGGCACTGGTTTATCACTATAAACCACTCCACTCCAAATGAGAGCAGTGTCACCATTTCTGTTAGCATACAGCAAATGTATAGAGCTTTCTGTGAGATTGCTGGTTGGATCAATACTAGCCGGCTCCTGCAGGATTTATTCCATTCAGACACAGCTGATCCCAGTAACAGAAGGCTAGAGGGCAATCTCCCATTCTGCCATTCTCCTCCTAATGTGAATAACAATGAGTCAGGGTTATCCAACAGGGAAACAACTGGAACTTTATAATCATTAACGCTACTAGGGCTTTATTCTGACTTGATATCTGCACACTTAACAAACATTTTTGTGCAAGTCTCCCATTGAAGTCAATGAATGATTTATACAAAAGTCTGATTCATACAAAACTTTTTAACCCTGAACCTCTGGACCTTAGTGAGGAGGTTGGACACTGGGTCATTCCATACAGTATCGATTTCATCACAAGAGCAAGCATGGCAAGCACGCAGAAATCATGGCATATGTACTTAACACTGATTGTGCAATCTTTACTCAGCAAATTCTCCAGTGTTAAAATTCTGAGTGTTGACTCTGTGGACCCATACAGGCACCAGAACAGGGTTAAATTAGCACATATAAGACAATACCATATGTATTTTGAGGGCCTAGTTTTACCCTAAAACAGGGGCCTGGAACTCATTGACAGATGTTTTTTTCAACAATTACATATTCACTTTGGATCTCACTTGGTAAACACCGCAGGACTGAAAAGTGATGCATGCAACAAACATCTCTCTGTCACTAACAAATACAGTCGTGGGTGGTAACTCACAAATTTTCTTGAAAGGCAGGGCATTCTGGGAAATATTTGAAAAATACTTTATACTAAGCAGTGTGTTTTTTTAAGACTGGAGAATGTCTTGTGTACGTAATACCAAGAAAACAGTGTGTAACTATATCAGAAAGTTGAAACCCTGTCCTCTGTATGACCTCCCATCTGGCCTCGTTTCTCCATCTCTCTTGTCGAGGAGGATCTTGGTCATATGGTGAAGATGATGCATCTCATCCAGAGGCCTGATCATCAATAATAGGCCGTAAAAGAGAGGCTCTTATCAGAGATCATCATCTGCGAGCTGTGGAATTTCAGCAGGCTTCTGGCACTTAATCAACATTTATTAGCTGTAGTTACAAAGTCTCCATTATGGTTATTGTCTGGCTCATGGCAAGGGTTGACATTTCAATTTAAAGTGCGCTGTTATCGCGCTCCTGCCCCGCAGATCATGGTCAACACCTAAAGCCGAGCAGTGGCCTCAGGCAGGGAAAACATTACTTACTGAATATCTGCTGCTTCCCAATGATAGCAGGGGGAGACATTTCCAGACCAGACACCTCTGGCTCAGGGAATCACTAGTTCAATTTCCCCTTATCTTTCTTACAGCTAGCAATTCAAACAGCTTAATGACCGATAGAGAACAAAAAGTAAGATCTATCATCTCCCGTAATACACTACATAACCAAACGTTTGTGGACACCTGATCGTCAAAAATCTAATTTCAAAATCATGGGCATTAATATGGAGTTTGTCCCCCCCTTTGCTGCTATAACAGCCTCCACTCTTCTGGGAAGGCTTTCCACTAGATGTTGGTACATTGCTGCAGGAACTTGATTCCATTCAGCCACAAGAGCATTAGTGAGGTCAGGCATGTATGTTGGGCAATGAGGCCTGGCTCGCAGTCGGCTTTCCAATTCATCCCAAAGGTGTTCGATGGGGTTAAGGTCAGGGATCTGTGTAAGCCAGCAAGTTCTTCCACACCGATCTGGACAAACCATTTCTGTATGGAACTCGCTTTGTGGAATGGTGGATTGTCATGCTCAAATATTGTAACTTAGGGGCCTAGCCCGAACAATGATAAACAACCCCAGACCATTATTCCTCCTTCACCAAACTTTACAGTTGGCACTATGCAATCGGGCAGGTAGCGTTCTCATGGCATCAGCCAAACCCAGATTAGTCCGTGGAACTGCCAGATGGTGAAGCATGATTCATCACTCCAGAGAACGAGTTTCCATTGCTCCAGAGTCAGATGATGGCAAGGTTCACACCACTCTAGCTAACGCTTGCCATTGCGTATAGTGATCTTAGGCTTGTATGCAGCTGTTCGGCCATGGAAACCCATTTCATGTAGCTCCAGACATTCCAGAGGCAGTTTGGAATTCGGTAGTTGCAACCGAGGACAGACCATTTTTTACACTTCAGCACTTGGCGGTCCTGTTCTGTGAAATTGTGTGGCCTACCACTTCGCGGCTGAGCCGTTGTTGCTCCTAGACTTTTCCCCTTCACAATAACAGCACTTACAGTTGACCGGGGCAGTTCTAACAGGGCAGAAATTTGATTAACTGACTTGTTGGAAAGGTGGCATCCTATGATGGTGCCACGTTGAAAGTCACTGAGCTCTTCAGTAAGGCCATTCTACTGCCAATGTTTGTCTATTGCATGACTGTGTGTTCAATTTTATACACCTGTCAGCAACGGGTGTGGCTGAAATATTCAAATCTACTAATTTGAAGGGGTGTCCACATACTTTTGTATATATATAGTATTAAATCATTCCACAATCAGGCTGTTGTGGTTTGGGGGATATTTCAGTCAGCAGCTTGGAGGTTTGGGCCAGGCTCAGAGTTTTGCTGGGATGGGATTCAAAAAGAATGCCGGGATGGCGACAGTGGGCACAGACAGTCATGGTGAACTTGACACGAGAATCTGCATGAGAAAGCTTTTGATTTATTGCTTCCTCATCTGCCTGACAAGATGGTATGCTGAGAGGAACTCAATAGCATGCTCTGCTATCTGCTGTAATTACAACAGATTACAACTCAAATCCAGAGGGGAACAGTCATCATAGCCAGAGATTAGATTAGATATGTCAAGTCAAGCGATGAAGAGATGGGCAATCTGTCATTTCAAATTCAGAACTTTTGTAAAACTGTCAAATATTTAAAGTTAGCATGTCATGATCAGGCTTGGAGGGAGCTTTCAGTAGTCGTTATTATTTCAACTCTAATTCAGATCTTTCTTTTAAGGATTTCTCAACTGCATAAAACTATTAAAGGCACAATGCAGCCATTTTTATATCAATATAAAATAATTTTTGCCTAACAATTGAGTACTTTACTGTAATAGCTTTCATTAAAATGGACAAAAATGTATTTAAAATAAAATAAAACATGTATGTTATTGGCAGAGAGGTTTGGAACTCTCTGAAACTCTCACCCATGCAAACCTGCTTATTAGAAAGGAACAACACTAATTATATTTTTTCACATTTTTATAATCTTTGTTTAATCAGCTGTTGTACAATATAATACAAAATACATTTGACTGGGCTGGGCCTTTAATGCTTATAACATTGATAAGAAGATATTTAAACTTAAATAAATACCTAATTCAAAGCAAGTTTCTTCGTATTTTGGCACATTTCTTAAACTCAGAATATACACTACATGACCAAAAGTATGTGGACACCTGCTCGTCAAACATCTCATTCCAAAATCATGGGCATTAATATGGAGTTGGTCCCCCTCTTTGCTGCTATAACAGCCTCCACTCTTCTGGGAAGGCTTTCCACTAGATGTTGGAACATTGCTGCGGGGACTTGCTTCCATTCAGCCACAAGAGCATTAGTGAGGTTGGGCACTGATGTTGGTCAGGTAGCCTTCTCCTGGCATCCTCCAAACCCAGATTTGACCGTATGGTGAAGCGTGATTCATCACTCCAGAGAACGCGTTTCTACTGCTCCAGAGTTCAATGGTGATGAGCATTACACTTCTCCAGCCGATGCTTGGAGTAGGCTTGTGTGCGGCTGCTCAGCCATGGAAAACCATTTCATGAAGCTCCCGACGAACAGTTTTTACGGGATACTCGCTTCACTACGCGCACTCGGTGGTACCTTTCTGTGAGCTTGTGTGGCCTACCACTTCACTGCTGAGCCGTTGTAGCTTCGAGACGTTTCCACTTCACAGCACTTACAGTTCTAGCAGGGCAGACATTTGACAAACTGACTAGTTGGAAAGGTAGCATTCTATGACGCTGCCACGTTGAAAGTCACTGAGCTCTTCAGTATGGCCATTCTACTGCCAATGTTTGTCTTTTGGGATTTTAGAGCTAAATCCACAAATTTGAAGGGGTGTCCACATACTTTTGTATATATAGTGTACTTCTCTTGCAGTAAGAGCATGTGTGGGATTTTGAATCAAACAATAAAAGTATCTTATGAAAACATTTGATCAGTCTTAAAACACCTCTGAGGTGGTTGGCTCAAATTTACCAACTTTAATACTCACTGTGAACATCAAAGAGGCAAAATATGTTGCTGTGGTAAGCAAAGGGAAAATACTAAAAGCATTGTGGTGTACAAACACCTGACAATAGTCACGACAGATGTGAAATACTACAGCACCTGTTCGTTAGACGTGACGTGCTTCTCTGGGAGTCCAGGGTGATTACAATGTTTTAGGTCTACACACGATTTGATTCCACAATGCCAGTTATTTTAAATCGACACCTGGTCAAATTGATAGTCATTTTTAGTCTTTGAGATAAAGGCTTCTGTTTTCTGAGAGCCAATCAGAAATAGTCAGAGGACAGTGGAGCCAATTGATCTCTTTGGTGACAAGATTTTGAGAAATTGCCTGGTTAACTTGTGGTTTTATGCTGAGAAGGTTGGATAGAAATCCAGCTGCTTTTTCCTCTCATCTAATGCTCACAAACCATGACGTTCCCTGCTGCCAGAGGATATCTTTGAGATGTGTTGTCTGTTTCCTAATTTTATTTTACACAGTATAATTGAAATATTTATTGAGTTTTATTCAAATTTCATTGACCGTCAAAACACAGATAACACCCAGGTGGAAGGATTTCATCAGCTGAAAATACAGAGATTTTTATTGAAGGATTTCCTTAGAGTTAGTGCATAAGAACTCTGTAATGACATATCAACTGGTACACCAACATGTATTCTGCCTCAAAGCATGAAAGCTGGGAAGACAGTGTCACTTCCAGGGCTAGGTAGTGGAATGTGACATTTTGTTCTCTCTGCTATTTTTATTCTTCTCCTACATAGTAAAGGCCTTCCCTTGAAGGGAAAGGTGGATACTAGTCAGTTGTACAACTGAATGGTGTCTTCCACATTTAACCCAACCCCTCTGAATCAGAGAGATGCAGGGGGCTGCCTTAATCGACATCCACATTTTCTGCACCCGGGGAACAGTGGGTTAACTGCCTTGCTCAGGGGTAGAACGACAGATTTTTACCTTGTCAGCTCAGGGATTCAATTCAGCAACCTTTCAGTTACTGGCCCAACGCTCTAACCACTAGGCTACCTGCTGCCTTTGACTGGTGTTTCTGAGAGTGGATGACAGTAACCATCTCCCTCCCTGATCTACACAGAGCTAGGGTTGAGAAGGGAAAACACTACTTTGATAATACTCTACAGGATAGCAGGGCCTGTCTGTGCTGTGAGGTACAACAGTTCACACTGACAACTTAGACTAGACTGGGATTCAATCATAACACATTGTGCATTCTCACATTATTTCCTCAATGTGGAAACATACCAACAATTCAGTTGTTATTGAATTCTAGCCTTTAACAAATGTAACGCCAGATGAATCAACTGTCCAACAAGCCTGTCTCACCTCCCCCACAGGGGATGTTCTGAACAACTCTGGCTGCATTCTGGATGACTCTATTGAACATATGGTAATACTCACTCTTCCATTCATGTGTTTTCCCTTGCAGCTGCACTGGGATGTTTCCATAGTAAATCATTGAGGTTTGTGGGTCAATACCAGACAGCGTGGTATTATTTCCAAGCAGAATTCTAATACTTCAATGCAATTCCAATTTATCAATTTAATCGCTTGTAGACATTACACTGAAAAGAGGCTGACATTTTGATTAAGGCTGAACATTTTTGCTTTATTTCACTTGTCTAGCATCCCATGTTATGCATTATGTACACTAGCTGAGAATACAGGTTATATTGTATATTCACTGATTAATCTAGATATGATACCAGTTCAGATAATGACATTCAAGTACTTGCATTGTCATACTGTATATGTATACCTTAAGTAGAAAAATCAAAAAGGGTAAAACATTTATGAAGGCACTTACAGTAATACAGTAGATATTGGGCCCTAAGGTCTGTGTCCATGCACTAATGACGCTTTTCGACTAACACCCACCAGTGTTACACTAGTGTATACACCCTTATGTTATACTACGGAAATTGTGTTTCCATATAGGGCTGACAGTGGGGTCTTGTGAAGAGCAGAATCAACAACCTCTGCATAATCAAACAGCTGCTTTGTGAGAAGGTGTTAAAGGTCACAGTTAGCCATTGTTATGTAAATACAGGCTGAAAAGTACCATGGCCTGGCTTTGGCCCCGAGTCAGAGCAAGTGCCGGCCGCATAGATGGAAACAGAAAACTCAAAGCATTTTGGGTAAACACCAGGATAAATACTGTATGGAAATGTGCCATAAGTGACTACAGTCAGTAGCTCTAATTTAACATTTGATTTGGGAGAGAAAAAAGCCTTTCAACCCAGAAGGACTATACCAAACAGAGAGGGTTATCTGCTTTTGTACAAGATACGTAACACCATATACAAACATTGACTTAGACCACTAATCTCCATGTAATAATCTAAACTGCAGTGCTGGCTATTTGTATTGTAATTCAAAGAATAAACAATATTTTGATTGCATCATTAAACTTTTGCTCAGAGTGTCTATGCAGCAAAATCAACACTGAAAGAGTGGGACCATATACACACTGGAACCAGTGTTAAATTAAAACCTATATTTACCAGAGTGCCTTGCCTTTCAAATTAATTGTAAAGTTACCACCCATGACTGTATTTGTTAGTGACAGAGAAATGGTTGTTGCATTCATCCAATTTTAATCCTATTGACTTCACTGAGGTGGACACCTAGGTGAATGTGTTATCATTAAAAAATAATGGCTGATCCCAATTGACCTGGCGAGTGCAGAGCCGCCAGGGACCTGTGGAAGGAAGCAGGACCCCTGATCTCCCAACGTTTAGATAGATAGATAGATAGATAGATAGATAGATAGATAGATAGATAGATAGATAGATAGATAGATAGATAGATAGATAGATAGATAGATAGATAGATAGATAGATAGATAGATAGATAGATAGATAGATAGATAGATAGAAAGATAGATAGATAGATAGATAGATAGATAGATAGATAGATAGATAGATAGATAGATAGATAGATAGATAGATAGATAGATAGATAGATAGATAGATAGATAGATAGATAGATAGATAAGGTCCCGGTGGCCACGGCCTGACAGCGCTGTGGCGCCTAGGGTGATGCGCCTATGGGAGGAGTCTCCTCTGGGCCCCGACAAAGGACCGAAGACAGCTTCTCCAACAGTGAAGTTTTAACATGTTTGAATGTCTTAAAAATGTCTAACTTTTGATGAACCGATTGTGTACATGTTTGTATGTTTCAATTAAGTAGTAGGCATTGGTCTGAAGCTGAAAAAGAAAGGAAATTCACAAGCACTACAATGCCTGCTCCACCCATGCACTACCAATGATCCCAGCACCAAGTTAACCTTTATTTTAAGACATAATAAAATCTTGGTCACTTTTACAAAATGCACCCTGTAAATACAACATAAATATACACATTAAGAAATTCCCCCTCTGGGATCAATAAAGTACCTATCTATCTACCCAACATATACTGTACAGTATTCAGACCCTTTGGTATGAGACTCAAAATTGAGCTCAGGTGCATCCGGTTTCCATTGATCATCCTTGAGATCTTTCTACACCTTGATTGGAGTCCCACTGTGGTAAATTCAATTGATTGGACATGATTTGGAAAGGCACACACCTGTCTATATAAGGTCCCACAGTTGACAGTGCGTCAGAGCAAAAACCAAGCCGTGAGGTTGAAGGAATTGTCCGTAGAGCGCCGAGACAGGATTGTGTCGAGGCACAGATCTGGGGAAGGGTACCAAAACATTTCTGCAGCATTGAAGGTCCCCAAGAACACAGTGGCCTCCATCATTTATGAATGGAATAATTTTTATGTTTGGAACATTTATGTTTGGACCTCCTAACACTCTGCCTAGAGCTGGCCCCCCGGCCAAACTGAGCTATCGGGGGAGAAGGGCCTAAGTCAGGGAGGTGACCAAGAACCTGACGGTCATACTGACAGAGCTCCAGAGTTCCTCTGTGGAGATAGGAGAAACTTCCAGAAGAACCTTCCAACCATCTCTGCAGCACTCCACCAATCAGGCCTTTATGGTAGAGTGGCCAGATGGAAGCCACTCCTCAGTAAAAGGCATATTACAGCCCTCTTGGAGTTTGCCAAAAGGCACTTAAAGACTCTCAGACCATGAGAAACAAGATTCTCTGGTCTGATGAAACCAATATTGAACTCTTTGGCCTGAATGCCAAGTGTCATGTCTGGAGGAAACCTGGCACCATCCCTATGGTAAAGCATGGTGGTGGCAGCATCATGCTGTGGGGATGTTTTTCAGCGGCAGGGACTGGGAGACTAGTCAGGACCTCATACTCGGGTGAAGGTTCACCTTCCAACAGGACAACAACCCTAAGCACACAGCCAAGACAATGCAGGAGTGGCTTCGGGACAAGTCTCTGAATGTCCTTAAGTGGACCAGCCAGAGCCCGGACTTGAACCCGATTGAACATCTCTGGAGTGACCTGAAAATAGCTGTTCAGTGACGTTCCCCATCCAACCTGACAGAGCTTGAGAGGATCTGCAGAGAAGAATGGGAGAAACTCCCCAAATACAGGTGTGCCATGCTTCTAGCTTCATACCCAAGAAGCCTCAAGGCTGTAATCATTGCCAAAGGTGCTTCAACAAAGTACTGAGTAAAGGGTCTGAATATTTATGTAAATGTTATATTTCCATTTTTTATTTTTAATACATTTGCAAAAATGTCTAAAAACATGTGTTTAATTTTGCCTATATTAAGCACACGTTTTTAAATCAGCAAGGGATTCCTGCATAACTATAAAATCTGAATGCAGTATAGGTGCATCAAAGCTGGGACTAAGAGACTGAAAAACAGCATCTATCTCTAGGCCATCAGACTGTTAAACAGACATCACTAGCACATTAGAGGCTGCTGCCTATAGACAGACTAGAAATCACTGGCCACTTTAAGAAATGAAACACTAGTCACTTTAATAATAATGTTTAATTAACTTGCATTACTCATCTCATATGTACAGTATATACTGTATTCTATACTATTCTACTGTATCTTAGTCCATGCCGCTCTGACATCGCTCGTCCATATATGTATATTTCTTAATTAATTCCTTACTTAGATTTGTGTGTATTGAGTATATGTTGTGTAATTGTTAGATATTACTTGTTAGATATTACTGCACTGTCGAAGCAAGAAGCACAAGCATTTTGCTACACCCGCAATAACATCTGCCAAACACGTATATGTGGCCAATACAATCTGATTTGATTTGAATGTAGTTTTGACATAGCCAGATCAACAGTCAGGGCAATAGCATACATAATATGTATTATCACCTTTATATACTTCAAGAAATTCAGACTTAACCCCCATAAATCATGATGGCCATGTTCTGTCATGAAACCATGAACAGGCGTCAGAGCTCAAGCCTTTCAATGACAACTTATTCAAGAAAATGATCAACAGTATCAAAAGCTTTTGACAGATCCAAAAAGCAGCAAATTTAATTTTAGTGTCTAAAGCAACACAAGTGGTTGTTGTAATAGTGCTATGCCCAGGCCTACACCCTGATTGGTTTACGTTCAAAATTCATTTCTCAGATAAAAAAAGAGTAAAGTTGTACATTTACCAAGGATTCAAGAGTGTTAGCTAGACAAGGAAGCATTGAAATTATTAAGATCACTATTATCACCGCCCTTATGGGGTGGCAGTACTGATTTACATAATTTTTGAATATTTCCTGAAACATTGTTAATTAAAAAATGTGGGTTATTGAGCCAACAACGATGGGCACTGCACACTTTTGCAGACCGGGATACAATTGATCGGCCCCTGTGGATTGCTTGTTGTCTATTTCTAGCAAAGCATCCAGGACTTCTGTAAATAGCCTAAAATAAAATATGTGACTATCATTTCTCTGATCATTCAGCAAGTTTCTCCTATCAGCATTCAGCCCAATATCATTGTGAATAGGCTCAGAAGTAATTTCAGAGAGATAGCTCGCCAAAATAAAATGGTGATTAAATGCAACAATGATGGCATTTTTTCCCATAATGAGGCCAGTGTCCGAATTCATTTGTTGTGGCAGAGAGGAGGAAGTATAACCCTTCAGGAATTTGACAGTTTTCCAGAATTTAGCCAGATTCTAATTACAATCCGAAAGAGCAGTTACATAATATTCATATTTAGCCTTTCTGATTTGACTTAAACAATGATTCCTCAGTTCCTTAAAAGCTTTCCAGTCCAGGCCTAAGCCTGTGTTCCTGGCCTTGACCCAAGCATCATCTCTTTTATTTGTATTTAACTAGGTAAGTCAGTGAAGAACAAGGTCTTATTTACAACGATGGCCTACCCCAGCCAAACCTGGATGACACAGGGCCAATTGTGCACTGCCCTATGGGACTCCCAATCACTACCAGTTGTGATACAGCCTGGAATTGAACCAGGGTCTGTAGTGACACCTCTAGCACTAAGATGGAGTGCCTTAGACCACTGCCCCACCAGGGTGCCCATGACTTCTGATAATTGTGGAGTGTACCAGTCATTCAGTCTACCTTTAGCTCTTAATATTTTTAAGGGAGCATCATTATCCACAATAGTATTGAAGATATCTGCAAAGGCTCAAAGTTAAATCAGGTTCAGGGAAAGCTGAAATACAATCCAGGTCACTCAAATAAAGATAATGTAAAAATGCCTATACGCTGAAGTTTATAAAGTTACTCTTTGTGATGATACGAAGCTTAGATTGTTGTATTCTCTAACACAAACAACTGGGTAATGGTCACTAATGTCTTGGGCGACAACACCAGTAGTAACATACAGTATGTCTCTGGTGTATTTGTTAAAATAAGATCAATCAGAGTTGACTTTGAAGGTTGCTTAGCTACCAGCTGGGTTAGGTTGAGATCATTACACATCGTTTAGATTGTCAGAAGCCTGCATTTCCCAATCATAATTTAGGTTAATAACTTCTGATTTAATAAAATAAGACAACAAATGAGTTCACTCCTCAAGTGCACAAAGGACATTAGACCCATATAACAGTTATGGATACATTCTTCCCCAGACAAAGACAAAGATAGTAGCTATAAAGAAATGTATAAGGGAAATGGATTTCAATAAAGAGACAGATACATTATTTTTAATAAGAATGGCCACTCCACCACCTCTACCCTGTCTGTCAGCTCTCAACACATTATGAGGGCAGAATGTCCCCAGAGATCCAAGATCCGTTGTATAAATACCAGCGTTAACCGATGCTGCTACCAACAGCTACCAACGTGCAATGAGATCGCTTCCGTGCTCACCACTGTTAGAGGATTTAAAGGAGGACACATATATCTGCATTTCGGATTTTGCCATTTGTGTGCTCTTTTTGTTCACTTAGTTGAGAATTCCCAAAAGGAGAGAAACACAGAACAATGTGGACCGCCCAGACTTTCAATGTAGCAACTGTTTGCTTGCAAAGGACTACAGGGGCGAAGTGGCTACTCTTAGCAAACAAGTAGCGAATTTACACAAGTTGGGGAATCCACGCCCGCCTACTTATCTTTCTCCTCTACTCCAGTAGCTGTGGCGGTTTGTGGGGGTTTGGTGGATTTTGTATTTGGGTTGGTGGCGTTGGCCCTGCCGACGTAGGAAATGGAGTAGGTTCTGAAGAAGTGTCCCCCTTTCCCCCACAGGCTGCAGGGGCGTGTGGAGGTACAGTCTGAGGTGGGATGGTTGTCTTTACAGGTCTGAAGGCTGTGCAGGCTGCAGTCAGATGGCCCAGTTGGCCCAGTTGGCCGCAGTTCTGCGCAGTTTGGGCATACCGTAGTAGTGGATGGAGCACCTGTTTTTCACCAGCGTGATGGTGCAGGGGAGGTGTTGAATCCGCCCACTCCGGTTGGGTCCGATCTTAATTGAACCAGACATTTTAGTGCCCCTGTCCTGACATTGTCTTCATCCAGGCTCAGGTCCTCTTGGAGGGGAGAGAGAGAGATGGGAAAATTAGAGGGAGCATATCTAAGATCACACAGGACACCAGATAAGACAGGAGAATTACGCCAGATATAACAATGGAGTCCCTCCCCTGTGGTCTGCTCGCTCCAGGTGTAGGTTGGTGTCTTTGCTCTTTCCGCCATGCCTCTGGTTCGGGTGGTGATGGAGTCTGGTCTGGTCTCTCCTTCTATTGGTCTGCTTTTAGATGCTTAGCAGACAGCTGGTCCTTGTCTGGTCGGTGGTGTTCTGAGGAGGGCATACCTCAGAAGGCATTAGTTTTAGGCCTCGTGTAACCCTAATTCAGTGGGCTGACACACTTGGTTTACAGGCCACATCAGGCCTGCAAGTAGAATTACAAAATTCTCAGATTTTCCAAAAATCCTGGTTGAAGTATTACAGACTTCTTAATAATTTCCTCCCAGTTCAAGAAATCTTCCAACTGGGAATCTTTCCAGAATTTTGAAACCCTGACTGGATTAGTTTAGAAAAAGGTATGTTATTTATATGTGTAGCATTATATTAATCAATTAATGAATGTACACACAAAAACACACAAATGAAAAAAATCAAAAATGTATATCAACCTGCAGTAGAGCATGCTGGGAAATATGACAATGACGGACGTGGTTTTGGTCAAAGTGATGCATATGAGTTTCATGCCCCTGTATTATGGTAAAACTAGGCCCTGAAAATAATGCCTTACAACATAAGGTAGAAGGATGTTATCTGTCACCTGTCGTTATCTGTCACCTATCGTAGGGCCCAAAACCAGCAAGTATTGTGAGGAATGATTCCTAGGTTGTTTTAGATTCCGTCTCTCACAGTTGAAGAGTACCTATGATAAAAATTACAGACCTCTACATGCTTTGTAAGTAGGAAAACCTGCAAAATCGGCAGTGTATCAAATACTTGTTCTCCCCACTGTATCCATCCATCCATCCATCCATCCATCCATCCATCCATCCATCCATCCATCCATCCATCCATCCATCTATCCATCTATCTATCTATCTATCTATCTATCTATCTATCTATCTATCTATCTATCTATCTATCTATCTATCTATCTATCTATCTATCTATCTATCTGTTCATCTTTTTACAAGCTTTAGCAGTCCACAGGTACTTTGGATAATTCGGATCACGAAAAACCTTATCTACTGCGTTGAACTTTTCCCCTCCCATTAGATATGTTCTGACGTGCTAATAGGGGATATCTTACCGCTAATGTTGGATAGTTCATTTTTAAACCCCTATGAGGGTCAGCAAAGTGAAAAATAAAAGACTCTAAGCATTGCAAAGACATGGTATGTTTTTTATCCCAATGTAGCATAACCAAACCTCCCTGTGTTAGCAATTTACCTGATATAGCCTGCCTTCTGAAATACATAAACATTGGATTCTTTGAGAGCACCAAGTAGAAACAAAACAGTTTTTCCACAGGTGGGACGTGTTGATTTATGACCGAGTTTAGAATGCAGCCCCCTGAGTTAAACCATGGTAGGAGAGAAGAATACATCTACCACTGATCCTGAAATACTACAGCCCATTTGGCCCCCGAAGTCACCTCTGTTAGCCTTGGTCCACTTCTAGTAGTAAATAATTAGCTCTCTGCCCAAAGGGGAGGTAAGGTGTGGGCATAGCTAGCTGAGTGTGTGTACAGTACTGTACACTGTATACTCACCTGACCTGCTTGGACACTGTGTGGGCATCTCCAGAGTGAAAAAAGCATGCAGTTGAACTCCCACAAAAAATTTCCTTACATATAAAATCCATAAGAATATCCTGCAGTTGTTTGCTTTGCTACTTTTCAGTTTGGGTCCAATGGGAAACTTGCACCAAGTTGCACTTGAGATTCAGACCTCTGTGAGAATTGTGCACTTTGAGACCTTTGGAGTTGTATTATACATTGCATAATAAGTGTACAGTGTGTTTTCATCTCTGTAGCTATGGACTAGCTTTGAAATTATCCAGTCTGATGAGTCTGTTTAGGATTCTCACAGTATAGACCGTCGTCAATGACAACCTAATGCAATGTCAAGTTGCTTTGTGTCGATGTGATTCATCATGGTTAAAATGCTGCTGTTGTTTATCAAATAATTTTCCCACTGTGAGATGGTCCAAGGTCCAAATGCAGCAGCATTTGACATTCCCCTTTGACCTCCAACAATCAAAGATAGTGTATAATGTATTCATGACCCATTTGTTTGGATGATGCTTCCCCATGTTGATGTAACCCATAATTTATCGTATTAACAGAGATGTAGTCATGACTTTGAAGTAATTTTGTAATTGGCATTTCCTTTTGATGTGGGTGTGGCTTTACTATGATAAATTAAATGCTCACCTTACAATTTGCAGCAGTCGTTTCATCTATTAGACCAAAAGAATATCAAGACACAACTGACTTTACCCAGGTGTTGTCTGGCAAAAGTCAGTTGTGTCTTGATATAATTTTTTGGAGCAGAGGCTTTTTACTTCCTGACCTCCCATGTTTGTGCAGTCTCTTTCTGACAGTGTACCCATGCAATTCGACATTGATTGTGGTAAGAGAGGCCTGTAAATCCCTTGATGTTACCCTGGGGTTCTTAAAGACTTCTATGAGCATCTTTCGGTCAGTTCTTGGCTGACTTTCCTAGGCAGTTTGCCAGTGGTCTGGAACTTTCGTCGGACAGTGGAATGATGTACTTCGAATTGCTTGGAAATAGAATGATGTACTTCGAATTGCTTGGAAATGGATTTGTAACCCCTCCCAGTCTCACGGGCATCAATATTATTTATTCTGAGGGCCTCGGGTAGGTCTTTTGATCTTTGAATGATGTGTTACCACACACCCATATGGTTAAGACCAAACCAGACCAATTTTCTTATCTTTATGGAAGGCTGAAGTTTATTTCTAATGTTTTCTAATCATTTGCACTTGTTTTGGTACACCTAATTCTAATTTTAGCCATTTTATGTGATGGTGAGGGTAGGGGTGTACTAACTTTTTCTCATAAGGAAAAGGCATTTTTGTTCATTTTAATTGCATAACATTTTCTATTATTTTGTTTTTGTGTGTGATTTGTTAAATTGGGTAACCTTTATCTGTCAATTTTGTTGAAGTGAAGATTACATATCCATCTGTCCAAATTTGTAAAAAAAAAGAGAACTTTCCAGGGGGTGTACTTACTTTTTCAAATGACTGTATTTCAAGAGTTTATGACCCTTGCAGGGTCATAAGAGTGATTTGGATAGTGATTTGGAGAGTGATTAAGGTGGGAAGCATGTGTGTGTGATCTAAATCACGTTTAACGGCATGATGAGTTATCTCCAAGCTTGTTTACAACAGAAAGGCAGAAGGAAAAGCATGTAATTCTCCCAGCAAGACCCTGCCAAGGACAAAATACTACAGTATCTGCATCAGGGACGTCACTAGAGATTCATGGATAGGGTGGCTAAGCTTCTTTTAGGGGGGTCTGGGATTAAGGCACCAAAATGTATTTTCATCATGTACTTTTAGAGTAACAACGGGTGTAATATCTATCAAAATAAGGCTACTTTTGGACAAGGTTGGCTAAAAGTATACCTGTCTCATAATTTGTGTTAGACACTGATCTAATATGACTTACTTAAATTCTATCCAAATAAAGAAATTAAAGTCCACTCTGTCCCTATCCATCCAACACCTACAAAAGGCACAAAAATGGCTGTACTATGTAGCCAAAATACTTTTGGGATTTTATTGTGAGAAAGCGAGAGAGAGCAAGAGAGCGAGAGAGCAAGAGAGCGAGAGAGAGAAATGAGAAGACATGCAGGTCATATTATACCATTAGAAAAAAATCTTTATTTAAGTTTCACCCTTTTGTTAATTGTTGCTCAAAATTAACCCAATAATTCAGACACATGGGACATCTTAAACAGTATCATCCACAATGGGGCAAAAATAAATTCAACTAATGAGCTAAATAAAATAAAAAAATTGAAAGATAATTAGGAATAAAATCTACTAAAAAAGTAATATCCCAAACAAATATTGCAACCTATATTACAGAACTGCTCCTCCTGCTTCTCTCTTTTGATGCTTATTTTGTGGATGGACGCATCAAAGTGTATCTCCTATTTTTAAAGGTGGCAAAGTGGTCAATAACACTATTGTGGCTTAGTGGCCCAAGCACTTCACCCTCAATGGACATGGCTGCAAGACTTGCAAGCCTTTTCTGACCCATTGTCTTACGCAACCAGGAGTGCAGCCGGCGGAATGCACTAAAGGACCTTTCACAGGAGCAGTTGCTCACAGGAATTGTGAGGGCAACCTGAATGATTTCCTTCAGAGAAGGAAACATATCTTCATCCAGGTTATTCACAGCAAGCATATCTTTGGGAGGACATCCAGCCTCTCTTTTCCGGGCAAGAAAGTTTCTGGCCACCAACATCTCTTCTGTTTTAACATCAATACCGTAGTGCTTGGCAAACTCAGTTAAGCATGATGTATCTAGGAAGTTTTTTGAGTTGGGGTTGCATGCCTGTATGCCTTTGAGCAGACCTGCATCTACAGTCGAGAATCGTTGGTCAAGCTTACAAATCAGCCTGTCCAAGAAGGGGAGCAACAACTCTGTTTTCATTGTTTGGGAACATGACAATTCTGTGCTTAAACCCAAGGAGGTCTTCACCACCACATCTCCCATTCCCTTTCTTGCAGCACATGCCTCTGGAATATTGTGAACATAATTTATTTATGCCTAACAAAAGTAAGACATATGCTGTCATATGCTGTACAAATTTATCTGAAAGCTTAAACATCTACTCGCTTCTTTTATCATTAACCTTCATCAGACATGCTCCCTCAGCCCTGTCAGCCTTTCCCTCATTCTTGTGTGCTGTGTTTTGACATTACTTGACATGTAATGTTATTAAAAACTCATATTTAAAGTAACTCAAGGCTTAATAGGTGATTAATCAGTTTAAGTTCTACATATAACCTACTGATAATTGTTTTGCAATGGCCTGCTGAATTAAAGCTATTGAGTATGAACATATATGTGCATGATGTTACATCATCTGTCTCATTTATAGCCTGGCACAGATTGCAAAACCACATTAAATACAACGTTAATTAGATATCATCGCCACATAACTTAAATTTAAGTTAACTTGAATTTAAAAGACAATGTTAATGTTACCGTTAGCTTGCTCGCAACGTCTGTTACACTGTCAGCCTCACAGGCAGCCTCACATAAAAACATATTGGTTAACAAAGCTTTGATTATGACCAAAGTCTATAGTAGTGAATACTCTCTCTCTCTGTTCTAACTTACCAAAAATTCACTTCATAGCCTATCTGCATGAATTCGTCCTGTCAGAGCCTTTTCCTGTCCGTTACTGTTAGCTAGCAGTCTCAAGCCACAGAAGAAGCTAACGGTGGATATCTGTTAGCTACAAGTAGGCCTAACAGTCACTAGCGCTTGCAGCGCGTGCAGCAGTCTCTGCAGCAGCAGATGCGATGGAACGGTTGGCGAAAAAAAAAAGAAATCACAGAGAAAATATATTGACTGATATATTGACTTATTTAAGGGGGGCTATTGAATATTTTAGGGGGGGTAAAGCCCCCCTAAAAAAGGCCTAGCGACGTCCCTGATCTGCATTGTGGAAATATACAATTTCATAACTCAGCTATTACTCCTATTGTTTAAGAAAATCAATAATGCAACATTAACACCTTGGATCATCATCTAAAATGTTGAAATATTTAGGAAATACATAGTTACAGCTGCAATAAGGACTTTTTTGTTATTAATATAATGTATTTACATAGAATTTAGTTGAATGTATTATACTTTCATAATTGATGCTAATGAATGACAAGTAATCGTGTATTTACTTCCATCTGGTTGGTTGTGTTTGAATCAGTATGGATGTATTTGTTCCTTGTTGCTTAACCTTAGATGAACCCTAGCTGTTTAAAATGCTAAAGGGATCTGCCTTTGCATGGAAATGCTCCTCTGTTTTAGACATAGTCAGTGGCTTTCACTGCACATACCACAGTATGATCGGCCCCTGTAGAATTCTTATGTTTTTTAAATCCCCCTTTTAGTACCCGTGTTGCTGATCAGGGTTGTGGTTTGAACGTGTATTTATTCAGTAAATTACCATCCCATTCAGCATGTACATAAAAATGACTAACATCTTGAAAGAGTCCTCCAAGGAGGGAATGGAGGTCTGATTATTCCAGTTATCAGCATCTAAAATGATTTCTGTTCTGTTGTAAGATTCCAAGGGAGAAGGTACCCAGCAGCTCAACAGAGAGAGAGAGAGAGAGAAAGAGAGAGAGAGAGAGAGAGGGAGTCAGTCCCATTATATTCATGAGGGTACAAGGACAGGCAGTGGGCATGGATTCAGAGCAGCTTTTTAATGAGAAGCGTTTTTCTGTATCTTAGCACCAGGGCTCTTAGAAGAGCAAAGACCATTCACAGCGCAAACAACACCAGAGATTGACAAGGAAATTATGTATAAACCTTGCTGTCTGTCTCTCCGATATTTGCAACATTGTTTCAATATTCAAATTTGATTTCCAGCTGTCCCATAGAAATGAATGTGTCGGGAGTATGAATAACAGACAGGCAGGCAGCTTTTCTCAGCCAGTCGTGAAACAGTTGGCATCCTTTTTATGGATATATACAAAGAAATGTTATTGAAAAAAAGGTCAAATGAAACAAAGTGCAGCTCGTTTGCAGTCTTTCCAGCTTCAGTTTGAAGTGATTGTGTTGGCTAGCTCCTCTGAACAACAGTGTCCTGACGAGTGAGCACATTTTCTATTCCAGGTGAATCGCGCCTCATTAGCTCATTGTTTTTGATGTATTCAAATAAAAATCTTAAACAAATGCTAATATGGCTACTTTTCTGTTATTCTGGCTGTATTTGCTGTTATATTTACGTGACTGTAAATTAGCCATAGTTGGCTAGCTAGCAAGTAAGGGATTAGAACGTTGCCGGTCAGTATGGCAATGGAAGATTTAGAACAAACAACTGGGTCACGTCTATAAATACAGAACAAAAGGAATGAACGACTGGGTCTCGTCTCTAGTGACGGGACTATATCTTGGGGAAGGATGAAATAGTATGAATAAATTCATCAAATTAAAGTTATTAATGAAAATACTGTACCAGTCAAACGTTGACACACCTTCTCATTCAAGGGTTGTTCTTAATTTTTTTAACTATTTTCTACATTGTAGAATAATAGTGAAGACATCAAAACTATGAAATAACACATATGGAATCATGTAGTAACCAAAAAAGTGTTAAACAAATCAAAATATATATATTTTTGAGATTCTTCAAAGTAGCCATCCTATGCCTTGATAACAGCTTTGCATACTCTTGGCATTCTCTCAACCAGCTTCATGAGGTAGTCACCTGGAATGCATTTCAATTAACAGGTGTGCCTTGTTAAAAGTTAATTTGTGGAATTTATTTCCTTCTTATTGCGTTTGAGACAATCAGTTGTGTTGTGACAAGGTAGGGGAGGTATACAGAAGAGACTAAAGGACACCAATAATAAGAAAAGACGAGAAACACGAGTAATGGACATTAGATCGGTGGAAATCTGAGCTTTGGTCTGATGGGTCCAAATTTGAGACCTCTGTGTCTTTGTTAGACGCAGAGTAGATGAATGGATGATCTCCGCATGTGTGGTTCCCACCGTGAATCAAGGAGGAGTGACGGTGTGGGGGTGCTTTGCTGGTGACACTCTCAGTGATTCATTTAGAATTCAAGGCACACGTCTCCCGAGTGGTGCAGCGGTCTAAAGCTCTGCATCTCAGTGCTAGCTATGTCACTACAGATCCTGGTTCAATTCCATGCGGCGCACAATTGGCCCGGCGTCATCCGGGTTAGGGGAGGGTATGTCCGGCTAGGATGTCTATGTCCCATTGTGCTCTAGCGTCTCCTGTGACGGGCTGGGCGGATGCACGCTGACACGGTTGCCAGGTGTACAGTGTTTCCTCCGACACATTGGTGCGGCTAGCTTCTGGGTTAAGCGGGCATTGTGTCAAGAAGCAGTGCAAATTGGTGGGGTCTTGTTTCGGAGGATGAATGGCTCTCGACCTTTGCCTCTCCTGAGTCTGTACGGGAGTTGCAGCAATGGGACAAGACTGTAACTACCAATTGGATATCGTAAAAGATATGTACTTTTTTTATTTTTTTATTCAAGGCACACTTAACTAGCAGCGATACGCCATCCCATCTGGTTTGAGCTTAGTGGGACTATCAATTGTTATTTACACAGGGCTATTTGACCAAGAAGGAGAGTGATGGAGTGCCTCATCAGATGACATGGCCTCCACATTCACCCAACCTCAACCCGATTGAGATGGTTTGGGATGAGTTGGACTTCAGAGTGAAGGAAAAGCCATCAAGTGCTCAGCATTTGTGGGAACTCCTTCAAGACTTTTAGAAAAGTATTCCTCATGAAGCTGGTTGAGAGACTGCCAAGAGTGTGCAAAGCTGTAATCAAGGCAAAGGGTGGCTACTTTGAAGAATCTAAAATATAACATATATTTTGATTTGTTGAACACTTTCTTGGTTACTACATGATTCCATATGTGTTATTTCATAGTTTTGATGTCTTCACTATTATTCTACAATGTAGAAAATAGTAAAAATAAAGAAAAACCCTTGAATGAGTAGGTGTTTACAAACTTTTGACTGGTAGAGTAGGTTTTCCCTTTAATCTGTGGATTAATTGTTGGAGTAGAGAACAGACGCTTTTGTATGACAAAAAATGTGTAATAATTCTACGAAGATCCAGCAAAAAAAAAAGGACCATATACATTTCAGGTAAAATAACAACCCAATGTTTATGTCCCAGGAAAAATTAGCTAGCAACAGCAAGCTAACTAAATGTTTATGAATGTTTCATGTGTGTTTCGACCTGTCTCCAAATTAATATACACTGAAAAAAATATAAACGCAACATAGAACAATTTCAAAGATTTTACTGAGTTACACTTCATTTAAGAAAATCAGTCAATTGAAATACATAAATTAGGCCCTAATCTGTGCCCTTGCCGATGACTGGGCAAGGGCACAGGGAGCCCACTGGGGAGCCAGGCCCAGCCAATCACAATGAGTTTTCCCCACAAAAGGGCTTTATTACAGACAGAAATACTCCTCAGCACTCCCTGAGACAATCCCGCAGGTGAAGCAGCCAGAAGAGGAGGTCCTGGTGTGGTGTGGTTACACGTGGTCTGCAATTGTGAGGCCGGTTGGACTTACTGCCAAATTCTCTAAAATAAAGTTGGAGGAGGCTTATGGTAGAGAAATTAAAATTATATTCTCTGGCAACAGCTCTGGTGGACATAATGTATACGAAACACTTCAGTCTGGTTTAAACCCTATCATTGCACTGAGACTGCACTCGTGAAAGTGGTAAAAAAACGTTTAATGGCGTCAGACCAAGGCTCTGCATCTGTCCTCGTGCTCTTAGACCTTAGTGCTGTTTTTGACACCATCGACCATCATATTCTTTTGGAGAGATTGAAAACCTTAATAGGTCTACACGGACAAGTTCTTGCCTGGTTTAGATCTTATCTGTCGGAGAGATATCAGTTCGTCTCCGTGGATGGTTAGTCCTCTGACAAATCAATTGTAAGTTTAGGTGTTCCTCAAGGTTCCGTTTTAGGGCCACTATTGTTTTCACTATATATTTTACCTCTTGGTGATGTCATTCGGAAACATAATGTTAACTTCCATTGCTATGCGGACGACACACAGCTGTACATTTAGATGAAACATGGTGATGCACCAAAATTGCCTGCCCAGGAAGCCTAAGGAAGTGACATAAGACATAAGGAAGTGGATGGCGGCAAATATTTTACTTTTCAATTCTGACAAAACAGAGATGCTAGTTCTAGGTCCCAAGAAACAAAAAGATCTGCTTTTGGATCTGACAATTTATCTTGATGGTTGTGCAGTCGTCCCCGAAAAAACTGTGAAGGACCTCGGCATTAATCTGGACCCTGATCTCTCTTTTAATTAACATATCAAGAATATTTAATGGATAGCTTTTTTCCATCTTCGTAACATTGCAAAAATCTGAATGTTTTTGTCCAGAAATGATGCGGAAAAGCTAATCCATGCTTTTGTCACTTCTAGATTAGATTACTGCAATGCTCTACTCTCCGGCTACCCGGATAAAGCACTAAATAAACTTCAATTAGTGCTAAACACGGCTGCTAGAATCTTGACTAGAACCAAAAGATTTGATCATATTACTCCCGTGCTAGCCTCTCTACACTGGCTTCCTGTTAAGGCTAGGGCTGATTTCAAGTTTTTACTGCTAACCTACAAAGCATTACATGGGCTTGCTCCTACTTATCTCTCAGATTTGGTCCTGCCGTACATACCTACACGTACGCTCCAGTCACAAGACGCACGCCTCCTTATTGTCCCTAGAATTTCTAAGCAAACAGGTGGAGGCAGGGCTTTCTCCTATAGAGCTCAATTTTTATGGAATGGTCTGCCTATCCATGTGAGAGACGAAGACTCCGTCTCGACCTTTAAGTCTTTACTGAAGACTCACCTCTTCAGTATGTCCTATGATTGAGTGTAGTCTGGCCTAGTGGTGCAAGGGTGAACGGCAAGGTTCTGGAGCGATGAACCACCCTTGCTGTCTCTGCCTGGCCGGTTCCCGTCTCTGCATTGGGATTCTCTGCCTCTGACCCTATTACGGGGGCTGAGTCACTGGCTTACTGGTGCTTTCCATGCCATCCCTAGGAGGGGTGCGTCACTTCCTGTCCGGTTTGTCGCCCCCTCGGGCTTGTGCAGTGGAGGGGATCTTTCGTGGACTATACTCAGCCTTGGCTCAGGGTAGTAAGTTGGTGGTTGTTGATATCCCTCTATTTGTGTAGGGGCTGTGCTTGGCAGAGTGGGTGAGGTTATATCCTGCCTGGTTTGGCCCTGTCCAGGGGTATTGTCGGAGGGGGCCACAGTGTCTCCTGACCCCCCCTCTCTCAGCCTCCAGTATCTATGCTGCAATAGTCTATGTGCCGGGGGGCTAGGGTCAGTTTGTTAAATCTGATGTTATTATCCAGTGTCTTGTGTGAATTTAAGTATGCTCCCTCTAATTCTCTCTCTCTCCCACTCTACCTCTTCTCCCGGAGGACCTGAGCCTACCCGAAGGACCATGCTTCAGGACCACCTGCCCTAATGACTCCTAGCTGTCCCCAGTACACCTGGTTGTGCTGCTGCACCGGTTTCAACTCTATTGCTGCGGTTATGGAACACTGACCTGTTCATTGGACGTGCCACCTTGTCCCAGACCTACTGTTTTCATCTCGCTCTCGCTCTACCGCACCTGCGCTCTATTGCACTGAAAAGCCAAGTGACATTCACTCCTGATGTATTTACCTGTTGCAACCTCCACAACTACTTGTATTATTATTTGACCCTGCTGGTCATCTATGAACATTTGAACATCTTGGAGAAAGAACTGGCCTTAATGGCCATGAATTGTTATAATCTCCACCCGACACACAGCCAGAATAGAGGACTGGCCACCCCTCAGAGCCTGGTTCCCCTCTAGGTTTCTTCCTAGGTTTTGCCTTTCTAGGGAGTTTTTCCAAGCCACCATGCTTCTACATCTGCATTGCTTGCTGTTTGGGGTTTTAGGCTGGGTTTCTGTATAGCACTTTGTAGACATCGGCTGATGTAAAAAGGGCTTTATAAATACATTTGATTTGATTTGATTCATGCAGTCAGCATGCCAACTACAGTACACACCCCCTCAAAACTTGAGACAACTGTGGTATTGTGTTGTGACAAAACTGCACATTTTAGAATGGCCTTTTATTGTCCCCAGTACAAGGTGCACCTGTGTAATTATCATTCTGTTTAACCAGCTTCTTGATATGCCATACCTGTCAGGTGGATGGATTATCTTGGCAAATGAGAAATGCTCACTAACAGTGATGTAAACAAATTTGTGCACAACATTTTAGAAAAATATTTTTTTGTGTGTATGGAACATTTCTGGGATCTTTTATTTCAACTCATGAAACATGGGACCAACACTTTACATGTTGTGTTTATATTTTTGTTCAGTATAGTTGGTTCACAGTTGGTTTTGGTGTGTTAACCTGATGGGGATAAACAAAATCAACATGCACACGATGGCGCATGTGGACGCACGCGAGGAGCCGGTTTGGTCAGCATGTCGTCTGTAGGTGGTACTACACTGGACTATTTCCATGGTTGGCATAGTCTGCAGATCAGTCATTATACTGTAACCTAAAGCCATGTGGAAGTGCACCTGTGTGGGGAGTTGAGTTTCCTGCTGATGTAAACTATTTTCCTGCTCTTTGACTGTGTCTCCTTCTTATCAGTGGAATATGCTGTGTTTGCATTTGCACATAGTGCAGTAACTAATATGCACTACTACAGTAACTAAAGAAATAGCACAAGATCACAAAGCCAGCGTAGTTTCATTTTGCAAGTTGTTAAATATCAATTTCAATTTGGGTAATGAAACGTGGATACACACATTTTGGCACTATGCTCTATTTTGAGATCCTTTGCCTCCCTCTATTACTTTATCTGTAATTGGTTAATCTGTATATAATATAATACATTTACATCCCTGCTGGGGTCACATAGGTGTTTGGAAATCAACTCTCCATACTCTTTTCCTGTTGTTGAACAGTAGCTGAATCCTTAAGACATCCTAAATTGGTTCCCTTGGTGAATGTATCATCCATTGATTTAATTTGATTCGAGGATTTTGCCCTCTGGTCCAAGCTAAAGTCATGCTCTCTGGAGTGGTATTTTGAGGCAGTTTTCATGCTGAATAGAAGAGGCTAGGAGAGTAGGAGGAACAGAGAGAAGTAAATAATAAATAATAAATAATATCATACAAGAGAGGGTGTGTAATTACTGCTATGTGTGCTGTTGTATAAGGGTGATTCATTAAATATAAATACATTCCATAGAAATGTTGGCCAATGATGCTACTTTATAATCCAAGCAACACACTCAACAATTACGCCACTCTCCGTTAAGCTTAAGTTACATTATCTATAACAAGAAAAATTAAGATACTAATACTAGGCCTATATCTTTGTTGTTATTTCTTGACGTTTGTAACACCACTTCATGACACAATAAGAATATTTTTTTGTGGGGCACCTCATGCTTCTCATGGCAATGTTTCATATCATGCAGGAAGCAGCACCGTGTTCACAAAGCCTGCCCTCAGAGGATGATAAATTGAAGTAATGCATGTGTGGTCTCACCCACAGCCCAGGAATCTCCTGGGTAGGTAGCTGGATAGGAGTGTGGATATAACCTCTCTAACCCTTCTCTCCTGAGGGAGGGCTAACGGGGCTGGCGGGGTACCGTAGGCTTGGCTAGGCATTTGGGAGGACATTAATTCCCACCAATCCCCAGGAGCCTTAGCTCTCCGTGTAACCACCACCACTGGGGCCTCAGAGTAATTTGTTTGTGTTTGGTTTCAACCATCTCGTACTCTGCTGTGGAGACAGTTGGGGAGTAGTGAACTACATGTAGTTCAACTAGTAATTTAACTACATTTTTAGTGGTAGTTTAACTCAATTCAAATCTTAGTAGTGTTTTCAGTAGATAATTACTTTTTCGACATGCATTAGAGTAGCTATATACTGTAACTACACACTACTTACATTTTGCAAAAATAAATAAAAATATGGGTAAAGTAGGAAAGAATTCCAGGAATACTTCATCCTAGGTGGTCCTTATTATAGTGTAATTACATATGTAATTACACTGTAACAAGTATTGTAATTAACTATAATAATTAATTACACGGTAATAACAACAGGTAACTGGTGGTAATTGCATTATGTTATTACAGGGGTGTAACACCGAATGCTTGTTACCATGCTTGTTACAAATGTTAAAGTTTCCAATTGCATCCCAACGCACCATATTTCATCTTGCACAAACTATGTGATAAGTGTTAGCCAATTGATAACCGACCACGTCAATGACACAACTCTGCAATAAATATATGGAGTCTGATGCCCAGGCCCAATGGCAAAAACAAATAATGGGTTCTATCATTTAACAGTGCATTTGACAATGGGTCAATGACTTTAACCAACTTTCTTTTGACACATTAATAAACAGCTATGGTTAAAGTTTTAAACCTATTACGGGTGGTTGAAAAATGGTTTATAAATGCACTTCAAATGTCATAAGACAAAGTCTTATTACATCATGTAACCTTGCAAGGGTTTCACTGTTGAGGAACATTCTCACTTTTGGATGGGATGCATTGGTGCAATTATTTATTTATACCAGGAATCATGTCAAGATCTGCCCATCTGCGCAACACTCTCGAAATACCGGCGACCTCGAACGTGACCACGTGTTGACACTGACGTCATGTAACAGTGTGAATATAACAGGGTCAAGTAGATACGGTAGATGGTCAGTGTGCAAAATCCAGACCTGAAAGATTGCGGTGAAATATTGGGTCTACCAACTAGGCTAACTAACTAGTTAGTTACCATCTAGAGAATACATTTTCCATGCAATCAGTAGATTATTTTGGGATTAGCTAGCTAGTTTTCTAACCTTGACTAGCTAACTAGCTACCTAAAGCTGGCAAATATGCTATGGATGCTACTCGCTAGCTAATGTTATCTGGGCTCGATGATCTTTTTTTCCCTGAACCTTGTTCTCAGGGTATCCATACCCCAAGGGTATAATGTGAGACACCCAGCATGTTAACATTAACTAGCTAGCTAGCTAGCTACTTGTGTCAACACAATAACTATTATTGCTAGCTGGATAACACAACAACTAGCTAGGCCTTGCTAGTTATATGCCTAAAATATAGAAATCATGATGATGATAACTATGTATAGTGTCTATGCTAACTTGTCATACATTATTCTTCTCTACCATATATTCTCACAAGGTCTCAGACTCCAGAATGCTTACAAGAAAGAAATGAATGAAGACAGAGACAGAGTTTTCAATTTCCATTGTTACTTGTAAAGTTGCTAGTTATTTAGGCTGCTAAACCACATATTTGAATCACCACTAGAATAGTTATTTTCATGTTATTGAGCAGGCCTATATAGCTTTGTTGAATCTAATTCATCAAATTTGTAATCTAACAATACAAATGTAAGCAATAAAGTTGACTAAAGTGGAAGCTCATATTTTGTTTGTAAGTATTTTCACATGGTAATGATAAATAGGTAAGTGTATAGAAATTGCTCATAGGTAACTATAAAGTTACACTTCTCTTTAAATAGCTAAATCCTGTGTAAGAACTAGCGACAACCTTGTACTTACGCGATATCACAGATACCATACTAGTCAAAAGATTTTTCTATATTTTTTACTATTTTCTACATTATAGAATAATAGTGAAGACATCAAAACTATGAAATAACACATATGGAAATATTTAGTATATATTTTAGATTCTTTAAAGTAGCCACCCTTTGCCTTGATGACAGCTTTGCACACTCTTGGCATTCTCTCAACCAGCTTTACCTGGAATGCTTTTCCAACAGTCTTGAAGGAGTTCACACATATGCTGAGCACTTGTTGGCTGCTTTTCCTTCACTCTGCGGTCCAACTCATCCCAAAACATCTCAGTTTGGTTGAGGTCAGGTGATTGTGGATGCCAGGTCATCTGATGCAGCACTCCATCACACTTCTTCTTGGTCAAATAGCCCTTACACAGCCTGAAGGTGTGTTGGGTTATTGTCCTGTTGAAAAACAAATGATAGTCCCACTAAGCGCAAACCAGATGGGATGGCGTATCGCTGCAGAATGCTGGTTAAGTGTGCCTTGAATTCTAAATAAATCACAAACAGTGTCACCAGCAAAGCACCACCACTCCACCACACCTCCTCCTCCATGCTTCACGGTGGGAACCACACATGCAGAGATCATCCGTTCACCTACTCTGCGTCTCACAAAGACACGCAGTTGAAACCAATAATCTCAAATTTGGAATCATCAGACCAAAGGACAGATTACCACCGGTCTAATGTCCATTGCTCATGTTTCTTGGTCCAATCAAGTCTCTTCTTCTTATTGGTGTCTAGTAGTGGTTTCTTTGCAGAAATTCGACCATGAAGGCCTGATTCATGCAGTCTCCTCTGAACGGTTGATGAGTCTGTTACTTGAACACATTTATTTGGGATGCAATTTATGAGGCTGCTAACTCTAATGAATATCCTCTGCTACAGAGGTAACTCTGGGTCTTTTTTTCCTTTGGCAGTCCACATGAGAGCCAGTTTCATCATAGCGCTTGATGGTTTTTGTGACTGCACTTCAAGACTTTCAAAGTTCTTGAAATGTTCCGTATTGACTGACCTTCATGTCTTAAAGTACTGATGTACTGTCATTTCTCTTTGCTTATTTGAGCAGTTCTTGCCATTATATGGACTTGGTCTTTTATCAAATAGGGCTATTTTCTGTATACCCCCCTACCTTGTCACAACACAACTGATAGGTTCAAACGCATTAAGAAGGAAATAAATTCCACAAATGAACTTTTAACAAGGCTTACCTCTTAATTTAAATGCATTCCAGGTGACTACCTCATGTATACCTCCCCTACCTTGTCACAACTGATAGGTTCAAACGCATTAAGAAGGAAGCTGGTTGAGAGATCGCCAAAAGTGTGCAAGGGGTCATCAAGGCAAAGGGTGGCTACTTTGAAGAATCTCAAATATAACAACTTAAGCTTAACACTTTGTTGGTTACTACATGATTCCATATGTTTTATATAGTTTTGATGTCTTTACTATTATTGTACAATGTAAAAATAAATATAAACACTGGAATGAGTAGGTGTGTCCAAACTTTTGACTGGTAGTGTATGTACTCTGTGATGTGTTAGTGTGTTTCTTTTTTCACTTGGATGGCGCTTTCAGAAGCTGACGTTTAGATTGGCATAATGGGTAATGTACTTTGTAGGTGCACAATAATTCTGAGTAAGTATATCTCAAGATACACATCATTTTAACTAGCTTAATCCTGTGTATTTTGAAGAGCATGCATTTACGGGTAGGTAATTAGAGTCAATTGAGTCTCCAACCTGTGTGATATTTATTACTGAATCAGATGCAGCTGAGAAGAAACTAAACTGGTGAATTTAGTGGAAACATGCCATTTGTAACAAACATGGTAATAAGCATTTGTTGTTACACCTTCGTAACTACAGACTGCATTTACCAGCAGTTACATGTTGTTATTACAGTGTAATTCTGAGTTATTACAATTAATTACAATATTTGTTACACACTGACCCCTAAAAATGAAGTGTTACCGAATGTCCTTTCTTTTATGTATGTTACTAATAAATGAGTCAGCTGCCTGATGTTACACTATTACAAAGGCTAAATGTTGCCTTTTATTTGCAGGAAAAGCCCAGAAAATAAAACATTGACACTGATATGAAGCGATGTTGTGTGTGAGGAATAGCCAACATGAGCAGGTCCTCCTCCACATCAATTCAAAGGTGTGTGTGTGTGTTGTTAGAAAGATAGCCAACACAGCCAGGTCCACCTTCAATTCCACATTCATTTAAAAGACAGTGTGATCTCTATCAGCCTCAATGAATGGTGTTCCACTGGGTGAAATAGGTGCCTCTGTCACATGATGTCATCCGTCACCTCACTATGTCCACCATTCCTCTCCTCCTCCTCCTCTTCCCTCATCCCCTGTTCTGTCACATCATATCTGGGTCAACATGATAAGACACAAGATTAACTTCCATCATCCTGACCTCGCTGTGATTTGGGTCTTGTCCAGAGCAGCATGTTAGGGGGTAAGCTGCCGTGGAGCAGCGGCGAGGCAGCATTGGTAGTACCACTTCTCCTCTGCATGGCAACACGATACAGCCTGAATGCATAGAGACAACAGGCCTAGCTCCATTACCCCACTGTCACAATGTGTTTCATGTATCACCCTTGGAGTGAGCCCAGGCTCCTCGTTTGGCTAGCAGACATGTAGGATTATACACTCACTGAAGAAGGACAAATAGACCAGACAGATCCGTTATGCTTGGTTATCAGGGGGTTCAATCCTGACAAAACATTGCCCAGCGAGCTTATGAATATCAGTATAGAGTATCCAGTGTTAAATCAACACTGAGTGTATTAAATCAACACTGAAAGAGTGGGACCATATACACACTGGAACCATTGTTAAATTAACACACTGCTTAGCGTAAAACCTTATTCAAATATTTCCCAGAGTTCTACTTCTTCTTCTTCGGTATCATGGCATTAGCACATTTTGTTTGTGCATGCCACCACCTTAATATGCAGGAGTGTGTGGGGGAAAGGAAAGAATTGCACCACCAACTAACCCTACACCTATATACCACTATTACATTCCACCAACTAACCCTACACCTACAGTACATAACACTATTACATTCCCCCAACTACCCTACACCTACAGTATATACCACTATTACATTATACCAACTAACACTACACCTACAGTATATACCACCAACTAACACTACACCTACAGTATATACCACTATTACATACCACCAACTAACCCTACCCCTGTAATATATAACACTATTACATTCCTCCAACTAACCCAACACCTATATAACAATATTACTTACCAACAACTAACCCTCCCCCTACAGTATATACTACCAACTAACCTTGTACCTACAGATATACCATCAACTTACCCTACACCTACAGTATATACCACTATTACATTCCACCAACTAACCCTCCACCTACAGTATATACCACTATTACATTCCACCAACTAACCCTACACCTACAGTATATACCACTATTACATTCCACCAACTAACCCTACACCTACAGTATATACCACTATTACATTATACCAACTAACACTACACCTACAGTATATACACCACTATTACATTATACCAACTAACCCTACACCTACAGTATATACCAGGATTACATTATACCAACTAACACTACACCTACAGTATACACCAGTATTACATTCCACCAACTAACCCTACACCTACAGTATATACCAGGATTACATTATACCAACTAACACTACACCTACAGTATATACCACTATTACATTATACCAACTAACCCTACACCTACAGTATATACCACTATTACATTATACCAACTAACCCTACACCTACAGTATATACCACTATTACATTATACCAACTAACACTACACCTACAGTATACACCAGTATTACATTCCACCAACTAACCCTACACCTACAGTATATACCAGGATTACATTCCACCAACTAACCCTCCACCTACAGTATATACCACTATTACATTATACCAACTAACACTACACCTACAGTATACACCAGTATTACATTCCACCAACTAACCCTACACCTACAGTATATACCAGGATTACATTATACCAACTAACCCTCCACCTACAGTATATACCACTATTACATTATACCAACTAACACTACACCTACAGTATACACCAGTATTACATTCCACCAACTAACCCTACACCTATATTCCACTATTACATTCCACCAACTAACCCTACACCTACAGTATATACCACCAACTAACCCTCCACCTACAGTATATACCACTATTACATACCACTTTTGAGCCACTCCAACAATCCTCCTCGCTGTGCTTGTGGTGTATATAGACACACATCCTCTTCCAGGCCAATTGTTAACATCTCCAGTTGCTTTAAAATTCTTAATTATTGCCCTGATAGTGGAAATTGGTATTTTCAACCGTTGAGCTATTTTCTATATTCTCGCGTCTTTCCCATAGTGATGGACTGAAAAATCTATATGAAAACAGATGAAAGCAAAAAGCATGTCTCTGCAAAACAACCACTGAATGGTCCTGAAGAAGTTGACTGGTATGTGTGTGTTTCAAATGCAAGGCTCTTAGTGTGTGAATTGGGGGACACAGTCTGCTGAAAAGCTGTAAAAACTAAACATTAATGATTTTTCCACACAGTAATTCTAGAATATTGTGTGTTTTCTCCTCAACATGTACTTTTCAGCTTTCAATGGATATACGGTACCAGTCAAAAGTTTGGACACACCTACTCATTCAAGGGTTTTTCATTAGTTTTACTATTTCCTAAATTGTAGAATAATAGTGAAGACATCAAAACTATGAAATAACACATATGGAATCATGTAGTAACCAAAAAGGTGTTAAAAAAATCAAAATACATTTTATATTTTAGATACTTCAAAGTAGCCACCCTTTCACTTTATGACAGCTTTGCACTTTCTTGGCATTGGAAAGAGCAGGTTTACAAAATACAGCCTAATGATATATGAGTGCCCAAAACATTAATGACACCTGCTCTTTCCATGACTTAGACTGACTAGGTGAATCGAAGTGAAAGCTATGATTCCTTATTGATGTCACTTGTTAAATCCACAATCAGTGTAGATGAAGGGGAGAAGACAGGTTAAAGGAGGATTTTTAAGCCTTGAGACAATTGAGACATGGATTGTGTATGTGTGCCATTCAGAGGGTGAATGGGCAAGACCCGATTTAAGTGCCATTGAACAAGATATGATAGTAGGTGCCAGGCACACGGGATTGAGTGTGTCAAGAACTGCAACGCTGGGTTTTTTGAGGGTAAATGGGCGTGCAACTCAATATTAGGCATCTACACTTAGTGTAGAACACAATGTTTGAGAAAGAACTCCACTTCCTCTAAGGCCAGGTTTCCTGCAAACATGTCTCTTTCCACTACATTGACTGCACACAGAACCCTTCTGTAAGAGACACAAAGAAACACAGGAGTCCTTCCAGCAGGATAGTGTTCTTTTTGGATTGAAAAGCACAACAGCACAAAGGCACCTTTAAAACCTAAATCTGACCAAACTATGTGCAGTATTTAAGGTAATATATGATATTAATTACATGGCACTTTAAGGCAGTTCACATTTGATCAAATGAGGGGAGACAGACTTATCACACAAGTCAGAGTTATACTTAAACTACATTTTTATTCACTTATAATAAGGAAAGCAGGTCACACCAGAGATGCAAGTGAATGATGTGAGTGCTCTGCAATAACAAAGGCTGGTCAATACAACACTCTTGACTGTTGGGTTGAGAGCCCCGAGACATAGAATACAAAGATCTTTTATAGCAAAGATACACCCCCTTAGTCAAAATGACAAACAACAGATGTATGGAATGCGTAACAAGGTGAGACTTCGTATGAAGGAAATCAATATTTCCCAGCAGACCGTATCTGCTGTAAAGACTGTTCTCATTGTGTGGAAACCAGGGTCTGGCCCACAAAACAAGGTTCTCCTCATCATTATCCATACCCAAGCCATCTCCACCCTGGTACCTCCCAGTACACAAACACCACCTTGTGCTATGGAATGCAGTCTTTAGGTTTTTATCACCAAAGGCATAGTAAATCCACTGTCAGCTTTAAACCCCAGAATCCCAACTCCGAAGAACACACACAGATGAGAGTGTTCTAAGAACCCTATTCTATTCAATGAAACAACCATTTGATGCAATAACAGTATTATTACATAATCTTGTAATTTTGCTCAAACAGAATACAGCATGATATATAAATACATTTTCTCCAAAAGTCACAGGTCGGGGATGTGAATGATAGAAGAAAAACACAAGACGTAAATAGAGATATATAATTTGTGTTGAAACCAGCATTTTGTCTTTATCGCACAACTCAAGTAATGGTAAAACAGGTTGCTCCAATAGATTTAGTTTTATAACAGTATACCCCCACACCACCTTGACAATGCTGGTTAAGGTAAGTGTGATAACTCAAAATGTCTCTGAGGATGGGGAATAATTGCCAGCATGTGGCATCATTTGTTTTGATGCTTCACCGATAAGGTTGCTTTGTCTATTTATATAAATATACTTTCTTTGATGTTGCTATACAGCAGTAGCAAATAAAGCGAGTTCTACAGTTTGCTACTTCATGTTTACCATATCAAAGATTTGGTACTTCCACAAGTGTGTCTTTCTAACATCACTCTCTGACACCTAGTCTAGGACTAAGCCATTTTCAAATGAGAGTCAAAGAGGTGATAATGAGTGGGCCAAGCACTGCTGCGTCAACAGAACTGGCTCAGGCACATCGTTGTGCGTCTGATAAGAGAGCAACAAATTATCCCTGAACTTTCTCTGCTGCCTTCATGTTCCTGTGGGCTATTAGCAGGCAAATGGAGAGAGCATCAACAGAACAGTGGGGTTCTGAGAGCAGACACAGTTTATCATGGTGATTCTTAAGGCCATTTGGTGCTGCTATTTCAGAAGTTATTCTGAATTTCTCATAAAAAAGCAAGCCAGGCAGATTTATAAACTAGACACGCTCGGTGAGGCAAAGTGGTTGCATAGCTACTGCATAAAAGAACTGAGATGTTAGCTGCTTCTGAGTGGAAGACACTTTGAATGTCGAGCTTGTCTGTTTTTCTGCTGTGTTGTGAACTGTAACAGCTAGAATTTATGTTGTCAGTTACAGTAGTAAAAGTTTTTACAAGCAAGTGGTTTTAATCATGTGTGAACAGTTAAGTATTGATGTTGGCAGAGTGTTCAAGTAAAGTAAAGCAAGTGGCTATGTTATTAAATAACATCAAAATAAAATGAGGGGGTACTGGGATGCAGGTTAGTCATGGTAATTTGTACATGTATGTGGGGGTAAAGTGACAATGCATGGATAATAAAAAGTGAGTAGCAGCAGTGTAAAAACAAAGAGGGGGAGGGTGTGATTGTAAATAGTCCGGTTGGCCATTTGATTAATTGTTCACCAGTCTTATGGCTTGGGGGTAGAAGCTGATAAGGAGCCTTTTGGACCTAGACTTGTCGCTCCGGTATAGCTTGGTGTGCGGTAGCAGAGAGAACAGTCTATGACTTGGGTGACTGGAGTTTTTGACCATTCTTTGGACCTTCCTCTGACACCGCCTAGTATATAGGTCCTGGATGTCAGGAAGCTTGGCCCCAGTGATATACTTGGGCGTACGCACTACCCTCTGTAGCGCCTTACGGTCGGATGCCGAGCAGTTGCCATACCAGGCGGTGATGGAACCGGTCAGGATGCTCTCGATGGTGCAGCTGTTTTTGAGGATCTGGGGACCCATGCCAAACCTTTTCAGTCTCCTGAGGGGGAAAAGGCATTGTTGTGCCCTCTTCATTACTTTATTGGTGTGTTTGGACCATGATAGTTTGTTGTTGTTGTGGACACCAAGGTACTTGAAACTCTCAACGCACTCCACTACAGCTCTGCCGATGTGAATGAGGGCTTGTTTGGCCCTCCTTTTCCTGTAGTCCATGATCATCTCCTTTGTATTGATTACATTGAGGGAGATGTTGTTGTCCTAGCACCACACTGACAGGTTTCTGACCTCCTTCCTGGCAATCTCATCGTTGTTGGTGATCAGGCCTACCGCCATTGTGTCACCAGGAAACTTAATGATGGTGTTGGAGTTGTGTTTGGCAACACAGTCATAGGTGAACATGGAGTATGGGAGGGGACTAAGCACATACCCCTGAGGGGCCCAGTGTTGAGGTTCAGCGTTGCAGATGTGTTGTTGCCTACCCTCAGCACCCGTCAGGAAGTCCTGGACACAGTTGCAGATGGAGGTGTTTAGTCCCAGGGTCCTTAGCTCAATGAACAGCATTCTCACATAAGTGTTCCTTTTTTCCTAGGGGGAAAGGGCTGTGTGGCGTGCGATTTAGATTGGGTCTAGAGTTTCAGGGATGATGGTGTTGGCGTGAGCCATAACCAGCCTTTCAAAGCACTTCATGGCTACCGATGTGAGTGTTGCGGGGTGGTAGTCATTTAGGCAGGTTACCTTCGCTTTCTTGGGCACAGAGTCTATGGTGGTCTGCTTGAAACATGTAGGTATTATAGACTCGGTCAGGGAGAGGTTGAAAATGTCAGTGAATACAATTGCCAGTTGGTCCGCACATGCTCTGAGTATAAGTCCTGGTAATCCGCCTGGCCCCGCAGCCTTGTGAAAGTTGACCTGTTTAAAGGTCTTGCTCACATCGGCTACCGAGAGCGCGATCACACAGTCGTCCGGAACAGCTGGTGTTCTCATGCATGCTTCAGTGTTGCTTAACTCAAAGTGAGCATAAAAGGCATTTAGCACATCTGGTAGGCTCGCGTCACTGGGCATCTCGCGGCTGGGTTTCCCTTTGTAGTCCGTAGTTTTCAAGCCCTGCCATATCCAATGAGCGTCAGAGCCAGTGTAGTAGGACTCAATCTTAGTCCTGTATTGACGTCTAGATTTGTCCCCCCTCTGGTTGTACATGAGACATGATTGTAGAAATTAGGTAAAATGGATTTAAGTGTCTGGATTAACATTTTCTTGTTTGCTTAAGGCCTTATACAGCTCATTGAGTGTGGTCTTAGTGCCAGCGTCGGTTTGTGGTGGTAAATAGACAGCTACGAAAAATGTAGATGAAAACTCTCTTGGTAGATATTGTGGTCTACAGTTTATCATGAGGTATTTTACCTCAGGTGAGCAATACCTCAAGACTACCTTAATATTAGACGTACCAGCTGTTATTGACAAATAGTCAAACACCCCCACCCGTTGTATTACCGGACATAGCTGTTCTGTCCTGCCGATGCATGGAAAACCCAGCCAACTGTATATTATCTGTGTCGTCGTTCAGCCACAACTCGTTGAAATATAAGACATTACAGTTTTTAATGTCCCGTTGGTAGGATAGTCTTGAACGGAGCTCATCCAGATTATTCTCCAGTGATTGCACGTTGGCCAATAAAATGGATGGTAGAGGCGGGTGACCCACTCGCCAACAAATTGAAGGCACCCTGGTAAAGAACATCTAGCTGCTTGAGAACACCCTTACCTGCCGATCTATAAATTATGTCTCCGTAATCTAGCATGGGTAGGATGGTCATCTGAATCAGGGTTAGTTTGGCAGCTGGGGTGAAAGAGGAGCGATTACGATAGAGGAAACCAAGTCTAGATTGAACTTTAGCCTGCAGCTTTGATATGTGCTGAGAGAAGGACAGTGTACAATCTAGCCATACTCCCAAGTACTTGCATGAGGTGACTACCTCAAGCTCTAAACCCTCAGGAGGTAGTAATCACACCTGAGGGGCATTTTTCTTACCAAACCACATGACCTTTGTTTTGGAGGTGTTCAGAACAAAGTTAAGGGTAGAAAAAGCTTGTTGGACACTAAGAAAGCTTTGTTGTAGAGTATTTAACACAAAATCCGGGGAGGGGCCAGCTGAGTGTAATACTGTATCATATGCATATACTAAATGGATGAGGGAGCTTCTTGTTGCCTGAGCTATGTTGTTGATGTATATTGAGAAGAGCTTGGGGCCTAGGATTGAGCCTTGCGGTACTCCCTTGGTGACAGGCAGTGGCTGAGACAGCAGATTTTCTGACTTTATACACTGCATTCTTTGAGAGAGGTAGTTAGCAAATCAGACCAAAGACCCCTCAGAGACACCAATACTCCGGCCAACAAGAATGGAATGGTCTACTGTATACAAAGCTTTTGCCAAGTCAATAAAAATCACAGCACATCAAGTTTGGGTTCAAGTTTCAGGAGCTCCTTTAGTGCCTCTGAAAAACTTTGTAGTGGGGCAGCGGGAAAAAAGGGATAAGCATCAGGGATAGTTGCATTAGAAGGGGTGACAGATGAGGAAATGTTGGACTGGGAAGGAGGTAACAACCACATCATGAACTTTAAGGGCCATGGGCAGCTGTAAGGAGGAGGGTTTATTCTCCAGGTCTTTAACCGTTTTCCAGAATTTCTTGGGGTTAGACCCACAGAGAGAGAACTTTTCCTTAAAGTAACTAACTTTGGCCTTCTGGATAGCCTGAGTGCACTTATTTCTCATTTGTGGTGGTTTAAGGTGGTTTAAGCATGTCCCAGTTTAGCAGGACAAATTCATACTTAGTGTAAGGGGCCAAGAGAGAGCTTAGGGCAGGTAGGGTACAGGCCAGTGCCGATGGAGGACGATAGCACCCAGCAACAGCCAACAAAGTTATTTGTAAGTTTAATACTTAAAACCAGCAAATCAAATTGTTTGGGGACAGACTTGGTGGAGACAACCGAGCACTGAAGGTGATCCTTGGTAAAAATTGTCACTCCCCCACCTTTGGAAGATCTGTCTTGCCGAAAAAAGGTTCTAACCAGAAAGGTTAACATCAGTATTCAAAACACTCTTCCTTAACCATGTCTCAGTAATGACCAATGGTGTTGCCTAACACTAGCTACTCCGGTACACAGAAGGTGTCGCTCCGGAGTCCTCCTAGGTCTCTCTCTCTCTCTCTCTCTCTGAACAGAACTGAGGGAAAGTGGGGATGAAGGACTCTCTACCGTTGTGTGCTAGCTACTGTTGTCGCCCCTTTCTCTTCTTCTGTGGGGTTTATCAGTGGTTGGCATCCAATGTTGTGGTATATTACCACCACATACTGTATTGGAATGCCCCTGCCTCCTGCCTATGTACTGGAGTCAGTTTAAAATGGACCAATAGAAGTATGAAGAAGGGTTTCTGCAGATGCAGGAATGCCCACATGCAGGAACGCCCCAAATTGTGGTCTGCAGTTGCACCCTTCTCTTATAATTTAACACTTGTGACACTTATCATACTTCTACTGCAATAAAAGTCCTCCTTAGCTCAGATTTTTTATATGAAAATTAAATAAAAGAAAGTTGGCTCAAATATGAAAGCCAACAGTTTAATTCGATTTTAAGCCCTTTGACGAGTTCCATGTCACAGGAGAGTTGTCAGCTCCTATGAACATAATGTCAGTTAGATTTGCACAATGACTCCTTAATGTCATAATCTGAGTACAACCCCTATTTAAATAAGTACCGCCTTGTAAGGAACATCGGAGAAGACATGTTTGCAGAAGGGTGTGGTTTATACAGTATACCTACATAGCTACTCTACTGGTGCCAAAATCTGACTATAGATGTCTCAGCAAAGTTTACACTATTCAATAATGGCAAAGATATTCATGCACTATCAGTCAAAAGTTTTAGAACACCTGCTCATTCAAGGGTTTTCTTTATTTTTACTATTTTCTACATTGTAGAATAATAGTGAAGACATCAAAACTATGAAATAACACACATGGAATCACGTAGTAACCAAAAAACAAATCAAAATATATTTTATATTTGAGATTCTTCACATAGCCACCTTTTGCCTTGATGACAGAGTGCACACTTGTGGCATTCTCTCAACCAGCTTCATGAGGAAGTCACCTGGAATGCATTTCAATGAACAGGTGTGCCTTCTTAAAAGTTAATTTCTGAAATGTATTTCCTTCATAATCTGTTTGAGCCAATCAGTTGTGTTGTGACAAGGTAAGGTAAGGGGGGTATACAGAAGATAGCCCTATTTGGTAAAAGGCTGAGTCCATATTATGGCAAGAACAGCTAAAAAAATGAGATGTTTTTGCTGCAACACTACATTCAAGTTTTGTTGACATCTGTGTTTCAAAGCCCTGTCAGTCAAGGCGATCTCATGAATACAAGCTCCTCGCCCACTAAGTCTGTCTTTTTGATCTTCCTGGTAGTTAGCCGTGAGAGTAAAAGTACTTTATCTCAATTTTTTTGCATTTCTATCAACCCAAAATATTATAAGTGATATAGATAGATAGATAGATAGATAGATAGATAGATAGATAGGTACTTTATTGATCCCCCGGGGGGGAAATTTCATCATTTCATATTTAAGTCAATCACAAGGCTAATTTACATGGGAATAAGAATGCCTATTGATTTTTTTTAACTAGGCAAGTCAGGTAAGAACAAATTCATATTTACAATGACAGCCTACACCAGCCAAACTCAGACAACACTGGGCCAATTGTGTGCGACCCTATGGGACTCCCAATCACAGCCAGTTGTGATGCAGTCTGGCTTCAGAACTAGGTTGTCTGTAGTGACACCTCTAGCACTGAGATGCAGTGTCTTAAACCACTGCGCCACTTGGGAGTTCAAGACCAGCAACTACAAAAACATTTTAAGTAACTGTAACATATTTATTCGATACATGAATCATACTTCAGGCCAGTGAAATACAAATTACACAATAGGTATTGAAACTATTGAAATACCTATTTAAAATGCATGTAATAGAACTCTGCCCATCATTGGCCCTAGCTGCCTGCACTGTAAACCTGCAACAGTTTACTAACCACTGTGCTTCCAGTAATGCACTGTACGTTTTAGAAATACAGCATTCTGCTGTAGTCAGGTGTTACAGTAATTTGTGTTTCATTAAAGGTCCTGTAAATCAACAGTAATTTACTGGCTTCTGTGCTGACAGAATTTAACTGAACATTTACAGTAACCTACTGGCTACTGTGCTTCCTGTAATTTACAGGAAACATTACTGGAAATTATTTACAGTGTTAGTATATGTCACTGGGTAATTACAGTAATATGCTGTACTTGTAAATGGTACTGTAAATTAGATTACAGTAACTGACTTGGTACTGTATATTAGATTACAGTAACTTATTGTCCAATTGCTGCCAGTTTGTTAGAGCAAATTGTACGGGAAATGTTTTACAGTTTAGTACAAAGCCACCCGCTGTAGATAGATAGGTACTTTATTGATCCCCGGGGGGGAAATTTCCTTGTCAAGCAGCTACAACAAAACACAGGGCAGGTGCAAAATGCCACAACGAAAGTACACAAAAGACAGATACACGGTACATGATACATAGAGCGGCAGTATGAAAAAGTATAGAAATACAAGATATCTGGAGTGCAAAAAAAAGCTATAAAAAGACATAGCATTGTATGGGTGGTTGGCTGAATATGTACACTATACATTGGTGGATGTTGGATGGTTAACTATACTGTACAGGTCGATGGCAGAGAAATACTTCAGTAGCTAAAAATGCGTATGATGTGAGCGAGGGTAATAATAGTTTACTTAATAGACAGACTGGGTAAATGAACAGGTAAGTGAAAATTTTGCATGGTTAAATTAGCTGTACAGTTAGGTATACAGTTATATTTACAGATAAGTGAATACTTGCATGTTTACACAAACTGTACAGGTAAATGACAGGAAGAGATACTTTAATAGCCAGGAGAGACTGACATGCATATTATTAATATTAGCTCTCTGTGTCCATCCAAGGGCCAGCTGTGCTGCCCTGTTCTGAGCCAATTGCAATTTTGCTATGTCCCTTTTTGTGGCACCTAACCACACGACTGAACAGTAGTCCAGGTGCAACAAAACTTCCAGAGTCACGTTTCAGTTAGATAGATAGATAGATAGATAGATAGATAGATAGATAGATAGATAGATAGATAGATAGATAGATAGATAGATAGATAGATAGATAGATAGATAGATAGATAGGTACTTTATTGATCCCCCGGGGGGGAAATTTCATTGTCAAGCAGCTACAACAAAAACACAGGGCAGGTGCAAAATGCCACAACGAAAGTACACAAAAGACAGATACACGGTACATGATACATAGAGCGGTAGTATGAAAAAGTATAGAAATACAAGATATCTGGAGTGCAAAAAAAAGCTATAAAAGGACATTGCATAGTATGAGTGGTTGGCTGAATATGTACACTATACATTGGTGAATGTTGGATGGTTAACTATACTATACAGGTCGATGGCAGAGAAATACTTCAGTAGCTAAAAATGCGTATGATATGAGCGAGGGTAATAATAGTTTACTTAATAGACAGACTGGGTAAATTAACAGGTAAGTGAAAATTTTGCATGGTTAAATTAGTTAAATTAGCTGAACAGTTAGGTATACAGTTATATTTACAGATAAGTGAATACTTGCATGTTTACACAAACTGTACAGGTAAATGACAGGAAGAGATACTTTAATAGCTAAATGTGTGTATGATATCATTTGGGGTAATAATAGTAATTCCCTTAAAATACAGTCCTTAGTGCGCAGGGTTTAATTACAGACAACTGCACTTATTGCACATTCGATATACTAAAAGCAATGAGAAAAGGTGCAACTGGCAGGATACTAATATGCATTCCTGAGTGAATGCCTACGTCCAATAATTACTTACAATATTGCATGTGATATAATATAACAACTGTACATGAGTATGTATATACAGACCTGTATGAATAAATAGGTCCTGAGTGGATGAGTGCTGACGGACCAGAGTTACTCACGGATGGATGCATAATTGTTAAACTAGGTCCTAGCACCCCAACAGTTCCAGATCTATGTTGCCGACGGCACGGCACCCCGGTGAGGCATTATATAGTCTCATAGCCGCCGGCAGGAAGGACCTCCTGTAGCGCTCTCTGGCACACCGTGGTGGGATCAGTCTGTGACTGAAAGTGCTCCTCTGCGTCATAACCATAGTGTGCAGAGGGTGGGTGACGTTGTCCATGATGGCCAGCAGTTTGGCCAGGATCCGTCTCTCCGCCACCTCCTCTAGAGTGTCAAGGCTCATCCCCAGGACAGAGCTAGCCTTCCTGATCAGCTTATTTACCCGAGAAGCATCACCGGCTTTGATGTTTGCTCCCCAGCATACCACTGCAAAAAAGATGGCACTGGCCACCACAGACTGGTAGAAGGTATGCAGTAGTTTACTGCACACGTTGAAGGACCTGAGCCTCCTCAGAAAGTAGAGTCTGCTCTGGCCCTTTTTGTACAGGGCCCCGGTGTTACCAGCCCATTCCAGTCTGTTGTCCATATGGACACCCAGGAACTTGTATGACTCAACCATTTCCACATCCGTCCCCTTTATAGGGACTGCAGTCAGTTGTGCCTTGGTTCTCCTGAAGTCCACCACCATCTCCTTAGTTTTGCTGATGTTGAGCTGAAGGTGGTTCTGCTCACACCACAACACAAAGTCACTGATTGTGCTCCTGTACTCCTCCTCCTGCCCACCCCTGATGCACCCTACAATAGCAGAGTCATCCGAGAACTTCTGTAGGTGGCATGTCTCAGAGTTATATCTGAAGTCTGAGGTGTAGAGGGTGAACAGGAAGGGGGACAGGACCGTACCCTGGGGGGCCCCTGTGTTGCTAACAGCCCGTTCTGACACACAGCTCTGTAGTCGCACAAATTGTGGCCTACCGGTCAGGTAGTCCATGACCCAGGAGACTAAGGGTGCTTCCACTTTCATCCTCCTCATCTTCTCACCCAGTAGCAGGGGCTGAATGGTATTGAAGGCACTGGAGAAGTCAAAAAACATGACCCTCACAGTGCAACCTGCGTTGTCCAGGTGAGAGTAGGCCCTCTGCAGAAGGTAGATGATTGCATCATCCACCCCGATTTTGCGCTGGTATGCAAACTGCAGGGGGTCCATTGATGAACACACCAGGGGTCTGAGGTGAGCGAGGACTAACCTTTCCAGGGTCTTCATGATGTGGGATGTTAGCGCTACAGGTCTGAAGTCATTCAGGACAGTGGGGTGTGCCGCCTTGGGCACTGGGACGAGGCAGGATGTTTTCCACAGCACAGGGACCCTTTCTAGGCTCAGGCTAAGGTTGAAAAAACGCTGGAGTATTCCACACAGTTGGTCAGCACAGACCCTCAGCACCCTTGGGCTGATGCCATCAGGGCCCGCCGCTTTCCACTGGTGTAGTCTCTCCAGCTCTCTCTTCACTTGGTTGGTGGTGAAAGCCAGCCCAGGTGGGGAGGTGGGGGGAAGGGGGGTGTTGAGGATCAGTCCAGGGGGGGCAGGGGCGGAGGTGGGGTCACTGATTGTCTCAGCAGAGGTGCTGTGAGCAAAGTGGGGGTGGGATAGCCGTGAGGGTGTGTGGTCTGGGGAGCTGGAGGGGAGGTGGACAGGGCCAGTATCGAACCTGTTAAAAAATTGGTTCAGCTCATTGGCTCTGTCCTGGGTCCCCTCCGTCTGCCCACTGTTTGACTTTTTGAAGCCAGTGATATTTCTCATACCCTTCCACACCTCTCTCACCTGGCTCTGCCTCAGCTTGTCCTCCATCTTCTCCTTATACACTCTCTTCCCCTCAGCAATCCGCAACTTCAGCTCCCTCTGGACGCATTTCAATTTGTCCTTGTCCTTCTCCTTGAAGGCCCTCTTCTTCTCATTCAGCAGGGCCTTCAGGTCGCTGGTGACCCAGGGTTTATTGTTTGGGAAACAGCGTACCTTCCTGGTGGGTACAGTGTTGTCTACACAAAAATTAATATAGTCTGTTATGCAGTCAGTGAGTCCATCGATGTCCTCCCCATGAGCCTCACAGAGCACATCCCAGTCTGTTGTTTCAAAGCAGTCCTGTAGGGCCTCATTCGCCTCCGGGGACCATCTCCTAATAGTCCTGGTGGTTGCAGGCTGCTGTTGGACCATAGGCCTGTAGAGTGGGGTGAGGTGGACAAGGTTGTGATCCGATCTACCGAGGGGAGGGAGTGCAGTTGTATGCATCCTTCACATTAGCATATAACAAGTCCAGAGTTTTATTATTCCTGGTTGGGCACTTCACGAACTGTTTGAACGTGGGCAGCGTTGAAGAGAGAGATGCATGGTTAAAATCCCCCGAAATGGCAAAGAAAGCACTGGGATGCGCTGTCTGTAACCTCGCGATAACAGAGTGGATGACGTCACACGCTGCGTTTGCGTCAGCAGAGGGCGGGATGTAAACAATAACAGCAATGGCCGCCGTGAATTCCCTCGGCAAATAGTAGGGTCTCAGGCTAACGGCTAGCAGTTCAATGTCCGGGCTACAAAACTGTTCCTTAAGAGTAATATGGTTCGGATGACACCATCTGTTGTTAACTAATAAAGCCAGCCCACCACCCTTACTCTTACCGGAAGAGACGCGATCCCTGTCCGCTGTGATGGTCTGGAAACCGTCGATAGTGACGTTCTGTATGGGGATGTTACCGTTCAGCCAAGTCTCAGTAAAACACATTAGGCTCGTTTCCCGATAAATCCTTTGTCCACGAACAAGTCCCGCCAACTCATCCATCTTGTTATGTAGACACCTCACATTGCCCATAATAATAGACGGTATAACCGGCTTGTACTTGAACCTCCTCCGCTTTGCCTTACATTTCAATCCCGCCCTGCATCCACGGCGTCGTCTTTTCAATTCGTCCGGAATATCAAACTTTTCCCTGGGGTGCAGCAGCGCTGCGTGGGCTAAATCCAGGAGCTGGGCTCTGCTGTAAACAATAACAGTTGAAGACTCCTGTCGACGTTCAGCTGCGATAAAATCCATAAAATCCATAATCCTGAACTGTTATAGTTCGACTGTAGCAAAATAAAAAATAAAACTAAGAAAAAAGACGAAAATAGACGAAAGAAACGAACTAAAACAACAATTAATGCACGAACAACGGGAGCTGCTTAACAGGCGACCACTCAGGGCGGCGCCAAACCTGACAAAAAAAGGTTTGTTAGAGACCTTCTCAACTTTGTCAAGATCAAGTGGAGGCCTCCATCGGTATGAAAGTAAACCATGATGCAGCCTCCTCCTGCCTCTCTCTGCCTGCAACCTGACATGACTCATCACAACAGCATGGCAGACAGTGAATAAGCAACCAATTTGGTTAGCAGGAGGTCAGAACTCAAGCTGAAATGGGGCATTAAAATGACACAGCTCATTGCCCCAGCTCTCAATATCTCCGCGAGCGCACGCACGCACGCACGCACACACACACACACACACACACACACACACACACACACACACACAGAGAGAGAGAGAGAGACTCCATGAGACTGTATGATTGATGTTCACAATCAAGAGGAGACACTTGGCTCATGCAGCTCCATCCCCCACCCTCCACTGTCCCAGTCTGTTATAAAGAATCGTAACACAGAATCACATCATACAATTTGTACAACTCAAGTTTTGTCATTGTTCTGAGCTAATGAGTTGAGGTCAAAATGTCGAGTGGGAAAATGTAGCTGTTTCAAACAGTTGGAGGCGCTTTTACAGTTGAGACATCTACAGTAAGTTACAATTCAAAACTGTTTGCAAAAAAGCCAGTCATCCAGTTATGGAGAGACACATAAAGGCACACACAATTAGAGCAGTATGTCCTTATAAGCTCAATACACAAATTGCGTAGGGCCCTGCAAATTACACAAGGGCCCCGCCTCCCCCTCATGTCAAAACAGGTGTTAATGTTTACAACTTCAATGAGAGGATGAAGCAGAACCATCCTTCTGGTCACGAAAATAGAAAAAAACAACAACATGATAGTGAATTGCGGGAACAGCAATAAGGTAAACTTGTGTTCTCTCCTCTCCAACTTTGATGTCAGCAAATAACAGTAAAGTTAAGTTGATGTGCTAGCTTGTAGTGCATCTCTCTCTAGTCTGTCTGTCTTGCTAACCAAGCTGGGCAGTGCATCTCTTGGTCTGTCTTTGTGTTGCTTGCTTGCCAGCCACTTCCAGGGCTGTGTTCTATGACTTTGTGCCTGACAAAAGTGAGAGTGAAATACAACTATTTATAATGTTTGATAAACGCCAACGGGCAACAGTGTTTATAAACTGCAGATCAGAAAAGATAACCGCTTCGCATGTGAACATCCGTTCACTACAGTCCTGAGAGAAAACCACATGTTACATACTGTCGAAAGACACTTTTATTGTGAAGGTCAAACCTTTCTATGACCCAATGTTTTTTATGAAATGTACGGAAAGCTATATAAGGTTGAGGATACATTAGAAACTTTGCAGAACTTTTGAAGAGCTACATTTTGCTGTTGTACTCTGTATAAACTCTGCCATGCAATTGCATTAATAAAGATCTTTTTATATACTAAGAAGCTGTTGTCTGTGTCATTTTCTAAGTTAAAGTTTGTTTGAATAAAAAAGAGAAAATCAGTACTGTGCAAAGGATCTTCAACAGTGCACAAAATGAAACTCGTGCTTTCCAGCAGCAACCTCTGTGGGGACCAGTCCAGACCATATATGGGCCTGAGGGCACTCCTCATACGCGCACATAATTTATAAACAAGACAATGATTATCTAGTCTCTCAGTCAAGGTTTAGTTACAACTCTGGACTAATGCAAGATGGAAAGCAATAGATTGACATTGACTATTGATTTATATATTGAATTTAAAATGTTGATTTGCTGGGCATACTGGGCAATATGGATGCACATCTCTCAGTAAATAATAAGAATCATGTATTCAGCCAAGCCATAGTATAAATAGTATTTTAAATTAGAAAATCTATAAAAGTAAATCTGGGGGAGCCAGTTTGAATGGGCCTGATGCAGCAGATAAAATGAATAATAGTATTGTTATCTATAATTTACAGGTGCTATGCTTAAGTTTGTCAGTAGAAGAGATGCTGGATCATCACCCAGTACAAGCACAGACTCAGTTGATCCACATCCAGCCTCAGCCAGTACTAACACAGACCCAGTACAGCTGGCTTCAGCAAATACTAACACAGACCCAATACAGCCGTCTTCAGCAAGTACTAACACAGACCCAGGTGAAGTACAGGCAGCCTCAGCCAGTACTAGCACAACCAGAGGTGCACAGCCATCATCAGATACAAGCAGCTCAGACCCTAATAGAACAGTTTCTGCTCCACCAAATGACCCAGTAGATTGGCCCCCAGTCTTAACAGACGTTATGAGAACTGAGTTAGTGCGCAGAGGTCCATTCAAACGAGGACTGGATTTTTCTTATCCTAAAGACAAGTCTAGAAGAGGTTTCCATTCAGGCTTATTACAGAGACAGCTGTCAAATGGGGAAAAGATTACCAGAAGCTAACCTTTTTTCTACAAAAGACTACAAACTAATAAAGGAAGGCGTGAATAACTGGTCAAATATCAATGCCATTCTGAAACACCATGAGGGTAGTCCTGAACACACAAACAACATGAGTAAGTGGAGAGAACTTGATCTGCACCTAAGTTGTGGACAGACTCTTGATCAGATACAAATTACAATTTTGGAGGCTGAAAGAAAGAGACGGCTGGATCTCATATACCTTGTTTAATAAGTATCACCCAGTCTCTGTCTGAAAGAAACCTAGCATTCAGGGGTTCATCAAACAAACTCTTCCAACCAGATAATGGAAACTTCCTAAAAGAGGTTGAATTACTGGCGAAATTTGACCGCGTTATGGAAAATAATCTCAGCAAAATTAAAGATGGCGAGACACATGCTCATTACCTTGGAAAAAACACACAGAATGAGCTGATACAGATTGTGAGTGACAAGATTCTGGAAGCAATAGTGACTCAAGTAAGAGACTCAAAGTCCTTCTCAATTATCTTGGACTGTACACCTGACATTAGTCACCAGGAGCAAATGTCCAATATTCTGAGAAGTGTGACGTTAAAGGGAAAGCCAGAGATCAAGGAGCACTTCCTCGGCTTTGTGAATGTTGAGGTTACAACAGGCTTGAATCTGTCCACTGTCATCTTAGATAAGCTGAACGAGCTGAAGATTCATTTTGAAGATTACAGAGGGCAAACTTATGATAATGGGGCCAACCTGAAGGGCAAGCACCAAGGAGTACAAGCCAGACTGCAAAAAATAATAATCCCAGAGCCGTTCGTCCCATGTGGAGCACATATTCTAAACCTTGTCATTGCAGATGCTGCCAAATCTTCAAAAGATGCAGTTGGGTTTTTTGGGCATGTGCAAAAGCTCTTCACCTACTTTTCAGCTGGCACACAAAGATGGAGTGTTTAGAAGAAACACGTGAACATAAACGTGAAGTAATGGAGTGATACAAGATAGGAGAGTAGGCTTCAAAGTGTTCATGCAATCAGGTATCAGGCTTCTGAGGTTCAGGAGGCATTACTGGAAGCCAGACAGACTATCAACGATTCTGTGGCCAAAGTGAAGGCACAAGCACTTGCAGAGGAAGTTGGGTCCTACCGCTTCTTGATTTGCTGTGTAGTATGGTGTGAGATACTGACAATGACAAACAAGGTTAACAAGCTCCTCCAATCCGCCTCAATGTAGTTGGATAATGCAGTGAATTTAATCTCAAATGCAAAGGCCTCCCTCACTACATACCGGGAACCTGGATTCTCTGAGGCCCAGACAACAGCCAAAAGCATTTGTGAAGAAATTAATGTGGAGGATGTTCTGAAAGAGAAGAGACTGAGAAACAGCAAGAGGCATTTCAGCTTGAGGCTCCTGATGAACCAGTGACTGATACACTGAAAAACTTTGAAGTCAACTAATTCAACATTGTGGTCGACTCTGCTGTGACATCCATGGATAAGAGATTTGAAACACTCAACCAGGTGAAAACAAAATATGGAGTGCTGCTGAACTTCAACACTACCTCTCAGATGTCCAATGAATCTTAAAGGCTCACTGCATGAAAGTTGAAAACACTCTAACCTTCAGAGATGACTGTGACATCAGTGGAATGGATCTGGCACAAGAGATTCAGAATTTACCTGATCTGCCGTCAGATAAGATGACTGCCTTTAATATGCTTTCCTTTCTCTGTGAGAAAAACCTGGAGGAACTCTAGCCTAACTACTTTTGGATAGACAGACAGACAGACACAGAGACAGACAGACAGACACTTTATTGATCAGAGGTTAGAGTTATATCTGAATTCCGCGGTGTAGAGGGTGAACAGGAAGGGGGACAGGACCGTTCCTTGGCGGGCCCCTGTGTTGCTCACTGCCCGTTCTGACACATAGCTCTGCAGCCGCACAAATTGTGGCCTACCGGCCAGGTGGTCCGTCACCCAGGAGACTAAGGGTGCTTCCACTTTCATCCTCTTCATCTTCTCACCCAGTAACAGGGGCTGAATGGTGTTGAAGGCACTGGAGAAGTCAAAAAACATAACCCTCAAAGTGCAACCTGCGTTGTCCAGGTGAGAGTAGGCCCTCTGCAGAAGGTAGATGATTGCATCATCCACCCCGATGTTGCGCTGGTATGCAAACTGCAGGGGTTCCAGTGATGTACAACATGGTCTGAGGTGAGCAAGGACTAACCTTTCCAGGGTCTTCATGATGTGGAATGTTATCGCTGCAGGTCTGAAGTCATTCAGGACAGTGGGGTACGCCTTTTTGAGGTGGACAGGGCCAGAATCGAACCTGTTAAGAAATATGTTCAGCTCATTGGCTCTGTCCTGGGTCCCCTCCGTCTGCCCACTGACTAAAATTCTACCAGTAACAGTAGCATTGGCAGAGAGAAGCTTTTCAAAATTAAAGCATATCAAAAGCAACCTGAGGTCTTCCATGACACAGGAACGTTTGAGTGGTCTGGCCATCATGAGCATAAATCATGACGTGTGGAAACACATCTCCTATGATGACATCATTCAACTGTTTATACACTTAGTAACATTTAAGATTGTATGGCAGAAGTGCATTTGTGTAAATGGCTGCTTAACTAACTATGTGGCATACTGTCACGATGCTGTGGATATAAGGGACGATAAACGGAGCGCTCGTGGAGTGACATCCTTTTTATTATATGAGTTGTTCTCACGAAGCATATGAATAAACAAGGAGAGTGAAACGAACAAACTTTAGAACAAATGCAAAGTGACTTACGGTCTAGCGCAACATGCAGACAGACACGAACAAACAATGATCCACACACAGGTGGATTTGGAGGGCTGCTAAATACTCCCCCCAATCAGAGACAACTCTAGACAGCTGTCTCTGATTGGGGATCATTAATCCTCCCTCACTGATGTGAGGACTGGGTTGTGGCTCAATCCACTCCCCCAGATGGGAGTAGCGGCCCTCACAGTACCCCCCCTCCAAGGTGCGGGCTCCCGACCGCGCTTGATCTCCCCCCCAAAAAATGTCACTAAACCAGGAGGGGAAATGGCGGGGTACTGAGGTGGTTGCTGGTGGGGGCTCCGGTTCCGGCCTCGGGCGTGACGCAGGCAGTGACAGCTGCTCTCCTCCTACCTCCCTGTTGCACACCCGGTCCGGTCCGGACCCCGGTGCGATGGTTCCCCCCTCAGTACTCCCGCGATTCACCAAGTCCTGTCTGGACCCTAGTGTGGGAGCCCTCGACCCTGGAGAGGGGCTGATGTCCTTCCCCGGCTCGGGCACCGGTGGAGCGGACTGCTCCGGCACTGGAGCGAAGCAGACGACCGGCCAAGGACTGGGCACCGGTGGAGCGGACTGCTCCGGCACTGGAGCGAAGCAGACGACCGGCCCCGGACTGGGCACCAGTGGAGCGGCCTGCTCCGGCACTGGAGCGAAGCAGACGACCGGCCCCGAACTGGGCACCGGTGGCGCGGACTGCTCCGGCACTGGCGCGAAGCAGACGACCGGCCCCGGACTGGGCACCGGTGGAGCGGACTGCTCCGGCACTGGAGCGAAGCAGACGACCGGCCCCGGACTGGGCACCGGTGGAGCGGACTGCTCCGGCACTGGAGCGAAGCAGACGACCGGCCCCGGACTGGGCACCGTTGGAGGAGGCTCCAGGCCTTGAGCTGTGGCTGGATGCTCCGGGCTGACCTTCGCTCGAGGTGGCGGGACGCTGACCTTTGCTGGAGGTGGCGGGACGCTGACCTTTGCTGGAGGTGGCGGGACGCTGACCTTCGCTGGAGGTGGCGGGCTGCTGACCTTCGCTGCAGGCCTCGGGCTGCTGACCTTCGCTGCAGGCCTCGGGCTGCTGACCTTCGCTGCAGGCCTCGGGCTGCTGACCTTCGCTGGAGGCCTCGGGCTGCTGACCTTCGCTGGAGGCCTCGGGCTGCTGACCTTCGCTGGAGGCCTCGGGCTGCTGACCTTCGCTGGAGGCCTCGGGCTGCTGACCTTCGCTGGAGGCCTCGGGCTGCTGACCTTCGCTGGAGGCCTCGGGCTGCTGACCTTCACTGGAGGCCTCGGGCTGCTGACCTTCACTGGAGGCCTCGGGCTGCAGACCTTCACTGGAGGCCTCGGGCTGCAGACCTTCACTGGAGGCCTCGGGCTGCAGACCTTCACTGGAGGCCTCGGGCTGCAGACCTTCACTGGAGGCCTCGGGCTGCAGACCTTCACTGGAGGCTCAGGGTTGCAGACCTTCACTGGAGGCTCAGGGTTGCAGACCTTCACTGGAGGCTCAGGGTTGCAGACCTTCACTGGAGGCTCAGGGTTGCTGACCTTCACTGGAGGCTCAGGGTTGCTGACCTTCACTGGAGGCTCAGGGTTGCTGACCTTCACTGGAGGCTCAGGGTTGCTGACCTTCACTGGAGGCTCAGGGTTGCTGACCTTCACTGGAGGCTCAGGGTTGCTGACCTTCACTGGAGGCTCAGGGTTGCTGACCTTCACTGGAGGCTCAGGGTTGCTGACCTTCACTGGAGGCTCAGGGTTGCTGACCTTCACTGGAGGCTCAGGGTTGCTGACCTTCACTGGAGGCTCAGGGTTGCTGACCTTCACTGGAGGCTCAGGGTTGCTGACCTTCACTGCAGGTCGGGTGCGAGGAGCTGGCACTGGGCGTACCGGACTGGGCAGACGCACCGTTTGGCTGGTGCGCTGAGCTGGCACGGGTCGCACCGGGCTTTTGTTGCGCACCGATGTTTGGGTGCGCTGAGTCGCTCTCCTCCTCCTCCTCCGACTCTGGACCGGCGCTGAAGGCACCGGGCTGGGAACTGGCACTGGATTAGGACTGTTGCTGTCGTCTCTCCAGCGCCAATCCCCATCCTGTGAGGGTTCCTCCACGAGTGAGGGAACAGAAGCACATCGTCGTCGTCTTCCTCCGACTCCTCTCTGTACTTCCGCTCCCATGGCTGTAAGGGCTCCTCCGGGAACCCCACGAGTGCAGTGGTCCTCCACTGAACGATAATGGGAGTATTCCTCCTCGGTAATTTTCCCCATACCGAGGAGGATATCTCCCAATGTCAGGCTCCGTTGCGTCCCGGACAGGTGGTGGATCATTCTGTCACGATGCTGTGGATATAAGGGACGATAGACGGAGCGCTCGTGGAGTGACATCCTTTTTATTATATGAGTTGTTCTCACGAAGCATATGAATAAACAAGGAGAGTGAAACAAACAAACTTTAGAACAAATGCAAAGTGACTTACGGTCTAGCGCAACATGCAGACAGACACGAACAAACAATGATCCACACACAGGTGGATTTGGAGGGCTGCTAAATACTCCCCCCAATCAGAGACAACTCTAGACAGCTGTCTCTGATTGGGGATCATTAATCCTCCCTCACTGATGTGAGGACTGGGTTGTGGCTCAATCCACTCCCCCAGATGGGAGTAGCGGCTTCACCACTACCCAGCCCTCACACATACTTTCTCAATTTCTTCCAGACAGTCCAGATAGACTGGTGCCCATGCTGATGCTGAAAATGCCCAGGCACCAAAGTTAATCACACAGCTGTATAGGTTTTATTTGACCATTTTAAGACATATAGCTGCAGCCATAGCATATAGGCTTATGTTTTCATTGTATAGACAAAGCTAATGGTATAATATTGTGAGGACTGGACTAGTTACCAGGCAGCAGAGACAAAGATCAGTGTAATATTTTATTATTGTCTGTTATTTTATTTTTTCTACAATTTCTTATTTATGTTAATGTTAATATTCACTTATCTTAAGATTATAATTAAAATATTCTATTCAATAAATATTGTTTGTTTATACCTCATTCTGTTCTGTATAGGTCTACTTATTCTTAGACCTATTTTTAGCCTATTATGTTTGGTTGCAATCTAGATATTGGGTACTGTAACTATATGTACAGTAATCAAGTAATGAGAGATGTACCTTTAAATGTAAGGTGTTGAACTATAATTTGTAATGTAATTTTAAGTTTTATTTTATTGTAGCAGGAAGTAGTTATGTGCAGGTTGACTCATAACCTGCAGTCCCTGTAGTTAAATCCGAGGGTGGGTTTAGGGTCATGAAATATTGTGTGGATGAAGGGCGGGTGGGTAAGTGGTGGGTGTGTGGATGAAGGGTGGGTGGGTTGAATAGAGAAAACAATACCTTAAAAAAATCCATAAATGTATCATTCTTGTGCAATTTATATATTTAGGCTACATTAAGGTTTTTCTTTTATTATGTTAGGCTATCTGGCATTAGTGTGTAAGCCTAAGCTTTAGGGCCTAACTGTAGGTCTACGCGTGCCAAATAGCCTACACGCCAATCGCCAAATTATTTTGGGAACGGGCATAAAAAGTTCACTTCGATCCACGGAGGCAAAAAAGGACAATGTCGGAGTTTAACTCAATAAAAGAAAAGCTGCCATTAAGTCTACAGCTATCCTCTCGAAAAGGCGGCCTGTGACAAAACATGTCATGGGCGCTCTGGGGACTGGACCCTGTATCTTGTATTCAGTGCACGCCACACAGCCCTTACACCACTGCTTTATGGCTCTCTGCCTGCCTGGCCAATAAAATCTTGCTCTGATTTTACTGATGAGATTTTCAAATCCTAAAAGGCTTCCTGTTCTGTCATTGTGGATAAAGTTAAGTATCTCATGTACGAGCTCATCTGGTACAATACATCTCCAGATAGTCTCATAGTTTTGACTCTCAAGGCATAACACTCCATTCTTCACAAGTAATGCCTCCCACACTTGTTTGAAGTGTCTGAACTTTGGCTCCGATTGCAGCTATACAGGGAGCTCTGCTCAACCTTCTTTTTTCAATGTATTTAATTGGGAGACCACTGGGTCTCTATCCTGTGCTTCCAAAAGGAAATTTGCTTTGTGGGGACTGACTGGCTTGTTTGAGCTCTGACTACAGGCTCAGTAGTGACATTCTGAGGCTTGTTTACAATGGCTCTCAGAATGACAGCAGCCTACTGTGTGTCGACTGTATCTACACTCTCTGCCTGTGTGTCGACCTGATACACCATCTGCATTACTGTGCAGTCTTCCTGGCCTGTAGACAATAGCATAGTCAAACTGATCCAGTTCCTATAGCCATCTAACCAACTGTCCCTCAGGTTATTTGAAGTTACTCAGCCACCTCAGTGAGCTGTGATCAGTTCTCAGTAGAAATGTTCTTCCCAGCAGAAAGTGTCTTAAATGTTTAATAAACACTACCACAGCAAGAAGCTCCTTCTTGGTAGTTGAGCACTTCCTCTCCTGTTTTGGCAGTGCCCGACTTGCATATGCTACTACTCTCTCTCTACCCTCATGTTTCTGGGAGATGAATATTCCTGTGTCACATGCCTGTGTCAAATGAGTCAGTATCGATTATGAAATCTAGATTTTGGTCCTGGAAAGCAAGTATCGGTGATGTGGTAAGCTTGAATTAAAGTCCACTTCACACGCCGCGTTTCACTCAAACATTTTCCCCTTATCTGTCAATCTGTACAAAGACTCCGCCATAGCTGCAAAATCTGGTACAAACCTCCTGACCTAAAATGCTTCTTGCTTCTGTCAGTGACTTGAGGGTAGGCCATGACCTGACTGTTTTACTGGGGTCAGTGGACACTCCCTCAGCCAAGATTTTGTGTCCCAGGTAGCTCAGCTGTGACCTGAAAAAATGGCACTTAGATGGCTTAACCTTACGTCCTGCCTGCTCCAATCAGCTGAAAACCTTGTCTAGGCGCTTCACATGCTCTTGGAATGTACGACCAAATATTATGATGTCATCTAAGTACACCAAACATGTTGTCCACTGTAAATCAGCCAACACCAGTTCCATGCCACTCTGGAAGTTCCTTGTATCATGTGTCTACCCAAACCCCATGACCTGGAATTTGAAAAGCCCTCTCTTTGTCACAAAAGCAGTTTTGCAACCATCCTCAGGGTGCATCTCGACTTGCCAGTACCCACTGGCTAAGTCTAAATTGTAAAATGACTGAGCATCGGTAAGCTAGTCCAAGGTCTCATCCATCCTAGGAAGTGGATATGCATCTTGTTTAAACTTCTGTAATCCGCACAGCACCTGATTATTAACACTACTGGATGGGTTAATTATTAACCTTTCAAACATGCCCTGCAAGTTTTGTGCAGCCCAAGTCAAAGTCACCCGTGCTAAACACTCCCACATACCTCCCCACAATATCCTTTACAACTCTCAGCTGCACATCACTTAGCTGGCTGCAATATATGTCCAGCTCTTGCATTAAATGTTATATGTCCCTCTTTGCTTTGGTGGGAGAATAGAGTGGTTGGTTAGAATCATGTAGGCTAGCAATGATAGTGCCTTCACTACCCTTCTCCCAGATAGAGTAACCCCCTAGTTCAGTGCCCTCCCTCAGTAGCTGTGATTCAGGAGTTAGATTCATCCCAAGCACTGCAAACACCACATAAACTCAAATCAGATAAAATTGTATTTGTCACATGCACCAAATACAACAGGTGTAGACCTTACCATGAAATCCTTACTTACAAGCCCTTAACCAACAATGCAGTTGGGTTTGGGGGTAGAAGCTGTTAAGGAGCCTTTTGGTCCAGGATGCACGGCTCCGGTACCGCTTGCTGTTCGGTAGCAGAGAGAACAGTCTATGACTTGGGTGACTGGAGTCTTTGACAATTTTTTGGACCTTCCTCTGACACCGCCTAGTATATAGGTCCTGGATGTCAGGAAGCCTGGCCACAGTGATGTACTTGGCCGTACACACTACCCTCTGTAGTCAGGAGTTGCCATACCAGGCGGTGATGGAACCGGTCAGGATGCTCTCGATGTTGCAGCTGTAGAACATTTTGAGGATCGGGGGACCCATGCCAAATCCTTTCAGTCTCCTGAAGGGAAAAAGGTGTTGTTGTGCCTTCTACACAACTGTTTTGGTGTGTTTGGACCATGGTAGTTCGTTGGTGATGTGTACACCAAGGAACTTTAAACTCTCAACCCGCTCCACTTCAGCCCTGTCAATGTGAATGGGGGCCTGTTCGGCCATCCTTTTCCTGTAGTCCACGATCAGCTTGTTTGTCTTGCTCACATTGAGGGAGAGGTTGTTGTCCTAGCATCACAATGCCAGGTCTCTGACCTCCTCCCTATAGGCTGTCTCATCGTTGTCGGTGATCAGGCCTACCACTCTTGTGTCGTCAGCAAACTTAATGATGGTGTTGGATTCGTGCTTGGCCACACAGTCTTGGGTGAACAGGGAGTACAGGAGGGGTTGCACTTATTGATGAAGCCCGTGACTGAGGTGATATACTCCTCAATGCCATTGGATGAATCCCGGAACAAATTCCAGTCTGGCTTAGCAAAACAGTCCTGTAGCGTAGCATCCGCATCATATGACCACTTCCATATTGAGTGAGTCACTAGTACCAACAGGTTACTTTTATCAGCGACTTTAACACATGGCTCATGAAACCCTCGGTTTTGTAATTGTTTACTGTACCATCAACTTTACCAGTTATAAACATTTTACTTCTGGAGGGCATGATCGTGTCATTCATCACCACCACTTCACACACTCCCCCTGCCCCTCCCCTGAAAATCAACAGAATCTGCTTCCCCAAAACCCAGCATGTTTTCTTTTTCAAATCAAGTACAGCCCCGTATTTTTACCAGAAAGTCTGTCCCTATCAGTGCACACTGGTCTGCGTCGCTAGTGAAGACAAAACCCCAGGTTAGATTCAGACTCCAGGTAAACCCCACTCCCCACAACACTTGAAGTAACCCTCACTGTGGACTGGTCAGCTGTGCTTGTAGTTGAAGCTGCACTGTACTTTTCCATGTAAGGACAGTTTTATTCTTTCATGTGCAATGCTGGCACCCACCGTGCCAGCAGGCCCTGCTATTGGTTGATGTAGGTCATCCTCTGTCACTCCCTGGCAACCTAGATCTCCCTGTCCCCTGGTCCTGTCTGTATCCCCCAAGGCAGTTGACGTTACTGCTGTAGAAGACCCTGGAAACTATTTGCTGCTTTGGTTCTTCTCCATCAGATGTGGCGCCTTCGCTGCCAGATACTGCACCTCGGTCCGCAACTGTGCAACGCTCTCACACAATGACTCCAACATCTAGCTTAGTGGTTAAGAGCATTGGGCCAGTAACCACAATGATCTTGTGCCAGCGTATCACGTATGCTTGCGCTATAATCTGGATAAGCTTTTGAAGCTAGCCTTCTTAAACCCACTTTATGTTTTTTGTCCTGAAAGAAATGCACAATTCCAGTCAGCATGTTCTAGTGGTCCAAAATTCCTCTGCAAAGCAACTTTCACACTGTTGTTATCATTATTAGTATCCTGAGGTAAAGTGCTGCAAAATCTTCCTCCATTGCTGTTCAACTTCTCCCTCCATTTTCCCACGCAGCTAGCCAGCTAATGTTACCCAAGCTAGCAAGTTGCTGTTAGCTTGTTGACTCTCTAATCCAGAAAACCCACTACTGTCACCAATTTGTAGCAAGCATGTAAGGCCACCGAAACTCACACATAGTTTGTTGACTAGCATGCACAGTGTAGGACGATGATTTCCAATAAAATAATTTAGTTGAAATTTATAGATAGATAGATAGATAGATAGATAGATAGATAGATAGATAGATAGATAGATAGATAGATAGATAGATAGATGGATAGATGGATAGATAGATAGATAGATAGATAGATAGATAGATAGATAGATAGATAGATAGATAGATAGATAGATAGATAGATAGATAGATAGATAGATAGATAGATAGATAGATAGATAGATAGGTACTTTATTGATCCCCCGGGGGGGAAATTTCATTGTCAAGCAGCTACAACAAAAACACAGGGCAGGTGCAAAATGCCACAACGAAAGTACACAAAAGACAGATACACGGTACATGATACATAGGGCGGCAGTATGACAAAGTATAGAAATACAAGATATCTGGAGTGCAAAAAAAAAAAGCTATAAAAGGACATTGCATAGTATGAGTGGTTGGCTGAATATGTACACTATACATTGGTGGATGTTGGATGGTTAACTATACTATACAGGTCGATGGCAGAGAAATACTTCAGTAGCTAAAAATGCGTATGATATGAGCGAGGGTAATAATAGTTTACTTAATAGACAGACTGGGTAAATGAACAGGTAAGTGAAAATTTTGCATGGTTAAATTAGCTGTACAGTTAGGTATACAGTTATATTTACAGATAAGTGAATACTTGCGTGTTTACACAAACTGTACAGGTAAATGACAGGAAGAGATACTTTAATAGCTAAATGTATGTATGATATCATTTGGGGTAATAATAGTAATTCCCTTAAAATACAGTCCTTAGTGCGCAGGGTTTAATTACAGACAACTGCACTTATTGCACATTCGATATAATAAAAGCAATGAGAAAAGGTGCAACTGGCAGGATACTAATATGCATTCCTGAGTGAATGCCTACGTCCAATAATTACTTACAATATTGCATGTGATATAATATAACAACTGTACATGAGTATGTAAATACAGACCTGTATGAATAAATAGGTCCTGAGTGGATGAGTGCTGATGGACCAGAGTTACTCACGGATGGATGCATAATTGTTAAACTAGCTCCTAGCACCCCAACAGTTCCAGATCTATGTTGCCGACGGCACGGCACCCCGGTGAGGCATTATATAGTCTCATAGCCGCCGGCAGGAAGGACCTCCTGTAGCGCTCTCTGGCACACCGTGGTGGGATCAGTCTGTGACTGAAAGTGCTCCTCTGCGTCATAACCATAGCGTGCAGAGGGTGGGTGACGTTGTCCATGATGGCCAGCAGTTTGGCCAGGATCCGTCTCACCGCCACCTCCTCTAGAGTGTCAAGGCTCATCCCCAGGACAGAGCTAGCCTTCCTGATCAGCTTATTTACCCGAGAAGCATCACCGGCTTTGATGTTTGCTCCACAGCACACCACTGTAAAAAAGATGGCACTGGCCACCACAGACTGGTAGAAGGTATGCAGTAGTTTACTGCACACGTTGAAGGACCTGAGCCTCCTCAGAAAGTAGAGTCGGCTCTGGCCCTTTTTGTACAGGGCCCCGGTGTTACCAGCCCATTCCAGCCTGTTGTCCATATGGACACCCAGGAACTTGTATGACTCAACCATTTCCACATCCATCCCCTTTATAGGGATTGCAGTCAGTTGTGCCTTGGTTCTCCTGAAGTCCACCACCATCTCCTTAGTTTTGCTGATGTTGAGCTGAAGGTGGTTCTGCTCACACCACAACACAAAGTCACTGATTGTGCTCCTGTACTCCTCCTCCTGCCCACCCCTGATGCACCCTACAATAGCAGAGTCATCCGACAACTTCTGTAGGTGGCATGTTTCAGAGTTATATCTGAAGTCTGAGGTGTAGAGGGTGAACAGGAAGGGGGACAGGACCGTACCCTGGGGGGCCCCTGTGTTGCTAACTGCCCGTTCTGACACACAGCTCTGTAGTCGCACAAATTGTGGCCTACCGGTCAGGTAGTCCGTGACCCAGGAGACTAAGGGTCCTTCCACTTTCATCCTCCTCATCTTCTCACCCAGTAGCAGGGGCTGAATGGTATTGAAGGCACTGGAGAAGTCAAAAAACATGACCCTCACAGTGCAACCTGCGTTGTCCAGGTGAGAGTAGGCCCTCTGCAGAAGGTAGATGATTGCATCATCCACCCCGATGTTGCGCTGGTATGCAAACTGCAGGGGGTCCATTGATGAACACACCAGGGGTCTGAGGTGAGCGAGGACTAACCTTTCCAGGGTCTTCATGATGTGGGATGTTAGCGGTACAGGTCTGAAGTCATTCAGGACAGTGGGGTGTGCCTTCTTGGGCACTGGGACGAGGCAGGATGTTTTCCACAGCACAGGGACCCTTTCTAGGCTCAGGCTAAGGTTGAAAAGACGCTGGAGTATTCCACACAGTTGGTCAGCACAGACCCTCAGCACCCTTGGGCTGATGCCATCAGGGCCCGCCGCTTTCCACTGGTGTAGTCTCTCCAGCTCTCTCTTCACTTGGTTGGTGGTGAAAGCCAGCCCAGGTGGGGAGGTCGGGGGAAGGGGGGTGTTGAGGATCAGTCCAGGGGGGGCAGGGGCGGAGGTGGGGTCACTGATTGTCTCAGCAGAGGTGCTGTGAGCAAAGTGGGGGTGGGATAGCCGTGAGGTTGTGTGGTCTGGGGAGCTGGAGGGGAGGTGGACAGGGCCAGTATCAAACCTGTTAAAAAATTTGTTCAGCTCATTGGCTCTGTCCTGGGTCCCCTCCGTCTGCCCACTGTTTGACTTTTTGAAGCCAGTGATATTTCTCATACCCTTCCACACCTCTCTCACCTGGCTCTGCCTCAGCTTGTCCTCCATCTTCTCCTTATACACTCTCTTCCCCTCAGCAATCCGCAACTTCAGCTCCCTCTGGACACATTTCAATTTGTCCTTGTCCTTCTCCTTGAAGGCCCTCTTCTTCTCATTCAGCAGGGCCTTCAGGTCGCTGGTGACCCAGGGTTTATTGTTTGGGAAACAGCGTACCTTCCTGGTGGGTACAGTGTTGTCTACACAAAAATTAATATAGTCTGTTATGCAGTCAGTGAGTCCATCGATGTCCTCCCCATGAGCCTCACAGAGCACATCCCAGTCTGTTGTTTCAAAGCAGTCCTGTAGGGCCTCATTCGCCTCCGGGGACCATCTCCTAATAGTCCTGGTGGTTGCAGGCTGCTGTTGGACCATAGGCCTGTAGAGTGGGGTGAGGTGGACAAGGTTGTGATCCGATCTACCGAGGGGAGGGAGTGCAGTGGAGTTGTATGCATCCTTCACATTAGCATATAACAAGTCCAGAGTTGTATTATTCCTGGTTGGGCACTTCACGAACTGTTTGAACGTGGGCAGCGTTGAAGAGAGAGATGCATGGTTAAAATCCCCCGAAATGGCAAAGAAAGCACTGGGATGTGCTGTCTGTAACCTCGCGATAACAGAGTGGATGACGTCACACGCTGCGTTTGCGTCAGCAGAGGGCGGGATGTAAACAATAACAGCAATGGCCGCCGTGAATTCCCTCGGCAAATAGTATGGTCTCAGGCTAACGGCTAACAGCTCAATGTCCGGGCTACAAAACTCTTCCTTAACAGTAATATGGTTCGGATGACACCATCTGTTGTTAACTAATAAAGCCAGCCCACCACCCTTACTCTTACCGGAAGAGACACGATCCCTGTCCCCTCTGATGGTCTGGAAACCGTCGATAGTGACGTTCTGTATGGGGATGTTATCGTTCAGCCAAGTCTCAGTAAAACACATTAGGCTCGTTTCACGATAAATCCTTTGTCCACGAACAAGTCCCGCCAACTCATCCATCTTGTTATGTAGACACCTCACATTGCCCATAATAATAGACGGTATAGCCGGCTTGTACTTGAACCTCCTCCGCTTTGCCTTACATTTCAATCCCGCCCTGCGTCCACGGCGTCGTCTTTTCAATTCGTCCGGAATATCAAACTTTTCCCTGGGGAGCAGCAGCGCTGCGTGGGCTAAATCCAGGAGCTGGGCTCTGCTGTAAACAATAACAGTTGACGACTCCTGTCGACGTTCAGCTGCGATAAAATCCATAAAATCCATAATCCTGAACTGTTATAGTTCGACTGTAGCAAAATAAAAAATAAAACTAAAGAAAATAGACGAAAGAAAACGAACTAAAACAACAATTAATGCACGAACAACGGGAGCTGCTTAACAGGCGACCACTCAGGGTGGCGCCCATATTTGTATGAACACGGTGCACCCTATCACTAACCTGACACACACAAGCGCCTCTCCAAAAACTCTCTCTCAGCATAACTCAGCATCACAAACAGCAACTCATTTTCATAACATTTGTGTGAGACATTCTGGCTATGTTATGTGTGATGAATGTGAGGCGTGATACAATTTCAAAGGTTACAAAGATGGGGACTTCAAATCGGCCTATGGCACGTCAAGGGAACTGTAGCCTACTGTACAGACGGGTTAAATGGAAAACTGAAATCTGGACACTGACTGTAGGTTTATAACCTTAATTTTAAAATCTGCAGAACTAAGCATTTCTTGCAGTAAATATAATATATACACAAATGTAAGCAAAAGTTTTACTCAGGAGCAGGAGTGGAGAAATATACTTTTTTTCAGCATCTTGAAAGAATGTGAACGCGCAGTTCGATACCATCTGTAGAGGTGCTGTATTTATCAGCATCAAAAAAGCTGATAGTATTTCAACAACATAAAATATGCAATCAAACCAAACTGAAATCTTATCAGAAACATGTTGGGTCGTTTTCACAGCTTTCTATTTCCTTACAACCAGTCAAACTGATCTTTCCCATATTTTTTGCGGAGGGTTATTGCATTTTGACAGAGGTAACTTTACCAATGGCAACTAGATTAAAGCATTCAACCTATTGATTTATGGCATTATTTTGGTGGGCAAGGGTTTATTTAGTCTTTTAGGGCAACATACACGGAGTATAAAAAACATTAAGAACACCTGCTATTTCCATGACATAGACTGACCAGGTGAATCCAGGTGAAAGCTATGATCCCTTATTGATGTCATACAAAATATTTGAGTGCCTTTGAACAGGGTATGGTAGTAGATGCCAGGCGCACCGGTTTGAGTCAAGAACTGCAACGCTGCTGGGTTTGCCAGGATGAACAGTTTCCTTTGTGCATCAAGAATGGTCCACCAACCAAAGGACATCCAGCCAACTGTGGGAAGCATTGGAGTCAACATGGGCCAGCATCCATGTGGAACGCTTTCAACGCCTTGTAGAGTCCATGCCCCAACGAATTGAGCCTGAAAAAACCTTATCCAGAGTCACTTACAGTCAGTGCATTCAACTAATGTAGATAAACAATAACATATCACAGGTATAGCAAGTAACAATTATTGAGAATGTTGTTGCTGTTCAGGCCAACTACTTGCAACTCTATTTCAGTATTTTAAAATACAAATACATGTTTCCTGATTATATACATTCCAAAATACATGTATTTTGTAGTTTATTTTGATACATTGATACATACCAATACTATATACAGTGCCTTCGGAAAGTATTCAGACCCCTTGACATTTTCCACATTTTTACAGCCTTATTCTGAAATGGATAAAATCGTTTTTCCCCCTCATTAATCTTCACACATTACCCCATAATGACAAAGCAAAAACTGTTAAAAAATTAAATTAAATTTTACATTAACATAAGTATTCAGGCTCTTTACTCAGTACTTTGTTGAAGCACCTTTGGCAGCGATTACAGCCTCAAAACTTCTTGGGTATGACGCTACAAGCTTGGCACACCTGTATTTGAGGAGTTTCTCCTATTCTTCTCTGCAGATCCCCTCAATCTCTGTCAGGTTGGATGGGGAGCGTTGCTGCACAGCTATTTTTCAGGTCTCTCCAGTGATGTTCGATCAGGTTTTATTTTGGGCACTTGCTGGGACCCTTAAGGATATTCAGAGACTTGTCCCGAAGCCACCCCTGTGTTGTCCTGTTGGAAGGTGAACTATGGCCCCAGTCTGAGGTTCTGAGAGTCTTGTTTTCATGGTGTGAGTGTATTTAGGTGCCTTTTGGAAACTCCAAGCAGGCTGTCATGTGTCTTTTACTGAGGAGGGGCTTCCGTCTGGCCACTCTACCATAAAGGCCTGATTGGTGGAGTGCTGAAGAGATGTTTGTCCTTCAGGAAGGTTCTCCCATCTCCACAGAGGAACTCTAGAGCTCTGTCAGAGTAAACATCAGGTTCTTGGTCACCTCCATGACCAAGGCCCTTCTCCCCCGATGTCTTAGTTTGGCCGGGTGGCCAGCTCTAGGAAGAGTCTTGGTGGTTCCAAACTTCTTCCATTTAAGAAGGATGGAGGCCACTTTGTTCATGGAGACCTATAATTTTGCAAAAAGGTTTTGCTACCCTTCTGTGATCTGTGACCCTTCTGTGATCTGTGACCCAGATCTGTGCCTCGACACAATCCTATATCGGACAATTCCTTCAAACCTCATGGCTTGGTCTTTGCACTGTTAACTGTGGGATCTTGTATAGACACATGTGCCTTTCCTAATCATATCCAATCAATTGAATTTGCCACAGGTGAACTCTAATCCAGTTGCAGAAACATCTCAAGGATGATCAAAGGAAACAGGATGCACCTGAGCTCAATTTCGAGTCTCATTCAAGTGTCTGAATACTTTTGTAATTAAGGTTTTACATTAAGCTGGGTGAATGGAATATGAGTGACAGTCATCCAATATGCTATAATAGAAATAAGGCCATGCTCATAAAAATATATTATCATCCTCCCTTATCTTAAACGGCGCCAACCGCCACTGCTGTATACTGTCCACCCACAATAACACCCTCATAAAAACAAATCACTGCTCTCTCATTCATCAGATATCTGGAATCAAGCTCATTAAAGACAGACAAGCAATAATAGGACAGAAATACCTGAACAGAGCAATCCACAACCCATCACTCAAGAAAACTGTATAAGAAGCACAATAGGCCACAGAAATACCTCTGTAAATCTTGCTCCAGATGTCATAGCCAGACTGCTACAAACACAACCTCACATCCCACACAACATTAACATTTCTCACTTACTGTATAAACAGAGAAGTTTTTGTACTCCTTTAGGAATATAACACAAAGGCCTGAAACTCATGGTTTACAGGCCAGATCAGACACATTATGCAATTTTTAAGGAAATGTGTAATTCCTATTAAAATCCAGCCATTGTAGGGACATTTAACAGTTAGAAGTTTTATTAATGTGCAACCTACATTCAGAATAAGCATAAGGAGACAACCAAAGATATCAGTTAAGCCCCCAGTCCCGCTCAACATGCCTCAGATAGCTCATTTGACCCACCCCCCACACACACAGAGACCTCACCTGGCTTAACTGGTGCCTCCAGAGATGCAACCTCTCTCATTGTTACCCAACGTCTAAGTTTACAACAACTGAATTCATGTCCTACCATATCCCTGCTTGTACATTATTCCCTCAATCTATTCTACCGTGCCCAGAAATCTGCTCCTTTAATTCTCTGTACCCAACGCACTAGACGACAATTTCTTAAAGCCTTTAGCCATACCCTTATCCTACTCTTCCTCTGTTCCTCAGGTGATGTAGAGATTAACCCAGGCCCTGTAGCCCCCAGTACTACACCTATTCCCCAGGCACTCACATTTGTTGAATTCTGTAACCGTTTCATGCATGTTAACATCAGAAGCCTCCTCCCTAAGTTTGATTTATTCACTGCTTTAGCACACTTCGCCAACCCTGATGTCCTAGCCGTGTCTGAATCCAGGCTTAGGAAGGCCACCAAAAACTCTGAAATTTCCATCCCCAACTACAACATTTCCCGTCAAGATAGAACTGCCAAAGGAGGAGGAGGAGTTGCAATCTACTGAAGAGATAGCCTGCAGAGTTCTGTCATACTATCCAGGTCTGTGGCCAAACAGTTTGAACCTTTCCAGAAATAAGTCTCTCACTGTTTCCACTTGTGACAGACTGCCAAAGGACCAGCTGTGCCCTGGACCCCATTGTGAATTGATTGCCCCCCATCTATCTTCAGAGTTCGTACTGTTAGGTGACCTAAACTGGGGTATGCTTAACACCCCGGCCATCCTACAATCTAAACTAGATGCCCTCAATCTCACACAAATTATCAAGGAACCTACCAGGTACAACCCTAAATCCGTAAACATGGGCACCCTCATAGATATCATTCTGCCTAACTTGTCCTCCAAATACACCTCCGCTGTCTTCAACCAGGATCTGAGATCCCTAGAGTTTGGAAAGCTGCCGCGGTCAACCCCCTCTTCAAAGGGGGAGACACCCTAGACCCAAACTGTTACAGACCTATATCCATCCTGCCCTGCCTTTCTAAAGTCTTCGAAAGCCAAGTTAACAAACAGATCACCGACCATTTCGAATACCACCGTACCTTCTCTGCTGTGCAATCTGATTTCCGAGCTGGTCATGGGTGCACCTCAGCCACGCTCAAGGTACTAAGCGATAAAAAGACAGTACTGTGCAGCAGTCTTCATCGACCTGGCCAAGGCTTTCGACTCTGTCAATCACTGCATTCTTATTGGCATACTCAACAGCCTTGGTTTCTCAAATTACTGCCTTGCCTGGTTCTCCAACTACTTCTCAGAAAGAGTTCAGTGTGTCAAATCGGAGAGCCTGTTGTCCGGCCCTCTGGCTGTCTCTATGGGGGTGCCATACAACACTCCTTCTGTGGCCTTCAACTGATCTTAAATGCTAGTAAAATTAAATGCATGCTTTTCAATCGAACGCTGCCCGCACCCGCCCACCGGACTATCATCACTACTCTCGACTGGTCTGACTTAGAATACGTGGACACCTACAAATACCTAGACGTCTGATTAGACTGTAAACTCTCCTTCCAGACTCACACTGCTTCCTATTTCGCAACAAAGCCTCCTTCACTCATGCTGCCAAACATGCCCTTGTAAAACGGACTATTCTACCGATCCTTGACTTTGGCGATGTCATTTACAAAATAGCCTCCATCTACTCAGCAAATTGGATGTAGTCTATCACAGCGCCATCCGTTTTGTCACCAAAGCCCCATATACCACCCACCACTGCGACCTGTACGCTCTCGTAGGCTGGCCCTCACAACATATTTGTTGCCAAACCCACTGTCTCCAGGTCATCTATAAGTCTTTGCTAGGTAAATCCCAGCCTTATCTAAGCTCGCTGGTCAACATAGCAACACCCACCCATAGCATGCGCTCCAGCAGGTATATTTTATTGGTCATCCCCAAAGCCAACACCTCCTTTGGCCGCCATTCCTTCCTGTTCTCTGCTGCCAATGACTGGAACGAATTGCAAAAATCATTGAAGCTGGAGACGACCATCTCCCTCAATAACTTTAAGCATCATCTATCAGAGCAGCTTACCGATTACTGCACCTGTACACAGCCCATCTCTAAATAGCCCACCCTACTACCTCATCCCCATATTTATTATTTTTGCTCATTTGCACCCCAGTATCTCCAGAAATAGACGTGGCTCCAGTGTTAATGCTAAATTGTAATTATTTCTCCACTATGGCCTATTTATTTCCTTACCTTCCTAATCTTACTACATTTGCACACACTGTACATAGATTTTCTATTGTGTTATTGACTGTACGTTTGTTTATCCCATGTGTAACTCTGTGTTGTTGTTGTTTTTGTCGCACTGCTTTGCTTTATCTTGGCCAGGTCACAGTTGTAAATGAGAACTTGTTCTCAATTGGTCTACCTGGCTAAATAAAGGTGAAATAAAAATAAATAAATAAAAAACACATTTCAATAACAGGTGCAAAAAAATATAACTGATTGGATTAATCAATTAATCAATGAACATGCACAAACTTAGATATTAAAAGAAACAATTCTAAAAATCAACCTGCAATAGAGCATTCTGGGAAATATTATAATGATGGGCATGGTTTTGATGAAAAGTAATGCGTTTCAGGCCCCTTTATTAGGGTAAAACTAGGTGGCTAACGTTAGCTAGCTCATTACCGTGAGCTAGGCTAGGGGTTAGGGTTAGGGTTAGGGTTAAAGTTAGGGTTAAGTGTAGGATTTAGGTTAAAGGGTTAAGGTTAGGGTAGCTAAATGGCTTAAGGTTAGGGTTAGGTGATAAGGTTAGCTAAAAGGGTTAAGGTTAGCGTTAGGGGAAGGTTTAGTCTTAAAGGCTTAAGGTTAGGGTTAGGGGAAGGGTAGGCTAAAAGTGTTAGGGGAAGGGTTAGCTAAAAGGGTTAGGGTTAGGGGAAGGGTTAGCTAATATGCTAAGTAGTTGCAAAGTATCTAACTAAAAATTAGTAAGTAGTTGCTAATTAGCTAAAATGCTAAAGTTGTATGTGGTGACATTTGAACTCACAACCTTTCAGTTGCTAGACGTTCACATTTTACGCCCACCCCACCTTAAGTAACCATCTGTCTTATGTAAGCATCCAAACATAACATATTATGCTATTGTCATCTCTACCTTCTTGCCCTTTGTTCTGTTGTCTGTGCCCAATAATGTTTGTTGCTACCATGTTGTTGTCATGTTATGTTGCTACCATGCTGTGTTGTCATGTGTTGCTGCCTTGCTATGTTGTTGTCTTAGCTATCTCTTTTGGTAGTGTTGTTTTGTCTCTCTTGTCGTGATGAGTGTTTGATCCTATATTTATATTTTATTTATTTTTGTTTATTTTTATTTTTAATCCCAGCCCCCGTCCCCGCAGGAGGTCTTTTACCTTTTGGTAGGCCATCATTGTAAATAAGAATTTGTTCTTAACTGACTTGCCTAGTTAAATAAAGCTTAAATAAATACAAATAAATGGAGTGTCTCGGATTTACGTACAGAATAATACAAACTGTTCCGATAGCAGGTTGCTATATGGGTACACAGACAACACTTTAAAAAGAAAATGACATTGGAGAATTTGCTGATTAGATAGTGAAAAAACACACCAATCTCTTTCATAATTTTTTAAAAACAATCTATTTCATAATTTTGATAAACAATAAAAGCTAATCCACCAACATTTGTGAAAATTGATATATAGCGTTTTGGAGTGAAACTCTTCAAATCTATTATAACAGAGCACTCAAGTCCTGTGATCTGAAGTCCTGTTCTCCCCACAGTTTCACAGTAGTGAGATTAAGTGGGGCTGAAGAGAGTGAGTTGAAGAACAGGACAAGAGAGCAGCGTGAAAATGTAATCTGCACAGTCAAATTGATGGTGCTCCCTGGACGGCATGGTGAGGGCATCACTATTAACAGATTTCTCCATTGTGGCTCCATGTCAGGAGAGTTGCACTGGGTAATGTGGAGGAGACTGTGGCTACGTCCAAATGGTACTCTATTCCAGATATTCCCAAACTTTTTCTCTAGGGGCCAACCTTCCAGTATTGGGGAACATCCAGCGCCCCCCTGCTGATGTGGCCACGTCTATTTCTATCGGCACAAGCACTGTTCATGACACAGACTTGTTTGGTGGAGAGAGTTTGGGTCCCACTGCCTTATTCCAGCAGAACCTATGGGCCCTTTATAGTGAATAGGGTGCCTTTTGCAGTGCAGCCAAAAGTGTCATATGGCCATCCTCCCTACCATTCATATGACCAGAGCATTGTGTCTTCACTGCAAAAAGTGTAATCTAAGCAAGCCTAAAGGATCTTATACTGAGTACTAATTCACTTAAAATGAGCATTTTGTCTTGTTTTTTAAATTAAATTATCTAACGTCATTGGCAGATCATTTTGCTTATTCAAATATATTTCTCTGTATATTTTACCTTAATACGATTTAGGCTTGCTTCAATTTTTAGTTTTGCAGTGTTTGCCTTGCAGGAGGGACAGCATACTGAACCATTTGCACCAAGCAGCATCACTGGCATTATAGGCCTAAGATGGCTTTAATTAACCTTTTATTATAGCATTGATAAGATCATTTTGATTCCTTAGTATAATAGTCTTATACACATATCCCTACATTAATGGTGCATCGTGTAAGGACAATCTGCTACATATAGCCTACATAAGACACCATACCGGCAGTTTAATGACACACTGCAATGAAAGAGAAAGAGTTTAGGTAGTAGAACTGTAATAGGAAGGTTTTTTAATAGGGAAAAAGTCTTTACAAGACAATTTAGCTACTCAGCATTCACTAAGTAGACGTGTGTGATTGATAGCATAGTCAGGGAGAAAGGCAGTTAGAAAGTTAAGTGCTGCATGCATATTTTAAGATCCCCATTGTCTAATTACACTTAATAACTGTGATTAAGAATTTAAGGACACAAAGTTCACAGTAGTCAGTCCAAGACTGAAATGGTAGCTGTCAATTCAGCAGTAACATTTAGGAAGATGTTCAACCCACATTATGCTTATGGATTTTGAGGTGAACCCATGGCATATTGTGTAGTTAGGAGAAATCTAATGGGTACATTGGACCAACTCATTCGGGCCCATTCATTTCAAGGGAGAGTACAACCCAGATATACATCATACACCCCAGTCATAGAAATCTGAGACCTGTACCAGGAGGAGTCTCAGAGGTGAATACTAACTTCCACTTAAGTCAAATTTTTATTGACATCATTGTGACATCAAGTAGAAGTTTGGATTTGCCCCCAAGTCTACTCAATGATGTCCCTCAATATTAAAAGGGATTGAATGGTGGACCTGTACCTGGTTTGTAGCTCACAGGTCACAATCGGCATTGGAGGACCCTGCCATTCTGATAGCTAGTGCATATAGACAACAGGGACCTGAAACAACACCATTTGTTGAGGCAGATGTCTGTAAGGAGGCCTTATGGTACCCTTCTGAGGTAACGTCTTCTACCACGAATGAATCACAGCTGGATTGTAAACTGTCAAAACATATTGATACAACAGTAGCTAAGATTGGGAGAAGTCTGTCCATAATAAAGTGCTGCTCTGCCTTCTTAACAACACTATTAACAAGGCAGGTCCTACAGGCCCTAGTGTTGTTGCACCTAGACTACTGTTCAGTAGTGTGGTCAGGTGCCACAAAGAGGGAAAATCCTGCGGTTGGCTCTGAACAGGGCAGCACGGATGGCCCTTAAAAGTACACAGAGAGCTTACATTAATGACATGCATGTCATTCTCTCATGGCTCAAAGTGGAAGAGAGATTGACTTCATCACTACTTGTTTTTGTAAGAGGTGTTGACAAGCTGAATGTACCGAGCTGTCTGTTTAAAATACTAGCACACCCATGCATAACCCACAAGACATGCCACCAGAGGTCTCTTCACAGTCCCCAAGTCCAGAACAGACTATGGGAGGCGCACAGTACTACATAGAGCCATGACTACATGGAACTCTATTCCACATCAGGTAACTTATGCAAGCAGTAGAATCAGATAAAAAAAAACTGGTAAAAATACACCTTATGTAACAACGGGGACTGTGAAGAGACACACTCAAAAGGTACAGACACATGCATAAGCATACATTGTCATATTGTTGTATGCTGGTACTAAACATTTTGAATTGTAGATTCTATGTAGTGGTGTAATAATGGGAATCCCTAATACAAATACAAAACATATTTTAAAGGGTGTCTTGTAAAATGCTATATTTGTTGCACCCATGCGTGAGAATGCTGTAACCCTGAAGAATACGGTATTATACTTAATTTTAGAAATTTTACCAACTTTGTCCTGAAACTCTACAGAAACTCACTGGCCAGTTACTGCCAGAAAGGTACTGCAATTTTGAATACAGTACCATATTGCATTTTTGGAGTGCCAAAAACATTTTGAACACTAGTGTGTCCATGATATTGTTGTTTCTCACTCAAATTGCATATTTTGAGGTGGGTCTTGTAAGAGGCTATATTTTTTGCACCTGTTAGTGAGAAAGCTGTACCGATTATAATGATGTGTGGTACTAGTTCCCTGACAACAACTTTACAGGGAACAGATCAGAGTGGTTGCAAGTCGCAAACCCTTAATGGCTGTCCATGACTCTGGTTTTCTCTCATTACCCACAATCCTGTGTGGTGATAATTTTCTGGGGTTGTGTCCTTTTCTTTTCTCTCAGTCTTGTATTTTATTTTCTATCAACGGATCAGGGGCGTAACAGTGCAGACTGCAGACTGTTACATCTTAGATCCAAGATGGCGTAACAGTGCAGACGTGTTTTTGTTCGTCCCGTCTCGTGTCCCGTGTAAATAGTTTGTAATAGTTTGTAATTTGTCTTTCCATACATTTTTTATTTGTTCCCGATTTACCTCTCCTGCAAGCCACCTTACCCAATGTGAAACGGATCAAATATCGGATCAAATATCTGTGCTTTTCCATTATTTAACTGAACCGCAGTCAAAAGTTAGCCTGCTAGCTAGCTTGCTAACTAGCCATCGCTAACCACTGCTAGCGGTCCTCACCACCGCTCTGCCTGCTCAGCCAGCTTTTAGTTCGGACAATATTGGCCAGTCTGCTCAGCGCGCTACCAACCCAGCGCTTATCGGACTGCGTTCCCTTCCACTTCACCGGATTTCCACTGAAATTACAGGACCACCACACCGGATCATCACAGCTAGCTAGCTGTATTCGAGTGACCGACGTTTTTAGCTAACCTCCATTGTTTACATGCTACCTATGCTAGCGTGAGCTAGGCTCATCTCCCGGACAGCCGACGTGTGCTAGCTACTCTCCCGGGCTCCAGTACCTTGTCAACCTACCTGGACCTTCTACTGTCAACACGGAGCCCCACCGAGCCACCGCGACTGGTCTGCCGACGTAATTGTCCGACGTGGTCTCAACAGGGTTCTCCTCTGCGACGTCGCCGAAGATCCATCTGCTAGCCCCGGCCTGCTAGCACTCTGAACGCTGTGCCTCCTCGCTCGCCTAGTGCAGCGCCCACTGAACTGCTCCCTGGCTCACCTCTTTGCTGCTCATCGGATCCTATGATTGCTCAGCTTCACAGCTGATGCCTGCAGGACTGTTTGGTTATATGGTATTTCTTTCTGTTTAACTACCAGGCCACAGGTCCTGTGTGTAGCACATCACTTTTTCTAACTGACCCTCTTTGTCCATTCATCGCCATTACCCGTCGTTGTCTTAGCCCTCTTAATTAACTGTTATTTTTTATATTTTTGCCCCTTTCTTATTTCAATATGCCTTGTCTTTTGCTGTTCAGGCTAGCTATTATTGTTTTATTTCACTGTAGAGCCCCCAGTCCTGCTCAACTGGCCTCTGATAGCTCCTTTGTCCCTCCCCCCACACATGCGGAGACCTCACCTGGCTTAACTGGTGTCTCCAGAGATGCTACCTCCCTAGGTTTACCTCCACTGAACTCACATCCTACTATACCCTTGTCTATACATTATGCCCTCAATCTATTCCACCACGCCCAGAAATCTGCTCCTTTTATTCCATGTACCCAACGTACTAGACGTCCAGTTCTTAAAGCCCTTAGCCGAATACTGCTTCTATTACTCCTCTGTTCCTCTGGTGATGTAGAGGTAAACCCAGGTCCTGTAGCTCCCAGTACTACACCTATTCCCCAGGCGCTCTCATTTGTTGATTTCTGTAACCGTAAAAGCCTTGGTTTCATGCATGTTAACATTAGAAGCCTCCTCCCTAAGTTTGATTTATTCACTGCTTTAGCACACTCCGCCAACCCGGATGTCCTAGCTGTGTCTGAATCCTGGCTTAGGAAGGCCACCAAAAATTCGGAAATTTCCATCCCCAACTACAACATTTCCCGTCAAGATAGAACTGCCAAAGGTGGCGGAGTTGCAATCTACTGCAGAGATAACCTGCAGAGTTCTGTCATACTGTCCAGGTCTGTGCCCAAACAGTTTGAGCTTCTACTCTTAAAAATCCACCTTTCCAGAAATAAGTCTCTCACTGTTGCCGCCTGTTACAGACCCCCCTCAGCCCCCAGCTGTGCCCTGGACTCCATATGTGAATTGATTGCCCCCCATCTATCTTCAGAGTTTGTACTGTTAGGTGACTTAAACTGGGATATGCTTAACACCCCGGCTGTCCTTCAATCTAAGATAGATGCCCTCAATCAAACACAAATTATCAAGGAACCCACCAGGTACAACCCAATATCCGTAAACATGGGTACCATTATTGATATCATCCTGACTAACTTGCCCTCCAAATACACCTCCTCTGTTTTCAACCAGGATCTCAGCGACCACTGCCTCATCGCCTGCGTTCGCAATGGGTCAGCGGTCAAACGACCACCCCTTATCACTGTCAAACGCTCCCTAAAACACTTTTGCGAGCAGGTCTTTCTATTCGACCTGGCCCAGGTATCCTGGAAGGATATTGACCTCATCCCGTCAGTAGAGGACGCCTGGTTGTTCTTTAAAAGTGCTTTCCTCACCATCCTAAATAAGCATGCCCCTTTCAAAAAATGTAGAACTAAGAATAGATATAGCCCTTGGTTCACCCCAGACTTGACTGCACTAGACCAACACAAAAACATCCTGTGGCGCACTGCATTAGCATCGAATAGCCCCCCGCGATATGCAGCTATTCAGGGAAGTCAGGAACAAGTACACACAGTCAGTTAGAAAAGCAAAGGCCAGCTTTTTCAAACAGAAATTTGCTTCCTGTAGTACTAACTCCAAAAAGTTCTGGGACTGTAAAGTCCATGGAGAATAAGAGAACCTCCTCCCAGTTGCCCACTGCATTGAGGCTCGGAAACACTTACCACCGATAAATCCACGATTATCGAAAATTACAATAAGCATTTTGCTATGGCTGGCCATGCTTTCCACCTGGCTACCCCTACCCCAGCCAACAGCTCTGTACCCCCGGCAGCTACTTGCCCAAGCCCCCCCCCCGCTTCTCCTTCACCCAAATCCAGACGGCTGATGTTCTGAAAGAGCTGCTAAGTCCATTACTTCCTCTGATCGCTCCTCCCTGCCCCTTACTGCCCGACTCCTCTGACTTGCTCATTAGCGACCAAGATCCACCCCGCTTAGCCCTCCCTGCCCCTGATCCCGCACAGCAGCAGACCAGCCAGCCTCAGTTCAGACCCCTCGGACCCTCCGAACTGCCTTCACCCCTCCCAGCATCCCCCATTCCATCACCAAGACAGTACATGGTTTCACCAGGCAGTCAGTGGGGAGGCCAGGTGGTTCTGGGCCCTGCTCTCTCTGTCTTCCAGCATCCAGCCTTGCCGCCGCATCGCTCCTCCTCCAACACAAGCCCAGGCCGATGGACATACCCTCCTTTTCCCCCTTCCTTCATCTACACGTATCCCTCTCACCGGTAAAGCCTACCTCAAATTGTTTTTAAATGGCCCAAACAACAATGCATTTGCAGGGCAATTCAAGCAAAGACAATATGAGGCGATAATGTATTGGGTCTACAGCTTACTGCACAAACCTCATTGCTACAGTACTGTTTTTTTTGCATGTGCTTACGTTTTTTAAGTCATGTTAAAAAGAAATCAGAGCACTTCATCACTACTTGACCACTGCTTTAGACCTACTGCCAGAGCGAGCAGGCCACAGGGGAGTACCATCACTGACCTTCAGGTCTTGTCCTTCCAGGTGGCTGCTCGCTCCTCAGGTTGTCCTTCTTCCCCTCTGCAGGTCCAACACCAGTCTCGGTTCCAGCACCAGACCTAGTTCCAGATCTAGACCCAGTCACAGCACCAGAACACCAGAAGAGGTGCAGAGAAGGGACTAAACACCAGACCTTCACCTGGAGCGAGCAGACAACAGGGCAGTGCATCATTTGACTTCTGGGTCTAGGGCTGCCTTATGTGTCTGCCTGCTCCTCAGTTGTCCTTCCTCCTCTCTACAGATCCACCACCAGTCCCAGCACTAATCCAGATCCAGGTTACCAGCACCCTCCCCAGCACCCTCCCCAGCACTAGACAATGCGTGGAACAGGGACCAAATATCACACCTGGAGAAAGCAGGCCACAGGGAAGTACCACCATTGGCCTCTGGGTCTAGGGCTCCCTTGTGTGTCTGCTTGCTCTACAGGTTGTCCTTCCTCCCCTCTACAGATCCCGACCCAGGACCTGCAGCAGCCCCAGTTCCTGGTTCCTTTTTTTTCCCCCAGTACCATACTGGGCTCCAACCCTTGGCCTCCAGGTTTTCCCAATCCAAGCCACAACACAGCATTAACCCTGGACACAGCACCGACCAAGCCAATTCCTTTCAGCAACTGCCATCCCAGTTTTTTATGGTTCGGGCTAGGCCCTTTAGTTCCAGTAAAGGTAAATCTTAACGCTACAGCATACAATTACATTCTATAGTGAACAAAAAGATAAACGCAACATGCAACAATTTCAATGTTTTACTGAGTTACATTTCATATAAGGAAATTAGCCAATTGAAATACATTTATTATGCCCTACTCTATGAATTTCACAATTACTGGGCCTGAGGGCAAATTTGTGCACAACAAATTTGTGCACAAATTTTGAGAGGAATAAACGTTTTGTGTGTATGGACAATGGATCTTTTATTTCAGCTAATGAAACATTGGACCAACACTTTACATGTGCGTTTATATTTTTCTTCAGTATAGATGATTCTGTGCTTCCAACTTTATAGCAACAGTTTGGGGAAGGCCATTTCCTGTTTCAGCATGACAATGCCCCCGTGCGCAAAGCGAGGTCCATACACAAATGGACCGGTCTGCATAGCCCTGACCTCAACCCCATCGAACACCTTTGGGATGAATTGGAACGCCGACTGCGAGCCAGGCCTAATCGCCCAATATCAGTGCCTGACCTCACTAATGCTCTTATGGCTGAATGGAAGCAAGTCCCTGCAGCAATGTTCCAACATCTAGTGGAAAGCCTTCCCAGAAGAGTGGGGGGACCAACTCCATATTAATGCCCATGATTATAGCAGCAAAGATGGATAACCTTAAAATGTATTACAGTAGCTATACTGTAAAATAAATCACAATAACTTACTGTCCAATTGCTGCCAGTAAGTTACTGTAAATGTCACAGGGAATGTTTTACAGTGTAGTGCACACCAATAGATTAGCTAGTTACATTAAAATGTGTCACAGTTATAGGAGAAACCTCAATGGGGACAATAAATGGTTGTTCCACTTTATTCCCTGAGCAAAATACTATCAGTAGGGATGCAATGCAGTCGCTATTATTCCCCTCTGACAGACACGTGTCAAAATGTCTTGGATGCAGCCGCATTCCTTCACATAGGTGAGATTAAGAGGCTGGATATCAATATAACAGCCTCTCTAGGAAGAAATCCCTGAGGTAAAAGAACATTCCCCAGACCATTCTCAGCTGGCAAAAATCTCCCACTTTGATAAGCTATCATGAGCTGGTTTTGCTCTCCACCAGTGTCTAATGCGCCTGCCCCACTCCCTGACTGCTCCACTCCTCCACTCTTCATTCCACGCTTCATTGAGGAATTGCAGCATCAATACTGTTTCCTCTCCTACAGTACCTCTCCTCCCTCCTTTAGTCTGAGTTTGAGACAAAGCGTGTTGTTGCAGGAAATCGATAGTGAATTCCAACTGAAATTGAAAATTGAAAACAACTCTGAACTCATCCAAAGAATTTAGAGCTAGGGATGTTTTCTCACTTTAGTTCTGGAGCCTGTGTGTGTCATGTAAAGCGGTGTTTTACTAGTGTCTCTATTTTCTTCAATAGCAGCCGGTCACAAAATAGGTTTCTTGTAGGTAATATTGAGAGTTTATAAAATATACATCCAGTGCGGAAGTATTGGTTTCTAAATGGCCATGATATCCAATACTTTGAAGAGAGAAACAAATGTAGCAGAGTTAGATAAGAGTGCTCACTCCTGAGCAAAACAAGATCAAGATACCCTGCTGAAAAAAAAACACTGAGCCCAGCTTTCTCTGTGTAATGGACACTGATCACCAGCATATAATCACATAATGCTGGTTTGCAAAGTAGTGTTTAAGTAGTGTGTAATCCAACCTATTGGAATTCCAATCATCTGCATTCAAGATAAAATAGATAATATAATGAGACTACCTAAACCATATAAACTGGAACAACCATTTTACTAACGGGTAAATAAAATAATACATTCAAATTACATATTGGATTAGTTTAGAAACATTTATGTTATTTATCTTTGTGTAGCATAATGTACATTCATTTATTAATTAAACCATCAATGTACATGCAAAAACACAGATATTGAAACAAACAATTGTAAAAATCTAACTGCAATAGAGCCTGCTGGGAAATAGGAAAATGATGTGGTTTTGCAGACCAGCTTGACCAGTTAGACCAGGGCTCTCCAACCATGTTCTTGGAGCACTACCCTCCTGTAGGTTTTCGCTCCAACCCCAGTTGGAACGAACCTGATACAGTTTATCAACCAGCTAATTATTAGAATCAGGTGTTCTTGATTAGGATGGAGTGAAAACCTACAGGATGGTAACTCTGCGGGAACAGGGTTGGATAGCCCTGCTCTAACGGCTAATTATGGCCATTACATGACCGGGTTTTAAACACGTTGGCAGGCAATAAATTATGATATATTATTGAAAATTCAAGTTCCAGTCAGGAGAAGTGATCCAATAATCACGAAAGGGTGATGCAGAGATTGAATAGGTGCTTGAATAGTCATTCCAATGAATGGGTTAGTTGCATATCAGGAAGGGTTCTTTACTGCTGTGATGGTGATGAAAAACCATCCTGTTCTTTCCCTCTCCACCATGTTTTACTTGTATGCCATGAAATGCTACAATGTTCAAAAGTTTCTCAAATTTTACAGTACACGACAGACTACTGGTTTCAGTGAAAGGAAGGTAAAAAAACATGTTGCTGAATGAAGGTGTTATTGCACTAAACGGACAGTATGCTGCTGAATATGCCTGGCTTGGGATTTGAGCTCTCAACGTCTTGGTTGCTAATGACCTGAATTTTCTGCTACACCAGAGGCTTGATGGAGATTGGCCACAGATTTAATGGCAAGAATACAGTTCTGCACTTTAATAAAAGTTGCCCAGAATCGAGTCAATAATGGTCTGATTATCTGACAACATCAATGTAAAAATAGCGGTGCTCAGGGACACTTGCCGAAAAGGGTGCGTAAATGCTTTGTAGTTCTTTTGGGTGGAAGTGCATTAATGTTTCAACAGTGCCACCAGGTATGTATTGCCAAGATCATACTACCACACATTCTAAATATTAGGGTGTGGTTGGGGGAAAGTGTTGTTCCTTGGGGTACGAAAATGTCCAAGGTACACATAAAGTACCTTCAGAAGTACACATGGTACTGGTTGGTTCCTTTTAGGGTACATGTGCTGATGATCTTGTATAATGGTAAACTTTTTAAGGTACAATCATCACTGCGCTTTGAAATGAAGGTGGGGGCAATGTACCGGTGGGGCTCATTAGGGTACTTGGGGGAGTGGTCTAACATTTGTGTATTTGTGACAACAGTCAGTGGAAGAGTTGTACCAGTTTAAGTGGTTTATGGTTATCTTCTTGTTGTCTAAGGCTGACTTTCTTTGAACACAGGTGCTTCTGCAATTGGTTTAAGTGCATGTGGCATTAATTTGCTGTACTGCTCTGAGGTTACTATAATTTATTTGATTTAGCTAAGCAAGTCAGTTAAGAACAAATTCTTATTTACAATGATGGCCTACACCTGCCAAACTTGGATGATGCTGGGCCAATTGTTTACTGCCCTATGGGACTCCCAATCACAGCCGGTTGTGATACAGCCTGGTAGTTACAGGTAGTAACAGTAGTAAGTTATTGAAGTTTAGTTTCCTGGAAGTTGCTGTGAATTTTGTGATACCGAACTGGGAATGTAATTGTTAGTAACTTGCAACTAACTGCCTGTAGATCACACAACTTTAATGATTATGCAAAGCTTATAACATGATGGTAACTGATGATAAGATGATAACTATTAAGATGATAATAGCCTGACCATCTAGGTCATCAACGCTGGGACAGAGAGAATGAAAAACAGCTTCTATCTCAAGGCCATCAGACTGTTAAATAGCCATCACTATCCGGCATCCACTTAGTACCTTGCCCTCAGTACACTGTCCCTAGCCGGCTAACACCCGGTTACTCAACCCTGCACCTTGGAGGCTGCTGACCTATGTACATAGACATGGAATCACTGGTCACTTTAATAATGCTTACATACTGTTTTACTATGTATATACTGTATTCTATTCTACTGTATTTTAGTCAATGCCACTCTGACATTGCTCGTCCTAATATTTATATATTATATACTTTTACTTTTAGATTTGTGTGTATTGTTAGATACTACTGTACTGTTGTAGCTAGGAACATAAGCATTTCACTACACCTGCAATAATATCTGCTAAATATTTGTGTGACCAATAAAATGAAATTTGATTTAATTGATTTGATAAAACCACTTAAACTGGTACAACACTTCTACTAATGGTTGGCACAAACAGAAACCATCCACCCAAATATCCTAATGAGCCCCACTAGCACATTGCATCCTACTACATGTCAAAGTGCTTGTGAAAGCCGGTAACTTACTGTCACATTACAGGTCAATTTTAACAGTGTGCCATAAGCCATCCTACAAGTATAACTGTAGAACCTGTTAATGGTTCTGAATGGAACCAGAGGTTTCTTCATGAGAGGGTTCTAAATGGAACTCAGGGACAAATCAAAGGGTTCTACGTGACACCCAAAAGGGTTCCCCTATAGGGACAAATGACAGAATGTCATTAAGAAACGCATGGCTATTTTTGCAACTTTTTCAATTCATAGTCACACACCTCATGTAGCCTAGCCCATAGGCCTATATATTTTGATACGGTTTGTATCACAACTAAAGTGGCCAAATATCTTCGTAAAATTATGCACATTAATCAAGTTTACAATGGGTTTAGAGCCTAACTGGCATGCATACGCAGCACGTGAATTTCAAGCTTGGGGAAGATAATTTTCACCATAAAAATGCACCTTTATAATAACATAATTACATGCCTAATTGCATTTGCGGTCACTTTTAGAATGGTGTTTTCCCATTTTCATAGCCTACTGCCATGTGTGCATTGTTGCGCTTATAATGTGAAGAAATAGCCTAATAGTTTATCAACATTTTAAGCTAAACGTTCTGATCTGTTGTGTCAGCCTCATTGATTAAAAAAGTTTTTTTGATGCTATTGGTTGTATTAATTTGGGATCTATTGCATCCCACAACTGTCCCAGATTAGGTTTGGGATATTTATTTCTGTCACAGTGTCATGCCTGCTCCTGCTCTCCCTCTCTGGCACTCGAGGGCGCCAGGCTGTCCTTCATTACACACACCCGTCACCATCATTACGCACAGCAGCGCTCTTTGAACTCACCCGGACTCCTTCACTTTGTTGATTGCCCCCTGTATATCTGTCTGCTCCTCTGTTTGTTCCCCGTGGCTGCATTGATTGTTATTATATGTTCATGTTCAGATGCTGTTCCTATTTCGTTTCATGTCCAGTATTCATTAAATGTTCACTCCCTGTACCTACTTCTCATCACAAGCATCGTTCCTTACAGAATGCAGCCACCAGCATATGAAGCATCAGGGAGGTTTTTGTTTTGTTGGTGACGTCAGATCTGGGTGCCGCTGCTGATGCTGGCTCGAGAGGTTTCCTTGCCTCGGTTGGCTCGGCAGGCTCCCATCCCGTGTCATGATTCAGCCGGCTCGTCGGGCTCCTACTCCTCAGCTGGCCCATGGGTTTTTGTTATGTTGGTTACGTCGGATCTGTGTGCCGCCATCGATGGAACCGGGGGGTGCCTGACATGGCTCGTCGTGCTTCCACGACCTAGCTGGCTCAAGAGGTTTCCTTGCCTCGGTTGGCTTGGCAGGCTCCCATCCCACGTCATGCTTCAGCCGGCTCATCGAGGCTCCTACGCCTCAGCCGGCCCATCAGGCTTCCACACTTCAGCCGGCTCGTCAAGCTCCCATACCTCAGCGGGATCATCAGGCTTTCACTCTGTAGCCAGATCGTCAGGCTCCCACGCCTCAGCCGGCTCGATAGGCTCCAACGCCTGTCGCTTCATCGGGCTTCTACGCCCCAACCGGCTTGTCCAGCACCCATGCCTCGGACGGCCCGTCAGGCGCCCCTAGAGGGGGGGGTACTGTCACGCCTGCTCCCGCTCTCCCTCTCTGGCGCTCAAGGGCGCCAGGCTGCCCTTCATTACACACACCCGTCACCATCATTACACGCAGCAGCGCTCATTGGATTCACCCGGACTCCTTCACTTTGTTGATTGCCCCCTGTATATCTGTCTGCTCCTCTGTTTGTTCCCCGTGGCTGCATTGATTGTTATTATATGTTCATGTCCAGACGCTGTTCCTGTTTCGTTTCATGTCAGGTATTAATTAAATGTTCACGCCCTGTACCTGCTACTCATCACCAGCATTGTTCCTTGGACACAGAATAGTATAGGTAAACTTTTGTACTATGGGGCATAGTAGATTGATATAGGCTAGTGCTTTTGCTGTTTGTTCGGCCTACTCATCTTGTTGGGTGGCAAAAACTAAATGTGGACAGTTCTTTCAATATCTTCAATAAGCGCCTCGGAAGTGGATCTGTCTGTCTTCACGTGTAGCCTGTAAGAAAGACCTGATCACATTTAGGAGAGTCATTTGACTGAGAGGTGCTGAGAGGTGCAAAAACACAACAAAGGCTGGTCTGCGAAAACATGAAGGCTGGTCACGAGCGACAACACAACAAAGGCTGGTCTGCTAGCGATAGATAGATAGATTAGATACTTTATTGATCCCCGAGGGGAAATTTCACCATCAAGCAGCTATGGAAAAATTCCAGAACGAAAATACACAAAAGACAGATACACGATACATGATACATAGAGCGGCAGTATGAAAAAGTATAAAAATACAACAAGTCTGGAGTGCAAAAAGCTATAAAAAGACATTGCATAGTATGGGTGAATGGCTGAATATGTACACATGTATACATTGTTACAGAGTGTTAGGTGAAAAAAATTATAACAATATTGCAAGTTGATATAGACAAATAAGGTTAACTATACTATACAGGTCAATGGCAGCTAAATGTACGTATGATATAAGTGAGGGTAATAATAGTTTACTTAATATACAGTCTGGTTAAATGAACAGGTAAGTTAATATTTTGCATGGTTAAATTAACTGTACAGGTAAATGTACAGTTAAATAACAGGTAAGTTAATATTTGCATGATTACATTAATTGTACAGGTAAATGACAGGAAGAGATACTTAAATAGCTAAATGTGGGTATGATATAATTTAGGGTAATAATAACATTTACCTTTAAATACAGTCCTTAGTGCAGGGTTTAATTACAGATAAATGCACGTATTGCACATTCGATATACTAAACGCAATGAAAAAAGATACAACTGAAAGGATACTAAAATGCATTCCTGAGTGAATGACTACGTAAGTTCAGTCCAAAAATGACTATATTGCATGTGATATGATATAACAACTGTACATCTATATGTACAGTGGGGAGAACAAGTATTTGATACACTGCCGATTTTGCAGGTTTTCCTACTTACAAAGCATGTAGAGGTCTGTAATTTTTATCATAGGTACACTTAAACTGTGAGAGACGGAATCTAAAACAAAAATGATTTTTAAATAATTAATTTGCATTTTATTGCATGACATAAGTATTTGATCACCTACCAACCAGTAAGAATTCCGGCTCTCACAGACCTGTTAGTTTTTCTTTAAGAAGCCCTCCTGTTCTCCACTCATTACCTGTATTAACTGCACCTGTTTGAACTCGTTACCTGTATAAAAGACACCTGTCCACACACTCAATCATACAGACTCCAACCTCTCCACTATGGCCAAGACCAGAGAGCTGTGTAAGGACATCAGGGATAAAATTGTAGACCTGCACAAGGCTGGGATGGGCTACAGGACAATAGGCAAGCAGCTTGGTGAGAAGGAAACAACTGTTGGCGCAATTATTAGAAAATGGAAGAAGTTCAAGATGACGGTCAATCTCCCTCGGTCTGGGGCACCATGCAAGATCTCACCTCGTGGGGCATCAATGATCATGAGGAAGGTGAGGGATCAGCCCAAAACTACATGGCAGGACATGGTCAATGACCTGAAGAGAGCTGGGACCACAGTCTCAAAGAAAACCATTAGTAACACACTACGCCGTCATGGATTAAAATCCTGCAGCGCACGCAAGGTCCCCCTGCTCAAGCCAGCGCATGTCCAGGCCCGTGTGAGGTTTGCCAATGACCATCTGGATAATCCAGAGGAGGAATGGGAGAAGGTCATGCGGTCTGATGAGACAAAAATAGAGCTTTTTGGTCTAAACTCCACTCGCCGTGTTTGGAGGAAGAAGAAGGATGAGTACAACCCCAAGAACACCATCCCAACCGTGAAGCATGGAGGTGGAAACATAATTCTTTGGGGATGCTTTTCTGCAAAGGGGACGACTGCACCGTATTTTGGGGAGGATGGATGGGGCCATGTATCGCGAGATTTTGGCCAACAACCTCCGTCCCTCAGTAAGAGCATTGAAGATGGGTCGTGGCTGGGTCTTCCAGCATGACAACGACCCGAAACACACAGCCAGGGCAACTAAGGAGTGGCTCTGTAAGAAGCATCTCAAGGTCCTGGAGTGGCCTAGCCAGTCTCCAGACCTGAACCCAATAGAAAATCTTTGGTGGGAGCTGAAAGTCCGTATTGCCCAGCGACAGCCCCGAAACCTGAAGGATCTGGAGAAGGTCTGTATGGAGGAGTGGGCCAAAATCCCTGCTGCAGTGTGTGCAAACCTGGTCAAGAACTACAGGAAACATATGATCTCTGTAATTGCAAATAAAGGTTTCTGTACCAAATATTAAGTTCTGCTTTTCTGATGTATCAAATACTTATGTCATGCAATAAAATGCAAACGAATTACTTAAAAATCATACAATGTGATTTTCTGGATTTTTCCGTCACTCACAGTTGAAGAGTACCTATGATACAAATTACAGACTTCTACATGCTTTGTAAGTGGGAAAACCTGCAAAATCGGCAGTGTATCAAATACTTCTTCTCCCCACTGTATATACAGTTCTGAAAGAATAAGTCCGGAGTGAATGAGTGATTACAGACCATAGTTACTCACGGATGGATGCCTAATTGTTAAACTAGGTCCTAACAGCAGTTCCAGGTCTATGTTGCCGACGGCACGGCACCCCGGTGAGGTATTAAATAGTCTAATAGCCACCGGCAAGAAGGACCTCCTGTAGCGCTCTCTGGCAAATTGTGGTAGGATCAGTCTGTGACTGAAAGTGCTCCTCTGCATCATAACCATGGCATGCAGAGGGTGGGTGACGTTGTCCATGATGGCCAGCAGTTTGGCCAGGATCCGTCTCTCCGCCACCTCCTCTAGAATGTCAAGGCTAATCCCCAAAACAGAGCTAGCCTTCCTGATCAGCTTATTTACCCGAGAAGCATCACCGGCCTTTATGTTGGCGCCCCAGCACACCACTGCAAAAAAGACCACAGACTGGTAGAAAGTATGCAGTAGTTTACTGCACACATTGAAGGACCTGAGCCTCTTCAGAAAGTAGAGTCGGCTCTGGCCCTTTTTGTACAGAGTCCCGGTGTTACCAGTCCATTCCAGCCTGTTGTCCATATGGATTCCCAGGAACATGTATGACCCAACCATTTCAACATCCATCCCCTGTATAGGGACTAAAGTCAGTTGGGCCTTGGTTCTCCTGAAGTCCACCACCATCTCCTTTGTTTTGCTGATGTTGAGCTGAAGGTGGTTCTGTTCACACCACAAAACAAAGTCATTGATTGTGCTCCTGTACTCCTCCTCCTGCCCACCCCTCCTGCCCACCCCTGATGCACCCTACAATTACAGAGTAATCCGAGAACGTCTGTAGGTGGCATGTTTCAGAGTTATATATGAAGTCCGAGGTGTAGGACCGTTCCCTGGGGGGCCCCTGTGTTGCTCACTGCCCGTTCTGACACACAGCTCTGTAGCCGCACAAATTGTGGCCTACCGGTCAGGTAGTCCGTAACCCAGAAGACTAAGGGTGTTTCGACTTTCATTCTCTTCATCTTCTCACCCAATAGCAGGGGCTAAATGGTGTTGAAGGCACTGGAGAAGTCAAAAAACATAACCCTCACAGTGCAACCTGCGTTGTCCAGGTGAGAGTAGGCCCTCTGCAGTTGCGCTGGTATGCGAACTGCTGGCGGTCCATTGATGTACACACCAGGGGTCTGAGGTGAAGGAGGACTAACCTTTCCAGGTTAGTCAGCTAGACCATGCTGGTCAGACGAGTTTGCCCAGCTAGACCATGCTGGTCTGCCGGTAAATACCAGCTAGGCCATGCTGGTTGGTCAGCAGAACCATCTAGACCATGCTGGGTAGACCAGCTTGACCATCATCTTACCAGCACTGACCAGCATAGACCAACATGGGCCAGCGTAGACGAGCATGGACCTGCTTGAAATGTATGCTGGTCTATGCTGTTTTTTTTATTAGGGTAATCAAATACTTTGGAGATCAGGAGGGCTAGATTGTTGTCTTCATGAACCATCGGCGTGTATCCATTTGGTAGGCCTGCACAGCAAATTGCCCAGTATTAAGTCAAAAATCATATTATTTGACATGCTAAGGACATTTTTACTCCTGAACTTATTTAGGCTTGCCATAACAAAGACAGTTCAGCTTTTTATTTATAATACATTTGTAAAAATAAAAATAAATATAATTCCATTTTGACATTATGGGGAATTGTGTGTAGGCCAGTGACAAAAAATATTTTATTCAATACATTTTTGTTTCAGGCTGTAACAACAAAATGTGGTATAAGTAAAAGGGTGAACTGTGATAATTACAACACACATATGTGTGTGTGTGTGTGTGTGTGTGTGGGTGTGCACACACACACACACACACACACACACACACACACACACACACACACACACACACACACACACACACACACACACACAGGTTGAATGCTGGGGCATATACTGTTTATTTACATTATATTTGAATACCTAAGAAATGATCAGTTAGACGTTTGAGATAAGTCAACCTCCACAACGACAGAAAATAAATATCCTTTTAAATTGGATACCTGAGCAAAGTCACTTCAAGGTGGGACACTGGCTGCCTATTGACTCTGTTAATTATTAATTCAGTTTCAAGCTCACGGGAGCTGCAGCATAATTTCAGAAGCAGAGATGAGAAATTATGGAAGCAGGAGGAGTAATACTCCTGTCTTTGCTTTCTGACTGTCTGCTCTGGCTGACAATATCCACAGTAAAAAGATGGAGATTACAGCCTCACCCATATAGGGTCAGAGTACTGAAGACCCCCGAGATCCACATGCTCAGTGACTCCATGGACAAAATGCCCCAAAAGTGGTTGAAAAGATAAACATTTTGATGCAACCTCAGAGTCTAGGCATACTGTAGGTTCAGGTGGACCAACCTACTATCAGAGAAAATACTGAAAGCATCTAATTACTGAAGGGATGCAGTGATGGAACTTAAAAGGGGCAATCTGGGATTGTTACATACATTTGGATTTTTGAATTAATTATATATAGCCATTGATTCTTGAAAAATATAACAATGTGCTGTAAACTTACAATGCAATTTTACAGTAAAGTATTGTATTATTACAGCACCTGTTGTGGGCGGGGAAAGAATCGCTGTCTCATTAACATATTTTGAGGCATGCCTTGTAAGAGGCTACATTTGTTGCAACTGTTAGTGAGAATGCTGTACCCCACAGAATACAGAACCATACTGTATTTTTGGAATCTAAAAACCATGTCCTTTCAATCTACAGTAATTTACTGTAACAACAAATATTCAATGTTGAGATGTAATATATAATTACATATTCACTTTTATTACAATACCATCTAACAATAAATAACTTTATTGCTGTTCTGTAGTGATGGTGAAATGAAGCTTCCTGAAGCATTGAGGTTTTTCTACCAATTGTGTCGAAAATAGGTTAATTGCTCAGTTGTGCACTGGGGCCTCCCACTCCTCTTTCTATTCTGGTTAGAGCCAGTTTGTGCTGTTCTGTGAAGGGAGTAGTACACAGCGTTGTACAAGATCTTCAGTTTATTGGCAATTTCTCGCATGGAATAGCCTTCATTTGTCAGAACAAGAACAGACTGACGAGTTTCAGAAGAAAGTTCTTTGTTTCTGGCCATTTTGAGCCTGCAATCGATCCCACAAATGCTGATGCTCCAGATACTCAACTAGTCTAAAGAAGGCCATGTTCAACCACAGCTGTTGCTGACAGGTGTATAAAATTGAGCGCACAGCCATGCAATCGCTATAACCATACACTGGCAGTAGCTCACAGAACGGGACCACTGAGTGCTGAAGCGGGTAGTCTGCAAAAATTGTCTGTCCTCTGTTACACCCCTTCAGTTGTCTGGAGGGGTGTAAAGCTTGCCGTCATTGGACTCTGGAGCAGTGGAAACGCGTTCTCTGGAGTGATGAATCACACTTTACCATCTGGCAGTCCGATGGATGAATCTGGGTTTGGGCGGATGCCCCAATGCATTGTGCCAACTGTAAAGTTTGGTGGAAGGAGGAATAATGGTCTGGGGATGTCTTTCATAGATCAGGCCCACTGTGAAGAGGTCAAGCTTATATTTTATTGGGCTACACACACACACACACACACACACACACACACACACACACTATATTGTGGCACCAGATCTATAAAGCGTTATTATTGCATTGTTTTTCTTGAGTGTATTTTTAACAAGGCTGAGATTTACTTTGAAGTCCAAAGTGTAGGAATACAGGTGAAATCAGATACTGACACAGACATGGTGGCGTAGCAGGAAGATCGGAACACTGTGAACCAAGAGGTTGTGAATTCAAATCCCAGGTACAGACATGTTGAATAATAATTATTCTAGAAAAAACGTGCCTTCAGAAAGTATTCATACCCCTTGACTTATTTCACATTTTGTTGTACAGCCCGAATTCAAAATTGATTAAATATTTTTATTAATTCACCAATCTACGCAATTCAATTTAATTTATTTTCCAGTGTTTGGAAGGTGAGGTGAAATAATTCATCATTATCCTACATTGAGTTCTGAAAATAACAAACAATCTTCTGATTCTGCCGATAAAAGATCCTGGTAATCACAGTAAATGTCCATCAATATTTTGTTTAGCGCTCAAAGGTAATTCATTGATTCTAAGGCACATACTTACTGTACTCTAAACAGATATAACAGGATGAAGACCCTGGAATTATAGTATATTGTTTTTATAGTGCTGTATTGTCTTGTAAGCAGCCACAATAATTGAAATTAGAACAACAAAGATACAGAAGTGGCATACTTCACAACAGTATTAATTCACTTCAAATACATGCAAGCAAAAACTGGAAGACCCTGGAATGATCTTGTTTTTCTTATGTTGTCTGTCTTGTTAGCCCCCACAATTACAAAATAATTTACATTAGGACAGTATACAGTAGATATTGGCATACTGCACTACAGTTTTTCATCATATCAAATAACCCAAAAATTGTATTCTGGGATAAAAGAACATTAGAATATTGAATGTCTGTATATTAAAATGTTATTATTACCTCTCCCCTTGCTCTTTTCTGGGTCTGGGATCTGAAGGTTCATTACAGGTGCACAGTCAGAGGTATGGGGAATGAAAGGCTTGATCAGCACATCAAAGTCATGCACACATTTAAATTAAGCCAAACACTGCAGAAAAATATCTTTGAGAGAAAGGAAGGTGTTTTGCTGAGAGCAAGCAACTTCAATTAATGCGACGTGCAATAACAATAAAATAGTGCTCTGTCATTGTAATCTAACCAGATATAACCAGTCTCATATAAAATAAGATAAATTCACATTTCTCTGTAGGAGTAAATGACTGGTGTCTATAGCTAGGTTTCCATCAAATTGGAGACACATTTTATGCAAATAATCTGCATAAAGAAAATATGCGTATTTTCCCACCAGTGGTGTGTTTCCTCCAAACAAACTTGTTGCGGATAAAAATCAGTGTGTGATGACATAGTGCACACAAAATGTACATTTTCGCTTAAGTTTTAATGTACTGAATAAAAGTTCAATGTATTACCATGGCATTTTCAACTCTACTGACAGGTTTGTCAGAAAAATAGTTGATAGCAAATGTGACTACTCTGATATGGCTAGTCTACATGATGAGATTATTATGGTTAAGAGCAATAGTATTTGTATTTGTCAAACGGCAGTCAAGCATCAATCATCATGTCACCAGAATCAAACTCTTGATATTTATTGGAAAGGAGCATCAAGATCACCGTGCACTTTCACAACCCTGTGAACTTCATCGCAAGTTATTTAATCTGTAGCTTAATAAACTGCATGGTTTCCCAAGTCAAAGTGGAAGGAAGGACCACACACCATATCTTCGCATGACTCCAAGTTTATTTCGATATGATTGTTATTATATCAATATTTGAGCATAAAAGGTGTTTTCACTGCCATTTCTTGCATAATTAATTTTACCGACACAAAAACAGCCCACCATGTCGAACGTACAAATTATCTGTCAGCATTTAAAAAAGTTTACTTAAACGTCATCACAGCTGTCATTATATTTTAAATACGGTATGTCTTTAAAAACTGTGTATGGAAACGTGGTTTATGATCAAGACACAAAAAAAGACAGAGAGGGAAGTTTCTCCGAAAAATCTAATGGCAATAAAATGTCAAACATATCCCTTAATTCTGTCTCTCTGCACTAGGGATATTTTGTATTAAAGCGTTCGAAAGGTAAAAAAAAGTAGTTACAGAGTAATATGATATTGAGATATAACACTTTTCCATTCAATTTGAGCATGTACTATGTGATTATATTGAGCGCAAGGCTGAACATGGTTGTATGGTCAATACATAGGACACATCGACAGGTATTACACCTTGTCGGCTCAGGTATTTGAACCAGCAACCGTTCAGTTACTGGCCTAACGCTCTAACCACTAGGCTACCTGCCACCCTTAGTTGTATCTAAGGCTGAAGTTCATGCAGCCCATACTGCAACAACAGAACCTGATGAGCAAAAGGTAGGCTTAATATTGTGTAGTTGTGGCTGCATGTATACAGTCATTCATCCAGCCCAGATATGGCAACAGAACCAGAAGGCAGACTGAGGCGCCACATGAATCTAATAGGTTGGTGACTGTCAGTAAAACAGCCCAGCCCTGTGGCACAGAGACAAGCCATACTAGACATACTGAGGTCTGACCAAGTCAGTCAGTGGAAGTCAGGATGGGAGTCAGGACACATGCTCAAGCACATCTGTTAAAGTACTCCCACCAGGGGAGGGTGCAGAGAGGGCTTCTCAGCCTGAGGTCTGCTCCCAGGGAATCACTTCCTCTTCTGGATGCTGCTGGTTGCTGCCTCCACTTCACACACTGTAGGCTAAACAGATGTTAATAGACACGACAAGGTGATGGAGCGTGGTCCAAATTTATGAGGTAGTTTGAAACTACTAGATAGATAGGATAGATAGGATAGATAGATAAGAAATGTCCCCCTCGGGGATCAATAAAGTAAGTATAATTCTACCAACTTCCGTTTTTAAGACATTTTGCTGCTGTCATACTGTGTAAGTAACTAATAACATGTTTAAAGCATAATCACTTAGTGCCTAGCTGCAAAAGCAACACACTGCTTAGTGTAAAGCTTTATTTGCACATTTCAGAGAGAACGCCTTGCATTTCGAGAATTTTAGAGTTACCACCCATGCCTGAATTTTTCACTGACAGAGACATGCTGTCAGGATTAGTGTTCAGAGATGCCTCTGGGCACCTCTATGTTTATGCCAAGTTTTGTGTTTAGAGATGTCTCTTGGCATCTTTATTGTGGCTATGTGAGCGATCCCCAATAAGAGTCTGGCATGTGCTTTATTGTTTGTGTGTGTGCGCCGTGTGGACCTATGTTGTGGTTGCTGCATTGTTCTTTGTTTGTTGTTTTTGGCTTTAATAAAATTTATGTCAACTGTCTACCGCTCTGCGCCTTGGGTCCTGTCTGATAACCGTGGCAGAATAGCCCACCACCACAGGACCATGCAGGCTGAAGCCCTGTCACTGGAGAACGATCCAGGGCAGCCGCGACATCGACAGGCTCCACGTTGGCGGGCAAAGGAGTGATCACCGGAAATGGGCCAGGGGAACCCAGGGGGGGGCTATGGGGTCTGGTGGAGGGGCGAGAGGAGCCCCTGCCACGACACTCGTGGAGGAGGAGTCGGAGGAGGACTACAAGGTGCTCCTGTCTTCCATCTCGTGGGGGTTCAAGGGGGAGCCCCTACAGTCATGGGAGCAGGAGTTTGGATAAGGACGATGAGGTGCTCCTGTTCCCCAACTCATGGAGGCTCGCGGATGAGCCCCTGCAGAGCCGGTATCTGCGGAGGAGGGAGGACGACTGGGGGAGTCTGCAACCTCCAACAGCAGAGGACCGGCGGCTCCCAGAGGGCTTTTCAACCAGCCCCTGGAGGACCAGGGGAGGTGGTGAGGGCTTGGCTGGAGCTGAGAACCTCCAGCCCGGGAGCAGGAACCAGCCAGAGGGAGGACGAGGAGTCGTTTGAGTGCCGCAGGTAGATGTGGGCAGAGCGGCTGTCGGCTCCCAGGCCGGAGCTCCAGGAGGCGGTCCCCAGCCCGGTCCCTCCAGTGGGGGAGGGACGCCGGACGTGGCACCCATGTGGACCTACGTTGCGGTTGCTGCATTGTTCTTTGTTATTTGTTTGTTGTTTTTGGCTTTAATAAAAGTTATGTCAACCGTCTACTGCTCTGCACGTTGGGTCCTGTCTCAGAACCGTGACACATGCTCGTTGAATTCTGAGATCCTGAGCTAATATATTATCATTAAAATTACATTTAAGACAATACAATACATATTTCATAAGGCTTTATTTTGAGAGCCTTATCTCTGATGTTGGTTACAAGGCGGTACTTGTATAAATTAGGTAGGAGAATATCATGTTACCAGTGGTGTATTACCATTGGTGTATTAATAATCCCGCCTCCTGAATTCAAGTATTTGACATAGGGAGGGGACCAGTAACTTTTCGGTCAAACATTATCAATGCAGAACCAACAGTCATTTTTAATACTTTGATCAGCATCCATCAAAATATCATAAAATTTCATGAAAAACATGATTTTTACTGTTCATGACCTTTAACACTTTTCCATTTCCTGCACCACAACTACTTCTCACATAGTATAGCTTCTTGTTTGGTTGAAGAAGAGCATCAGAAATCCCACTTATGGTTAACATTTACCCTTGATTATCAGCACTGTGACGTGTGAAGTGGTGGCGGCTTGGAGCTTAAAAGTAAAACCTTTATGCTAATAATGATGGAAGCTGTGTACTAAGGGGACTTGCACCTGTCAATAATATTCACACTTAGTTCCAGACCTGGCGGCCCTACTGCAGAACACAGACACGCGACCTGGCGACCTCGTTACAGAACAGATCTGTCAGAGGGAACTTAATTACCCAATGGCACTCTTTTGTGCAGAGCACGACTTTAGGCTCTCTGCTAAATGAAAATCCGCCCCACAAACATCCCTTACATATGGAATCAGAACGCGAATACACTGCAATCAGCATACACGCATCACACAGATATGAAGACTCCTTGACATCTGGTTACACGTTATATCCTGTTATATACTGAACAAAAAATGTATGCAACGTGTGAAGTGTTTCATGAGCTGAAATAAAAGATGCAAGTAATTTTCCATACACACAAAAACATATTTTTCTAAAATGTTGTGCACAAATTTGTTTACATCCCTGTTAGTGAGCATTTCTGCTTTGACAAGATAATCCATCCACCTGGCAGGTGTGGCATATCAAGAAGCTGGTTAAACAGCATGATCATTACACAGGTGCACCTTGTGCTGGGGACAATAAAAGGCAACTCTAAAATGTGCAGTTGTGTCACACAACACAATGCCACAGATGTCTCAGGTTTTGAGGGAGTGTGCAATTGGCATGCTGACTGCAAGAATGTTCACCAGAACTGTTGCCAGATAATTGAATGTTAATTTTTTTTACTATAAACCACCTTCAACGTCTTTTAGAAAACGTGTCATTACGTCCAACCGACCAACCAACTGATCATAAGCTACGGACAACGAACACAATTGCATTTAATCAATGGCAATTTAAATGCACAGAGATTCGGTGTCGAGATCCTGAGGCCCATTGTCGTGCCATTCATCCGCCACCATCACCTCATGTTTCAGAATGATAATGCACGGCCACAATCAACAGCCTGATCAACTCTATGCGAAGGAGATGTGTCACGCTGCATGAAGCAAATGGTGGACAAACCAGACACTGACAGGGTTTTGATTCACACTCCTATCTTTATATTAAGGTATCTGTTACCAACAGATGCATATCTGTATTCCCAGATTCATAGATTAGGACCTAATGAATTTATTTAAATTGACTGATTTCCCTATATGAACTGTAACTCAGTAAAATCTTAGAAATTGTTGTATATTGCTGGTATATTTTTGTTCAGTCTATATTTACCGACCTTTGAGGCAGGTAATTCACAAGACTATAGTTAAACATTGTATTCTAAGGAGCTAGGTCACCAATACTGTTGAATTGACCCTTTCACCTCAAATTATGATGACACTTACAGGTAGGGGCCAGAAGACACGCAGAAGTTACTTAAGCAATAAGGGACGAGGGAGTGTGGTATATGGCCAATATACCACGGCTAAGGGTTGTTCTTATGCACAACGCAATGCAGAGTGCCTGGATACAACCCTTAGCCGTGGTATATTGGCCATATACCACAAACCCCAGTGGTACCTTATTACTATTATAAACTGGTTACCAACTTAATTAGAAGAGTACAAATATATTTTTTTGTCATACCCGTGATATACGGTCTGATACACCAAGGCTTTCAGCCAATAAGCATCCAGGGCTCAAACCACCCAGTTTAAAATTCAGATTATGCCAAGGCATTGTTGAATACTCACTTTTTGATTGGCTTGAAGGGCATTCTAGAGCGTGCATTATTTTCCTATAATGCACGGTATAATTCAATGGCTATGAAGTTAATTATTACATATGTTTGAGCTGCTTCTGAATGTATAAGTCGAATAGAAAACATTATTGGCATTGCTGAATTCCATTTTCATAATAGCAAGCTAGGACTGATGGTTTGGTTAGCTAGCAAGTCTGTTTGTTTGGTTACCAAGGCAACTACTGTAGCTATCTAGTAAACTTGCTAGCTAATTCAGTGGATATTGAACACATTCCTACTGGCAAATTAACACATTTCTAGCGGCAGGTATAAGAGGAATAATCAACTTGGGCTATGTGTTCTATGGAAAATAGCCTTGGTATAAAAGGAATAATCAACTTAGGCTGTGTTCTATGTAAAAAATAACGCAACTCCATGGAATGCGTCATGGTACACACCTTCCATGTCATTTATTATTTTCCATAGAACACATAGCCCCTGATTGATTATCACATATACAATGTTAGGTTTTAGTCTTTTTTCACACATTTAGTTGACAGCAAAGTGGATGAGACATGCTTTTTATTTTGGGTTGATGGGGGTGTGTTCTGGGTTGCTGCGTAGCTCCAGCAGTCCCACTCTAACTGGCCAAGCTCCAACAATGCTGTTGGGAATTATTAAGTATTTCGATGACAGCAATTTGATGGATGAATAACTTCACTCTCTACACAAACAACAACTGAGAAGTAATTTCAACTGGATGAGTCTGTCTTAAATGCTGTCACTATGATGTGCTTTCTATTTGCTGTTATTCATAATGGATAAATAATTAGGACAACTCCAATGCAGTAAAAGTCAGACATGTTTTCTCAAAGTTATCCCTGCTGGAAAAAAACACAGCATAGACCAGCGTACATTGCATGCTGGTCAATGCTGCTCCATGCTTGTCAGTGCTGGTCAAGCTGGTCTGACCATCATGCTCGCCGATCAGCCTGGTCTAGCTGGTTATGTTGGCAGACCAGCATGGTCTAGCTGGTCAAGTTGGTCTGACCAGAATGGTCTAGCTGGTTATGTTGGCAGACCAGCATGGCCTAGCTGGTCAAGTTGGTCTGACCAGCATGGTCTAGCTGGTTGTGCTCGCCGACCAGCATGGTCTAGCTGGTTATGTTGGCAGACCAGCATGGCCTAGCTGGTCAAGTTGGTCTGACCAGCATGGTCTAGCTGGTTATGTTGGCAGACCAGCATGGCCTATCTGGTCAAGTTGGTCTGACCAGCATGGTCTAGCTGGCAGACCAGCCTTCATTGTGTCCTCGCTGGTGACCAGCCTTCGTTGTGTTATTTCTGGTGACCAGTCTTCACTGTGTTGTGGACACTGGTGACAGGTATTCACTGTGTTTTGGACACTTGTGACCAGCAAAACTAGCATCAAGTCACATTATGCTTGATGTTTAATTCCTATTGGAATCCAGCTAGAGTGGATTCCCCTCATCTGCATTCAGGGCTAGAAAAATGTATGAATGAAAGTACCTAAACCATATACCGTTAGTGTAAGTGATTGAACAAGTTTAAGTGGTTTTATCATTATTTTGGTGAAGGTTGAGGGGCTTCCGGGTCAGATTGTTGAGTGGACGATAGAAGAGAGGCCAGAGATAGTTAAAGAACATAAGTTGGGATTTAGAGAAACACCATCAGTGCGTGCTCTGCAAGCAATATAGCTTAAGGCATGGAAATAGCCTGGTGAACGGATAGACGTGATTATGGACAGTGAGGAAGGAGAAGAGCCGAGTGCATTGAGAAGATGTGTGTTGAGAAAGAATGGCACCAAGTACAAACCATATTCGTCAGGCTCAGAAATTGAACCTGACGAGAGTAAAGATGAATTGTCTGTGGTGGCAGGTGTGGTGAAGACCTCAGAGTCCGAGCTTGGCCCCGAGGGTCATACAAAGGTTGATTCGGGCCCGGTAGGATTGACAATTTTGCAGTAGATCCATGCCTTTTGGCTGATTCATATGTAGTCTCAGACTGGGTAGAAAATAAATTGGGTACTGTTAAATCGGTGAAGGTAGCTCGAAGTGGACTTGTGATGATTTTCTGTGTTTCTTCTGTCCAGAGGGAGTGGGCGCTTCGGATCACGCGACTAGGGACAAGACCTGTGACTAGGGACAAGACCTGTGACCCTCCGGAGCAGGGCGCCTTTGAAAGGAGTGATTACTGGGGTGGAGTTAAGTGTTGAGGTGGAGCAACTGAATTGGAAAATTCCCGCCGTTTGGTGCAATGCAGACCCAGTGGCAAGCATGGTGAAACTGAGAAGACATTGTCTGTCTTTTTAAGTTTTGAAGCAGAGTCTTTACCTGATAAAGTCATGTTAGGATATGTCAGTTATCCAGAGTTCTTTTGTGCCGAACCCACTAAGGTGTTTCAGATGCCAAGCTTATGGTCCTGTTGCAGCAGTGTGTAGGAAGAAAATTCCAAGATGTGAGTGTGCAGGAGGCATGGGACAAAGGAATGTGTAGTACCGGTGGGAAAAAAACTGTGTCAATTGTAGGGGTACCCATGTTGCTGGGGATCTGAAGTACCCAGTGTGAGAGAGACAGGTTGAGATTGCCATGGTCAGAGTAGAACAGAAGGTGTCGTATGCTGAGGCTATGAAGAGCGTAGTGGATGATGGATCAACGGTGAGTAGTAGGCCTAGGCCAATACAGAGTGATATGAATTTGTGCTTCAGTGAGGTTAGCATTCATTGCCATGGTTATCAACTGTACCATAGAAATGGAATGTAAATCACAGAAAATAGATGTTGTGGTGGCAGTTGCAGAGAAGTACTTGGATGTACGAGTTTTTACTGCAGAAGAGTTACAAGGTGTGTTAAACGAAATAGTCCCGTCCTCCCAGGCCGTTGGCCTGGTGTAAGATCAGTTAGGGTCAAAATAGTGGAATGGGGTGGTAATAAAACATTTTTTATGTAATAGTGGTATATACTGTAGGTGTAGGGTTAGTTGCTGGTATGTAATAGTGGTATATACTGTAGGTGGAGGGTTAGTTGGTGGTATGTAATAGTGGTATATAGGTGGAGGCTTAGTTGCTGGTATGCACTGTTAAGAGATCACTGTGCATTTTCCAGTAACTAAATTTCAGTTCGTCACCGGGAAGTTAATGTTTAATTTTCAATAACTTACTGTCAGCTGCATGTCTTTATTGTAAAATGCACAGTAACTTAATGTGGCTGATCTCTGTCACACTCACTGACCTGATGGTGTGGCAGGAAGGTCAGTTTGCTAAAGGACATCCAGAACTCCCTGGCAGAAGTCAGTAATGACTGGAGGCAAGCGTCCACACTATTGAGAACCTGAAGGATATAAAATATGCTGGGATGCAACAGTTAGCTAGCATCAGCCGTGGAGGTATGTTCAGCTGCACCATTACATGCCACTTGATTGGGAACTATTACCGTTTTCTTGCATTGCATTTGATGTGACACTGTACAGTTACAAAGTATTTGTGTATTAATATTTCTACTCCCTTCATGTGCCTGAGATGGTGGCAGACACTCTGTTAATGATAGAGCAAGCCGAGCTGCTGGAGGTCCACCACAAGCTGATGAACCTGGAGTGCTCATGGAATGAATTCAGTACCTCATGGGCAGCAAGAAAAAGCACAACATGAACCTCATTCTAAACTACTTTGGCAAGGTGCAGGGCCTGTCGGACGACCTGGCCAAGCAACTGAGGATATTGCTGCAGCACGCCATGGGCAAGGCTGGAGGCCACAGTGAGCAGTGACGATGGTGCAGTGCTTCCTAACCCATTACAACACCTTGATAGGTTATTTAAGCTCTATCACAACAACTGGCTGCAGAGGACCTGATGGCAAAGAAGACTGTGCTCCTCCTCATGTGTATGTACAAAATATACCCCAAAATGTGCGTGCACCAGCTCACGCAAAATGTGGCATTTATAAAAATGTTACTTGACATGAGAATGCGCTCACCTCTCACCAAACCCGTCCTAATATTTCTATATTTCTTAATTCCATTCTTTTACTTTTAGATTTGTGTATTGTTGTGAATTGTTAGATATTACTGCACTGTTGGAGCTAGGAACACAAGCATTTCGTTACACCCGTAATAACATCTGCTAAGTACGTGTTTGCGACTAATAAGATTTGATTGATTTAGACCATGCATACGCAAATCTGGTAGTGGTTGAAATATTGAATTGCAAGCTGGCAAGTAAGTATTTTGTGCAAATTGGGGATATGATGAAAAGATTATTCATAAAAAAACGTTAAAACAGGAAAATATATGAACAAGAATGCAGCCATTTGCCATTACTGAGAAGAACGAAAATCTGTGGTTTATTTTTAGAATATAAAATAATTTGACATAGGAATCTTTTTCCTATTTATTGAATTTTCATAACCATTGCAGAATAAATTCCTCACCTTTTCTGTCCGTGATGGGTTCATATTCCAAATTATCATCCCCATCTCTCATTTAATTGGACCTAGTAACCTAGTAAATAGACACGCTATATGTATTTCAAGTTTTGCAATATCATAGGCAGCGCGGTGTATAATACAGGTATGCATTCAAACTTAACAGGTAAACAGTCTTTTACATTAAAGTAGGCCTTAGTAAGCTACTGTAAGTACTGTCATTGACCTTTTTTGTAGCCTTCTTTAGACAATGTTTCAGAATTCGCAGGCAGTACATCTATATTTAGGATTGGGGAAAAGTTGATGCAAAACATTGTTGAATTCAAATGTTCTGCTGACAGGTCGGCAACAATTTGCAATTGAATGTCTTTAGGAAACGTACACAGTCCTTTTCCAGATACAGCATAAGTTACTGCTAAAAATGTAAACATTTTTCCAACGCAGTAAATAGACCAGTAGCTTATGTAAAATATTTGACGGTATGGGCATAGGCTACAGTATTGTTGTGCGATAGAATCTCAGAGCCTATACCAAGGCAGGACATAGAAACCCAATAATCTATTGATAAACTAAATATTGAACAATTAGTATTTTGCATTCTGTGGCCTATTGCCAATAGTTCTAAATTATACCTCAAACTGTTGTTATAATGCTCATTCACGCACAGTTTTATGACAGGGCCTGATTTATTACAGGGAACGTGTATTTAAATTGCATATTTTTTTACCTTTATTTAACTAGGCAAGTCAGTTAAGAACAAATTCTTATTTACAATGACGGCCTACCTACAGGGTCAACCCTAATTGGCTCCAGGGGCTAAGTGCCTTGCTCAAGGACAGACAGGTTTTTCACCTTGTCGGCTCAGGTATTCGAACCAGCAACCTTTCAGTTACTGGCCCAACGCTCTAACCGCTAGGCTACCTGTATGGTGTCTCACAATTTGTTTGCAAGTGCGCAGACTTTTCAGAAATGCTGCACGCAGAACTTTAGGGTGAAATTTACTCAACATTGATAAATGAGGCCTCTGGGTCCTCAATTAATACTTACAAAAGTACAGTAAGTCTGGACTGCCCTGTGACTTGGTTAATCATGTCACATGACCTGGATTTTTTATTATACATTTTTTTTACCCCCCCTTTCTCTCATCGCTGCAACTCCCCAACGGGATAGGGAGAAGCAAAGGTGGAGTCATGCGTCTTCTGAAACATGACTCACCTAACTACGCTCCTTAACACCTGCCAGGTTAATCTGGATGCCAGCTGCACCAATGTGTCAGAGGAAACACAGTTGAACCGTGGTCAGCCTGCAGGCCCCCAGCCCTTCACAAGGAATCACTAGGGCACAATGAGCCAAGTAAGGCCCCACTGGCCAAACCCTCACCTAACCTGGACGACAATGGGCCAATTGTACACTGTCCTATGGGACTCCCGGTTGTGGCCCAGCCTGGGAATGAACCCAGGTCTGTAGTAACACCTCTAGCGATGCAGTGCCTTAGACGGCTGCGCCACTCGGGAGGCCCATGACCTGGATTTAAACCTTTATTTTAACCCTTTTCCATAAATGAGAATCAGACCAAATATTCAAGCAATTGTATGAGGATATGTATAGTGATTTGACATAAAACAAAAGGGGGCCAGTGATGAAAAAGCTTTCTCGTCCACATGCACAGATACTGTGTTTTGCATCACCCTCGTTGTGGTGCTGCTCATGCAACATCACTTTGATGAGTATACCTTGAAATGAAGGATAAAATCCAGGTCATCTGACATGATTACCAAATCACAGGGCCCTATACATGAGTCACAGAGAGAGCAGTACAGACTAACAAAAGTAAGTATTAATTAAGGACCCAGATGAGGAGGGACACAATTTAGTTTGCTGTCAGGTTCTCTTCACCCAGTTCCTGCACCTTCATGGACATGCTCATGGAGCATCAGTGATATCTAGGCACCAGTCCAAATTTTGTTACTACGCAACTAGTTCAAGCCACTGTCAGCAACATTTTAAAAATTGTTAAACACCATATACCCCTTGGTTATGGCTTAGACCTTAATTGGAGTGCAGTAACTAAGTTATGTCAGTTCTAGAACATGGATCTACTACTGGATAGTCGCATGGGAGACTTCTTAAACAAATTAGATGGCTGGCCACCACTAATGTTTACAACTCGGAAGGCATTAAGACAGTTTTGCTAAGTGATTGCTCTCAAACAACTTGTTTGAAGGTGATATCGCAGTTGGAGAAAACCTTAAATCTTAGATTTGAGTTACAGTAGCACACTGAATAAAATATACTGTATATGCAGCGGAAAGGTAAATGGATCGAATGAGACAAAATGAATGGTAAAATAATCTATTTGTCCTTGTGGCTGTCTGTGACCAACTTAGTGGCCTTGTGGTTATAGTGTCCACCATGAGATTGGAAGGTTGATATGTGCCCATCTGACCGCCTGGTACTGCCATTATTGGGTCAGTGGGTGTTGACTTCTTTGACCCCCAGGACAGGATGGTGATCCTGGTCAACCGGTAAGTTAACTGAACCATATGTTTAAATCAGTCTGTCCTTGCATTCATAGTCCAAGATAGCATAGTAGCACACACATGCATAGTAATTTTACTCCTAATTGTATGGTCACGGTCTTAAAGGGCTGTGAAAACAATGAACAAAATATTAGGATGCAAACCAGGTGCATTATATTTATTTTTTCACCTTTATTTGACCAGGTAGGTCAGTTGAGAACAAGTTCTCATTTACAACTGCGACCTGGTCAAGACAAAGCAAAGCAGTGTGACAAAAAACAACACAGAGTTACACATGGGAAATAAACCAACGTACAGTCAATAACACAATAGAAAATCTATATACAGAGTGCAAATGTAGTGCAAAATGCAGTAAGGTTGGGAAGGTAGGACAATAAATAGGCCAGTGGCGAAATAAATTACAGATTAGCATTAAAACTGGAATGATGATGTGCAAATGATGATGTGCAAATAGAGATACTGGAGTGCAAAATGAGCAGAAGTTAATATGGGGATGAGGTAGTTGGGTGGGCTATTTACAGAAGGGCTATATACAGGTGCAGTGATCGATAAGCAGCTTTGACAGCTGATGCTTAAAGTTAGTGAGGGAGATAGGAACCTCTAGCGTCAAGGATTTTTGCAATTCGTTCCAGTCATTGGCAGCAGAGAACTGGAAGGAATGGCGGCCAAAGGAGGTGTTGGCTTTGGGGGTGGCCAGTGAAATATACCTGCTGGAGCGCATACTACGGGTAGGTGTTGCTATGGTGACCAGTGAGCTGAGATAAACAGATCTTCTGGGCCTTTTCCAGTCATGGAGCACAAAATCTTGCAGCCGTGCACCTCATTGACGACAACTCCTGAATTGGGGATAGGATATGGTGGTAGTACTTCAGGGAGAGTTGGTGATGCAGAGGGCCTAGTAGAATGGAATGCAGCCATTCTCACTCAGTAGCCTTCTGGAGGCAGGAACAAAGCTAGGCCCCTCTTGGTTCTCACTGGCAAAGACTGTGTCCAGCACCCTGATGGTAGGAAGGTGCACTGGTCAAACATTACGGTACTAAAACCCATAGACAAATTGCTAGAAACAGAGCAATTACACAGAACCAGGATAGGGTTAGTGTTGAGATTTCATGTTAGACTCAATAATCTTCCCCAAAGATTGTAAATTAACTTATTTTAAGCTTATACTGTACCTACGCTACCGTTCAAAAGTTTGGGGTCACTTAGAAATGTCCTTCTTTAAAGAAAAGCTATTTTTTTTGTCCATTAAAATAACATCAAATTGATCAGAAATACAGAGTAGACACTGTTAATGTTGTAAATTACTATTGTAGCTGGAAACGGCTGATTTTTTAATTGAATATCTACATAGGCATACAGAGGCTCATTATCAGCAACCATCACTCCTGTGTTCCAATGGCACGTTGTGTTAACTAATCCAAGTTTATCATTTTAAAAAGGCTAATTGATCATTAGAAAACCCTTTTGCAATTATGTTAGCACAGCTGAAAAATGTTGTGCTGATTAAAGATGCAAAACTGGCCTTCTTTAGACTAGTTGAGTATGTGGAACTTCTGAAACTCAGTCTATTCTTGTTATGAGAAATGAAGGCTATTCCATGCGAGAAATTGCCAAGAAACTGACGATCTCGTACAACACTGTGTACTACTCCCTTCACAGAACAGCGCTAACTGGCTCTAACCAGAATAGAAAGAGGAGTGGGAGGCCCCGGTGCACAATTGAGCAAGAGGACAAGTACATTAGAGTGTCTAGTTTGAGAAACAGACACCTCACAAGTCCTCAACTGGCAGCTTCATTAAAAAGTACCTGCAAAACACCATTCTCAACGTCAACAGTGAAGAGGCAACTCCGGGATGCTGGCCTTCTAGGCAGAGTTGCAAAGAAAAAGCCATATCTCAGACTGGCCAATAAAAATTAAATATTAAAGGCAAAAGAACACAGACACTGGACAGAGGAAGATATGGCTTTTTCTTTGCAACTCTGCCTAGAAGGCCAGCATCCCGGAGTCGCCTCTTCACTGTTGAGAACAGCCTATCTACTGTATGTAGATATGCCATTAAAAATCAGCCGTTTCCAGCTACAATAGTCATTTACAACATTAACCATGTCTACACTGTAAATCTGATCAATTTGATGTTATTTTGATGGACAAATAAATTGCTTTTCTTTCAAAAAAACAAGGACATTTCTAAGTGACCCCAAACTTTTGAACGATAGTGTAAATGATAATGACAGCACACCTAACATCTTAGGCGAATAGGTCCAAATGGCCCAATTCTATACAGCAGGTGTCAATGAAGATTAGTTACAAGTGAGTGTTCAATTCTGTGTCAGGCTCTCCAAACAGATTTATTTGATCAACTTACACATAGAATAACTGCACTGAACCCTGTTTGTGTTGATATTAGTAAAATTATGACAGCACACCTAACATCTTTGGCGAATAGGTCAAAATGGTCCAAAGACAGCTTTCTGCTGCCTTCCTACCTTCAAAGGCACCTACATTAGTAGGAAGCACTTTTACAGTAGGTAACTGCCATTTGGGATGGGATTCGAAGCCAGCATCACGTGATAACGCATTTGCATTCCACCGAGTGCGAGACATTTGTTTAAATTGTAGCCACTGTTGCAGCATGCATTTCAGTGAACAACTATCCCAAAATGGAAATATCTGATACAAATAACAAGTAACAGAATCGATCTCTTCAGTACCTGTTCATGAATTAAGTTGACACCAACCAGAATAACTAGCCTACGGTATAGCGTCCTCCCCTCGCATATTGCTTGGTCTGCAACATTCTGATTGGCTGAGCCATGCCCAGTCAATCAGAATTAGTTTTTCCCCACAAAAAGGGTTTTTTTAAAGACAGAAATACTCCTCAGCAATCTGACCCACCTCCCGTCAGACAATCCGGCAGGTGAAGAAGCCGGATGTGGAGGTCCTGGGCTGACGTTACATGTGGTCTGCGGTTGTGAGGCCAGCTGGATGTACTGCCAAATTCTCTAAAATGACGTTGGAGGCAGCTTATGGTGCAGAAATTAACATTAGATTATCTGGCAACAGCTCTGGTGGACATTCCAGCAGTGAGCATGGCAATTGCAGGCTCCCTCAAAACTTCAGACATCTATGGCATTGTGTTGTGTGACAAAACTGCACATTTTAAAGTGGCCTTTAATTGTCCCGAGCACAAGATGCACATGTGTAATGGTCATGCTGATTAATCAGCTTCTTAATATGCCACACCTGTCAGGGATGTAAAGAAATTTGTGCACAGAATTTGAGAGAAATAAGCTTTTTGTCCGTTTGGAACATTTCTGGGATCTTTTATTTCAGCTCATGAAACATGGGACCCACACTTTACATATTGCATTTATATTTTTGTTCAGTATACTTAATGAAGAATTATCATATCTAAATCTGAAATGTCAATAGAATACAAATCACTCAGTGTAAATGCATTAGATACAAATACTGCCATGTGAAAGGATAACATGTCCAATATAAATCTATAAATGCATATCAAACAGGAATATACTGTATATTTAATTAAATGAATACAGCATTGTAATATTATTGATGCCTTTCTCTCTCCTTGCAGGGGATTAGACAGATGAACTGCAGGCACCAAATGCCCAAGCCTCAAAACCAGAAACATGTGGACATATCAACGCTTGTCATTTTGAATAAATGCTAACATTTTCATTGGTTTTCCTGTATATGTGCATGAGTCCTTAAAACACAATCCATTGTACAAAATAAGTAATTCCCCATTGATGGACATCAAGGAGATTAACCTTCAACATTCATAAGCTTGTTCGGTACATGAGGGCAAATTGTGTCATTTTTTTGTACTGACCTTTACTAACACCTCATTCAACTAATTGTCGTCTAAATTGAAGACTTGCACACAGTGTAATCCCCTGGGACAGAAAATCTCATCTGTATTTTAGAATGAGCTTCATAAACTACAATGTCTTGACAAATCTGCATGATAAACAATAACATGGGTGAATCTGTTCCTATCTAACATTGTGATGTTGCACACTCCTTAATTAAATCCTGGGAAATTGTGATTATCCTGGTGGCTTGGAGGTCCCAACAAGTTATTCACATCTGCAGGTTGTCAGGGTGAGATGTCCTTCAAGCTGGCCCAAGCAGATACAAGGGGGAAGAAATTAACCTCATTGCTCAAATTTCAGTGCTGGTTCAAGTCGCTGAAGCCACAACTACCTTTATTAATGTGCAATCGCTTTGTTAACGGTTGCATTTTTTTAGGCTTGTTCAGTTGTTTACAGTAAGAGTAGAATAACTTAGCCTCTAATTTTAACTTGAAACACCAAACCCAATAGGAGAAGGTAAAGTGACAAGAGAACTTTAGCTAACGTTAGGTAAACATACACTGCATGCAGCTAACTAGCAAGCTAGCTAAACGGACTCAACAAAATGCACAAATAACATGGCTGGATAGCAAGCGTAGAATGAACAGAACACAGCTGGCTGCATTTCCAAACAATTTCATCAGATGTTGTTAGAAAATGTAACATGTCTTACCTCCAAACGAGTTGAGTAGAACTGTTTTCTCCCGCCAAGCCAATGCAATGAAGTTCAATGCAATCAGGTGCCCGCATTTTTTGCTAGATGTCTTTAGCTGGCTAGGAAGTTCACCAATTCATGATTTAAAAACGGTCAGTCTTCACAATTGACACATTGCTGAATCTACGAATAGTCCTAGTTCGTTTAGTTGTTCATCTCTAAACAGCCGATAAACAGGACGAGATTACCTAATGGTATCTAACTCACTTTTGTACATCGCACTGTTCCATATAATTTACCTTATTTTAGGGCCCAAAAAACATAATTCTTCCAGGTCAACTGTAATATGAATACCATTGTAAAGCACAAATTCTCCCCTTTCCACCAAAATCAATGATGAGACATTCATGCTGCCCGTCTCTGCATGATTGAATTAGGCAATCAGCCCGTCTGGTCTTTTTAAAAATGGCAGGTGGGGAAGCTGCGTGATAGTGAAAGTGGGAGATATGCCGTGTGGGGAAACTGCTTTTTTCACCCGATCTGTCCAACTTATCACCTCTAAAATGAAAATAAAACACTAATAAGAGTTTATATAATGTCTCATTACATACCTATTTGAAGGTTTGTGTCGAATTTGAACCACAGCTGTTACGGCTTTTGAGAGTCATGATGACGCAAAGAATGAATGAATTGAGTTGTACAATTGACCAGGTATCACACTTACCCTGTCGCTGTCTATTTATTGTTTTTAATCTGCGAGAGAAGCGCTACACCTGATGGAGAGAGGCTGTATGACACAGAATGAGTTGCATAATGCGTGCCCGACGTTACGGAATGACACATCACATTTTACCGTACGGCATCAGAGGGGTCTAATTTTTACATTTCTCCAATACTATCGGGCCATTACCTTGCAAATCAATGCTTGAATAGAAACGTAGTTCACACCCCGGATTTTGATGCCAACAGAGTCACTGCAGTTCCATTAGTTTTCATTGCAGCCTCGTTTGAATGCCACGGGTGTGCAAATTTGTACGTAATGGCTTTAGTCATCGTTACTAAAGTTAGATGTGTTAACTAGTTTGCTAGCTTGGCAACGGGCTGATAAACAATGGTTACTCAACATTTGAATTCAAAATTCATTTGAGAAGTAATTTGCACTAATTACACATTATAAGTATAGTTCTACTACTAGTCACACAAAGTTAAATAAGTTAATTTGCCACGCTATAGTTACCTTGGTGTTAAGCAGCTCCCAGTGTTTGTGCATTAATTGTTGTTTTAGTATGTTTTTCATCAGTTTTTTGTGAGTTTTGAACAGTTGAACTATAATAGTTCAGGATTATGGAGTGCCACTGTTTTACGAAGGTTTTAGTGGTCCTTTTTTATCACTGAGGCACTTTTTATTTTTCTCAGCGCCCAATTATTTACAACCATGCCCAGCTCCTGGATTTAGCACACGCAGCGCTATTTCACCCCAGGAAAAAGTTCTATATTCCGGACGAGTTGAAAAGGCGATGGCGTGGATGCAGGGCAGGTCGGAAGTGTAAGGCAAAGCTGAGTAAGTACAAGCCGGCAATACCGTCTATCATTATGGGCAACGTGATATCGCTACATAACAAGGTGGGCTTGAGGGGCTGGTCCATGGACAAAGAGACCTATTGTGCTTTACTGAAACATGGCTAAATGATAACATCCCCATAGAGAACGTAACTATTGGCGGTTTCCAGACCATCAGAGCAGACAGGGATAGCATTTCTTCCGGTAAGAGTAAGGGAGGGGGGCTGGCTTTATTAGTTAACAACATATAGTGTAATCCGAGACATATTACTCTTAAGGAACACTTTTGTAGCCCGGACATTGAGCTGTTAGCCGTTAGCCTGAGACCCTACTATTTGCCGAGGGAATTCACGGCGCCCATTGCTGTTATTGTTTACATCCCGCCATCCGCGGATGCAAACACAGCGTGTGACATCATCCACTCTGTTATCGCAAGGTTACAGACAGCGCATCCCAGTGCCTTCTTTATTGACTGTACGTTTGTTCATTTCCCATGTGTAACTCTGTGTTGTTTTTTGTCGCACTGCCTTGCTTTGTCTTGGCCATGTCTCTCTTCAACTATGCCAACGTTCAAACAGTTTGTGTCCAACCAGGAATAATAAAACTCTGGGCTTGTTATATGCTAATGTGAAGGATGCATACAACTCCACTGCACTCCCTCCCCTCAGTAGATCGGATCACAACCTTGTCCACCTCACCCCACTCTACAGGCCTATGGTCCAACAGCAGCCAGCGACCACTAGGACCATTAGGAGATGGTCCCCGGAGGCGAATGAGGCCCTACAGGACTGCTTTGAAACAACAGACTGGGATGTGCTCTGTGAGGCTCATGGGGAGGACATTGATGGTTTTACAGACTGCATAACGGTCTATATACATTTTTGTGTAGACAACACTGTACCCACCAGGAAGGTACGCTGTTTTCCAAATAATAAACCCTGGGTCACCATGGACCTGAAGGCCCTGCTGAATGAGAAAAAGAGGGCCTTCAAGGAGGGGGACAGAGACAAATTGAAATGCGTCCAGAGGGAGCTGAAGTTGCGGATTGCTGAGGGGAAGAGAGGGTATAAGGAGAAGATGGAGGACAAGCTTAGGCAGAGCCAGGTGAGAGAGATGTGGAAGGGTATGAGAAATATCACTGGCTTCAAAAAGTCAAACAGTGAGCAGACGGAGGGGACCAAGGACAGAGCCAATGAGCTGAACTAATTTTTTAACAGGTTCGATACTGGCCCTGTCCAACTCCCCTCCAGCTCCCCAAGTCACACACCTTCACGGCTGTCCCACACCCACATTGCTCACAACACCTCTGTTGAGACAACCAGCGACCCCCTCCCCATCTCCGCCCCCGCTCCCTCTGGACTGAACTGCAACACCTCCTTTCCCCCCCACCTCTGGACTGATCCTCAGCACCATCCTTCACCCCACCTCCCCACCTGGGCTGGCTTTCACCACCAACCAAGTGAAGAGAGAGCTGGAGAGACTACATCAGTGGAAAGCGGCGGACCCTGATGGCATAAGCCCAAGGGTGCTTAGGGTCTGTGCTGACCAACTGTGTAGAATACTCCAGCGACACTTCAACCTTAGCCTGAGCCTGCAAAGGGTCCCTGTGCTGTGGAAAACATTCTGCCTGGTCCCAGTGCCCAAAAAGGTGCACCCCGCTGTCCTGAATGACTTCAGACCTGTAGCGCTAACTTCCTACATCATGAAGACCCTGGAAAGGTTAGTCCTCACTCACCTCAGACACCTGATGTGTACATCACTGGACCCCCTGCAGTTCGCATATCAGCGCACTCTAGAGGATCCCACCAGAGAGCGCTACAGGAGGTCCTTCCTGTCGGTGGCTATTAGACTATTTAATGCCACACCCACCGGGGTGCCATGCCGTCGGCAACATAGACCTGGAACTGTTGGGGTGTTAGGACCTAGTTTAAAAATTATGCATCCATCCGTGAGTAACTCTGGTCTGTAATCACTCATTCACTCAGGACTTATTCAATCAGGACTGTATATATATATTCATGTACAGTTGTTATATCATATCACATGCAATATTGTAAGTAATTCTTGGACTGAACTTACGTAGTCATTCACTCAGGAATGCATATTAGTATTCTGTCAGTTGTATCTTTTTTCATTGCTTTTTAGTATATTGAATGTGCAACATGTGCATTTATCTGTAATCAAACCCTGCACTAAGGACTGTATTTTAAGGGAATTATTATCAATACCCTAAATGATTTAATACGCACAATTAGCTATTTAAGTATATCTAACTGTCATTTACCTGTACAGTTAATGTAGCCATGCAAATATTCACTTACCTGTACATAAAAAAAAAAAAATACCTAACACTGTAACAATGTATACTGTAGTGTACATATTCAGCCATTCACCCATACAATGCAATGTCTTTTAATAGCTTTTTGCACTCCAGACTTCCTGTATTTTTATACTTTTTCATACTGCCGCACTATGTATCATGTATCGCGTATCTGTCTTTTGTGTATTTTTGTTCTGGCATTTTGCACCTGCCCTGTGTTTTTTCGTAGCTGCTTGATGAAGAAATTTCCCCTCGGGATCAATAAAGTACCTATCTATCTATCTATCTATCTATCTATCTATCTATCTATCTATCTATCTATCTATCTATCTATCTATCTATCTATCTATCTATCTATCTATCTATCTATCTATCTATCTATCTATCTATCTATCTATCTATCTATCTATCTATCTATTTATCTATCTACAGTGGGGAGAACAAGTATTTGATACACTGCCGATTTTGCAGGTTTTCCTACTTGCAAAGCAAGTAAAACAAAAATTCAGAAAATCACATTGTATGATTTTTAAATAATTAATTAGCATTTTATTGCATGACATAAGTATTTGATCACCTACCAACCAGTAAGAATTCCGGCTCTCACAGACATGTTAGTTTTTCTTTAAGAAGCCCTCCTGTTCTCCACTCATTACCTGTATTAACTGCACCTGTTTGAACTCGTTACCTGTATAAAAGACACCTGTCTACACACTCAATCAAACAGACTCCAACCTCTCCACAATGGCCAAGACCAGAGAGCTGTGTAAGGACATCAGGGATAAAATTGTAGACCTGCACAAGGCTGGGACAATAGGCAAGCAGCTTGGTGAGAAGGCAACAACTGTTGGCGCAATTATTAGAAAATGGAAGAAGTTCAAGATGACGGTCAATCTCCCTCGGTCTGGGGCACCATGCAAGATCTCACCTCGTGGGGCATCAATGATCATGAGGAAGGTGAGGGATCAGCCCAGAACTACACGGCAGGACCTGGTCAATGACCTGAAGAGAGCTGGGACCACAGTCTCAAAGAAAACCATTAGTAACACACTACGCCGTCATGGATTAAAATCCTGCAGCGCACTCAAGGTCCCCCTGCTCAAGCCAGCGCATGTCCAGGCCCGTCTGAAGTTTGCCAATGACCATCTGGATGATCCAGAGGAGGAATGGGAGAAGGTCATGTGGTCTGATGAGACAAAAATAGAGCTTTTTGGTCTAAACTCCACTCGCCGTGTTTGGAGGAAGAAGAAGGATGAGTACAACCCCAAGAACACCATCTCAACCGTGAAGCATGGAGGTGGAAACATCATTCTTTGGGGATGCTTTTCTGCAAAGGGGACAGGATGACTGCACCGTATTGAGGGGAGGATGGATGGGGCCATGTATCGTGAGATCTTGGCCAACAACCTCCTTCCCTCAGTAAGAGCATTGAAGATGGGTCGTGACTGGGTCTTCCAGCATGACAACGACCCGAAACACACAGCCAGGGCAACTAAGGAGTGGCTCCGTAAGAAGCATCTCAAGGTCCTGGAGTGGCCTAACCAGTCTCCAGACCTGAACCCAATAGAAAGTCTTTGGAGGGAGCTGAAAGTCCATATGGCCCAGCGACAGCCCCGAAACCTGAAGGATCTGTATGGAGGAGTGGGCCAAAATCCCTGCTGCAGTGTGTGCAAACCTGGTCAAGAACTACAGGAAACGAATGATCTCTGTAATTGCAAACAAAGGTTTCTGTACCAAATATTAAGTTCTGCTTTTCTGATGTATCAAATACTTATGTCATGCAATAAAATGCAAATTAATTATTTAAAAATCATACAATGTGATTTTCTGGATTTTTGTTTTAGATTCCGTCACTCACAGTTGAAGAGTACCTATAATAAAAATTACAGACTTCTACATGCTTTGTAAGTGGGAAAACCTGCAAAATCGGCAGTGTATCAAATACTTGTTCTCCCCACTGTATCTATCTATTTATCTAAAATCTTACATTAGTGATTACAAATTACAAAAACATACACTATTGTTAACATTCATGTGGTCTATACAATGTACACTATGTTGGGTAATTGCAATCAACATTGGCAGCAAGGTGGTGATTTCTATGTTAAATAGATGTTCCACTCAAGAAATAGTTTTCCTACTTACCTTCGCTGAATTCAATTTGTCTGCATTCAGGTTGTTGAAGGGATGTTCCACTCAGAATACAAAGAGAACACCTGGTTCTAGTGAAAGGCACGGCACCCCTCGGCAATGGCAGTGAAGGAGTCACACAGTAGGTAAGTCCCCTCAGCCTGGAGGAGAACAGAGATAGGACAGACAATCTGTAAAAGCAGTATACATTACAATACACACCAATAACAGTATCAGTGGAAATAGGAGTGAAAAGGTGGCTCAATTACATCATAAATTATTGGCTGAAATTGACTGAAATTGCTTCAAACTTGAATAGGGAGTTGCACACAATCCATTTGACCGCACCGACGTTCTTCTCATCTTTGTCCACTACAATATAAAAACTTATCGGCTTCTTTTCACTATACTCTTTCTCTAACTTTAATTTTACTTCAATGAAAAAGGACTCTTTGTACTCAACAATAGCCTGGGCCAAGGCTCCTTTTTCTCTCTCTCTCTCCCTCTCTCTCTCTCGATCGCTCTCTCCTCAGCAGCAGGCACAAGTGAGGTGTTCAGCGAAGGCTGGTCACCAGCGAAAACACAATGAAGGCTGGTCACCAGCGAAAACACAACGAAGGCTGGTCACCAGTGAAAACACAATGAAGGCTGGTCACCAGCGAAAACACAATAAAGGCTGGTCACCAGTGAAAACACAACAAAGGCTGGTCACCAGCCTATGCTGGTCTAACACTGTTTTTTTCAGCAGGGATAGAAAACTGTTTGTGTCTCTGATTGTTTTGTTCTATCTTGTGAGTAATGAAGACGTAAATAAATCAACCTTGGACACACACATACACACAAACACACACAGACAGACAGACAGACAGACAGACACACACACAAACACACTGTAGACAGTTGATACAATGAACAAACACAGAAGAAAAGTAATACCTATAAATAATGAACTACTGTGTTAATATTGACATCAAAGCAGTTTCATACAGTTGTTTTGATAGTGGATACTCACAATGCAACACAAAGCAAAGTTAATTATACTTCCACTGTTGTTTATATAACCAAGTATGGTCATGTGTGATTGGGGAGAGAAGTTGACTGAGGGGTTTGTTTACTGTACCACAAACCACTCAACATATTTTGATTTAAGATCACACACACGCTGTGATGCATGCACATTATGTTGTTTTAGATGTATTTTGATCACTCTCATCACTTTGACTGCCCAGAGTGTGATCCAGTAGAGGGGGTTCCAGTTTAGTCCACAATTTTGTCCCTTAGGGCCACCGTAGACATTAACATTAAAAATGTTGTCATTTAGCAGATGCTCTTAATCCTTGAACTATAGATATCTGGGCCCGTATCCCTAAAGAATTTTTGTGCAAAAAGTGGCTCCTAGCGGCCAAATTCTAAGAAAATTCTCAGAGTTATGACGTTTTCTTAGAATTTCCCCTAAAAGTGACACGAAAATCCCAGTTAATATAAAAGCTATTCCTCAAGATTCCTAGCGCTTAAAAGGGCTCCTAAGGCGAGATCTGCTAAGAGCAGGGAAGAGGACTTTTAGTGGCTTAGGAGTTCCCCTAAGCTGCTGCACAAAATGGCCAACAGAGGAGGCAGGAGAGATGTCCTGCAAACACTGGATGACAGGGAATTATTGAGACGCTACAGATTGGATCGTGCAGGAATCATGTTTGTGGTGGATCTCCTTAGAGATGCAATTACTTCACCAACTCGACGCCACAACGCTATTACACCGGAGAAGAAAGTAATCACAACCCTGAGGTATTTGGCAACAGGGAAAATGCAACAATGCAGCAGTGATGACTTGGGTCTGTCCCAATCCTCCGTCAGCAGAGTCATCACCCAAACACTGACAGCTTTGTCACAACCTAATATTGTGACACAATTTGTTTCATTCCCGCTGGATGCCCGCACTTTACACACACATAAAAGGGCATTTATGGACATTGCAGGATTCCCTGGTGTTGTGGGTGTAATTGATGGAACACATGTGAGAATAATTGCGCCATCAGAGGACGAGGCTGTCTTTGTTAACAGGAAGAATTTCCACAGCATCAATGTGCAAATAGTGTTCAATGCGGGCTGTAAGATTTTGGACATTGTGGCTAAATGGCCAGGCTCCACACATGATGCGAGAGTGCTCTCCGAGAGTGGCATCAGACAGCTTTTTGAGAGACGCTATGTGCCAGCTAATTGCCACTTGTTAGGGGACAGTGGCTACCCATGCAAACCACGGCTCCTTACACCTTACCTCCAGCCACGCCAAGGGCCCCAACTAAACTATAAAAGGTAAGCCAAACAATACTAAAATCATGGAAATGAAATGCAAGCAATATGTTAGAGCATCCAAGTAGTGCAATATTTCCATTAAATAATTAAAGGTCTGTATTCTATTGTAGGGCCCACAAGACAACAAGAGAGGTGGTGGAGCGTGGCATAGGCCAGCTTAAGAGGCGCTTTCATGTTCTCCACGGAGAGGTGCGGCTGAGGCCTGAAAAAGTCAGCAAAGTCATCATAGCCTGTGCAATATTACACAATATTTGCAAGGTTAGACAGATTGCAGAACCTCTGGAGGATGGCGATGAGGATGAGGATGAAGACAACGATGAGGATGGTGGTGAAGAAGATATTCACATTCCACAGGGGAACCTAGCCCAGAGTGGACTGCCTTACAGGGCAAACTTCACAAATTTACATTTCAGGCAAGCTGTAGCCCCATGTCATTTGAGAACTTGTGATGGTATTAATGTTAGGCTATAACCCCTACAGCTTACTATTCATTTTCCAGATATTTTCTTGAATGTGAAATATTATTTACAATTACAGTCTGCATAAGATTAGAGTGTATAATTATGTTTATTGATTTGAGGGTACATCCTTTGCTCATTATCACCAAAACTTCATTTTCATCAAACTTGTAGGATCAACCAATCACGGCTTTTGAAATGATGACTCATACCTAGCAACGGGGTCAACCACACGTCTTCACTAAGATAGGATTTTCCATCCATTCCTTGCTCAGAGTCCACTGAAAATGTTCTGGAATCACTTCTAAGCTAAAACTCCTGGCAAGGAATTTTTAGGTTAAGTTAGGAGCTCTCTGAGAGGATTCTCAGAATCTTTAGGGATACGGGCCCTGGGTTTTTTAGCATGGGCTTCGTCTCAATCAACTGCATTAGCTAATGTTTGCCTTTGTCAGGCCCTGGCCATAGAGAAGCCTTTTGCTTCTCTATGTAGCCTTGGTCAGAGTCTGACAGCTCTAGGTTTTTGTTTTCTATGTGGTGTTTTGTGTTGGATCCCAAATTAGAGGCAGCTGCATTGCATTGTCTCTAATTAGGGATCCTACTTATGTTTGTAGGTTCCACACCCTAGGTGTGGTCCATTAGCCATATGTCAGCGAGCGAGCAAGTAAGTGTGTGCCTATCTGGTGTATTCATTGTTTGGATTAGTTTGTCATAGAGTTGTTTTTACTTAGTAAAATAAGATGTCGAACAATTCCTGCGCTGCGACTTGGTCTATGTTAACACCAAGCCGTGACAGAATGGACCACCAAGCAGCGCAATTCGGGAGAGGAAGAGAGGTCGAAATCGGGCAGCAGGGAGAAATGGAAACTGAAGACAACCACAAGAAAAATCTGCATAAAGACAATGTGCATTTTCCCACCAGAGATGTGTTTCCATCAAATGTAATTGTTGCGGTTAATTCCCGTGTACCAAAATGCGCAAGTTAAATTTTCCATCGCATTTTCAACTATACTGATGGTTTTCTCACAAGCAATGTTGCGTTATATAGCGAGTGTCCCCACTCTGGTATTGACACATGCTCTCTAGCCAACAGCTCAAAGATACAGTGCACGTATAGCCTACATGATAAGATGGCAGCCAAGCATCGATGATCATGTCACCAGAATAAGACGCTCTATATTTAATGGAAAGGAGCATCAAGCTGATCACCTTGCACTTTAACCACCCTGTGAATTTCATCGTAATTGTTGTAGTGGGAGGACCCCACACCATATCATCCCATGACTCCAAGCTTACTTTAATATGATGGCATATTTAATTTTACCAACGTAAATATCAGCATATTTTGTTTTGTCGATATTTGGAAAGTTTACAGACATGTTCTGTTTCCATCAGGCCTGTCATGAAATGTGTTATCCAAAATGTACTTTCCGCGCATAAAAAGGTTGGATGGAAACCTGGTTAGCATAGTGAAAGCTTATAATTCAACCTCACTCTCGCAGTCTCTTCTGCTGCTCATTTTATGAGTTCTACCTCTTATTATCCTGGCTAGAAATGGAAACCTTTTGTCTGTGGTGCCTTGGTGCCCCCTATAGGGATCAGCACTAAACACAGACTGAGAGAGGAGAATGAACTGTGCATCAAATCTAAACACTAAAGAAATTATGGTTCTAAATAGTACCAGATAGGGGTTATTTGGCTTGTAACCATAGTGGATTCAATAAAGAAACATGCTACTAAGTTTCTAAATGGAATCTGTATTGTGCTATAAAGAACCATTTCCAAAGATTCTATAAAGAACCATTAACAAAGTTGCTATATACAGTAGCACCAAAAAAGATTCCGCTATGGTTGCAACCCTTTTTGGGGCTATCTAGAACCCTTTTTTATGGTTCTTTATAGAACCTTTATGGATAATGGTTCTATAAAGAACATTTCTTAATCTCAAAGGTTCTTTGTAGATCGTTTTGAAGAACAGGTTTTATAAAATTCTGGTTAGCCATATTATGTTGTTAAAATTACATAGGTGTTGTGTTATTTGAGAAGTTGAATCAAGTGAGCTACATCTGGAACAGCTGTGGATCATTTACCCCTTTTCCACCAAAGCATTTTGAGAGCCGGTTCGGAGCCGGTGCCTACTCGCGAACCAGTTCTTTGTGTTTCGACAGCCAAAGAACCGGTTCTCGGCCAGGAAAATTGGTTCCAAAGCGGCACCAACTCTTTGCTGGACTAGAACCGTTCTTTTACCACGTCATGCTTACGTCGGGGGCTGGGGGCAGGGTTATTGTGACCAACAACACAACGGGAAAGGTTGTGACCGCCATTGCTAAAAACACAGCGCTAGTAGAAAGATAGTACAACGATTGAAGAAAGATGGATTCGCAAAGCCGGGAGAAACATTTGCAGAAAGACGATGTAGTCCGCCATTGTTATTCTTGAAGTTGGCGCAAGCGTTTCTGGGAAAGCTAAGACGTATGGTGACGTACACAGTGACGTAACAACGTTGTTCGCTGGGCTCTCTAGTCAGTGGAAAAACAAACAGGTTCTGAGAAGGTTCGCAAGTTGAACCAACTTTGAACTAGCACCAGTTCCGAACCAGTTCTTTTTTGGTGGAAACGAGGTATCTGAGAAGAGAATTGAGAACCACTGACTGATTAAGTCAACTGTTTTCAATTGACATAAGGCAATACCTGTCTTTCACGAAGACACCATCACTGGCCATGGTCATATATAATATATAATGAGTGTACAAAACATTAGGATCACCTTTCCAATATTGAGTTGCACCCCCTTTTGCCCAGTCTCAATTCATCGGGTCATGGACAATGTGTTGAAAGCTGTCCAATGATTCCCACAGTTGTGTCAAGTCGGCTGGATGTCCTTTTGGGTGGTGTACCATTCTTGATACACACAGGAAACTGTTGTGCGTGAAAACCCCAGCAGCATTGCAGTTCTTGACACACAAACATGTGTGCCTGGCACCTAGTACTGTACCAGACCCCATTCAAAGGCATTTAAATCTTTTATCTTGCCCATTCATGTATGGCTTACATACACAACCCATGGCTGCAGTCCAAACACTTAAAAGACACACCCTCGTCCACTCACCCTCGCTTTATGCCCTTAGGGGAATCCCCGTCCCCATCTTGGCAGGCGGTCCAAATGATTAGCCAAGCAAGGGTAGTTTGCAAGTGTAAGTAAAGACAAATGCAAAAAAGTTAGAAATTGTGCTATTAATGCACATGGCGGCACAAACACGTCTCGTAAAAGTAATGATCTTTTTGTTTGGTTAGTTTTTGGAAAATGTATAAATAAAATATGCAGGCTAACATTAGTTAGCTAATTAATTTGCTAGCTATCATCGCGGGATGAGTGATGAATTTCTGGGCAAGGGTGGTCCATTTAAAAATCATTCCTTCCTCCCTCGCCCCTTGCCCTGCAAGTGTACACTCGTCAGAAGTCATGATATGTCATCAGAAGTGTCCACTTAATTTCAGGGCAGAGGGGATAGGGTGTCTTTTAAGTGTTTGGACCGCAGGCAATGTCTCAATTGACTCAAGGCTTAAAAATCCTTATTAACCGGTCTTTGTATGTAATAGGAGAGAATAAGAGACTATCAACAAATTATGTTTTTGCACAGTGAATAATGGAGGTGAAGTCAGTGTATGTTTACAACTATTATGATAGGTGTTGTGTTGTTAAATTATTGACGTGGTACTCGATTCCAGGTTATCTCGCTTTAACAACAACTAATACTCATACAGGTCTATAAGCTCAACGCTATTCTAGTTCTCATAATGTGGTTACATCTTCACTACTATAACAGGTAGGTGATCTTAATCTTGCAATATAGTATAATCAACTATCCTAAAATAGGGTCTATATCAGAATTGATATTCTATCCCTTCCCTTATTTTATGACTGTTCAACTTTGTAGAGATGCTTGAGATCGCTGGACAAAGAGCAAGGAAAAAAATAACGTCTGGTTGGTCTCGACAGAAAAGTATACTCTCACTCCCTTGAAATCTAACAAAGGTACATTCAGGCATGGGTATTCAGACACTCTGGGAGGCTGATAGAAAAACCTTTCTTTACTGTCAAAACCTCTTAATAATAACAGCAATAATTTCAAACAAAGAAAATAAAAATGTCCTTAGACAGTGGCTGAATAGCTTACTGTTTGAAAATGATCCTGCTCTAGGCAGCTCAGTTCAGCTCACTGCAGCAGCAGCACAGCTGAAATAGACTGCAGTCATTTGCTTCTATTCAAAAGAAAAATTGTAATGGGGAGGACTAGAGAGACAAATGTCTGAATATAGATTTCCTCTGTCCTCCACTCAAGCATGCCAGCAACAGTTTAAGTTCTGAGAAATTAGGCATATTTAAAATTTAAGCACTAATAACCCACGTACTGTATGTTGTGTTGTCTGACATTGTACTTCAGAGCAAAATGTACAGTGCATTTGAAACGTTTTCAGACCCCTTGACTTGTTCCACATTTTGTTACGTTACAGCCTTATTCTAAAATTGATTAAATTGTTTTTTTTTTCCCTCATCAATATACACACAATACCCCATAATGACAAAGCAAAACAATGAATCTTTCCCTTGATTCTGAAAAGACATCCCCACAGCATGATGCTGCCACCACCATGCTTCACCGTAGGGATGGTGCCAGGTTTCCTCCAGACGTGGCGCTTGGCATTTAGGAGTTCAATCTTGGTTTCATCAGACCAGAGAATCTTGATTCTCATGGTCTGATAGTCCTTTAGGTGCCCTTTGGCAAACTCCAAGGAGGCTGTCGTGTGCCTTTTACTGAGGAGTGGCTTCCGTCTGGCCACTCTACCATAAAGGCCGATTGGTGGAGTGCCTCAACACAATCCTGTCTCAACACAAGGTCAACGGACAATTCCTTCGACCTCATACCTTGGTTTTTGCTCGGACATGCACTGTCAACTGTGGGACCTTATATCATGTCCAATCAATTAAATGTACCACAGGTGGACTCCAATAAAGTTTTATAAACAGCTCAATGATGATCAATGAAAACAGGATGCACCGGAGCTCAGTCTTATAGTAACATGTTCCAGTGCTTTAGGTAGTCTGATATTTCAGTCTTCCCAACACTAGCAGTCATTCTGAATGCAAGTTGCGGGTGATAAAAAAATTCAGAAGATTGGATACTCTGGCTGGATTTCAATAGAAAGTACACATCACTTTAAAAAACAGCATAATATGACAGGTTGTGTGAATAACCCATGTTGGGTTGTTTGAATTACCCAAACATGGGCTAATTTAACCATCAATTGTGGGGGGGTTTCACTCTCATGCTGGGTTGACAAACCAGCTGGGTCTTTTTTTTATTTTATGTAATCCATATGTCATTTCGAGGAGATGTGGCTTATTAGCAACATGGCATTTTGATAGTTATTTTTGGGCTACCCGTGAGAGTAAATGTCATTCCTGTTGATAATTCTAAAGGCTGGAATGGATGATATTTGAAGGAAACCCGATCTGTTGTTTTTACATTGACAGAGTTTGATCATGAAGTTACTGCTGGTCACCTCCCCCACGTCAAACACTTGAATTTATTATTAACGTTAGTAATTTAAATAGCCTCCGCCTTGTAACCAATGTTGGTGACTGCGTGTTTGCAGAGGTGTGTGGTTTATATAGCTAGATAACCACTCTACTGGTGCCAAACTTTGACTGTAGGGTATCAGCAAATATAATTAAAAGTTGATGCTATTCGTCTATGACAAAGATACTTATATTTCCCCTTTCATCTGTGTCTGGTGTTAGCTAGTTACTGGATAGCTAGGTCTTCAGCCAGCATGGAACAAAAGGTGGGAAAGGGTCGTTCAAAACTCTGAAGCAGTTGCCAAGTCAACACATCCGTCAATGCTGCTGTGAATACTATCACAAGAGACATGCCAAACAGGAGATGTATATTTAATCAGAAAATATGTTATTGATGCCATTTTAATGTTGTTTGAGTTGCTTTGTGTAAATCAAAATGTGTATGATTTTACTGCCCCACTGGTCACTACATCCAAGTTACTTGACATAAGTGTTTAAATGAGCTGTCAGTGAAGGTGAGCTCATTTATAAATATGCTCCCCGCCCACTCAGCCTGTCTTTTAAAACGTCCTGGTAGTTAGCCAAGACAAAGTACTTTTCAGAATGACTGTTCAGGATCTTTATGTTTGTACACTGTAACTTAAAATGTGCCTTGAATATTATTGAACATTAGATATTCTAATACGAACATATTAACATTATATCAAATTGGGATTTACAAAAGAGTCAGAGTTTGACTATAACGTCATGACAAATTAACAGAACAGATTAACTGGAAAGACATTTACTCTCACAGGTGGGCAAAAATTACTGAAAGACATGCACCTACTAAGCCATGCTTCCAGTCTTCTGATCTGACCCGCTGTATCATAGTTCAATAACACAGCATTGACAAACTAACTAAGTGACCCAATTGCTGTGTTGCAGGCATTGGGTCACTTAAGTTTTTTTTTAAACAGTCCTTTAAGTCCTCAAAATAAGCCCTTATAAAATGCATATTCTATTTTGTTAAATAATTACATTTTCTTAAAATGTTCTAATATCAATCCACAATCAAGTTTTGAAAAGTAAAAAGCAATTAAATAAAAATTATGCATTCTAACACATCAAACATCTAAGACAATTATTTTATTTTTGAAAGTTTATTTTAAGGAATCACTCTTCTAGGAGTTTGAAGTCTTTTCTGGAGTGGTTGGTCTAGTGGAGTGGTTGACCAGGCTGACCGCCTGGTGGAGTGGTTGACCAGTCTGTGTCCTTGTGTTGAAGAGGAGGGGAAGGGGTCGGGTCTGGGCTAGCAACAGTTTGATTGTGGTGACAGTTGTGATGGCCGCTGCTGTGTCTATGGTTGGTGGAGGGGTTGGTGCTGGAGCTGAAACTTGTAACTGTGCTGGTGTTGGGGCCGGATTGGAAACTTTGGGTTTGTGCTGGGTCTGGTGCTGGGACTGGGGAGAGGGAACCGGGAACCGGGCAGGTGCAGGTGTTGGGTCTGTGGAGGGTTGGAAGGACAACCAGAGGACCAATCAGAACCACAAGGGAGCCCCAGACTCAGAGGTAAATGGTGGTACTCTCCTGTGGCCTGCTCGCTCCTGTCCCTCCTCCGCCCTCTTGTGGTGGTGAATGGTTCCTGGTTCTGGGCTGGTGCCGGTTCTGGGAGAGTGATAGGTGTAGGGGTAGAGAGAAATAGAGAGAGAGAAAGGGGAGGAGGGGCTAGAGAATGTGTCCATCGGCCTTGGCTGGTGCTGGGGAGTGGCTGATGGTGTGGTACAAGGGGCGAGGAGGAGGAGTGATGCGGTGGCGAGGCTGGACGCTGAAGGCCGGAGGATGGGTCTAGGGTCTTGATCTTGACATGGAGGGTGTTTTAGATATCCTTCCATCTTGCCACAGATTTTGATGAGGGTTCTAACGGATCGGTGGTGCTGGATGGTAGCCCCTCCCCTTGGCTGCTCATGGGTCTTGGCGTGCATCCCCACTGACTGCCTGGTGATAGGAGGGGTGTGGGTGTTTGGACTGAGGCTGGACTGAGGTTGTGGGATCAGGGGCAGGGAGGGCTAAGGGGGGTGGATCTGGGTCACAAGGAGCAGGGGGAGTAGTCAGGGGCAGTATGGGTATGGGAGGGGGACAGGGGCAGTAGGGGGTATGGGAGGGGGGTCAGGGGCAGTTGGTGGCGCAGGGGGTGGGTCAGAGACAAGCAATTAAGGGTAGTAATGGGCTGGGGGGGTATGGTTAGGGGTCTAGGAGGTGGAGCCGGTTTCTCTGAGGGGATATGGGGTTTTCAGGGTTGTGTTTGTTGGCGTCAGGATTTGGGTTCTGGGGTGCTCTTCTGGTCTGATTTCTTGTTGGTTTGTTGTTTGTCTGGTCTTTTCCATTTGGTAATTGTTTTCCAGTTTGGGTCATCCTCGTCTGAGAACAGGGGTTGTGAGTTGAGGGGTTCTTCCTGTTGTACGTTCTCTCCCAGTTTGACCAGAGGTTTGGAGTGGGTGGAGGTAGCTAAGAACAGATTTATTTGGGGGTCAGAGGTGGAGGGGCCGGCAGGGGTGGGGTTTGTTTCTGGGACTTCTTGGATGGTGATTTGGTCAGTGTCTGTGGGTTGGTCTGGGTCTTTGTTAATGTCATCTGATGGAGGGGTGGGGGTGAGGGTTTGTGTTGGTGGCGTTGGCCCTTGCCCTTACCCTGCCGACGGAGGATTTGGGGCAGGATCTGTGAAGTGCCCCCCCCCCCCCCCCCGCACAGGTTGTGGTGTAATCATAATCATTGCAGTTTTTACAGATGATGGCTGTGCAAGCCCTGCGGCCAGATGACCCAGTTAGCCGCAGTTCCTGTACAGCTTGGGCAGACTGTAGTAGTAGACAGAACCCCTGTTGTTCCCCAGAGTGATGGTACTGGGGATATGTTGGACTCCGGGTGTAACTGAACCAGACATTTTCTTGCCCCAGTCCAGATGTTCTCTTCGTCAAGGATCCTCCTGGCCGTTGATTTGATTAGGGCGAACCTCCCGAGCCAAACCTGGATGTCGAGATCTTGAATACATTCGTTATAAACTGTGACTACCTTGTTTTCTGTGTCTGAGAGAGGGTGTGCTCTGAATTTGTTAATCTGGGGAAGTTCCTAAATGTTACTAATTTAGTAGAGAAGAGTGGGAAGTGCTGGTTCTGGTCTGGTTCTGGTCTGGTTCTGCTTGTCTGGTAATGATCTGTTTGAGGGGAAGAAGGACAACTTCAAGGACGCTTCTGGTGTAGACTGGTTTCTTTGGGTTCTTCCTCTACGACTCGGCAATGGTGGCTGGGTTTGGTCTTGGGGGTTGTCTGGTCACTGGTCTGCTCCGGTCTTGCAGGATGTACAACCTCAGAGCAAGCAGACACACCTGGTAGCCCGTGACCCAGAGGTCAATGGAGGCATCCCCCTGTGGTCTACTCGCTCTAGGTTGGTGTCTTTGGTTCATCCTCCACTCCTCTGGTTCTGGTGTCTGGTCTGGTCTCTCCTTCTGTTGTTCTGCTCCGGTTGGTTGGTGGCAAGGGAGGAGGGCTGCAGGCCAAGGGTAGAGGGAGTAAGGCTCACCTTGGCAATTCTCTACTCATGCCACCCCGCCCTCCCCTTTACACTAAGCAATGTGTTAATTCAACACTGTTCAGTGTCTATACAGGTCCACACATTCAGTGTTAATTTACCACTGTGAAACTGCAAACACTGTCAGTTCAAGGACTGCTTTTGTCACAGCATCTTGGATAAATGGGAGCATGGATTTGCAAGTATGCAAATTGTGTTATATATATTCAGATTGCTTGGTGAGAGAGTGTCCCCACAATGAGAGAAATTCCAGAGAAGTGGGTACCTAATGAATAAGAGCTGCATATTTCCCCAAGCGACTCTCTCTCTCTCTCTCTCTCTGTCTCCAGAGACACATCTTCCTGATCTTTTCCAGGGTCTAATGCTGCAGAGAGAGAGAGAGAGAGAGAGAGAGAGAGAGAGAGAGACCAGGTACCTCTGGATGGATCTGGGCTTATTGAGTTTATCTTTAAGCTTAGATGTCTAACTGCAGAGCTGATAGTAGAGAAGAGGGAGGGATCTGTGTTGCTGAGGCAGCTTCATGCAGTAGTTCTGTTTTCATACACTGTAACAGAAAACTGTAATTTAGATGGTACTTTTAGGTATTATCAACAGAAAAACATCTCTGAAAACGTTTAACTGCAGCATACCGTAAATTCTTATACCAGTTGACTCTTATGTGGTTATATCGCCACATCAATTTATATAAGGGACATATTGGAGGAGCATCAAATCTTAAACCTGAACATTTTGCCATGTCCTTTTGATCTGTTTTGCCCTGTAGTCGCTGCTAGTTTGGAAGCCTTTGATAAGGCCTGTAGAAGTGCAAGTGGTATGAAACAAAATATTCATTTATACACCCCTCCCCCCAACCCCCCCGCACCCACCCACTCACCACCAAGCTGCCTGTAAGATGCTGTCAAATTCATGGCAACCCCTTACAGTGTACACTTACTGTAGCTACTAGCTCATATTTGTTCCAAAGGCAGATAATACACGTACAGTGTTTGACAGAGCCTACCTCTCAAAGAAACAAATCATATTTGATCCACTATGATTTCCTCTCCCTGCTTATAAAAAGCATCTCTCTGTGATGAAAAGGCTTTACCGTATTTCCTTTTTCATTTTCAGTAGAAGAAAAACAAGTTTCCACCTCCACTAATTAGCTAACACAGGAGTATAGAGAGAGAAAGAAACAAACAAAAAACTTGACTTGTCCTTTCCTCTGAATCTAGAGTAATTAGCAGTTTTTCTTCCAACCACAAAACATCACAGGTTTCCTAAACCGTTGTTGCTCTGCACCCAGTGGATTTCTCTCGACTCTTGCTTTCTATAGAGTGACCTATATGCAAAAGAAATGTCAATCATGAGAAAGAAACCAGATGAGGAGGGAGAGAGAGAGAGAGAGAGAGAGAGAGAGAGAGAGAGAGAGAGAGAGAGAGAGAGAGAGAGAGAGAGAGAGAGAGAGAGAGAGAGAGAGAGAGAGAGAGAGAGAGAGAGAGAGAGAGAGAGAGAGAGAGAGAGAGAGAGAGAGAGAGAACACCCCTGTGTGTTGTGGTTAGATATTTAGATTCTGAATCTGCCTCTACAAGCTTCTGCTCAGCCTGTGAGATCCTGTTGGTTGCCTGTACTCAAATTTGGGGCAGTCTGACCAAATGCATATAGAAATATGTGTTATAGATATGCCATTCCCACTGAAAGTAAGTCTATGAAGTGGTCTGTGTCTTTTACTTTCGGTTTGGTACACCAGCTTCAAACACCTGCTTATGGGAAAATACATTATGGGATTGGTAACAGCCAACAATGATAACTTATTAGCTTGCTTAGCACATTGTATAACTCATTCTACTTTACAGTATTCCTTCTCTTCATTATACACCATAAGTAGGGTAGAGGCTTTACCTAAGAGCTGCTCGCAGTGAATCCATCATAAGCAAACTACAGCCCATTAAAAGTGCATAACAGAAAATAAGCAGTGACGTGCCGCGGGCCTCTGGACCTGCCTGCTCCTTGTGTTTGCTTCACTGAATAGGAGACAGATTATATTTAACATTTTGCTCCAGCAACTTTATCTTGGCATTTTTACCATTGCTGGTTTGACCCGTGACTTTAGTTTACTTCTGAGCTGACCTCTATGGAGGAATAGGAATAAATCTCAATGATAATGGACGCTCCATCCCGAGAAAATCTCACTGTTCTGTTTATCGATCACGTCAATCAAGTATATTTTAAACTCCCCTGAAGAGATGAGCTAGAGAAAGCTTTTATGAAGATGGACAACTATGTTTGTCATAGGAGTGTCAGGCTCTGGCCATAGAGAAGCCTATTTGCTTCTCTATGTAAGCCATGGTCAGAGTCTGACAGGTCTATTCTTTCTGTTTCTGGAGGTGGTTTGTGTTGGATCCCTAATTAGAGGCAGCTGCAGTGCATCGTCTCTAATTAGGGATCCTATATAGGTTTGTATGTTCCACTCCGGGGTGTGGGTCATTATATTTCGCAAGTCACGGGTAAAGTAAGTGTGCTACGTTTCTTCCACGTTTGTTGCATTGTGTTTGTTTTGTATGTGTAGTTCGTTCAGTAAAATTGAATATTCAGTAAATAAAAAAATGTCGAACTATAATCCCTGTACTGCGTTTTGGTCTCTCGCTGCACCCAACCGTGACGGACCTTGGGTTGTGTATGCGGCCCGTTGTGACAAGGAGTGGCTTTGGGTTTTTGTTACAGTTTTCACATCCAACAATGCATAGGCCCATATGCATTCAAGAATGTGTCCAACTCTTTCAAACACATTACTAATATTAAAAAACATGTTTTCCCTTCTATTGCAAGGAGAGAGATGTTTTTATAGCAAATATCTATCAAAACATGTCTGAAAGACATATTGACTTTCTGTTTCTCCATACTATTCTTTGATCATGTGGCTTTGATGCTGAATATACAGATTGATGTTTACAATAGCAGAAAGATGCTGCAATAAACATCTAAACTCTTTGTGCCTGTACTACCTTATATATTATAGTATATATTGAGAATTAAAGAATCATGCATCCTGCATCACCAAAGCCATAAATACCTCTCCAGACACTAGAGATTCACAGTCCATTCTTGATCATTGTGTAATTCCTCTAGAATTCCAAACCTACAGAATATTCCATCAAGCAGTTGCTGTGGTATGTTGGTGGTATAATGCATACAGTAAAATACATCTAATAAACTATAGTAGAGTACCACATTCAGTACATATTTATTTATTTTGTTGCAATTTGTCACAATCACAAATAACTAGCTTTGACTCCATCGAGGCACAATACATAATAGGCCAACTACAGCAACTGTCAAAGAGGAATTCTTAAAACCCAAGGCAATACATCAATGAGGTAGTGAACAGTGAACACCAGAGTTTTAAAATTGTCCTTCCTCACCAAAATGTATTGTGGTAATCAAATCAAATGTTTCTAATTAAAACAAATAACCTCCAAGTCATTCCAAATAAATAATTCCTTGGCTACAACTTTAACTTTTGTTTTTAGGAAAAACAACTAATCTAAACCCATGCCAAACCATGCTGTTCAACAACCTCAGGTCTCCTGGCACTCCCTCAACTGCAGAGACTTTGGGCGTGTTGTGTTCTTCTTCCAATGATAAAAAAAACTTGCCATTACCTTCAGGTCAGATTAACTTCAGTCTTTGGCCAAACCCTAGCTGTACACAGAAAGCCCATGATGTTCATTACTCCATTTCCATGATCCCTGTTACTCAACTGAAATATCACATAATAACTGTAGCATTTAGGACTGCACAGTGGAGTCAGTAATCACTACAAATCATCTTAAGAGGGCTCTAACTGAACATGAACCATACAAGACCTACTTTCTTCAGTCGCAGGGAAACATTAAATGGACATGACAAGATGCTAAAGCACATTGGTCCATCTCACATTTCCTTGAAACCAATTAGACACCAATGGCACAATTAAATGATGTTTGAAGGCCATTTAAAATGGATAGAGCAAGTTACTAAAACTCTGTTTAATAGAATGTAATTATTTCCTTGCAAGCTTGTTGTAACATCATAACAACATGGCAACATGACAGATTCTGCTTTCTTCTTCTTGCCTTCCGCTTTTTGTAAAGTTTTAAAAACAGAATCCTTAAGAACACATGTCAAACATCAGAACAGCTTGCACCCCTCAATGCTTGAATAGATCGCATCTGATGAAATTCTATGTTGTCCTACTGTACCTGATCATATTTATTTATTTAACCTTAATTCAAGGTTATCATAAAGGAGGAGTGTTATTGAAAGTGTGATGTAATATGAAGCAATTCTGTGTCTCAACGTCTACATCAAAGAACTGAGGGAGTCAAACATAAAAAGTAGAATGACTTTCAATGACCTTGGATGTTGGGTCGTGCGTGTGGGGCGAGCAGTGAAAGAGGTATCAGTTCAAGAAGAAGCAATCGCAGAAACAAAAAGTGGTAGCAGTCATGGAAGGTCTCACCAACACACACACACACACACACACACACACACACTCACACTCACACACAAGTCTGATCATGATAATAATGGTCAGGTTGTGTGTTTCCAAACATCTAAATGTATCTGGTTTGACGAAATCTGCAAAGGGAAAACATTTGTATTAATTTAATATGCCGACAACCCTGCATATAACAACACATCCATATGGAATCCCTAATCATACACAGTAAATTCCACAGTGTTGAATTAATACTGAAAGTGTGGAGCCTTATAGACACTGAACAGGGTTGAAAGGTCATGAACAGTCAGAATCATATTTTTCATGAAACTGGATGATATTTGGCTGAAACCAGACCAAAGTATGAGTTGATCATAAAGTTACTTATCCCCTACATCATATCAAACGGGATCGGGTGACATCACCCTAACTCTCATTTTAATAAACTGTGAAAGGCAGCAATACGCAATATAGTGTCTAGTCCACACGAAGAAGAAGAAGAAGAAGAAGAAAAACTGAAAATAGTCCTATGAACTGAAAATCTTAAGTTAATATGTTATCATTCAAATTGTGTTATTTAACACAATACAATATGTATTTCATTAGGCCTATTTTTAGGGCTTACTCTGAAGAAAATACTGTGTTGTTTGGATGACCCAACTGCTGGATTGCAGGCATTTGGTCACATAGTTGTTTTTTTTTTTTTAGAAAGAGCAAGGTTGGTTTGTTGATGCTGGGTTATTGAGATAAGACACAGCGGGTCAGATCAAAAGACTGGAGGCTTGGCTTAGTAGGGGCATGGCGTTCAGGAAGTTATTTTTGGTCACCCATGAGAGTAAATGCCATTCCGGTTCACCTGTTCTGTTGAATTGTTGGCACATGTTTATATTGAAATAATAATACAAAAATGGATTGCTTGATTGCTTTTGTTTATGCTTTGTATGACAATTAGATTGAACTAATTTGGATTGATTGTTAATTATTTCAAATTTTTTATTAATGGTGATTGCATTTCAATTTATTTTTCCTCTAAAGAACTTTGAAAAAACACAAATAAAATGACCTTATAGTGTCACGATGTGGGTGTGGGAATGACCAAGGCGCAGCGAAGGGATAGTAGTTAGACATTGATGTTTATTATTTTCAAAATGTAAACGAACAAATGGAGAACTACAGGACACAAACACACGAATAACTAACGTCACGTTCACCAAAACACACGAAATGAACGGACGTAAAAAAAAGGCACACTTACTTCTCACCGTGACTGCGACATACATCGATATGTACGATAACAACCCACACCCGCGTGAGGGACAGACTCAACATATATTGGATCCCTAATTAGAGACAACGGATAGCAGCTGCCTCTAATTAGAGATCCACCCAAACCCACAAAGAAACAGAAAAGAACGACACTGTCAGACTCTGACCATAGCTACATAGAGATGCCTATTGCTTCTCTATGGCCAGAGCCTGACATATAGCCAATGTATGAGTTCCTTAAAAGCCTATGCAAATCCCAATGTGATAGTAACCACTTTGTTGCAATACGTAAATAATAATGTTAAAATCAACCTGCAAAAGAGCATGATGTGAAATATGATAATGATGGCCGTGGTTTTGGTTCAACTCTGGTTATTAATTTAACACTCAGGGTGGGTTGCACCAACATGGATGAACTCTTAAATTGGGTTAAATCAAGGTTTATCTATAAATATTGTTGCACCAAACTTTAAACCTAGTTTTAAATTAATCTTAGATAAATTCCTCTAAACTCAGTTAAATGTTTTACTTTAAACCAAGATCATATGTAATCTTGTTGCTCCATTTTTTTTAAATCTATTTTTTTTATTTGACCTTTATTTAACTAGGCAAATTCTTATTTACAATGACGGCCTACCTTGGCCAAACACGGACGGCACTGGGCCAATTGTGTGCCGCCCTAAGGGACTCCCAATCACGGCCGGATTGTGATACAGTCTGGAAAATGTCAATCTAAACTGCCACTGAAGGAGGTTTAAGTTTATCAAATGTCACTGTATATGCTGTATTTTTGGTCTGATTAACAATTTTAGGTCCTGTGGCTTATCATGTTTGCAAAACTTAGCTAGCAATGGTCAGTGCTGGTTTGTTTCCATATAAATAGAATTAGAACATATTGCTATGGTGAATCCATTATGACACGTGTCACTAATCATAATTTAGTGATTTAACCTTAGATTAAGTAATCCAGGTTTAAAATGAAGTGGTGCAACACACACTGATTAATAATAAACCTTGATTTACAAACTTTAGATTAGATCTAATATAAGATTACTTTAAACCATGTTGGTAATTTAAACTGGAGAATTTGCTGTGTAGTTAATGCTGCTTAGAATCTGTGAAACTGTAAAACTTGATAGTATCTACTAACTTCAAAAGACAGACAAATGAATATGGATGTTAATGCAAACAATATCATGAATATCAAACGTAATATAATGTATCACTGCTGTCTAGTCATAAATGCTTTACGTGGTGTTTGTGTTGACTTAACAGGGGAATGTATAATCTTCATGATCACAAAGTTACAGTGTCAGCTAACACAAGACATAATAGTAATAATAATAGTCATAATAGTAATAGTAATAGTAATGTGTGTAGCGTTGGTTACTTTTTGTATTTGCTGACAAAGGTCTCATAAGGTTGGTTTTGATTGGCCCTATACATACAACATGGCACTGATGTCGTTTTGAACTTGTATTGGGGGAGATCTAGGCCCTTGATTAGGCTGTGCCTTACTTCAGACAGATTAGCGGGACCAAACAAGTAAACACAAGCAGAATTCAAAGTGACATCAAAGTCTTCACACATCAAACACCATCATTGGTTCTTTATCAATAGAAGGCAGACAGGTGCACTCTGTTTTTTTGCTCCATCAGTCAGTCAGTCAGGCTGCCGATTATCTTTCTCAGAGAGAGCGGTGCCATCGTTGCCTCACCGGCATCCCTTACTATCGATAGGATTACTGGGAGATGCAATTAAGAGCTCGACAGGGAATCAGCATCTGACACACTTAGATAGGATTCAGAGGTACTCATTCCAGATATTTCCACGTTAACGCTCAAATGGTGAAGTGCAACGCACCCCTTGAGTCATGTTAGATGACTTCGGCTCCACTACAAATGTCATGGCGTTAATTTATTCCGGGTTAGTCGGGGTTCAATACTGCTTGGGTTGAGGGCAATGACTTATTTGATGCAGCAAACCAATTACCAAATGCAAATGATTACAGTATATGTATGGTAAGGGTAGATAGTCACAGTGGTAGATTAAAAGATTAAGTGATACCGCAGCCTCTCAAAGCCTGTGATCTAGTGAATAGCTAATAAACAACAACATATAAATGAGATATTTCATATGTAATAGTAACAACGAAACCTACCAATACAGCCAATGAAAGTACCAACAATGACCTTCCAAAAGCTACATTATTGTAAACAACTTCTGTATCTGTTCAGCAATCTTTGCACATATGCAAACAGTTTGTTTCCTAGCTAGTTAGTGAGCTGCCACCACCCAGCACTCCAGAGCCACCGGAAAATGTGTGGCGAGACAGAAATCTTTGCACATATCCAAACAGTTTATTGTTTCCTAGCTTGTTAGTGAACCGCCACCACCCAGCACTCCAAAGCCGCCTCCACGCCACTTTCAAAGCAGCAGCACCGAACACGTTTACCAGACATATTCATTAGTTCATAGAAAAACGTAGAAAAACATTTTGCAATATGAAAAGAAAGCAGGCGTTTCTTATTGGACAAGTTGACATAGTACCTCCCCCGATTTCAGACAATTTGCCTCTGTTTTGTGAAGCCAACCCTGTCCCTGGGATTTCATGCGTTAACCCCCACACTGACGGTGGATTCACAGTGGTCCCCTAGTTACAGCCTAGAGAGCCTCATCAACCACGCCTCTCAACAACCTATGTTTGGTTGCAACAGCACCTTGTTGTTTGACTCTGCACTTGGTGTCTTTTTTCGCTCACACTCATCTCCTGCTTACCTAGTTGCCTGCCTCATGAGAGACTGGAAAACAAGGTATGTGTTAATACAAGCAGTTTAGTCATCCTCTAAAACTAGCTAAAATAATCCAATCTATAGATAGCTAACAAAACATTAGATTTGGTAGCTTAGCTAGATAGCTAGGTTAACGCAATCTTGCAGCCAGCAGCTAACGTTAATCATTTAGATGAGTTTGGCACAGGATAAAGAAAATGAAACGATCTTCACTGTCTTAAAAGTAAAACAATTAATAATGTGTCCACAGAGCAGTCTACACAGACAATATGAATACATTTGTCCAACCATAACAGATGGATGGCTAATGCAGAAAGAGATAGTTTTGGGATTCTACACCACCATAACACCACAAATGCTGATATGAACTTGTAATGCAGGTTTGGTTAGAATAAAGTGCAATAGAATGAGTGACATTCAATCAAATCTATTTTATGAAAAGGGGGGTATGAGTTCATGTAATGATTAAATATATGGATTTTCCCGTCAATCAGTTCCTACAGCGAGCGCCAGGGAACCAATCTCTGGTGGGCAAGATGGAGACCAGGACAACAACACAAGGTTAGTGGTTTAATGACTTGTGTATAGTGTTACACGTAACCCTGCCTTGTTTCAAAGTCTACTGTGTATAGTGCTAAATGTAACCCTACCTTACATAAAGCTTACAGAATGAATAATTGCATAAGAGCACTGTAATCAGATGAAAATTTTTGTGAAATAAAATGTAAAAACTTTTCTACATTGAAACCAAGTCTACTGCTTAACATTGTGTGTGTATAGAGCGAAATTAATATTTAAAGACATTGCAACCATTCTTTGCATAATTCTCAGAGTATGTTGTCCTTTGAAGTTGTTGTCTCTGGCTCTTTTGATACAGATTCAGAATGAAAAATAGCAGGGTTTGTGGTAGTTTGAAAGGGTTTGATCCACCTTATGCCAAGAGTGTGTCCAATTCACATGACCCGACAAGAAAAACCCCAGCCTTATAGTCATTGCCAGATGAAAAGGGAAGCTATCTATAATAATCATATTTTGTCACAGCCTACGAATAGGAACCAGAGTTTAACCTGACCAGGTCATGAGATCAGGAAAAACTCTAGGCTTCTGAAAAGATATGTATGAATTTTGCCACACCACTTTTGAACCTGTGGTGCCACCTTTGCAGCACTCTTGATCAATTTTTCAAGCTAAGGACACAACATGGGTCTGGGTTAGGGCTGTTACATGACCGTATTCCCACCACACCGAGTCATGAAGGCAGTCAAATTCCACGTGACCGTTTAGTCACAGTTATTAGGCTTCTCCAAGCTCTGATGCTGCTGATTGTCATCAGTAGCCTACCAAACGTGCTAACTGCCTGGTACTCAGCACTCTATTGTCCCTCTAATCACTTTGACATCAATGCAAATGTAATCGAAAATCTAAATCAAACACTTCATGAGAGCCCATGAGCTCATGTTGCGCAATATTTCTATAGGCTATGCAATTTAGGAAACAGAGTGATGGCTTCTATTACAAAGATGAGCTTTCTAGGCTAGGCCTACTATATTTATATCTAAACTTTCTTAAAATTAAGCACATTGCTTGTCTTTACAACAGGAGATTATGAAATTTCTATAACTTATCTATCTATCTATCTATCTATCTATCTATCTATCTATCTATCTATCTATCTATCTATCTATCTATCTATCTATCTATCTATCTAGAGTATAGCCTACCTGGCTTGCATGAAAATGAACCACGGGAAAAGCCTCCTTCATTTGTTATTTAAGTGCATAGATTACATGTATTTTTTTCCCCCTGATTCAAGACAGGTGCATGATAATGGTCTACTCTAAATCAAAACAAATTTCACATATATTATTTAGTATAAGATTAAATCAAGAATAGTCTGATGCGTGACAATATTAGCCTATCACTTGTGAATTATATATTAGAACTTTTTTTTGGCAACCTTTTCAAATCATAGTCCCACACCTCATGTAGCCTAGCCCATAGGCCTATATGTTTTGATAAGGTTTGTATCACAACTAAAGCAGCCAAATAACTTCTTATAATTAAGTACATTAATCCGCTTTAAAAAGGGTGTGGAGCCTACACATACACAGTGTGTGAGTTAACCTTTATAACAAAAACATTACATACATAATCACATTTGTGGTCATTTTTGAGAATGGTGTTTTCTCGATAATGGAACATTAGCGCTTATAGCCTACTGCCGGGTGTGCATTGCTGCGCTCATAATGTGAAGAAATAGCCTAATAGTTTATCAACAGTTTAAGCTAAACATTCTGATCTGTTGCGTCAGCCTCATTGCATCAAAAAAAGATTTTTTGATGCTAGTGGTTGTATTAATTTGGGATTTATTGCATCCCACAACTGTCCCAGACTATGTTTGGAATATTTATTTCTGGCACAGAATAGAATAGGCCAAATGTTGTACTATGGGGGATAGTAGATTGACATAGTCTTGTGCTTTTGATGTTTGTTTAGCCTACTCATCTTGTTGGTTGACGAAAAGTAAATGTGGACAGTTCTTCCAATATCTTCAATGTGCACCTCGGAATTGGATAAGGACACATTCAGTTGCGTCCCCAATGTGACTGTCTTCACTTGTAGCCTGTGAGAAAGACCCAATCACGTGATGGAGAGCCGTGTGAGTGAGAGGTACTTCAGAGCACACAGCATACAGGGAGAAGGGAATAAAAAATATTATATTCATCCGAAGGGCACAACGGCCACTGGCCGCAAAAGGCATGGATAAGGGGCATTACGGCCACACAGAGGGGATGCCACCAGGAAATTTGAGGCATTATCAAGCGCTTGTCAAATTGTGAATGAGAGACTGATGAAGTGTGTACAGCCTGCACAAAAAACAAAGCGGAGCTCATGCCTTTCATGCAACTTTTTTCAAACCGTCATTACAGTCGCATCATGCAGCCTTAGAATGTATTAATAATCAAAACATTTAGCCCAACATTTGTATCACAACTAAAGTTAAATAAATAACACAGAATTGCTGCATCTGCACACTCCCTCAAATACTTTGTAGAAAATATACTTTCTTTTTTATTCAACATTATTCAATTGTATTTTTCATACTATAAAATACTATAAAATATGCTACGGAATTCTAAGCAAATCTTGTCTGCTAAATGTAGCCCACAGCCATATGGCATAGCCAGATCAGGACCTAACTTAAGGACAACTCAGAGTAGGCTATTCTGTTCTTCTGAAATAGACTACATTTTCTTCATATGATGTTTCTTTAGACCTGTCTAAAATAAATAATGGATTTATTGTGAACTTTCAGGCTATAGGCTATATTACATGGATTTAATATGCTTTTTTTAAATGTAGAGGTCTGCATCAGTGTCTTGTAGGCTATGTGTGGAAGCCAGGAGATGCTAACTGTGTTTATGTTAATTAACGGTCAATTACCGTGAGACAGGCAGTTATTTTCTTGACAATCACCGGCTGATGGAATTTCGTGACCGCCACAATCCTAGTCTGGGTTTTATAGCTAGTGGCCTGATCCATGCATCTGACAAATATCCCAACAGCCCCACTCTCTTCCTTCCATGGCTCCCAGCAAGGAAAACACAAGGAAGAACTACCATCATTACGAACTAGAAATACTCACGGTTGAACCCGGTCTAGTAGAAACAGTCCCTCCCCTGGGGCTACTCCTCTGCTAGCAGGCAAGCAGACTAGGCAGATGAAGCTTCAATCAAATGTTATATAAATATATAAATAGCCCAGGTAGCCATTTGATTAGCTGTTCAATTGTTAGATATCTTATGTCAAAATGTTTATTCTATTCCACTGAGCCATTTACGTTATGTTGTTATTCTTATATTTTATTATTTCATATTGTTGTTGCATTGTCGAGAAGTAAACTGCAAGTAAGTATTTTGTTGGACCTTGTATAACAGTCATTCTTATAAATGTAATACCCCTTGATCTTCAAGAATATGACTTGTAAATATGGAAGTATAGATTAGCCAAATTGTTTTACCTGAGAATGACCCAAAACTAAGGACTTATTAGGAAGCCCTACTCTGTTGTCATGGAGGACTGATTGGGCTCATTGATTTCAATTGAAAAATAAATGCTGCACTCATGGAATGGCTTGCTTTGCCAAGAGTGTTCAAAGCTTTCTTCAAGGAAAAGGGTGGCTACCTTTTGATTTGTTAAACACTCTTTTGGTTACTACATGATTCCTTATGTGTTATGTCATAGTTTTTAGGTCTTCACTATTATTCTACAATGTAGAAAACAGTACAAATAAAGAAAAACCCTTGAATGGGTAGGTGTGTCCAAACTTTTGACTGATACTGTATATCTAATTTATAAGTCGAAAAATTGATGTAGCAACTACAGATTTGTCCTTTAAGTCTATCTAAAGTTTGAGCAATAAAACCCCCTCTTTTATTCCATAGGCTTGGACCCTCACTATGCAGCTGTTGCAAGAGCTCATTTTTCACTGACTGTCCACTGATTTCAAAAATGATGATTCATAGGCAGCTTAAACTTCTTGAATTCAACCAAAATTGGGTTCAAATACACATTTAGATTTGTGAACAGCCATCCACAACAACCACAATCCGTAAGCCGCAAATAGCTAAATGAGAGAGAAGCAGTGTGATTCACAGCAGCGCGCTATGTAGATCAATAATAAGTGATATCCATATCGCCTTACTATATTTTTGCTAGTAAAGTAACAGATTACAGTTACCGTTTTTTTGTAACGGATTAGGTGTCATGTGTTACATGTAATCCGTTACTCCCCAACTCTGTGTATCCTGTACATACGACTAATAAAACGTGAAACTTGGAACTATCTCCCTCTCCTCTTCTCCTCCCTCCATCCTCAATCTCTCTCTCTCTCTCTCTCTGAGTTGTGTCTTCTGAGCAGCTCATCCTCATCGTAATGACCCCCTCAGGGAGTTGGGTAGTTGTCTGTCTGTCTGTAATGCTGTCTGACTGCCTGTCTGTAATGCTGATGACCTGTTTGCTGGAGGAGGAGTTCACTACTTCATGTGAAACATTAAAGGATTGTAACATGGTGCAGTATGCTGACTGACCAGTCCTTGTTAAATGCTCTGATCTTCGCATCCAGATATGGAGACATTACTACACAGACCCTCTACACTGGATGGGTAGCCAGTCTGGATATCAGGAACCATTCTAGTGGTTACTGTTAGACTTGTTCGGCGAAGTGGATATATCCAGATGGGAGTTCTCACAACCTGTGTTATTAGCAATGTATATTTGTTCAAACATATCTTCATGAAACTGTAAAACTGTTAGGTGAAACTCCAATTCAATATTAAGGTGTAGAGATGATGTACTTAAAATTCAATATTGAATAACTCACAGTTGTAGAGGCTTAGATAGGTTTGAAGAATATTGTGTCTAAGCGAACAGGGAACATTGAGAAAATAGGAAGGAAGCTGCTCTCAATGATCAGATTGTAATGTCCTGTTGTTTATAATGAGTGTCAGTGTCTAGTCTAGACAGTCCCATAATTCAGGTCTGAAATTGGTCCTTTTCTAAAGCCATCTCATCCAGACCTGAGAGCCAATGTATCCTCATTAATTCTCTGTCACACACAGAGAGCCATTATATTATATTCAACACTGATTACTCTGAAACAAAACTGCATCAGCCCTCAACTTCCCTGTTGATTAAAAACAAATCTAACATAGAATCCATTAGAATCATGTCTTTCCTGTCATCTGTCTGCCACGTGGCATCCCTCTCTGACATCCCTACAGATTGGGAAGTTTCCATTATGGTAATAGAGTCATCTTGTTGAGGAAAAGGTTGTTACAAAAACAGGACGTCATCGGGATACATTGACTGTCTATCATGATATAAATGACCTGTTATTTTAGTTACAAAATTAAAGATGACAGTGGCTGAATTAACAAGGGCCTAGAGATGTACAGTATTAATCAATGTACATTGCAGTAGATAAAACCCAATAGCAGTGATGCTTAATACAATCTGTCTCATACAATTAACATTGGAAAATAATCAGAATCCCTTTTCTAGCCTTTAATATTAGCACACAACTGTTTCAATCTATTGTGTTATTTTGTATTCACATCTTTGACAATGTTTAGGATGATACTGATGTCTTCTCATTAACATCTCATTTAGTCTTTGGTTTTATGGTAATTGTTATGGTGATGTCTTATTCAGTCATTATGTCATTATTCAAATACACTGAGTTTACAAAACATTAGAACACCTGCTATTTCCATGACATAGACTAACCAGGTGAATCCAGGTGAAAGCTATGATCCCTTATTGATGTCACTTGTTAAATCTACTTCAATCAGTGTAGATGAAGGGGAGGAGACAGATTAAAGAAGGATTTTTAAGCCTTGAGACAATTGAGAAATGGATTGTTTATGTGTGCCATTCAGAGGGGGAATGATCTAGACAAAAGATCTAAGTGCCTTTGAGCGGGGTATGGTAGTATGTGCCAGGCTTGAGTGTGTTAAGAACTGCAACACTGCTGGGTTTGCCACGCTCAACAGTTTACCATGTGTATCAAGAATGGTCCACCACGCAAAGGACATCCAGCCAACTTGACACAACTGTGGGAAGCATTGGAGTCAACATGGACCAGCATACATTCCCTGTGGAATGCTTTCAACACTTTGTAGAGTCCATATCAGCATACAGGTGAGACCCAAGCGCAGACAACTTTGGAATAACAAATGTTTATTATACCAACAGGGGCAGGCAAAAGACAGGTCAGGGCAATCAGAGTTCGGTAATTCAGTGTAGTGGGGCAAAGGTACAAGACGGCTGGCAGGCTCAGGGCAAGCAGAGTCAAGGTCAAAACCGGGAAACCAAGAAAACAGGCACTTAAGAGAGACAGGAGTAAAGGGGGAAAACACTGGTAGGCTTGATGAACAAAACGAACTTGCAACAGCCAAACATAGAACACAGGGATAAATACACTGGGGATAATGAGGAAGATGGGCGACACCTGGACGGGAGTGGAGACAATTGGTTGTATAATTACAGAATTTCTGACCTGTTCTACTGTATTATCTAACATAACCTACTGTATTAGGAGATGGCCTCGAGGCCTAGTATGTTACACAAAATAAGTAGTATTAATGGTATATTCCCTTAGTGTTCTACATGCACCTCCATTAACATCATTCATGGTAACATTGAATCATCAGCTGTATATTAAAGGGTTATCACACAGAAAGTTCCCCAGTGTAAAATTAACACTGAAAGTGTGGGCTTGTATAGACACTGAACAGTGTTGAATTAGCAAACTACTTAGTGTAAAGCTTTATTTTCATATACCCCAGAGTTCCTTGCCTTTCGAGTGAATTTTAGAGTTGCCAATTCCTGAATTTGTTAGTGACGGAGACATTCTTTTTGTATTCATTCATGTTCAAGCCTATGGACTTCACCAAGTGAATATTTTATTGTTAAAATTTTACTATTTAACACAATACAATATGTATTTCATAAGGCCTTATTTTGAGGACTTACAAAAAAAAAATATTGGCTTGTTTGGAGGACCCAAATGCTGGGCTGCAGGCATTAGGCCACTTAGTTGGGTTGTTTTTGAAAAGAGCAAGCATGGTTTGTGGAAACTGTTTAATTGAGATATGACCCAGCGGGACAGCTCAGAAGACTGGAGGCTTGGCTTAGTAAGGGCGTGACTTTTAGCAAGTTATTTTTGGTCAACCATGAGACTAAATGTCATTCCAGTTCATTTGGTCTGTTGAATTGTTACCCAATGCTCTGGTTGAAAAACATACACTTTTGTAGTTTGAATAATGCTTGTAGCAGTCTATGAGTTCTCTTTTAAGCCTATACTAATATGCTATCCCCAATGAGGTAGTAACCCCTTTGATGCAATATTACAATTATCTTGGTATTAGAATAAGTAAAGTGCAATTATATTCAAATAAAATGTAACATTGCAGTGTACAAACTTAACATGACTGACATTTACTCTCACTGCTGGACAAAAATAACTACCTGAAAGTCACACCCCTAATAAGCCACACCTCCTGAAAATTATATTAAAAAAGGCCCAGTTGATTGAACAACCCAGCATGAAAGTGAATACATTTTTTAAATGTATTTATTTATTTTTTAACCCATGTTTGGGTAATCAAAAAAACCAACATGTTGGGTTATTTACGCAACCTGTTACCTTCCAGAGTGGGGATATCTAAACTTCTGAATTTGTTTTAAATCAAATCAAATCATCAAATTAAATTCTTATTGGTCACATACGCATATTTAGCAGATGTTATTGCGGGTGTAGCGAAATACTTGTGTTCCTAGCTCCAACAGTGCAGTAATATCTAACAATTCACAACAATACACAAATCTAAAAGAATGGAATAAAGAAATATATAAATATTAGCAATGTCAGAGTGGCAATGACTAAAATACAGTAGAATAGAATACAGTATATACATATGAGATGAGTAAAGCAGTATGTAAACATTATTGAAGTGACTAGTGATTCCATGTCTATGTATACAGGGTTGAGTAAATGAGTGGTAGCCGACTAGTGCTGGCTATTCAACAGTCTGATAGTCTTGAGATAGAAGCTGTTTTTCAGTCTCTCGGTCCCAGCTTTGATGCATCTGTACTGACCTCGCCTTCTGCATGATAGCAGGGTGAACAGGACGTGGCTTGGGTGGTAGATGTCCTTGATGATCTTTTTGGCATTCCTGTGATCTGTAGATGTCCTGGGGGGCAGGCAGTGTGCCCCCGGTGATGCGTTGGGCAGACCGTACCACCCTCTGGAGAGCCCTGCGGTTGCGGACGGTGCAGTTGCGGTACCAGGCGGTGATACAGCCCGACAGGATATTCTCAATTGTGCATCTGTTAAAGTTTCTGAGGTTCTAAGGGGCCAAGCATAATGTCTTTAGCCTTCTGAGGTTGAAGAGGTGCAGTTGTGCCTTCTTCACCACACTGTCTGTGTGGGTGGACCATTTCAGATCATCAGTGATGTGTACGCTGAGGAACTTGAAGATTTCCACATTCTCTACTACGGTCCCGTTGATGTGGATAGGGGTGTGCTCCCTCAGCTGTTTCCTGAAGTCCACATTCAGCTCCTTCATTTTGTTGACATTGAGGGAGAGGTTAGAATGCATCCTTAGGGGCTAAGCACTCACCCTTGTGGGGCCCCAGTGTTCAGGATCAGCAAAGTGGAGGTGTTGTTTCCTAACTTCACCACCTGTGAGCGCTCCGTCAGGAAGTCCAGGACCCAGTTGCATAGGGTGGCGTTCAGACCCAGGGCCCCGAGCTTGATGATGAGCTTGGAGCAAGCTATGGTGTTGAAGGCTGAGCTATAGTCAATGAACAGCATTCTGACGTAGGTATTCCTCTTGTTCAGATGGTACAGTGTGATGGCGATTGCATCATGTGTGGATCTACTGGGGTGGTGAGCAAATTGAAGTGGTTCTAGGGTGTCAGGTAAGGTGGAGGTGATATGATCTTTAACTAGCCTCTCAAAGCACTTCATGATGACAAGAGTGCTACAGGGCAAAGTCATTTAGTTCAGTTACCTTTTCTTTCTTGGGCACAGGAACAATGTCAGACATCTTGAAACAAGTGTGGACAGTAGACTGGGATGGGGAGAGATTGAATCTAACTTGGTGAAGTCCACAGGACATACAATTGATGAATGCAACAACCATATACAGTGGGGAGAACAAGTATTTGATACACTGCCGATTTTGCAGGTTTTCCCACTTACAAAGCATGTAGAAGTAATTTTTATCATAGGTACTCTTCAACTGTGAGTGACGGAATCTAAAACAAAAATCCAGAAAATCACATTGTATGATTTTTAAGTAATTAATTTGCATTTTATTGCATGACATAAGTATTTGATACATCAGAAAAGCAGAACTTAATATTTGGTACAGAAACCTTTGTTTGCAATTACAGAGATCACATGTTTCCTGTAGTTCTTGACCAGGTTTGCACACACTGCAGCAGGGATTTTGGCCCACTCCTCCATACAGACCTTCTCCAGATCCTTCAGGTTTCGGGGCTGTCGCTGGGCAATACGTACTTTCAGCTCCCTCCAAAGATTTTCTATTGGGTTCAGGTCTGGAGACTTGCTAGGCCACTCCAGGACCTTGAGATGCTTCTTACGGAGCAACTCCTTAGTTGCCCTTTCTGTGTGTTTCGGGTCGTTGTCATGCTGGAAGACCCAGCCACGACCCATCTTCAATGCTCTTACTGAGGGAAGGAGGTTGTTGGCCAAGATCTCGCGATACATGGCCCCATCCATCCTCCCCTCAATACGGTGCAGTCATCCTGTCCCCTTTGCAGAAAAGCATCCCCAAAGAATGATGTTTCCACCTCCATGCTTCACGGTTGGAATGGTGTTCTTGGGGTTGTACTCATCCTTCTTCTTCCTCCAAACACGGCGAGTGGAGTTTAGACCAAAAAGCTCTATTTTTGTCTCATCAGACCACATGACCTTCTCCCATTCCTCCTCTGGATCATCCAGATGGTCATTGGCAAACTTCAGACGGGCCTGGACATGCGCTGGCTTGAGCAGGGGGACCTTGCGTGCGCTGCAGGATTTTAATCAATGACGGCGTAGTGTGTTACTAATGGTTTTCTTTGAGACTGTGGTCCCAGCTCTCTTCAGGTCATTGACCAGGTCCTGCTGTGTAGTTCTGGGCTGATCCCTCACCTTCCTCATGATCATTGATTCCCCACGAGGTGAGATCTTGCATGTTGCCCCAGACCGAGGGAGATTTACCGTCATCTTGAACTTCTTCCATTTTCTAATAATTGCGCCAACAGTTGTTGCCTTCTCACCAAGCTGCTTGCCTATTGTCCTGTAGCCCATCCCAGCCTTGTGCAGGTCTACAATTGTATCCCTGATGTCCTTACACAGCTCTCTGGTCTTGGCCATTGTGGAGAGGTTGGAGTCTGTTTGATTGAGTGTGTGGACAGGTGTCTTTTATACAGGTAACGAGTTCAAACAGGTGCAGTTAATACAGGTAATGAGTGGAGAACAGGAGGGCTTCTTAAAGAAAAACTAACAGGTCTGTGAGAGCCTGTGAGAGCCGGGATTCTTACTGGTTGGTAGGTGATCAAATACTTATGTCATGCAATAAAATGCAAATTAATTATTTAAAAATCATACAATGTGATTTTCTGGAATTTTGTTTTAGATTCCGTCTCTTACAGTTGAAGTGTACATATGATAAAAATTACAGACCTCTACATGCTTTGTAAGTAGGAAAACCTGCAAAATCAGCAGTGTATCAAATACTTGTTCTCCCCACTGTATCTGTCACTAACAGTCATGGGTGGTAACTCTACAATTCACTCGAAAGGCATTCTGGGAAATAAGGCTTTACGTTTAACTTTAATTTATCACTGTTCCAGTCTATACAGGTCCACACTTCCAGTGTAAATTTAACACTCAGCACCAGTGTACCACCAGTGTTCCTCTTTAGATGGTTGAATAATTACCAGTGTACCACCAGTGTACCTCTATAGATGGTTGAATAATTACCAGTGTACCTCTATCGATGGTTGAATAATTACCAGTGTACCTCTACAGATGGAAAACAAACTGGACAAGCTCCGTTCGAGACTATACTATCAATGGGACATTCAGAACTGTAATTTGCAATGATTTTTGAGTCATGGCTAAACAAGTACATGGGTAATATACAGTTAGGTGGGTTTTTATATGCATCGACAAAACAGAACATCTGCAACCATGAAATGCTTTGAAAGGCTGGTCATGGCTCACATCAACACCATCATCCCAGAAACCCTAGACCCACTCCAATTTGCATACCGCCATAACAGATCCACAGATTACGTAATCGCCCTTTCCCACCTGGACAAAAGGAACACCTACATGAGAATGCTGTTAATTGACTACAGCTCAGCATTCAACACCATAGTGCCCTCAAAGCTCATCACTACACTAAGAACCCTGGGACTAAACACCTACATCTGCAACTGGAACCTGGACTTCCTGATGTGCAGCCCCCCAGGTGGTGAGAGTAGGCAATAACACATACCGCACGCCGACCCACAATTGGGGGCCCCTCAGGGGTACGTGCTTAGTCCCCTCCTGAACTCCCTGTTCACCCACGACTGCGTGGCTGCACACTACTCATCATTCATTGGAAGCGCTCATCATTGGAAGCTCAATGGTAAGGAACATCTCATTGCCTGGGATTAGAACCCTATGCTATCCGGGTGCAAAAGTTAAGGATATCACTACGCTACTTCCTGATGCCATTAACCAAAATCCACAGACGGACACTGTTATAGTACATGTGGGATTTAATGACACTACGTTGGCCAGCTCTGAACTGCTTAAAAGTGACTTGAAATACCTAAACAAGCGTCCCATTATATCGGGTCCAATACCTACAATGAGACGTGGATACGATAGATTCAGTAGGTTGCTATCACTTCAGGTCTGGCTAAAGAGTTATTGTAACTCTGTCAATGTTGTCTTTGTTGATAACTTTGACACTTTTTGGAAAGATTCTACAAAGAAGATGGAGTTCACTCAAACTATCTTGGAGCTTATATATTGCAAGGCCATTTTAAGGCTGCTCTGAGACACTGACTGGGATGTAACCCGCACTCTACCCAGGGTATCCCAACCATTATCACACATCAAACTGTTTATGATGATAAATACTCTAGTCAAGTCAAGGAAATATACATTATCCCTGTCTTAATTTCAATATGATTTAAACACAACAAATAGATGCAGCCGCAGGCCCATTGGGGCAAACTTTGATAACCTAATTTCTATTCCTATGAAATCTCCTGACTTACCTAATGATCAAGTTTATAATGACCTGGTTAGGGTAAATATGGACAACCCTGCTGTTTTTAAGTCTCGCGAAGGGCTGGGTTTGATACATTTAAATGTGCGAAGTAAGACGTCAAAGATGGACTTTATCGATATCTGGATGCATGACACGAACACAGACTTTCTTGTTTTATCAGAGACCTGTTTAAATCCACTTTTGTAGCATCATGTGCTCTTAATATCACTATACCCCAGAAATGTGAAATCCTGGTTTTGGATGTGACCATGAGCCAAAACGTGCATGTATTTGTTGCTGGAGTGTATAGGCCTCCTGCTGCTTTAGTTGATGTGATTAGTATCATAGCTGAGCATTTAAAACCTTTTTCTATCATCTGAACTGGTGATCTTAGGTGACTTTAACCTGGACTGGCTGACACCTATCTCAAATATTTGAAGAACATTTGTCTTGATCTTAATTTAACCCAGCTAATCACAAAACCCACTCGGCTAAATGTGAAAAATCTAGATATATCCTCATTATTAGATTTAATTCTCACAAATAACCCCCATAAGTACATGTCTGTTGGTGTGTTTGCAAGTGACCTTAGTGTTCATTGTCCTATAGCCTGTATTAGAGATACTAGATAGCATAATTCTGATCCCCGTATTAATAGTGTCACGGGGTGAAGAATCACACGACAAGGACTGTTTCAATAAATGCCCAGAGGGTGGATTTATTGACACACAAATAGTGAAAAGGTGACAAACAGGTGTAGAAGTGCGCTGGTGCAGTCTGTGCTCTCCGCCTTGATCCTTGTGCAGGGTGCTCGTGCTCGTGCTCGATGGCGGCTATCCGGTCACACGCTGCTGTCTACAGGGATTGAGAGAGAGAGAGATTAGCTGCAGTCTTTCTGGAGGTCGAACTCCCTGTGGCAAGAACTGCTGGGCTTATAATGCTGCCGGCTGACGAGCTGCAGCTGGGACCGATCAGCCGGTAACGAGGAAGTGCAGGTGTTCTGCCTCCGTTTCCAGGGCGACGCTGATGAGATACCAGGACGCTCGTCACACTCCCCCCCCCCTAAGCGTCGTCCTGGTCCTGTTGGAAGCATGAGACAGTAGGGGATTAATAGGGGGTGGGTGGGGAGTGACCCCTGACAGACCTGCAAAAGCTGCCCAGATTCGTGAGAGACCGTCAGCGTTGGCGTGCGCGGCCCCTGCGCGGTGACGCACAACGAAGTGGAAGTCCTGGAGCGCGAGGAACCAACGAGTCACCCTGGCATTGGTGTCTTTGGCACGGGCCATCCACTGGAGGGGCGCGTGGTCGGTGACAAGGGTGAATTTTCGGCCAAGGAGATAGTAGCGCAGCTCCAGGACTGCCCACTTGACGGCTAGAGCTTCCTTTTCCACAGCGGCGTAGTTTATCTCGGCTGGGGTCAACTTCTTGCTGATATACAGGACAGGATGCTCCTCCCCTTCTTGCACTTGTGACAGGACGGCTCCCAGTCCCGTGTCAGAGGCATCCGTCTGCAGCAGGAAGTGGCAGCTAAAATCTGGGGCTCGGAGGACAGGCTCGGACCTGAGGGCTTCCTTGATCCTTTGGAAGGCCTCTTCCGATGCTGACGACCACTGCACCTTCTCCGGCTGCCCCTTCCTGGTCAGATCTGTCAGGGAGGCGGCTAAGGAGGAGAAGTTAGGGATGAAGCAGCGATAATACCCCGCCAACCCCAAGAAGGCTCGTACCTGGGTTTTCGTCATCGGTCTCGGGGCGGAGCGTACGGCTTCCACCTTTTTCTCCTGTGGGCGAATCAGTCCTCGGCCCACTTGGAACCCCAGGTACTTTGCCTCTGAGAGTGCAAGGTGGCACTTGCGGGGGTTGGCGGTGAGTCCAGCCCTCCGGAGTTCGGAAAGCACCCTCCGCAATCTCTCTAGATGATCCTCCCACGAAACGGAGTGGACCACCACGTCGTCCAGGTAGGCTGCCGCATACGCTTGATGGGGCCGTAAGAGGATGTCCATCATACGCTGGAACGTGGCGGGTGCCCCGTGGAGGCCGAAGGGAAGGGTCCGGTATTGCCAGTGGCCACTAGGGGTGGAAAAAGCAGTTTTAGGTTTGGCATTTTCTGAAAGGGGTACCTGCCAATAACCCTTTGTGAGGTCCAGCGTTGAGATGAACCGGGCCCTTCCCAACCGATCCAGAAGCTCGTCCACCCGCGGCATGGGGTAGCCGTCAAACTGAGAGACTTCATTCAGGCGGCGATAGTCGTTGCAGAAACGGAGGGTGCCATCCGGTTTCGGGACCAGGACGATCGGACTGGACCATGGGCTGCGTGAAGGCTCGATCACCCCTAACTTCAGCATCTGGTGTATTTCCTCCTCGATAGCTCGCCGACGAGCTTCAGGGACCCGATAGGGCCGTTGCCTGACGATGACTCCGGGAGGCGTCTGGATATCATGCTGGATGACGTTGGTCTGCCCGGGAAGAGGGGAGAACACATCAGAGAACTGACCGATCAGGTGCTGCAGCTCTCCCTTCTGGGCGGCCGAGAGGTGGGGATTGGTGTCTACCACTATGGGTTCTTTAGAGGCGAGGGCGACGAGCTGGTCCCTAGTCCCAACCCACTTTTTCAGCAAGTTGACGTGGTACAGCTGCTCCGTTCTTCGCCGGCCTGGTTGGCGGATTCGATAAGTCACCGGGCCGATCTTCTCCAGCACTGTGTACGGCCCTTGCCAGGTAGCAAGGAATTTGCATGCGGCTGTGGGGACTAGGACCATGACCCGATCGCCGGGACGGAATTCCCGTGGCTGGGTCGCCCGGTTGTAGTGACGCTGTTGAGCCTGCTGCGCTTTGCTTAGGTGTTCCCGGACTAATGGCATGACCCGGTCAATCCTTTCCCTCATCTCCCTTACGTGCTCGATGACTGAACGATGAACTGCCGGCTGCTGCTCCCAGGCTTCCTTCGCCACATCCAGGAGGCCCCGTGGTTGTCGACCAAAGAGGAGCTCGAACGGGGTGAAGCCAGTTGAGGCTTGGGGAACCTCACGGATGCCGAAGAGGACGTAGGGGATCATGAGGTCCCAGTCACGCCTGTCTTCAGCCACGACCCGTCTTAGCATCTGCTTCAGAGTCTGGTTAAAACGTTCGACCAGACCATCCGTTTGTGGGTGGTAGACCGTGGTCCTCAACTGCTTCACCTTCAGCAGCCGGCAGAGGTCAGCCATTAGCCGGGACATAAAGGGAGTTCCCTGATCGGTCAGGATCTCCGCTGGGATGCCAACTCGGCTAGACAACAGGAAGAGCTCCTGAGCGATGGTTTTTGCTGTGGCCTTCCGCAGGGGGATAGCCTCTGGGTACCGGGTGGCATAGTCGACGATCACCAGGATGTGTTCATGTCCCCGGGCAGACTTAGGCAACGGCCCCACAAGGTCCATCCCGATGCGCTCGAAGGGCACCTCGATGATGGGTAGCGGTATCAGCGGGCTGGGGGGAGGCTTCCTGGGTGACGTTACCTGGCAGGTGGGGCAGGCCTGGCAGAACAATTTCACCTCGGCGTCCATTCCCGGCCAGTGGAACCGGTCCCGAATCCGTTGGACCGTGTTGGCCGGCCCGAGATGTCCCGCCATGGGGTGTGAGTGGGCCAACTCCAGCACGGTCTCCGTCTTCGTACGAGGCACCACCAGCAGTAATTTCTCCTCCCCCCTCCGCTGCGCAACACAGTATAGCAGGCCCTTCTGAACCACAAAATGCGGGAGAGGATGGGGCCCAGGCTGAACTTCTTTTCCGTCCAGGATCCGAACCTGGGCCCAACAATGCTTCAGCCGGTCGTCCTCACGTTGTTCCCGGCCAAACGAACCCCCTCCCGTCACCTGCTGGAACACATCAAGGAAAAGATTAGGATTTAGAGAGGGGGACTCACCATCTCTCCCGCTATCCGAGGCCAGAAGGACGGGCCGTTGATGATGCCGCTTCATGGGCACCCGTTTACGACGGCCGCTCCCCGGGTTGGCAGGCTGGGTGAGAGAAGCTAGGAGGCGGTCAAACCCGGGCCAGTCTCGGCCGATCAACACCGGTACCGGGAGGTCTTTCATTACTCCAACCTCCACTGGCCAGGATCCTGGAGCGGCGGCGATGGTCACACGGCGGGCTGGGACGTGCCTAGTGTCTCCATGGACACAGGTGATCGGCAGGAACGACTTGGATTCAGTGCGAGGGGCAAGGACGTGAGACTGGACCAGGCTGACGGTGCTGCCAGAATCCAGAATGGCCCGGAACCATTTCCCGTTAACCTTTACCTCCGCTTCAGGGGCCCCAGCGGGAAGGTCATGATGCACGATGCAGCCGGTCAGCCAGGTTCGAGTAGGAGGTGTTGGCGGCTCGGTTGGCATGGGCTCATCCCGTGGGGAGGGGACCGCCGGCCTGCTTTGGTGTCGCTGGATGCCCTCCGGCGCACGTCGCTCCTGGCCCACCCTCCGGGGAAACGGTGGTGCTCTCTCCCCAGCGTCCCGTTGTTGGGCCGCATCCGCCAGTTCTATGGCCCCCACGAGCTCGAGCATTGTGGTCGGATTTCTCATGCCGACCGCCTGTCGATGGGAGCGGGGAAGAGCCCGGAGGAGACGGTCGATGACCACGCGCTCCGCTACCTGGGCGGCCGAGGGGGATCCGTCCAGCAACCAGTGATGCGCGAGCCGCGTGAGCTCGGCAGCTTGAGCACGGGCGGGCAGTCGAGACTTGTACTCCCACTCGTGAAACTGCTGAGCCGCGCAGATAGAGGATAAGCCCAGCCGGGCTAGAATTTCTCGTTTTACTTCGGCGTACTGGGCAGCGGTAGCGGCGGGGAGAGCGAAGTACGTTTGCTGAGCTTCACCGGTCAGTAGGGGTGCCAGAGCCCGTGTCCAGTCACCCTCAGGCCACCTCTCCATGGTTGCGGTGTTCTCGAACACCTGCAGGAATGCTTCCACGTCGTCATGAGGGGTCATTTTCGGGAGCAGCTTGGTTGCTTGTACCTGGGCATCTGGTCGCAGAACGCGTGGGGCGGCGGCAGCCTGGAGAGCTGCGAGCTCCTGCTCGGTCTGTCCTTGCCGCGTGGCCAGGTGTTCCACTATCTGTTGTTGGCGGATGCTGACCTCGGTGAGATGCTTTAGGAGTTCTTCCATTTTGGGGAAAGGGAGGAGCGCACACCTGTGACAGAGGATGAAAATCCAGGAAAAGGGATGAGAACAGTCAAAGAAGGTGATATTGCTTGTCGGTGATTCTTCGCTGACTTGCCCGCATTCTCCACCACTTGTCACGGGGTGAAGAATCACACGACAAGGACTGTTTCAATAAATGCCCAGAGGGTGGATTTATTGACACACAAATAGTGAAAAGGTGACAAACAGGTGTAGAAGTGCGCTGGTGCAGTCTGTGCTCTCCGCCTTGATCCTTGTGCAGGGTGCTCGTGCTCGTGCTCGATGGCGGCTATCCGGTCACACGCTGCTGTCTACAGGGATTGAGAGAGAGAGAGATTAGCTGCAGTCTTTCTGGAGGTCGAACTCCCTGTGGCAAGAACTGCTGGGCTTATAATGCTGCCGGCTGACGAGCTGCAGCTGGGACCGATCAGCCGGTAACGAGGAAGTGCAGGTGTTCTGCCTCCGTTTCCAGGGCGACGCTGATGAGATACCAGGACGCTCGTCACAATAGGAAGAGACATTTTTTAAACTTTTCTCCCCAAGCATTTATGTATGATTTGTACTTTTCTGAACTCTCCTCTATCAAGTGTATACCTGACCCTGAATAAGCTCTTGAGCATTTCTCATCTATTTTTATCTCAGTGGCAGATAAACATGCTCCTTTTAAACGCTATAGATTAAAAAATTGATCAAATCCCTGGTTCTCTACAGAACTCTCAGATATCTTTAGAACAAGAAATCATGTCTGGGCCAAAGCTAGGCTAACTGATGCTGTTGTGGACTAATTTTCAGGCAACTGAGAAATAAATGTTAAAAAGGCTAAATCAAGCTACTTCCTATGTTCTATCACTGACTCTGCTGGTGATCCATCAACATTTTGGAAGTTTAGGCGCTGAAGTGTAGAAATTCCTCTCCTTCCCTACCCAAGCAAGTTATACTGAATTCTGACATCATTATAAAAACAAATAGGTCATGCTTTTAGTCAACATTTTAGGTCTGCTGGTTTTTTGTTTGAAAGAAATCTTGGTTTAATTTACCTTTGGAGGACAGAAGATGGAGGACAAGCTGAGGCAGAGCCAGGTGAAAGAGGTGTGGAAGGGTATGAGAAATATCACTGGCTTCAAAAAGTCAAACAGTGGGCAGACGGAGGGGACCCAGGACAGAGCCAATGAGCTGAACCAATTTTTTAACAGGTTTGATACTGGCCCTGTCCACCTCCCCTCCAGCTCCCCAGACCACACACCCTCACAGCTGTCCCACCCCCACTTTGCTCACAGCACCTCTGCTGAGACAATCAGTGACCCCACCTCCGCCCCTGCTCCCCCTGGACTGATCCTCAACACCCCCCTTCCCCCACCTCCCCACCTGGGCTGGCTTTCACCACCAACCAAGTGAAGAGAGAGCTGGAGAGACTACACCAGTGGAAAGCGGCGGGCCCTGATGGCATCAGCCCAAGGGTGCTGAGGGTCTGTGCTGACCAACTGTGTGGAATACTCCAGTGTCTTTTCAACCTTAGCCTGAGCCTAGAAAGGGTCCCTGTGCTGTGGAAAACATCCTGGGGAGCAAGGATGAACACTTACCTGTTCATTTAGCCAGTCTGTCTATTAAGTAAACTATTATTACCCTCGCTCATATCATACGCATTTTTAGCTACTGAAGTATTTCTCTGCCATCGACCTGTATAGTATAGTTAACCATCCAACATCCACCAATGTATAGTGTACATATTCAGCCAACCACTCATACTATGCAATGTCTTTTTATAGCTTTGTTTGCACTCCAGATATCTTGTATTTCTATACTTTTTCATACTGCCGCTCTATGTATCATGTACTGTGTATCTGTCTTTTGTGTACTTTCGTTGTGGCATTTTGCACCTGTCCTGTGTTATGTCATAAACACTGTGCTGCCCTCTTCATTGACCTGTCCAAGGCATTCAACACTGTGGATCACACCTTACTTATTGTCAGGCTCTGGCCATAGAGAAGTCTATTTGCTTCTCTATGTAACCATGGTCAGAGTCTGACAGGTCTGTTCTTTCTGTATCTGGTGGTAGTTTGTGTGGGATCCCTAATTAGAGGCAGCTGCTACGCATTGTCTCTAATCAGGGATCCTAAATAGGTTTGTAGGTTTTACACTGGGGCGTGGGTCGTTATATCTCCAGTCACGGTGAAAGTAAGTGTGTTTCAGTTTTTGTAATTTCTTCATTGGTTTTGCTTGAATAGTTTGTACATCTGAGTTTTAAGTTAATAAAACTATGTCGAACTATTACTGCGCTGCGCCTTGGTCTCTCCATGCACCCACTCGTGACAGAACGACCCACCACAACGAGACCAAGCAGCGCAAGTGGGGAGAGACGGAGAGAGAGATAGCCCCGCGTCGTTATACGGACACGGAACTCCTCGGAGGGTTCGAGACGGACTCGTCGGAAGAGGACGACAACGACGACGTGCTTCGGTTCCCTCACTCGTGGGGGCTCCTGGAGGAGACCTCACCGGAAGGGGATAGGCGATGGGGAGAGGAAGATCGGGGCAGTCCCAGCCCTCCAACGCCAGTTCCCAACCCGGTGCCTCCAGCCCCGTTCCAGAGCTCGGTACTGTCCGTGCCGACTCCAAGCACCACACCATCGGTGCGCTCTCAGCACCCGGTGAGGCTGGAGGAAGAGGATAGCCCACCACTTTGTCTTCCCACAATCCATGATAGGGAGAGACCGGAGGGATTTTTTAAGAGATCAGAGGAGGAGCAGACGAGGTGGTGGAGAGCCTGGAACACTCTTCCTCTGGAGGCGCGAGGGATCCACGGATCCTCCAAATACAGGAGGAGAAGGAGTCCCAGTGCCGATGTGCGCTAGTGACTAGGCTTATGGCTAGACCAAACCCCGCAGCCCGGAGCCTCCAGCAAAGGTCCGCAGCCCGGAATCTCCAGCGAAGGTCCGGAGCCTCCAGCGAAGGTCCGTAGCCTGGAGCCTCCAGCGATGGTCCGCAGCCCGGAACCTCCAGCGAAGGTCCGCAGCCCGGAGCCTCCAGCGAAGGCCCTGAGCCTCCAGCGAAGGTCCGCAGCCCGGAGCCTCCAGCCAAGATCAGCAGCCCGGGGCCTCCAGCCACAGCCCAAGGCCTGGAACCTCCAGCTACGGTGCTCAGCCCGGGTTCGGCCGTCTGCTCCGCTCCAGTGCCTGAGCAGTCCGCTCCACCGGTGCCCATTCCGGGTCCGGCCGTCTACTCCGCGCCAGAGCAGTCCACTCCACCCGTGCCTAATCCGGGTCTGGCCGTCTGCTCCGCTCCAGTGCCTGAGCAGTCCGCTCCACCGGTGCCCATTCCGGGTCCGGCCGTCTGCTCCGCTCCAGTGTCTGAGCAGTCCGCTCCACCGGTGCCCAGTCCGGGTCCAGCCGCCTGCTCCGCTCCAGTGCCAGAGCAGTCCGCTCCACCGGTGCCCAGTCCGGGTCCGGCCGTCTGCTCCGCTCCAGTGCCTGAGCAGTCCGCTCCACCGGTGCCCATTCCGGGTCCAGTTGTTTTTTCCCCCGCTCCATGGCCGGAGCCGTTTACCCCACCGGTGCCCAGTCCGGGACCGGTTGTTTTCCCCCGCTCCATGGCTGGAGCCGTTTGCCCCACCGGTACCCAGTCCGGGCCCGGTCATAAAGAAGGGGCATGGGAAAAAACTGTCCACTTCGCCGGAGCCAGAACCGCCACCGACGGACTAATCTTCCCTCCCTAAATTACCCCCCCCATGTATTTGTGTGTTTTGTTTGACGTCCGGGAGTCCGCACCTTGGGGAAGGGGTACTGTCAGGTTCTGGCCATAGAGAAGCCTTTTTGCTTCTCTACGTAACCATGGTCAGAGTCTGACAGGTCTATTCTTTCTGTATCTGGTGGTGGTTTGTGTGGGATCCCTAATTAGAGGCAGCTGCTGGGCATTGTCTCTAATCAGGGATCCTACATAGGTTTGTAGGTTTTACACTGGGGCGTGGGTCGTTATATCTCCAGTCACGGTGAAAGTAAGTGTGTTTCAGTTTTTGTCATTTCTTCGTTGGTTTTGCTTGAATAGTTTGTACATCTGAGTTTTAAGTTAATAAAACTATGTCGAACTATTACTGCGCTGTGCCTTGGTCTCTCCATGCACCCACTCGTGACACTTATTCAGAAACTCTCTACGATTGGCTTAGATGGGGCTGCTTGTAACTGGTTTGAGAATGATTTAAAAGACAGAACACAGTGTGTACTTACTGATGGCATTAAAACAGGATTTCTAGACATAACAAAAGGTGTCCCACCGGGTTTGATACTTGGTCCAGTTCTTTTCACTATTTATATTAACAGCATTGGTCTAATTGTACAAAACTGTAACTTTCATCTGTAGGCAGATGACACTGTTGTATACGCTACTGCCCCTACGGCAGCTCAGGCTCTGTTGACTCTTCAATCTGCGTTTATTACCTTGCAGAAAGCCTTGGTACTGTTGTTGGTACTAAATGCTGGTAAAACCAAGTACATGTTATTTCCCAAATCATGTAATAATGACACTGATGATTTGTGCATAAGCACATTAAATGGTGTCCCCATTGATCGTGCCCCCGCCTATAAATATCTGGGCATCTGGATTGACAAAAAGCTATCCTTTAAAGAATATGTTGAGTTAGTCAAGAAATTAAGAACTATAGGAATAGGGCTTACCTTTCATTAAATAGTAGAAAACAAATCATACAGTCTACATTTATTCCTGACAGAGATGAGATTATGGTGATATTATAACTGTAAGTTGCTCTGGATAAGAGTGTCTGCTAAATGACTAAAATGTAAATGATTGAAAGCATCTTGACTGGCTGCATCACTGCTTGGTATAGCAACTGTGTTTGGAACAGTACATCACTGAGGTAAACTCCCTGACATCCAGGACCTCTATACCAGGTGGTGTTAGAGAAAGGCCCTAAAAATTGTCAAAGACTCCAGACACCCAAGTAATAGAATGTTTTCTCTGCTACCGCATGGCAAACTGTACCGGAGTGCTAAGTCTGGGAACTAAAGACTCCTGAACAGCTTCTGCCATGAAACTGCTAAATAGCTACCCAAACTACCTGTATAGACCCTTTTTGCACTAACTCTTTTTGACTATGCACACACACTGGACTGACACTCAAACACATACAGTGGGGAGAACAAGTATTTGATACACTGTCGATTTTGCAGGTTTTCCCACTTACAAAGCATGTAGAAGTCTGTAGTTTTTATCATAGGTACTCTTCAACTGTGAGTGACGGAATCTAAAACAAAAATCCAGAAAATCACATTGTATGATTTTTAAGTAATTAATTTGCATTTTATTGCATGACATAATTATTTGATACATCAGAAAAGCAGAACTTAATATTTGGTACAGAAACCTTTGTTTGTAATTACAGAGATCATACGTTTCCTGTAGTTCTTGACCAGGTTTTCACACACTGCAGCAGGGATTTTGGCCCACTCCTCCATACAGATCCTTCAGGTTTCAGGGCTGTCGCTGGGCAATACGGACTTTCAGCTCCCTCCAAAGATTTTCTATTGGGTTCAGGTCTGGAGACTGGCTAGGCCACTCCAGGACCTTGAGATGCTTCTTACGAAGCCACTCCTTAGTTGCCCTGGCTGTGTGTTTCGGGTTGTTGTCATGCTGGAAGACCCAGCCACGACCCATCTTCAATGCTCTTACTGAGGGAAGGAGGTTGTTGGCCAAGATCTCACGATACATGGCCCCATCCATCCTCCCCTCAATACGGTGCAGTCGTCCTGTCCCCTTTGCAGAAAAGCATCCCTAAAGAATGATGTTTCCACCTCCATGCTTCACGGTTGGGATGGTGTTCTTGGGGATGTACTCATCCTTCTTCTTCCTCCAAACACGGCGAGTGGAGTTTAGACCAAAAAGCTCTATTTTTGTCTCATCAGACCACATGACCTTCTCCCATTCCTCCTCTGGATCATCCAGATGGTCATTGGCAAACTTCAGACGGGCCTGGACATGCGCTGGCTTGAGCAGGGGGACCTTGCGTGCGCTGCAGGAGTTTAATCCATGACGGCGTAGTGTGTTACTAATGGTTTTCTTTGAGACTGTGGTCCCAGCTCTCTTCAGGTCATTGACCAGGTCCTGCCGTGTAGTTCTGGGCTGATCCCTCACCTTCCTCATGATCATTGATGCCCCACGAGGTGAGATCTTGCATGGTGCCCCAGACCGAGGGAGATTGACCGTCATCTTGAACTTCTTTCATTTTCTAATAATTGCGCCAACAGTTGTTGCCTTCTCACCAAGCTGCTTGCCTATTGTCTTGTAGCCCATCCCAGACTTGTGCAGGTCTACAATTTTATCCCTGATGTCCTTACACAGCTCTCTGGTCTTGGCCATTGTGGAGAGGTTGGAGTCTGTTTGATTGAGTGTGTGGACAGGTGTCTTTTATACAGGTAACGAGTTCAAACAGGTGTAGTTAATACATGTAATGAGTGGAGAACAGGAGGGCTTCTTAAAGAAAAACTAACAGGTCTGTGAGAGCCGGAATTCTTACTGGTTGGTAGGTGATCAAATACTTATGTCATGCAATAAAATGCAAATGAATTATTTAAAAATCATACAATGTGATTTTCTGGATTTTTGTTCGTTTCTCACAGTTGAAGTGTACCTATGATAAAAATTACAGACTTCTACATGCTTTGTAAGTGGGAAAACCTGCAAAATCGGCAGTGTATCAAATACTTGTTCTCCCCACTGTACATACACTCACTCACTCACTCACTCACTCACTCACTCACTCACTCACTCACTCACTCACTCACTCACTCACTCACTCACTCACTCACTCACTCACTCACTCAAACACACATAACACGTACACACAGGCACGCACTCTACCCACACACAGTTGAATCGTTGAGTGGAGAGAGAGAGAGAGAGAGCAAGAGAGTCAGTCAGTGCTTAGCTTTCTCTTTTCTTTCATCATAATTCTGTAAGTGTTTACATGAGTGGTGCCCTGGCCACCATCCTGAGGTGTCATCCCAGGTATTAGCCTGGCTGTCACAGCAATCACTTCACTGTTTAGTCAGGTACCTCCATCAGCACCTCATTACCTGCTGTCAATGTTTATGTGGCCTGAGCGGCCCTGGCAGGTACTGTAGATGCATTACTGAGAGAGGTACTCTCTCTTTACTGACCGCTTATCTCTCGCTCTCTCTCCCTTTCTATCTTTCTCTCTCTCTCTCTCTCTCTCTCTATATATATATATATATATATATATATATATATATATTTTTTTTTTTTTTTTTGCTTTTTCTCTCTCTTTCACACACACAGGCACATATTCGCCACACACACACACACACTTACACACTCATCACATACACTGCTGCTACTGTCTATTATTTATCCTGTTGCCTAGTCACTTTGCGTATATACCTCAATTTCCTCGTACCCCTGCACATCAACTCGGTACTGGTAACCCATGTATATAGCCAAGCTATCATTGCTCAATTCGTATTTATTCCTTACGTTACTATTTTTTTCTATTATTATTAGTCATTATTTTATTGTATTCTGCATTTTTGGGAAGGGCCTTTAGTTAGCATTTCACCTGTTGTTTACGAAGCATGTGTCAATTACAATTTGATTTGAGATGGTTGAATAATTACCAGTGTACCACCAGTGTACCTCTACAAAGGGACTGGGATAGATGAGCAGGGCTGAGCTCCCAGAGCTGTAATCAGGATGTTCCTCTCTTAGTCGTCCCAACAAAAGAGGACAGGATCATGAATATGCAGCAGTGGGAGGAGAGGATCCTCTCCAGGCAGGAGAAAAAACATAATTAAACTCTGATAATTACATCTTCTTCCCCTCCAACCAAGCATGACTTTGAAGATACGATCACCTTCTATTTAGATACCAACTACACCCTTACCTTAACCACTCACTTACTTGCTTGATGTAAATATCACACGTTTTGTGATTCTGAGAATGTACAGTACCATTTATTTCTCTGTCTCCCATTCTACCAATGGGAGCGTTGGTTGTGAGATCATGTCATATATCAAACTCCTTCACTCAAACACTCCGTTGTGTTATTTAATTCCTGAAAGCAACAACAATCAATAAACATCCTGAATAAAGAATATCTGAGTCATTACAAAAACCCTTATTATATTAAAGCATTATAGTGAGTATGCTAGACTAGTTATCCTTAATCCATTATAATGGCCTTAGGAAGCCGGCATCATGCATATTATTGATTAACTGATAAATTACATCAACAGCCCAGTACGTTAATGGAATAATGCCCAGTAGTCAAAAGCTTGCAGAGTAAACATTCTGCAGAGCTGCATTTTTACATGTTAGTTTATGAGCACATTCCCCTTTATGTGCAGCACAGGCTGTGTATGTACATTTTTTTGTTTTCCCTGCATCACAGTAATTTGTCTTCTTTATCTTGTATCCATTACCACTGGCGATAATAAGGAGGACTACTTTTGTTTTGCATCTAGCAGGTTGCTGCTAATAGACCATCTCTCCTTTATTTGTATTCTGTATTGCCATATCAACACCCCCCCTCTCCCTCTCTCTCGCTCTCTCTCTGTATGTCTCTCTCTTTCTTTTCGTCTCTCTCTCTTTTCATCTCTCTCTCTGTCTGTCTTTCTCTTAATCTCTCTCTCTCTCTCTCTCTCTCTCTCTCTCTTTTCATCTCCCTCTGTCTGTCTCTCCATCTCTCTCTCTTTTTTAAAATCTCCTTTTCTCTGTCTGTATCTCTCATATCTCTCTCTCTTCATCTCTATTGTTCTCTCTCTCTCTCCCTACCTCTCTTTCTCACTCTCTCTGTCCCAGGCTGTCACATTATTTCTGGGAGGATTATTACTGTTTGGTTTGGTTTGAAAAGTGTCCTTGAGAGCAGATGGTTCCAAATCCTTCAGAATAATTGTCTGCAGCCTGCTGTAAGAGAACAAGACATTTGCACTATAAAAGCCCATATTAATATTACACTATGCAGCCAGCTTGCCTGGATTAGAAAGTATGGGTCTTTCTGCAAGTTAATTTACAGGGATTTTCATGGAATAAGGAGTTGTAAAGAAAACTGTCATACAAAAATGAATCATGGTATCCCGTGGGTTTATATCCTCCATCCCTTCATCCCTCCATTCCAGTCTCTCTTTCCACTGCTGATATCTCATCTCAGTCTGACTTACTCTAATCAAATCAATTCAAATGTTATTTGTCACATGCGCCGAATACAACAGGTTTAGACCTTACAGTGAAATACTTACCTACAAGCCTTAAGAAGTTAAGAAAATACATTGAAAATAGAAAATGTAAAATAACAAATAACAAATAATAAAACTGCAGCAGTAAATAACAATAGTGAGGCTATATACAGGGGTGCCGGTACAGAGTCAATGTACGGGGGCACCAGTTAGTCGAGGTAATTGAGGTAATATAGGCTTTTGGACTTAGACTTGGCGCTCCGGTACCACTTGCCATGCGGTAGCAGAGAGAACAGTCTATGACTAGGGTGACTGGAGTCTTTGACAATTTTTAGGGCCTTCCTCTGACACCGCCTGGTATAGAGGTCTTGGATGGCAGGAAGCTTGGCCCCAGTGATGTACTGGGCCGTACGCACTACCCTCTGTAGTGCCTTGCGGTCGGAGGCCGAGCAGTTGCCATACCAGGCAGTGATGCAACTAGTCAGGATGCTCTCAATGGTGCAGCTGTAGAACCTTTTGATGATCTAAGGACTTTCTGTTTCTATCCTCCTCCCTCCATCCCAGTCTCTTTACTAGTCATTTTGACTCATGTTAGCATCACATATGGAGTTGATCTTTTGAGTTTAACCCAAATGTTTTTTGGAGAATGGACATCACACTGACTCAAGTTTACATTTAGGGCTATAGTTAATCGAACATGGCTATAGAGAGAGCGAGATGTGCTATGTTTACAGTGAGACTATAAGAAACTCGAATGCATAGCAATTCAACTGGACAAAAACAATCATGTCTTGACCTTAGCCAATGCCAGAACTCTGGTAACCTGTTTGGATTGAATACGTTTTCATTCTCCCTGGAACAGAAACCTAACAGGCCTGCCTCAGAATGCATTGCCTCTCTGCTTTCTCTTCTTATGTCTGCCTCAGTATTTAAAAGAGAGTTTGCCAACATTTCAGCATTAAGGAAAGGAGATACCACAATATTACAACTATAACATGAGGCAGGTAAGCCATACAGTTGAATCATTGAGTGGAGAGAGAGAGAGAGAGAGCTTAGCTTTCTCTTTCATCAAAATTCTGTAAGTGTTTACATGAGTGGTGCCCTGGCCACCATCCTGAGGTGTCATCCCAGGTATTAGCCTGGCTGTCACAGCAATCACTTCACTGTTTAGTCAGGTACCTCCATCAGCACCTCATTACCTGCTGTCAATGTTTACGTGGCCTGAGCGGCCCTGGCAGGTACTGTAGATGCATTACTGAGAGAGGTACTCTCTCTTTACTGACCGCTTATCTCTCTCTCACTCGCTCTCTCTCTCCCTTTCTCTCTTTTTCTGAGAGGTACTCTCTCTCGCTCTCTCTTTTCTTTTATGGCTGAAAAGCTGGGCATTTCTAATGAGGAATTGAGAGAATAATGAGGCAAGCAAAGGATCATTCTCTCTGCATGCAAAACTCTTTTTTGCAGACCTTTCTGGAATTTGTAAGTGTTCCATTAGAATCACCTCAGAATAGTATTGTCAGAATCAGAACAGTAAGAACAAAAGTTTAGAACACCTGTGTGTGCTTTAGAGCACATTCCAAGCACCTGGAATCAGATGCCAACCTCATCTCTCACTCCAGAAAAAGGATTTCAAACGAACAACATCCATTTTTAATCATGTTACTTTATTATGTTTATTTCCAATTATCTCAAGGATGATCAATGGAAAAAGGAAGCACCTGGAACCAGTTTTCGCTATAATGTAACAAAATGTGTAAAAAGTAAATATACTGCAAGTAACGGTGTCCAATAGTCAGCAATTTTGGTAGATATTTTGCCATTTTTTCACCACTTTCTACAAATAATTTAAAGGATACATATACAGTATATGGCATACTTGTGCCATTTTATTATGTTCTCCAGACACGTCCAAACATTTTAATCCATCATTGGGCTGTATGTACCAACTATTTATGGCGATATGGCCATGGGAATCGTGTCCAATATGGCCCTATGCAGATATAAGCAGTATTTCTGTTACATTTATTTGAAATACATACTGTTTTTAATTACTTCTGAGTATTTTGTATATGTAAAAATTAACAATTGCAAAGCTTGCTGTGTATAACTCTAATGATCTCTGCCCCGAAACAAGGCAAATGACAACACCCAGTGTGCTTTGCAGTTGGTCATTTAGCAGACACTCCTATCCAGAGTGACAGTGCATTAATTTAAGCTAGAGAAACAACATATCACAGTCATTGAAAGTAAGGCGTTTCTGTAACCGTTACTGAGAATGTTGTTGCTGATCAGCCCAGTACTTGCAAATGTATTTTTGCTTTTAAAATATTTTAATTAAATACAATACTTTGGGAAAGTATATAATATTTTATCGGACAGTACGATAGAGACTGGGTTTTTGGGGACTACAACAGCTGACTTTTGAGGGCAAGGTTTTTATCATTAAGGCTGTGATTTTGCCTGTGCTGTTATTAATCAGTTCTGTTTTTTATCCCCCCACGAACAACTATTTTTGCTCTGGACCGAATGCTGTTTTGTTTCCTGTGGGGAAGAAAGTGGGAGAGACTGAGGAGGGAGGTGTCCAAGGGGGGTGGGGGGGAAGAGACCCAGGTCCAAGGGGGGTAAAACTTGCCTGACCTCTACTTGATCCAGGGCAGCATTACACCTTGCATTACACTTGCATTACACTCTTGCCACCTCCCCTGTCATCAACAAGACTCAGGCCCTCACACGGTTCTGGCTGGGGTCTTACCTCAGGACCCTGAGGCTGATCCCAGTCGACCTGCAAGCCCCAGTCTCTTTCCTGATCCCCACACACTACACCCAGCTCAAAAGGTTTTTAAGACACTTTAAACTGGAAAAGGAATATGTCACTGTTCTGACTAATCCCCGCTCTCTTCTCTCTCTTGTGCAGGAGCGGGAACCAGTGTGTCCAGTGCGTAGGCTCGCTATAGACGAGCCCACAACGGTTTGTCGCAAAGTGGCCCATCCTGCTCTGCTGAATCGGCACCGGGACCTGTCCTGGATGGTCGCACCATGAGATCCTCCCGGTCAGGGCCGTTATGCACTCCCGGGGCATGGCGAGGACATCCGTGTGCCCCCGACCAAGCTGCGGCCAAGATGAGTCAGTGAGACACTTGCTCTGGGAGTGCAGCCGCCAGGGACCTGTGGGAGGAAGCAGGCCCCCTGATCTCCCCAAGTCTGCCAGCAGGGGAGGACCTAAAGCCCCAGCTCTGGCCCACCCTCACGTGTCTGAAGGATGCACTGTGGTCCTCCCGCAACCTGCTGGTAGGAAAACGAGTAGAGACCACCGCCCCAGGCAGTGGCCTTGGTAGCCACTGAGGCCCTGAGGTGGTACAGAAGGAAAGGGGCCGGGGAGGAGGCTTTTTTGACAAAGTTACTTTTTTTGTTTCCATGTCTTAAAAATGTTTTACCTTTCTTAAATCATATGTACACATTTTAAATGGCTTTTTACAGATTGGATTTTTACAAGGAAATGTACTTTTATTCATGGTTGTTTTATTGTTTTAAATAAACAACTTGTACTTTTTAACAAATATAAATGTATTATTCAATGCCTGTTTTCATGCTACAGAAGTGTTTGTCAGACCATAAGACAACCCTCAAAGCATTGAGGGAGATCAATGAAGCTGACTTTGAAATCCCATGAACACGTTATCTGATATTTTACAGTACATTTAAAGAGACTATTAAACTGTAAGAAATGCATTTATACAATAGTTTACTGTAATAGAGCAATCAGGTTGGCTGTAGGCATCTGCATATTAGAGCATATTAATTAATACTAGGTGTTTTATGTACGAAATAAGCTCAAAATAAGCTCAAACCTTAATGATGCAGTGAATAAACAGAGAGAGAAAGTACGCAGGGCATTCTACGCCAAATTTGGCTAAAACTAATTTAATGTGTCATTGAACCAATTGCACTTTATGGCAGTTAGGTGTGGGGTCCACTTGCTGTTTTGTTTCCTGTGGGGAAGAAAGTGGGAGAGACTGAGGAGGGAGGTGTCCAAGGGGGGTGGGGGGCAGGAGACCCAGGTCTAAGGGGGGTAAAACTTGCCTGACCTCTACTTGTTCCAGGGCAGCATTACACCTTACTCTTGCCACCTCCCCTGTCATCAACAAGACTCAGGCCCTCACACGGTTCTGGCTGGGGTCTTACCTCAGGACCCTGAGGCTGATCCCAGTCGACCTGCAAGCCCCAGTCTCTTTCCTGATCCCCACACACTACATCCAGCTCAAAAGGTTTTTAAGACTTCACCAAATGGGACAAACACCCCATTGAAACCTTGCATGCAGACGGGTGCGCTGTTGGAAGCCAAGGATGTAGGACGCATTTCCCTATCGCTCCTGAGTTAGTTACCAAATTTATATATTTAACCTTCCAAAATTGTATATATTTCTATTTGGTCAGGCGTCTGAAGAGATCTCTAAACAATTCAGATCAAGTCTGATAAATGTAAGTTTGTGATGTCATCTACCCGGCCAAAAACGGAGTCTGCAAGAGCAGGCTGCAGCAAGCCCGCACCCTCTCCTGATTCAGCCCCGCCACCGGATGCTGCGGCTAATGCCGGGCCCACTGGAACACTGACTGTGGAGCTGCTACAATCCATGATGGGCACCCTCAAAACCGATATTCTACCAATCTCAGGTCAGAGATATCAATGGTCAAAGACGAGCTTAAAAAAATCTATTGAAAATCTATCTATATACAGAATAAGCTCGATGAACACAGAGTGACCTCGACAACAGATGCGAAGACATGGAAAGTATGAATGTGGAGGAACAACATTCATCTTCTGGGAATACCGGAGGGAGTGGAGGGCCCAAGACTGATGGAGTTCATGGCCCAGCTGATTCAGGAGCTGCTCGGTCTGGAGGAGAAGCCGCTGCTAGACCGTGCCCACCGCACCTTGCGTAGCCGACCCTGGGATGGAGAACCCCCGTGACCATTTGTCATCAGGGTGCATTTCTTTCACGTCCGCAATGACATACTGAGGAGATCGGGAGAAACATCTCCTCTCCTCTACAAGGACTACACCACGGCTGTGGCTAAGAAGCGGGCTAGAGAAGCCAACTTTGCTGGGTTCATTGAGAATTTAATGGGGGGGGGTTTTCAACCCATGTTGGTGAGTATACAGCTGACTTCCCACTATAATGTGATACAAAGCAGATATGCATATATATATATATTCTTTATTCCACTCACATTATTGCTTTTTATTTGTACCATTACTAGTTTATTTTGATCTAAGCTGCCTCTGATGCCAATATCTGGCTGTTTTCATGGTTCACTCGCAGTTTTACCACTGTTATTGCTCTTAAACCTCTTAACTGAGGCTAGTTTTCCTCAGACTCTACTGGGGAACAATTTATGCATGTTTGGTTTACTCTGGTTCAATGGTCACAAATCTCAGTTATCATGCTTTGCTCTAAACTTTTTTTGTTTTTGTTTTGCTTACATCTCAGTTGGGGAGATACTTCGGCAAGGGAGGTTGTGAGGGAAGGGGTTTTTCCCTCTTTATTTGTATATTTATTTATAATTATTTTGCGCTTCGTCGCTTGTCTTTGTTTTTTAAACTTGCGCTATTAGGGTCAACTAAGATCTTTAGTTTACATTATACCTCGTCCTTTACACGTCATCTCTCTCTTAAGAGTGTAGCCCATCCAGCTGGAGGGAATGGTTTTAATTTTCTTACTTGGAATTGCAGGGACATTCATAACCCAGTTAAATGTAGTAAGGTGCTCCACCACCTTCATCAATTGAAAGCTCACATCATCTTTCTCCAAGAAACTAATCTGAAGGTTTCACAACACTCAAGTCTTAGGTGCAGATGGGTGGATCAGGTGTTTCATTCCTCATTTCAGAGTAAGGCAAGAGGGGTGGATATTTTACTTCACAGATCGGTACCTTTTACATGTTCTAATGTGATCACAGATCCCCATGGTAGATACATAATTGTCAATGGTAGGCTGTTCAATACGAATGTACTTCTTATTAATATTTATGCTCCTAATCGGTTTTCTCTATACTCCCAGATATGTCCTCCCATATGTTGATCTTAGGCGGTGACTTTAACTGTTGGTTAGACCCACATTTAGATCGATCCTCCAATAAATCTACTACCTTGTCAACCTCAGCTAGAGTTGTCATAACCTTTATGTCTGAATTCGCAGTTTCAGACCCTTGGAGAATGTTTAATCCATCTGGAAAAGCATACTCTTTTTTCTCATCGGTTCACCACACTTTTACACGCATAGACTACTTCCTTGTAGATGACAGACTTCTCCACTCCATATCTTCATGTTAATATAATCCAATTGGTGTATCTGACCACACCCCTGTTACTATGGAAGTGGTCTTTCAAACCATGACAACCTGCGACCATCTTGGCGGCTAAATACTCAACTGCTCAGTAATGAACACTTTTCATTTTGTTTTGGGTCAAATCAACTTTTTTATGAGTACAAACAGAACCCCGAACATCTCTGCGTCTACTCTCTGGGAAACTTTGAAAGCTTATATCTGTGATATTGTGAGGTGTGAAAGTGAGAGAGGAGGTGAAAGAGTCAAAAAGGTATTTAGCAAAAAGGAAATATCTAATAAGATCAGCAATACACAAAGAAACAATAACCCGCGAGGGGTGAACCAAAACAGACTAAATAGTGACCCTGATGACCAATGTGGAACAGGGTGTTGCTACCATCTTCCCACGACCGCCGGTTAGAACGCCGGCGAGGATGAGCGCTGGAGAGGAGGAGGGACCGCAGCTCTGCGCGGGGCATTCGTTACAATATCAGAGGTGAAATGATTTCCTACACCGCAACAAACTGATAAAGGATGGAATATCTATCTATGTTAACACGCTGTATTGCCCCATTAGATTACATTTATGCCATTTCACCATCTCCAGATATTTATAAGGAGCACTTAACTTTGCAAGCAGAATTTGACAGATTACTGACATACCAGGTTACTGAAGGAGCACTTACTATGAACAAGGAGATAAAGCCAGTAAACTATTAGTTCACAAGTATACAGTCTTTATATACTTCTGAAAGTAAAGCGGAAATATTGGAATTGGATGATTTCTTCCACTCACTTGCTGTGCCTTCTGTCAGCCGGGATTTGGTTAAAAAAAATTTGAGCAGCCGATCACTGTTGAAGAATTGTCTAATTCCTTCAATCCGGGAGAAGCTCAGGGCCTGATGGCTACTCGGCAGAGTTTTATAAAAAGCTTCTATCCAAAATAGCCCCTATTCTAATTGAAATGTACAATGAAGCATTTGTAAATGGTGCTCTCGTAAAAAGACTCTCACTCAAGGCAATCATTTGTCTTATTCTAATTCTTGACTGTGTATCATACCGCTCAATTAGCCTGTTAAAAGTCGACTATAAAATGCTAGCCAAACTTCTGGCAACGCGTCTGGAAACAGTCCTCCCATCAATTATCTCTCCGAATCAAACAGGATTTATTAAAAATAGACACGCATTCATCAATCTTCAACGATTTTTTAATATCATATATAATCCCTCTGTCACCAATGCCTCTGAAGCCATTATATACCTGGATGCGGAGAAAGCGTTTGATCAGGTGGAATGGAAATACCTTTTTTACACTTTAAATAAATTTGGCTTTGGCTCCAAATTCATTGCTTGGATAAGACTTCTATACTCATCCCCTCAAGCCTCTGTCAGGCCTAATAACACTCAATCAGATTGTTTCCCTTGGCAACGATTGACATGCCAGGGTTGCCCTTTAAGTCCCTTACTGTTTGCCCTCGCCATAGAACCCCTTGCAATAGCACTTCACTCCAACCCCATCAAAGGTATAGTCAGATACAGATACGAACACAAACTGTCTTTATATGCAGATGATTTATTATAATACACATCCGACCATTCTGTTTCTGTTGTTGCTGCCCTTGCCACTTTCACATCCTTCGGTCACTTATCAGGGTATAAATCTGAATCTCATTAAAAGCTAATTGATGCCACTTAATGTGGCTGCAAAAAAAATCCCTTTACATAATTGGTAGTTTTATTTATCTCGGGGTGCACATCACAATCAGATTTGAAAACCTTTTTCAGGCCAACTTTGCTCCTCTTTTAACCCGTACTAAGGACGAGTTGGAATGCTGGTCTTTGCTAAACCTCTCCTTAGTCACAATAATGAATTATATTAAAATTAATACTCTCTAAATTCTTATATCTCTATCAGTGCCTACAGATTTTTCTTCCCAATACGTTTTTCAAAAAGATCGACGGCCTAATTCTACCTTTTATATGGGACAAAAGCCTCCTAGGATACAAAAACAGCTTTTGCAGAGGCCAAAACCAGACGGCTGTAATGATCTATGTTCAGAGAGGTCTCTGGAAACCTTTATGTTTAGTTTGGGTTTGGTCCCCAATTAGAGTAAGCTGCGCCGCATTGTCTCTAATTGGGGAGCCTATTTATGTTCATTGAAGGACGCCTCATCTATACCGGTGTCATTGTCTTCCCTCGTTCACTTCTCCATTACAGGCCCTTACTCCTCTATTTTAATTTATTTATTTAACCTAACTTTTTTTAACTAGGCAAGTCAGTTAAGAACAAATTCTTATTTGCAATGACGGCCTACCAACAGTCAAAAGACCTCCTGCGGTGACGGAGGCTGGATTAAAAATAAAATAAATAAAATATAAATATAGGACCAAACACAAATCACGACATGAGAGACAAAACAACACTACCAAAAGAGATACCTAAGACAACAACATAGCAATGCAGCAACACATGACAACACAGCATGGTAGCAACGTAACATGACAACAACATGGTAGCAACACAGCATGGTAGCAGCACAAAACATGGTACAAACATTATTGGGCACAGACAACAGCACAAAGGGCAAGAAGGTAGAGATGACAATACATCACGCAAAGCAGCCACAACTGTCAGTAAGAGTGTCCATGATTGAGTCTTTGAATTAAGAGATTGAGATAAAACTGTCCAGTTTGACTGTTTGTTGCAGCTCGTTCCAGTCGCTAGCTGCAGCGAACTGAAAAGACGAGCGACCCAGGGATGTGTGTGCTTTGGGGACCTTTAACAGAATGTGACTGGCAGAACGGGTGTTGTATATTGAGGGTGAGGGCTGCAGTAGATATCTCAGATAGGGGGGAGTGAGGCCTAAGGGGGTTTTATAAATAAGCATCAACCAATGGGTCATGCGACGGGTATACAGAGATGACCAGTTTACAGAGGAGTATAGAGTGCAGTGATGTGTCCTATAACACCCTTACCTGCTTATCTATATATTACGTTTACGTAATCTCCGTAATCTTGTATGGGTAGGATGGTCATCTGAATCAAGGTTAGTTTGGCAGCTGGGGTGAAAGAGGAACGATTACGATAGAAACCAAGTATAGATTTAACTTTAGCCTGCAGCGTTGATATGTGCTGAGAGAAGGACAGTGTACCATTTGCCATACTCCCAAGTACTTGTATAAGGTGACTACCTCAAGCTCTAAACCCTCAGGAGGTAGTAATCACACCTGTGGGGAGAGGGGCCTTCTTACCAAACCACATGACCTTTGTTTTGGAGGTGTTCAGAACAAGGTTAAGGGTAGAGAAAGCTTGTTTAACATTAAGAAAGCTTTGTTGTAGAGCATTTAACACAAAATACGGAGAGAGGCCAGCTGAGTTTAAGACTGTATCATCTGCATATAAATGGATGAGAGAGCTTCCTGCTGCCTGAGCTATGTTGTTGATGTAAATTGAGAAAGGCGTGGGGCCTAGGGTTGAGCCTTGGGGTACTCCCTTGGTGACAGGCAGTGGCTGAGACAGCAGATCTTCTGACTTTATACACTGCACTCTTTGAGAGAGGTAGTTAGCAAACCAGACCAAAAACCCCTCAGAGACACCAATATTCCTTAGCCGGCCCACAATAATGGAATGGTCTACTGTATCAAAAGCTTTTGCCAAGTCAATAAAAATAGCAGCACAACATTGCTTAGTGGTGACATCATTGAGGACCTTTAAGGTTGCAGTGGCACATCCATAACCTGAGCAGATTGCATACCAGAGACATCAAGAAAGCCAGTCAGTTGATTATTGACAAGTTTTTCCAAACACTTTTGATAAACAGGGCAACATTGAAATAGGCCTATGACAGTTAGGATCAGATTGATCTCCCCCTTTAAATAAAGGACTAACCGTGTGATATGACGTGTTTACACAGGATCTTTTATGTGTTCAATCCATCCTCATGTAACTATGGGAGACAGAAAGTCTGATGGGAACCACTGTTCTTATCTTTGGAATTTGTTTTGTAAACATACTATCAGTGTCAGGTGCCAGATGGTCTACTCTGAATTGGGTGCTCCTTTGTTGAGGGATACAGGATGGGGCACATCCTGGGTCGGTAGACCATATAAGATACAACAGTTCCTTTGTCTTACATTCTGATGTCAAGACGCAACTATGATGAATCCGGTGCCGTATAGTTAAATATATATTGTATCAACTCTCCATCTATGTAATCTTCATTATTGCATCCTGACTTCTTCAATAACAGAGAAATCATCTTATCACAGTGGCAGCCTTCCAAGCAATGGGAACCTCCCCAGAATGGAGAGACAGGTTAAAAAGGTCAGAGATTGGCTTGGCGATGATAGGAGCAGCAACTTTAAAGAAGAAAGGATCTAAACCATCTGACCCAGATGGTTTTTTAGGGTCAAGTTTCAGGAGCTCCTTTAGTCCCTCGGACTCAGTAACTGCCTCCAGGGAAAAACTTTGTATAGGGGCAGGGTGAAAAGAGGGAGAAGCATCGGGGATAGTTGCATTAGAAAGGGTGGCAGATGAGGAAATGTTGGACGGGCAAGGAGGTATGGCTCAGTCAAATAGGAATCCTGACTTAATGAAGTGTTGATTAAAGAGCTTAGCCATGTGCTTCTTGTCAGTAACAACCACATCATCAACATGGGCAGCTGTGAGGAGGAGGGTTTATTATTTTCCAGAATTTCTTGGGGTTAGATCCACAGAGACAGAACTTTTCCTTAAAGTAACTAACTTTGGTCTTCCGGATAGCCTGAGTGCACTTATTTCTCATTTGCCTGAAAGAGAGACAGTCAGCCTGAGTAAGCGTGTGCCGGGGCCTTTCGCCAAATGTAATTCTTGAGGTGGAGTAACTCTGCAAGATCATGGTCGAACCCGGGGCTGAACATGTTTTTAATTCAAATTTTCTTTATGGGAAGTGTTTGTTAACAATACCACTGAAAATATCAAAAAAGAAGATCCAAGCGTCTTCGACAGAGGGGATCAAGCTGATTCTATTCTATTTTACAGAAGCCAGTTCATGAAGGAAAGCTTGCTCATTAAAGTTTTTTAGCAAGCGTCTATGACAAATCAGGACCGGTGGATTCACTGAGCAGCCATTGCGAACACAGGCTGTAAAACAGGGATCACTAAGGTCGTTACAGAAAACACCAGACTGATACCTATCAGGATTATTTGTGAGGATAACATCAAGAACAGTAGCCTTTTCTTGGTGTTTGGAGTCATACCTTGTGCGTATGTGGCAAAAAAATGTAATATACTGTATAACTACTAGCCATTGTAACAGTGCATGTGTGCTGGAGGAAAAATGCCAGTGAATGGGCTCTGAACAGCAGGAGGGGGCTTCAAAGCCTCTGGATCTCTCGCTTCACACGTGGGAAGTGTGGTTGGGGGTACTTGCATGAAGAAAATGGCAGTGGTTAGCCTCTGAACAGCTTCAAAGGATTTGACACCTCTCTCCACACCTCAGTGTTAGTTGAAGTTGTATCCTGACTTCTTCAATAACAGAGAAATCATCTTATCACCGTGGCAGCCTTTCAAGCAATGGGAACCTCCCCAGAACGGAGAGACAGGTTAAAACGGTCAGAGATAGGCTTGGTGATGATAGGGGCAGCAACCTTAAAGAAGAAAGGGTCTAAACCATCTGACCCAGATGTTTTTTTAGGGTCAAGTTTCAGGAGCTCCTTTAGTACCTCGGACTCAGTAACTGCCTCCAGGGAAAAACGTTGTATAGGGGCAGTGTTAGTTGAAGTTGTATCAGATTCCAGGATTATGGACTTTGATTGCCAGAGCACCCCTGAATAGCTTGGGAAAATGAAATCCTTGATAGAATTTTCCAGGTAAATATTGTCCAAAAAGTAGGTTGTAGGTTTGAAGTTTTGATCTTGAGTGAAGGTTAAGTTGTGGAGGGTACCATCCTGTATACGTCCCTGCTGAAAAATCCAAGTTTATCAAACTCCAAAAACTAACTGTAAAAAACATGTTGAAAAATGTGATAGCTCACATGAGCTGTGTCTCTCTAAGCAGAGGTTCACCAAAAATATATGTGTCAAAACAACACTGAAGATCTGGAATCAATAAGACGCCACTTTGGGTTTCAGACAACCAATTTTTTCGCTCCGGTAGCCTCAAACCCAGCTTTTCCCCCCATCTATGGTTGATGGTGCTTTCTCAACATTGTCTAGTCTCGGTACTAAAATACTTTGAGATCTCTATATTAACAATACATTTAGCACGTTTGAACAATTATCAGCTAAATTTGGTCTCCCCAGACATCATTTCTTTAGGTTCTTAGAGATCCGGAGTTACGTCCGCAGCATAGATCCCCAATTCCCCACCCTTCCTGATGAACACAGTTAGATCCCCACTTCCTACTCTGAAAGGCACCTTGTCAATAATCTATAGTCACATTTGCTCTTCACAAACCACCTCATTGAACAACATTAAATCCTCATGGGAGGAGGAACTGGGTGAGGAAATATCTGATGAACTATGGGAAGGGGCACTCAAAAGAGTACATACCTCTTCTATTTGCGCCCGGCACGGTCTCATTCAATGTAAACTCATTCATAGGGTTCCTTGGATCAAAGCAAGATTATCCTACATTTACAAGGATGTGAACCCTAATTGTGTATGATGTAACCAGTCTCCTTCTAATCATGTACACATGTTTTGGGGTTGCCCATCTCTTGTTGGTTTCTGGAAAAACATCTTTAACACACTTTCAGAATTAAGTGGCACACAGATCGAACCAGACCCTTTTATTGCATTATTTTGAGTTTTTTCATCCACATTACAACTGACCAAAATGAATAAGGATGTAGGTGCCTTTGTTAGCGAGACAACTAATTTTACTTAGATGGAAATCCTCTGCACCCCCTTTCATGCTCTTTGGATTAAATCCGTTTTGAATTGCATAAAGTTGGTAAACATTAAACACAAACTCAATGGGTCTATAGACAAATTCTGTGCAATATGGGCTCCCTTCTTTTCTTATGTTAAACGACTACATTTCCCTGCAGTTCCAGAGTGATGTTAGAGGCCGGGTATTTGTTGTTGTTATATTTCTGTTTCACTCTGTTTTGCTGTATTGTTGTCTATGACGTGTTTCATACTATTATCAAAAAAATTACAAGTGCATTTATTTTGTAAATGCTGGTGTTGAAAATCCATTAAACAAAGTAATACAAAAAAAATGCAGAGTTCTGTAAGATTCTCCTACATGTCCAGAGGAAAACTACAAACAATGCATGCAGGGCAGAATTAGGTAAATATCCACTAATGATAAAAACTAAAAAAATAGCAATTCAGTTTTGGAAACATCTCAAATACAGTGAACCCCTCTCATATCATTACCAAGCCCTGCAATACCAAGAGCTGAGCAAAGAAAAGAGTCCCCTTATCCAGCTGGTCCTGGGGCTGACTTCATAAACCTGTTCTACTAACACACTGAAGCCTCAGGACCAGAACATCCAATCAATCAGATCAAAACAAATTACAACACAGTCAAAACAAAATTACATTACTTTTTGGGAAACACAAGCACAAGCACAAAGCAAAATGCAGTGCTATCTGGCCCTAAATCGACAGTACACCAAAGCAAACTATTTGACCATGGTTACTGATCAAAACCTTTGAATAAGTACAGGCTCAGTGAGCACAGCCTTGCCATTGAGAAGGGTAGACACCGGAAAACCTGGCTCCCTGTAGAGGAAAGGCTGTGCAACCACTGCACCACGGCAAAACCTGAGAGAGAGCTGCATTTCCTGACAAAATGTAAAAACTACAAAACAATTAGTGTCATTTCCCCAAATTTTCAATCCTTATTCAACTTTTCAAAGACCTCTCTGATGAAGATAGGCTACCCGTCCTGTTGGGGAAGGACGCAGAGAGCTGTGGGTTGGCAGCGCACTACATTCCTGCCTGCCATAAGATAAGGGACAGAGTCTGACAGACCAACCAACCTTCACATGTCCTCTATGCTTATTATTGTTCAATGTATGGTGATTTTGACCCTTGGTTACTGTTGTCCCATTGACAATAATATGATTATTATTATTAATTATGTTCATATTGTAAATCTCCAAAGTAAGCTTTGGCAATATGTACATTGTTACATCATGCCAATAAAGAACATTGAATTGAGAGAGAGAGAGAGAGAGAGAGAGAGATTTCTATATGGAAATTAATATGAGCCAGACTTCCAATAACTCAGAAAACCTTCTCCCCATTGTTCCCATTTTCTTCATCTGTCACAGGGAATTGATGGAGTGCCGTGCAGTTTGAAAACGGAAGGGGTGAAACACAGCAGAGAAGAAAATGAAGCTGTTCCAGCGAAGCAGAGAGGATTCAGTCTCAGGTGTTGTTTACTTTGAGAGAGTAATTATTCTGCCCTAATTACATGAAGCCGTATGAAGAACACTGCTTCTATATTTAGCACATTGTCGAGGTAAAGATGAACTATGTGGAATTCGAACAGGCACCTCAATATAACACTACAATGCATTTCTCGAATTGGAAATAAACACAAAGTAACATAATTAACAATGGATGTAGTAAGTTTGAAATCCTTTTTCTGGAGTGAGAGGATATTTTGGCATTCGATTCAAGGTGCTTGGAATGTGCCATGGAGTTATAAGCACTAAGCTCTTACTTGTGGAAACACACAGGTGTTCTAAGCTTTTGGAAACACACTGAGGTGATTCTAACGGAAAACTTACAAATTCTCAAAAAGTCTGCAAACAAGCGTTATGCAGGCAGAGAGAATGATCCCTGTCTTGCCTCATTATTATCTAAATTCCTCATTAGAAACACCTGGCCTTTCAGCCATACATAACAGAAGAGAGAAAGAGAGAGAGACCTGGCTGCCAAACGAAGACAGGCTATGTGCACACTGCCCACAAAATGAGGTGGAAACTGAGCTGCACTTCCTAATTTCCTGCCAAATGTAAGACCATATTAGACATATACTTCCCTCAGATTACACAGACCCACAAAGAATTTGAGAACAAATCCAATTTGGATAAACTCCCATATCTATTGGGTGAAATACCACAGTGTGCAATCACAGCAGCAAGATTTGTGACCTGTTGCCACAAGAAAAGGGTAACCGTTGAAGAACAAACACCATTGTATAAACAACCTACATTTTTTTATGTTTATTTATTTTCCTTTTTGTAATTTAACTATTTGCACATCATTATAAACTTTATATAGACATAAACAATACTGGGAGAGGTCTGTGGGTAATCGGGAGAGGTCTGTCTATAATAAAGCGCTGCTCTGCTTTCTTGACATTGCTATCAAGAAAACAAGTCCTACAGGCCCTAGTTTTGTCACACTTGGACTACTGCCCAGTCATATGGTCAAGAGCCAAAGAGGGACATGACAGTTGGCCCAGAACAGAACAGCAAGGCTGGCCCTTAAATGTACACAGAGAGCTAACATCAATGACATGCTTGTTAATCTCTCCTGGCTCAAAGTAGAGGAGAGATTGACTGCATCACTTCTTGATTTGTGAGATGTATTGCCATGTTGAAAGCACACAGTTGTCCGTTCAAACAACTAGCACACTGCTCAGACACACCATGGATACGCCACAAGACATGCCACCAGCGATCTCTTCACAGTCCCCAAGTCCAGAACAGACTCTGGGAACCGCACAGTACTACACAGAGCCATGACTACATGGAACTCTATTCCACATCAAGTAACTGATGCAAGCAGTAAAATCTGATTTAAAAAACTGATAAAACTACACCTTGTGGAACAACCCGGACTGCGAAGACACACACACACACACACACGCCCACGCACACACTAGTACACACAATCTACACACAATCTACACATATTGTTGTGTGGTGATATAATACATTTTGTGTTGTAGATATGTAGTGGTGCCGACAGAGATTGCCGACTTGCGTCTAGCTCTTAGGAAACTTTGCAGTATTTTGTTTTCTTATGTATTATTTCTTACATTATTAGCCCAGACAATGTTTTGTGTTATTACATACAGCCGGGAAGAACTATTGGATATCAGAGCGACGGCAACTCACCAGCACTATCAGCATTACGACCAGGAACACGGCTTTCCCAAAGAGAATCCTTTGTTTACTACCCCCAGGGCAATTGAACTGATTCCAGAGGCCGACCCAAAACGGTCTTCTGGTCCGACTTAGGAGGCGTGTACATCACCAACCGCTTCCGAGAATATTATTCGCTAATGTTCAGTCTCTGGATAATAAAGTTGACGAGCTCAGGGCGAGGGTTGCTTTCCAGAGAGACATTAAGGATTGTTACATACTCTGTTTCACTGAAACATGGCTCTCTCTGGATATACTGTCTGAGTCCGTACAGCCAGTTGGGTTCTCAGTTCATCGCGCTGACAGGAATAAACATCTCTCCCGGGGAGCAGAAGGGCAGAGGTGTGTGTTTTATGATTAACGACTCATGGTGTAATTGTGATAACATACAGGAGCTTAAGTCCTTTTGTTCACCCGGCCTAGAATACCTCACAATCAAATGCCGACCGTATTATCTCTCAAGAGAATTCTCCTCCGTCATTGCCACGGGGATTTATATCCCCCCTCAAGCCGATACCACAACGGCCCTCAAAGAACTTCACTGGACTTTATGCAAACTGGAAACCACATATCCTGAGGCTGCATTTATTGTAGCTGGGGATTTTAACAAAGCAAATTTGAAGACTAGGCTGCTGAAGTTCTATCAACATATCAATTGTAGTACTTGCGCTCAGACACGAGACGTATGTGGCAGGGTCTACAGACAATCACGGACTACAAAAGGAAAACCAGCCATGTTGCCTAGACCGACGTCTTGCTTCCGGACAAGCTAAACACCTTCTTTGCCCGCTTTGAGGATAACACAGTGCCACGCAGCCCGCTACCAAGGACTGTGGGCTCTCCTTCTCAGTGGCCAACGTGAGTAAAACATTTAAACGTGTTAACCCTCGCAAGGCTGCCGGGCCGGGCAGCATCCCTAGCTGCGTCCTCAGAGCATGCGCAGACCAACTGGCGGATGTGTTTACGAGCATATTCAATCTATCCCTATCCCAGTCTGTCGTCCCCACATGCTTCAAGATGGCCACCATTATTCTTGTACCCAAGAAGGCAAAGGTAACTGAACTTAATGACTATCGCCCTGTAGCACTCACCTCTGTCATCATGAAGTGCTTTGAGAGTCAAGGATCATATCACCTCTACCTTATCTGCCACCCTAGACCCACTTCAATTTGCTTACCGCCCCAATAGATTCACAGACGATGCAATCGCCATCACTCTGCACACTGAAATACAGTACTTGTGTAAAAATACTGTTCATTGACTATAGCTCAACATTCAACACCATAGTACCCGCCAAGCTCATCATTAGGCCCTGGGTCTGAACCCCACCCTGTGCAACTGGGTCCTGGACTTCCTGACGGGCCGCCCCCAGGTGGTGAAGGTAGGAAACAACACCTCCACTTCGCTGATCCTCAACACTGGGGCCCCACAAAGGTGCGTGCTCAGCCCCCTCCTGTACTCCCTGTTCACCCATGACCGCGTGGCCAAGCACGCCTCCAACTCAATCATCAAGTTTGCAGATGACACAACAGTTGTAGGCTTGATTACCAACGATAACGAGACAGCCTACAGGGAGGAGGTGAGGGCTCTGGGAGTGTGGTGCCAGGAAAACAACCTCTCACTCAACGTCAACAAAACAAAGGAGATGATCGTGGACTTCAGGAAACAGCAGAAGGTGCACCCCCCTATCCACAGCAATGGGACCGCAGTGAAGAAGGTGGAAAGCTTCAAGTTCCTTGGCGTACACATCACTGACAAACTGAAATGGTCCACCCACACAGACAGTGTGGTGAAGAAGGCGCAACAGAGCCTCTTCAACCTCAGGAGGCTAAAGAAATTTGGCTTGGCACCGAAAACCCTCACAAAATTTTACAGATTCACAATTGAAAGCATCCTGTCGGGCTGTATCACCGCCTGGTACGGCAACTGCACCACCCACAACCGCAAGGCTCTCCAGAGGGTGGTGCGGTCTGCTCAACGCAGTACCGGGGACAAACTACCCTCCCTCCAGGACACTTACAGCACCCGATGTCACAGGAAGGCCAAAAAGATCATCAAGGACATCAACCACATGAGCCACTGCCTGTTCACCCCGCTATCATCCAGAAGGCGAGGTCAGTTTCAGGTGTATCAAAGCTGGGACCGAGAGACTGAAAAACAGCTTCTATCTCAAGGCCAACAGACTGTTAAACAGCCATCACTAGCACATTAGAGGCTGCTTTAAGAAATTGAACACTAGTCACTTTAATAATAATGTTTACATATCTTGCATTACTCATCTCATATGTATATACTGTATTCTATACTATTCTACTGTTTCTTAGTCCATGTCGCTCTGACATCGCTCGTGCATATATGTATATAGTCTTAATTCATTCCTTACTTAGATTTGTGTGTATTGGGTATATGTTGTGTAATTGTTAGACATTACTTGTTAGATATTATTGCACTGTCGAAGCTAGAAGCACAAGCATTTCGCTACACCTGCAATAACATCTGCTAAACACGTGTATGTGACCAATACAATTTGATTTGATGTACTGTTTTATTTTTTGTTTTTTTTTGTGATGTGCCTTAATGTGTTTGGACCCCAAGAAGAGTAGCTGCTGCCTTGGCCTTGGCAGCAGCTAATGGGGATCCCTAATCAATACAAAATACAATACTCCCAGATAATGTGTTCATGAGACTTCAAAGTCACCTTCATCTCCAACAATGTTTTCAGACAGCAGACATGCTAAGATGATGATGAGGTTGTTAACATTGTAAAGTGTTCTTTAGATATGTTTAAATGTGGTCAGAAATCTCACAAACACACGTTACACATTTCTATTGTTTTCTTCCTGAAAAAGCATGAAGAAGACACATTTGTCCCCCAGTGGTGTAGTGGTAGACAGAGAAGCAAGCAAGGACAGTAAGGATATTGCAGTCTAATGGCATATTATGTTACCGGAGAGCTATTTCCACATTGCTATTTCAACGCAGCTAAATTGCGTTATACAGGTAATAAACACAGCTAAATTGTACATACAGGGAACAGAAAGCATGTGATGCATGCTCTGTTTTCAGATACTTTAAATATGCAAACTGAATGTGTAAGACAGTTTTAACTACCATGTGTTTACAAATAAGTATTTCAATTAGGCTTTCAATGAGAAAAACAATGACAAAGAATAACAGAAAAACAAAATACTTCAAATAATCCATTCTTTGGTGCCAAATAAGACAAATCCAACTCTAGCTGCAAATTATTGTTTCCTACTTCTGCTCCCCTGGCTTCCACATCTCTCCTTGCACAGTAGAGATATGTTTCTTAGTTGCTTATCCCATAGGAAGACAAAACCATCTCTTCCCAGCTAGCACATAACTTTCTGAGAACCATATGTTTTTTAGAGCTTGGTGAGAGCGTGGATGTCCTATGGTTATTTTGCATACAAATCTTTTCCACAACTTTCTGGGAATGGTGCAGGATAGTTGCTTAAAGATTTCATTATTTTAACAGAACGTTTCCTAAAATGTCAAACATAGTTACATTTAATGAAAATGTTGGTAAAGTTCTAGGAAAGTTCTTCAACTGGATTGACATTGGGATTGTTCTAAAATAGTTCAGACAATGTTAAGAAACAATTTTCTCAAGAGAGAATGAAGACCTATAAATCATATTACTTGGTTTGAAATTAGGTATGTACACCTCGAACGAAGATGGAAACTCATTAGACGAATCTCTGATCTTAAAGGTCCATTCTTATGTCTTCTTTTTCTTCTTCTTCTTCTTCTTCTTCTTCTTCTTCTTCTTCTTCTTCTTCTTCTTCTTCTTCTTCTTCTTCTTCTTCTTTTTTTTCTTTTTCTTCTGAGGTTGGAATCCAAAAGGGGAAAATAAATAAAAAATAAATAAAAATATATTTTAATTACCCTACCAACTAACCCTATACTGATTAAAATCCAACACCTTAATCCACTACTTTAACCCAATCTTACCATACCCCAGGCCAACAGCCCGAGAGGACAGGACACTACCACTCAACACACGCTGTAACTCTTCTGAAGTAACATTTTGTACAGCCAAGTACTTCTCTGCAGCTGCCACCAAAACATCTATTTTCTGTAATTTATCTGTACTGTTGATAACCATTGCTCTGAACCCTAAGAAGCCAACCTTACTGAAGCATGTATCACTCATTGGCCCATCCCTCTGTGCTGGCAGAAATCTACTATTCACCTGGATCCTCTCAGAATCCTTCACCCTTGACCCATCCTCCTCTACTTTCTTCACTGCCTCAGCATTTCAACCTGCCTCTCTCGCACTGGATACTTCCGATCCACAGCAATATGTGCACCCCTACAGTTGACACACAACTTTATCCACCGAAATACACAATCGTCTATCCCATGCCCTCCTGCAAACTTCCCACATCTTAGAATCTCCCCGCGACATGACCATAAATGTTGCACCTGAAACAGCGCAGCGGATTCGCCACAAAAGCTCTAACAGGATAACTGATATATCCTAACATGACCTTGTCGGGTAAAGACTCTGACTCAAAACTCAAACAGGAGTCCTCAACTTCAATTGCTTCACCTCCACAATTAACACTACCAGATAAATCACTCCTTTTAATGGTGCCCTGTTCTTAAGTGCAAAGCAAGAAACATATCTTGACCCAAGTTGTGTGACATGGAATATTCTTCGACACCCCATCTCTACTTTTATCGCCATCTTCCTCAAATTAAAATCCAACCTCTGCTTTCCTCATTTTCTTTGACCTCTTTTCTTCCCTCCATCCCTCCTCAGAAATCCCCCTATCTGTGTCCCTGTCCCAATATTTCTCTTCTCCCAACTTTGCTTATGGCCCGGTGGCATCCCGGCATAACTCTATCTCAAAAAAAATAACAGTCCGGCCATCTTTCTTCTCCGCATCATTAGATCGTCGGAAACCTCTAATCTCTTGTAATGCTCTTGACATCGTCCTCGCACCTTCCTTCTCGAACTCTATCTTGCTCATTCCTCTGTCACTAACAAATACAGTCATAGGTGGTAACCCTACAATTTAAGGCACTTGAATAAGGCTTTACACTAAGCAGTGTGTTAATGTAACACTGTTATGGTGTCTATGTGGGTCCACAGACTCAACATTTTCAGTGTTGATTCAACACTCTGTGTTCATTTAGTTTGTTTTTAACACTGGAGAATTTGCTGTGCAGTTATAAAATCCACCATTATACTGTAGAGTGTCTCTCTAAGCCTTACCAATTCACTGTGGGAGACACAATGCCTTACCTTTGGTAAGGTTGCTGTCTGCGAAAGTGCTCCTACTGCAAGGTAACTCCTGAGTTCTTACATTGTGTGTTTTAATAAAAGTCCTTACCACACAAAGCACATTAATACTTTTTTTGAAAAATAAGATCCTGACATTCTTTATTTTCTTTTGATGGAACATGCAATGATGTGATTAAACTCTAGCCTTTTTTCCTCTCATTTTCAAAATTGTATAGTGACAGCAAGGATGCCCACATAGCTTTTGGACTGTGTATTTTCTTTGAAAGAATGTTGGTTTAAAATAAATAGTTATTACATTAGAGTGTCATTTGACTTCTAGTACTTCTTCAATGTACGTGGCAAAAATAATATTGTCCAACCCATCGAGTATTGTATCTTACTACACCCCCATATGCCATGTCTTGAAATATGCAGATAGAGGGATTAAAAAGCAAATTTACATTGTAAAACTTCTCACAGCCGGCTTTCTTACTCTGCCCATAACTTTTGGACTTTATAGCACTCCCAGAAGGCATGATTTATTGAGTCATTGTTAGTTTTACACTTAAGACATGACTCTGCCGTTGTGCTGTAGAGTTTGTGAATTTTGTCTCTTGTATAATAAAGAATGAAATGCTTTATTATTCAAATATTGAAAAAGAATCTGATAGAAACAACATAACACAATTTGAAGTCATACGGGGGTAGAGTCTTAAAAGTATTAGAAAGTTGTATTCATTCTAAAGAATATGAAGTATATAAATATGTCTGGACTTCATTAGAGCTTTGATTGGCATGAAAATTCAAGCCTGATGTTACCTAAGCCTGATGAGCCATAAATAAAATACATTTTATGAGCGAGCCCAAGCCCCAAAAAGACAAAATGATTGTGCCTTTATCAAATACATGGCCTATATTATACACTCTTAGAATTAAAGATGCTATCTATAACCTGAAAGGGTTCTTCGGCTGTACCCATAGGAGAACCCTTTGAAGAACCCTTTTTGGTTCCAGGCAGAACCTTTTTGAGTTCCATGTAGAACCCTTTACCCAAAATAGTTCTGCCTTGAACCAAAAAGGATTCTCCTATGGGGACAGCCGAAGAACCCTTTTTTTCTAAGAGTGTATACTCAACCATACATTACGCAAGATATAGATTTATCAATAATGGCTGTTGATGCCGAAAAGGCTTTAGACAGTGTTGAATGGCCTTTTCTATTAAAAACTTTGTATAATATTTTACGGAAAGTTGAAAGCGTCCAAAGGTCCTAAAGCACAAATACAGTGCATTTTCAAAATTCCGTTACGTTACAGCCTTATTCTAAAATGTATTCAATATATTTTTTTTCCCTAATCAATCAACACACAATACCCCATAATGACAAAGCAAAAACAGGTTTAGACATTTTTGCAATAGTATTAAAAATAAAGTACTGTAATATCACATTTACATAAATATTCAGACCCTTTACTCAGTACTTTGTTGAAGCACCTTTGGCAGCGATTACAGCCTTGCGGCTTCTTGGGTATGACGCCAAGCTTGGCACACCATTCTTCTCTGCAGATCCTCTCAAGCTTTGTCATGTTGGATGGGGAGTGTTGCTGCATAGATATTTTCAAGTCTCTCTGGGTTCAAGTCTGGGCTCTGGCTGTGCCACTCAAGGACATTCAGATACTTGTCCCTAAGCCACTCCTGAGTTGTCTTGGATTTGTGCTTAGAGTCGTGGTCCGGTTGGAAGGGGAACCGTCGCCCCAGTCTGAGGTCTTGAGTGCTCTGGAGCAGGTTTTCATTAAGGATCTCTCTGTACTTTGCTCTGTTAATCCTGACTAGTCTCCTAGTAATTACCCCAGCATGATGCGGCCACCACCATGCTTCACCGTAGGGATGGTGCAAGGTTTCTTCCAAACGTGACACTTGGCATTCAGGCCAAAGAGTTCAATGTTGGTTTCATCAGACCAGAAAATCTTGTTTCTCATGGTCTGAGAGTCTTTTGGCAAACTCCAAGCGGGCTTCTGTCTGGCCACTCTACCATAAAGGCCTGATTGGTGTGCTGCAGAGATGTTTGTCCTTCTGGAAGGTTCTCCCACAGCCACAGAGGAACTCTGGAGCTCTGTCAGAGTGAACATCCCTCCCTGACAAAGACCCTTCTCCCCCGATTGCTCAGTTTGGCTTGGTGGCCAGCTCAAGGAAGAGTTTTGGTGGTTCCAAACTTCTTCCATTTAAGAACAATGGAGGCCACTGTGTTCTTGGGGACCTTCAATACTGCAGCCATTTTTTGGTACCCTTCACCAGATCTGTGCTTTGACACAATCCTGTCTCAGCGCTCTACAGACAATTCCTTCGACCTCATGGCTTGGTTTTTGCTCTGACATGAGCTGTCAACTGTGGGACCTTATATAGACAGCAATTCTAAATCAAATCCAATCAATTGAATTTACCACAGGCGGACTCCAATCAAGTTGTAGAAACATCTCAATGATGATCAATGGAAACGGGATGCACCTGAGCTCAATTTCGAGTCTCATAGCAAAGGGTCTGAATACTTATGCAAATAAGTTATTTCTCTTGACTTTTTTTTAAATATTAAATTACCAAACATTTCTAAACTTGTTTTCAGTTTGTCATTATGGGTATTGTGCGTAGATTGCTGAGGATTGTTTTTATTTAATCCATTTTAGAATAAGGCTACAACGTAACAAAATGTGGAAAAGGTCAATGGGTCTGAATACTTGAATGCATTGTATGTACAGTGGGGAGAACAAGTTGCCTTCTCACCAAGCTGCTTGCCTATTGTCCTGTAGCCCATCCCAGCCTTGTGCAGGTCTACAATTTTATCCCTGATGTCCTTACACAGCTCTCTGGTCTTGGCCATTGTGGAGAGGTTGGAGTCTGTTGGATTGAGTGTGTGGACAGGTGTCTTTTATACAGGTAACGAGTTCAAACAGGTGCAGTTAATACAGGTAATGAGTGGAGAACAGGAGGGCTTCTTAAAGAAAAACTAACAGTTCTATGAGAGCCGGAATTCTTACTGGTTGGTAGGTGATCAAATACTTATGTCATGCAATAAAATGCAAATTAATTATAAAAAAATCATACAATGTGATTTTCACATTGTATCTATATACAAAAGTATCTATATCCACAGTAAAACAAGTCCTATATGGACATAACCTGAAAGGCTGCTCCGCAAGTAAGAAGCCACTGCTCCAAAACAGCCATAAAAAAGCCAGACTATGGTTTGCAAATGCACATGGGGGAAAAGGTCGTACTTTTTGGAGAAATGTCTCTTGTCTGATGAAACAAAAATAGAACTGTTTGGCCATAATGACCATCGTTATGTTTGGAGGAAAAAGTGTGAGGCATGCAAGCTGAATAACTCCATCCCAACCGTGAAGCACGGGGGTGGCAGCATCATGTTGTGGGGGTGCTTTGCTGCAGGAAGGACTGGTGCACTTCACAAAATAGATGGCATCATGAGGAAGCAAAATTATGTGGATATATTGAAGCAACATCTCAAGACATCAGTCAGGAAGTTAAAGCTTGGTCGCAAATGGGTCTTCCAAATGGACAATGACTCCAAGCATACTTCCAAAGTTGTGAAAAAAAGGCTTAAGGACAACAAAGTTAAGGTAGTGGCCATCACAAAGCCCTGACCTCAATCCTATAGAAAATTTGTGGGCAGAACTGAAAAAGTGTGTGCGAGCAAGGAGGCATACAAACCTGACTCAGTTACACCAGTTCTGTCAGGAGGAATGGGCCAAAATTCACCCAACTTATTGTGGGAAGCTTGTGAAAGGCTACCAGAAACGTTTGACCCAAGTTAAACAGTTTAAAGGCAATGCTACCAAATACTAATTGAGTGTATGTAAACTTCTGACCCACTGGTAATGTGATGAAATAAATAAAAGCTGAAATAAATTATTCTCTCTAGTATTATTCTGACATTTCACATTCTTAAAATAAAGTGGTGATCCTAACTGACCTAAGACAGGGGATTTTTATTAGGATTAAATGTTAGGAATTGTGAAAAACTGAGTTTAAATGTATTTGGCTAAGGTGTATGTAAACTTCCGACTTCAACTGGAAGCTTCAATCCATCTGCAATATTAAAGCTGATCTATCCTCCAAAAACATAAAAACAATACCTAGGGGTAAACTTCATTGGGATACATAACTGAGAAACGCATATCCACTGTGCTAGGAGAGACGTGGAAGCCAGAAGACCAGAAGTAAGAAACAAGTTTGCAGCTAGAGTTGGCTTTGTCTTATTTAGCACCAAAGAATGGATTATTTTGAAGTATTTTGTCATTCTTTGTCATTGTTTCTCTCATTGAAAGCCTCATCAAAATACTTATTTTGAAACAGATGGTAATTAAAACTTTCTCACACATTGAATTTGCATATTTAAAGCATCTGAAAACAGAGCAAGCATCACATGCTTTCTATTCCCTGTATGTACAGTTAAGCCGTGTTTATTCCCTGTATAACGCAATTTAGCTGCGTTAAAAACTGTTTTATTTTTTCAGTGAAAATAGCAATGTGGGAATAGCTCTCTGGTAACATAATATGTCATTCAACTGCAATATCCTTACTATCCTTGCTTGCTTCTCTGGCTACCACTATACCACTGCACTTTAAAAATAGAAATACTCCCAAACACCATGATTGTGTAATGAAAGCATGAGAATTAGTGCATCTAACCTAAGATCTGCTGTTTGGAGAGTGTTTGAACGTAAACCAAATGTTATGATACATAGAAAGCATTTTAAAACACAATAGAAGTACTATGAAACACCCAAAATGGTTAATCAATCTGAATATTGGTGTTTTTAAGAGATTGTTGTGAAAACACTTCTGGGGATTTTCAGTGCATGTCAAAAGCAGCATCAAAACACACAAAATATTATTTTGCAGACTGTGTCTCTCATACAATCAAATTGTTAAGATATGTAAGTGGTTTATATCCTAAATATTGATTGATGATAATCGCCTATGGAGAATACTTTTTGTGAAACTCCATTTTTTCCTAGCTTTATTTAGACAGATTAGAAACAGGAGACAGAGAAGGAGTGAAAGTGGGGCGGAAGCAGGAATTGGACACCGACTTCTGGGGCAGTAAGATGGTACATTTAATTGGAATTTCATTGGAATTTTTCACATTCTACCACACAGCGTGGTGAATAAAAATGGACATAAACCACCAACATACAAAATAATGCAAGTTGTTTCAATGATTTGTTAATTGCATTTTATCAAAACATTTAGGAATGAATTCAACTGAAAATGTTTCTCAAAATGTAAGTATATTGTATATGACGATAACCAAATATAGAGAATTATACATATAGTGCACTTTCTATCTTGCTACTATTTTTAGAGGATTGTGGGTAATTCAAAATGTTTAGACTTGATGACTATTTTACCCAATGTGGTATGCATATTTGAAGAAAGAAAAGTATACTTCTATATTAGTATTAAGCAGCTTGTTGTGCCACGAGGTGTAATCAATCATGATGAATGGATATCAAAACCATCAGGCAAAATTATGTTCAATGATGAGACGACCCATTCCCACATTCTAATATTTTAATAGTAGAGACAAATGCAGTGTTCTGCAATGTTTGCTCTAAAACCTCTAGATACTGCTCATGGATTTCACACTGTTGCAAAATGGGTGAAACTGGCAAATTATCAGATACATAAATCAATTAAAATATCTAGAAAAGTGTAGTTCTGCACTAGACAGGATTTGAAACACTATAATAGTTTTTTCAACCATTTCTGATGTGCAAGGAGTTGCACAACACTTGTTTAAGTGCGGTCGTCTCAAAATGATGAGTTTCAATACTCAAGCAAAGTTAAGTTTTTTTCTCATTCAAGTTGGTGGCAGCTCAGTTGCCACTAGTTTTGGTGTTACAAAGCACTTCAATTTAACGGTGTGGGGGCCAAACGTGTCTTTGCCTTGTTCATTTTTTTTAAAGAATTAAACAATATCCATTTGTAACATTTGTGTTTCTGAGATTTCTGACCACATTTGGCAATATTTAATGAACACTTTCCAATGTTAACATCCTAATCATCATCTTAATGCGTCTGTTGCCCCAAAGCATTGTGGGAGATCAATGAAGGTGACTTTGAAATCCCATGAACACGTTATCTGCTATTTTTCTCTTAGTCACACTACACCAAATTAATTGCTGTGGTAATAGGGAGTCAGAATTGCCTAGATTGCTAATGTGGACAAATCCTGAGATGATTACAGAATCAGTTTGCTGAAAGTCTTTTTTAATACGCTTGCATCCCAAATGGCACCCTATTCCATATATAGTGTACTACTTTTGACCAGAGCCCTATAGGCCCTGGTCAAAAGTAATACACAATATAGGGAATAGGTTGCCATTTGGGACATATACTGTATTTTTCTTCATACTACATGAGGGGATATATTTCTTTATTTCTGCAGGGAGACGATGTGACTTAACACAAAGAGGATGGATTTAATGTGGCTTATACTCTTTAAGGATAACATTCAAACAAAACGTCTAACAAAGTGATAAGAGGTAATGTGTATTAATTAATGAATATCTACAGATTGGGCTCCCGAGTGGCGCAGCGGTCTGAGGCACTGCATCTCAGTGCTAGAGGCGTCAATAGGGTTGCACATTTTGGGGAATATTTAGAGGTGGAAACTTTCCTGGGTAATATACGGGAATATATGGGAATTAACAGGAATATATGGGAATTAATGGAAATATATGCAAATTTATAATAATACCATTTAAATGTAGATGTTTTTTGCATTGGATATATTCACCATATCATATTTGGAGACAGAAACATAAACCTTTAACCTTATCATAAGTAGACATAATTGCAAATTATTAAATCCTTCCAATAGAAATAAAAAAAACTACGAATTACGAACTTTAATCAAATGAGTTGACTCTTCACATGGGATGATTTCACGGAACAACAAAAGAAAGGGAATATTGAATGATCCTCAATGATCCATCGCATCTCCCAACAAACGTTTTCAACATACAACTGTAAAATGATAGTCTAGAAACTAAGGCTTTGGTTGTCTTCCTCTCAGGCTTCCATGTCTTCTCCCTGGACCTCCTCAATGTCCACCTCTTGAACATCAGACTCTGAGGCCTCATCTTCACTGTCACTTTCCAAGCTTGTTGTGGATGGCTCGTTGTCAGGCTCAAAAAGCCTCAAATTTTCAAATTTGGCCACCAATTTTTCAAACCTTGTATTGGTCAGCCTATTGTGTGCTTTGGTGTGTGTGTTCCCAAACAAGGACCAGATGCGCTCTGAGGCAGCTGAATTTGGTGGGATGTGGAGGATGATGGAGGCAACAGGGCAAAGAGCCTCAGATCCACAAAGTCCCTTACACCAGGTGGCTGATGAGATATGTTGGCACAACTGCCATATTGCATCTCCATCCCAATGCTCTTGCTTGGAAGTGTACTTCGCCAGACTGCCAAAAATCTTGCCTCATCCAGGCCAAGGTGGCGAGACACGGTAGTGATGACACCATAGGCCTTGTTGATCTCTGCACCAGACAGGATGCTCTTGCCAGCATATCTGGGGTCCAACATGTATGCTGCGGCGTGTATGGGCTTCAGGCAGAAGTCTTAACGCTTTTTGATGTATTTCAGAACTGCAGTTTCCTCTGTTGGAGCAACAGTGAAGTGGGCAGGGCAGTACGGATTTCTTCTTTTACATCTGCAAGCACAGTCTGAACATCAGACAGGATGGCATTGTCTCCCTCAAGCCGTGCAATGGCTACTGCTTTAGGTTTCAGGAGTTTCAGAGTGCTTACCACTCTCACCCAAAATGCATCATCCAGGAGGATCCTCTTGATGGGGTCGTCCATATCGGCAGACTGTGATATGGACATTTCTTGGAGAGACTCCTTCCCCTCCAGGAGACTGTCAAACACGATGACAACACCACCCCAAAGGGTGTTGCTGGGCAGCTTCAATTAAGTGATCTTATTCTTCTCACTTTGCTTGGTGAGGTAGATTGCTGCTATAACTTGATGACCCATCACATACCTAGCCATTTCTTTGGCTCTCTTGTAGAGTGTATCCATTGTTTTCAGTGCCATGATGTCCTTGAGGAGCAGATTCAATGCATGAGCAGCACAGCCAGTATTTCTCTGACTACGTTCCTCTATTGAGTCAAAAAAAACTTCTGTTGCTATCGATAAGGTGTCTGATTCATCATTTTCAGCTCAAATAGAAGTAGAGGGACTTTTGTCAGAGGTTGCTTGTTGTGAGCGCTGAGGGAACTGTATGCACTTGGCCAGATGATTCTGCATATTTGTTGCATTCTTCACATATGATTTGGCACAGTATTTGCAAATGTACATCATTTTTTCTTCTACATTTGCTGCAGTGAAATGTCTCCACACATCAGATAGTGCCCGTGGCATTTTCCTGTAAAGATTTAAAAAATATATATACAATTCCATGTACAGATAAATAGTTAAGCAGTTAGATTAAACAACTCCTTTGTAAGATAAATGTTTTAAAATGAAACATGTATGGAAACAGGTGAATTAACACTCAGTTAGCAGGCTCAAGCAAGATAAAACCCACATTGTAGCAAAAACTAACTAGCAGAAATTGTTAAATTAGAAATGATTTAAACACACTTAGTAGCTGTAGGATACTATTTACTAGTTAACAAAAAATCATGTATGTCATATAAAATATATTCAGCCCAACCAGTATTGTAATCACAACAGAAAGCATGTCATCCTTGGCTCAGACAGTGTAGTAGTGTGGGCTCAATAGCATCTCATTAGTGTGCAAGATCTTAAGAATCTGCTGTGATGGAAGTGTGCACTTTGCATGCAGAGGGTTGCAATTCCATTGAATTGGGGATTGTTTAACTAAAATATGCCACAAGACCTAGAATTGGTTAGGGTGAACTTTCTTATGAATTTAAGCAAAATTCCCCAGAAATTCTGGAAATGTACTGGAAAGTTTCACCCTTTTCAACCCTAGGCGTCACTACAGACTCTGGTTCGATTCCAGGCTGTATCACAATCCGTCCGTGATTGGTAGTCCCATAGGGCGGCGCACAATTGGCCCAGCGTCGTCTGGTGCAGGCCATCATTGTAAATAAGAATTTGTTCTTAACTGACTTGCCTAGTTAAATAAAGGTTAAATAAAATTAAATAAAATAAAAGTATTTGAATGAATAGGCATTCATTATGTGAATAAAAGGATCCATGCATAAAGGATGAACAGGTCACAGAATCAACAACAATTTACAACATATTTTCAGTATCGTAATGGCACAAGAAATTGTTTATTTTTTCCATATATGATTGAATATATTAGCATTTAAGGTCACACTTTAATTTGGATAATTCGGATAGTCTCATCTGTACAGTATATGCTCTACAGATAGTCATACTATCATCAACTCTGTTGATAAGCAACTGCTTGCTTATACTGTAAAACCATGAAACATGTGACATCTTTATAACATAAACATTTAAAAATTTAACACTAGGCATTTACATTTGCCAACAAGTGCTCTCATCTTAAACACAGGCAATGTTGATGAAACATTGAATTTGGTCATACTGTTATTAGCCCATAGACACACATTGAATAACATTTTCAACACAATTGGCTGGAAAGCCTCAATGCTTCAGGAAGCTTAGTTTACCCATCACTAATTATTACATTAGCAAAATTGTTGTTACATAGGACTTTGGATATCACTTTATAATTGTATAATATTAGAGTTATCATATACATTGTTTGGATTATACAGTGTCTTTAGAAAGTATTCACACCACTTGACTTTTTCAACATTTATTTGTGTTACAGCCTGAATTTAAAATAGCTTAAATTTAGATTTTTGGTCACTGGCCTACAAAATGTCAAAGTGGAATTATGTTTTTAGAACTTTTTACAAATTAATAAAAAAATTTGAAGCTGAAATGTCTTGAGTCAATAAGTATTCAACCCCTTTGTTGTGGCAAACCTAAATAAGTTCAGAAGTAAACATTTGCTTAACAAGTCATAATATGTTGCATGGACTCACTCTGTGTGCAATAATAGTGTTTACAATGATTTTTGAATGCCTACCTCATCTCTGTATCCCACACATCCAATTATCTGTCAGGTCCCTCAGTCGAGCAGTGAATTTCAAACACAGATTCAACCACAAAGACCAAGGAGATTTTCCAATGCCTAGCAAAGAAGGGCACCTTTTGGTAGATGGGTAAAAACAAAAAAACAAAACAGATATTGAATATCACTTTGAGCATAGTGTAGTTATTAATTACACATTGGATGGTGTATCAACATACTCAATCACTACAAAGATACAGGCATCCTTCCTAACTCAGTTGCCAGACAGGAAGGAGACTGCTCAGGGATTTCACCATGAGGACAATGATCACTTTAAAACAGTTAAGAGTTATTTATTTTTGTTTTGTTTTTTTCTCTTCAGGGGATCAGCTTAATATTGAGGATAAATTGTTGCTTCCATCAACGTAATTGTCTGCATAATTTCCAATCCCCCATATATTTTCGGGGTAAATATATATATAATATACACACACACATACACTTCTTTTTGAATATACATTCCTTTATTATTCCCCACAAACCCTACCACTGCTCCCCCAATTGGAGTAAACTAATAAACACTAACACTTAGGCTTCTGCTTCCAGCTTATACAGTGGGGAGAACAAGTATTTGATACACTGCCGATTTTGCAGGTTTTCCTACTTACAAAGCATGTAGAGGTCTGTAATTTTTTATCATAGGTACTCTTCAACTGTGAGAGACGGAATCTAAAACAAAAATCCAGAAAATCACATTGTATGATTTTGAAATAATGAATTTGCATTTTATTTCATGACATAAGTATTTGATCACCTCCCAACCAGTAAGAATTCCGGCTCTCACAGACCTGTTAGTTTTTCTTTAAGAAGCCCTCCTGCTCTCCACTCATTACCTGTATTAACTGCACCTGTTTGAATTCGTTACCTGTATAAAAGACACCTGTCCACACACTCAATCACACAGACTCCAACCTCTCCACAATGGCCAAGACCAGAGAGCTGTGTAAGGACATCAGGGATAAAATTGTAGACCTGCACAAGGCTGGGATGGGCTACAGGACAATAGGCAAGCAGCTTGGTGAGAAGGCAACAAGAGTTGGCGCAATTATTAGAAAATGGAAGAAGTTCAAGATGACGGTCAATCTCCCTCGGTCTGGGGCACCATGCAAGATCTCACCTCGTGGGGCATCAATGATCATGAGGAAGGTGAGGGATCAGCCCAGAACTACACGGCAGGACCTGGTCAATGACTTGAAGAGAGCTGGGACCACAGTCTCAAAGAAACTAATGGTTTTCTTTGAGAGTATCTCATGATAAGCTGTAGACCACACTATTTGCCAAGAGAGTTTATCTATATTTTTCATGGCTGTTTATTTACCACCACAGACGGACGCTGGCACTAAGACCGCACTCAGTCAGCTGTATAAGGCAATAAACAGGAAAACGCCCATCCAGAGGCGGCGCTCCTAGTGGCCGTGAACTTTAATCCAGGAAAACTTAAATCACTTTTACCTAATTTCTATTAGCATGTTAAATGTGCAACCTTCTGGAAGGTTGCTCCGTCTACACAGCGGAACTCTGGAGCTCACCTCCCTGACCAAGGCCCTTCTCCCCCGATTGCTCAGTTTGGCTGGGCAGCCAGCTCTAGGACGAGTCTTGGGGACCTTCAATGCTGCAGAAATCTTTTGGTACCTTTCCCCAGATCTGTGCCTCGACACAATCCTGTCTCGGCGCTCTACGGACAATTCCTTTGACCTCATGGTTTGGTTTTTGCTCTGACATGCACTGTCAACTGGTGTACCTTATATAGACAGGTGTGTGCCTTTCCAAATCATATCCAATCAATTGAATTTACCACAGGTGGACTCCAATCCAGTTGTAGAAACATCTCAAGGACGATCAATGGAAACAGGATGCACCTGAGCTCAATTTCAAGTCTCACAGCAAAGGGTCTGAATACTTAAAGTATGTAAATAAGGTATTTCTGTTTTTTATTTTGAAGACATTTAAAAACATTTCTAAAAGCCTGTATTCACTTTGTCATTATGAGGTATTGTGTAGAGATTCATCCTTCTGATTCGTATTCAGAGAGGAGCCTTTAGTGTAACGTCAGGCAGGCTCACTCAGATGGGACCGGGCCAAGGTCAGGTATTGTGTTGCTCATAGACACCAGACATAGTATCTCAGGTCTAGGTTATCTCTCACACCTCACTGGCCGCCCAGCTAATGTGTTTGAACCCTGTTGGAGCAGGAAGAGTAGGGGCCACGGCATATCACAGGGTCTGCAAAGTCTGCCCCATCACCCTTATCAGTGGAGAGAGCGAGAGAGAGAGAGAGAGAGAGAGAGAGAGAGAGATAGAGAGAGAGAGAGAGAGGAGAGAGGAGAGAGAGAAAGAGGTGAGACAGAGAGAGGAGAGAGAGAGAGAGAGAGAGAGAGAGCGAGAGAGAGAGAGAGAGAGGAGACTGAGAGCGAGAGACCGAGAGCGAGAGCAAGAGGAGACCGAGAGAAAGAGGAGACCGAGAGAGTGAGAGAGAGATACCGAGAGAGAGACCGAGAGAGAGAGGAGACTGAGAGAGAGACCATCTCATTTCCCTCCTGCTCTTAGCAACCCAGGCTGAATACTAAGCAATTAAAGGAGTGGATGGCATCTGCAAAAGGTAATAGATACTCCTCTCTCTTTCTCCCTCTCTCTCGCTCTTTCCTATCAGACATAAACAGGTCCCTGTTCTTGAGGCACTGTTGTATTCTCAGCCATGTAATTTATAGACATCAATTAATAGTCTGGTCCTGTGGACCTGGTTTCCCAAAAGCATCTTAAGGCTAAGTTCCTCATTAGGACCTTTGTAGGAGCATCTCAGAGCTGTTTCCCAAAACCATTGTTACTAAAGTTGCACTTGAAAACGCATGTTATTTACCAACTGCCGATGCGTGTTTTCCCTACCGCGTCACTTTATACACAGAAGATCTCCGCTAAACATAGACTCAAAATGTTTGTCTGTCTCTCTGTGACCGTCGATAACCTCACATCAACTGAAGGATAAAAAGCTGCTTCAAATGAAAAGCGAGATGACTGTATTAAAAGATAAATATCCTACCTACAGTATGGTCGACATTGGCCTTCACTGGCCTTCACAGTTGTTATATCATATCACGTGCAATATTGCTAGTAATTCTTGGACCTAACTTAGGCATTCACTCAGGAATGCATATTAGTATCCTGTCAGATGCACCTTTTCTCATTGCTTTTAGTCTATAGGATGTGCAATACGTGCAGTTGTCTGTAATTAAACACTGTGCAGTAAGGACTGTATTTTAAGGGAATTACTATTATTACCCCAAATTATATCATACTGAGTTTTTTCTTATATTTTAGATTTTTGTATTTTTGATTTTCTTCATTACCTTTTATATTCTTTATTTTAATTTCAAATTTTTTTTATTTATTTTTTCTTATATTTTTTTATTGTACTCCAGACATCTTGTATTTCTATACTTTTTCATACTGCCCCTCTATGTATCATGTAACATGTATCTGTCTTGTGTACTTTCGTTGTGGCATTTTTCACCTGTGTTTTTGATGTTGTAGCTGCTTGACAAAGAAATGTCCCCCTCGGGGGATCAATAAAGTATCTATCTATCTATCTATCTATCTATCTATCTATCTATCTATCTATCTATCTATCTATCTATCTACAGCGGATGAAATAAGCATTGAACACGTCACCATTTTTCTCAGTAAATATATTTCCAAAGGTGCTATTGACATGACATTTTCACCAGATGTTGGTAACAACCCAAGTAATCCATACATACAAAGAAACCAAAACAAATAAGTTCAGAAATTACGTTATGTGTAATAATGTGAAATGACACAGGGAAAAAGTATTGAACACATGAAGAAAGGGAGGTGCAAAAAGGCATGGAAAGCCAAGACAACAGCTGAAAACTATCAGTAATTAAAAAGCAATCCAGCCCCCTGTCAGTGCAAATTAATATTAGCTGGTTCAGTCCCAATTAATGGCCTACAAAAAGGTCTCATTGCCAAGGTGTCACACAAGACACATCTCATGATGGGTAAAAGCAAAGAGCTGTCTCAAGACCTTTGCAACCTAATTGTTGCAAAACATAATGATGGCATTGGTTATAGGCACATTTCTAAGCTTCTGAATGTTCCAGTGAGCACTGTTGGGGCCATAATACGGAAGTGGAAAGATAATCATTTCACCATAAATTTGCCTCGACCAGGTGCTCCTCGCAAGATTTCTGACAGAGGAGTGAAAAGAATAATCAGAAGAGTTGTCCAAGAGCCAAGGACCACTTGTGGAGAGCTTCAAAAAGACCTGCAATAAGCAGGTACTGTTGTCTCAAAGAAATCAGTAAGTAATGCACTCCACCGCCATGGTCTGTATGCACGCTCACCACGCAAGACTCCATTGCTGAAAAAAAAGCATGTTGAAGCTCGTTTAAAGTTTGCTGCACAACATTTGGAAAAGCCAGTGAAATACTGGGAGAATATAGTGTGGTCAGATGAGAGCAAAATTGAACTGTTTGGATGTCATAATACACACCATGTTTGGAGGAGAAATGGCACTGCACATCACCCTAAAAACACCATACCAAAAGTGAAGTTTGGAGGTGGGAACATCATGGTGTGGGGCTGATTTTTAGCAAATGGTACTGGCAAACTTCACATAATTGAAGGAAGGATGAATGGGTAAATTTACCGAGACATTCTTGACAAAAATCTGCTGCCATCTACCAGGATGATGAAGATGAAACGAGGGTGGACATTTCAGCAAGACAATGATCCCAAACACACAGCCAAGGAAACTCTCAAAATAAAGCTGCTAGAATGGCCCAGCCAATCACCTGACTTAAATCCCATTGAAAATCTATGGAAAGAACTGAAGATCAAGATTCATAGAAGAGGCCCACGGAACCTTCAAGATTTGAAGACTGTTTGTGTGGAAGAATGGGCCAAAATCACACCAGAGCAATGCATGCGACTAGTTTCTCCATACAGGAGGCGTCTTGAAGCTGTCATTACCAACAAAGGCTTTAGTACAAAGTATTAAATAAATATCAGTAAGTGTGTTCAATACTTTTTCCCTGTGTCATTTCACATTATTACACATACAAATAAGTTCAGAAATTAAATTATGTATGGATTACTTGGGTTGTTACCAACAGCTATTTCATGTCAATAGCACCTTTGGAAATATATTTACTGAGAAAAATGGTGGCGTGTTCAATACTTTCACCCGCTGTATATGCAGTATATATATATATATATATATATATATATACACACAGTATATATACACATACATATAAACACATATATACATGTATATATACACACATACATATACAGTGGGGCAAAAAAGTATTTAGTCAGCCACCAATTGTGCAAGTTCTCCCACTTAAAAAGATGAGAGAGGCCTGTAATTTTCATCAGAGGTACACTTCAACTATGAGAGACAAAATGAGAAAAAATACAAATAAAAATCAGGAAAATCACATTGTAGGATTTTTAATGAATTTATTTGCAAATTATGGTGGAAAATAAGTATTTGGTCAATAACAAAAGTTTATCTCAATACTTTGTTATATACCCTATGTTGGCAATGACAGAGGTCAAACGTTTTCTGTAAGTCTTCACAAGGGTTTCACACACTGTTGCTGGTATTTTGGCCCATTCCTCCATGCAGAGCAGTGATGTTTCGGGGCTGTCGCTGGGCAACACAGACTTTCAACTCCCTCCAAAGATTTTCTATGGGGTTGAGATCTGGAGACTGGCTAGGCCACTCCAGGACCTTGAAATGCTTCTTACGAAGCCACTACTTCGTTGCCCGGGTGGTGTGTTTGGGATCATTGTCATGCTGAAAGACCCAGCCACGTTTCATCTTCAATGTCCTTGCTGATGGAAGGAGGTTTTCACTCAAAATCTCACGATACATGGCCCCATTCATTCTTTCCTTTACACGGATCAGTCGTCCTGGTCCCTTTGCAGAAAAACAGCCCCAAAGCATGATGTTTCCACCCCCATGCTTCACAGTAGGTATGGTGTTCTTTGGATGCAACTCAGCATTCTTTCTCCTCCAAACACGACGAGTTGAGTTTTTACCAAAAAGTTATATTTTGGTTTCATCTGACCATATGGCATTCTCCCAATCCTCTTCTGGATCATCCAAATGCTCTCTAGCAAACTTCAGACGGGCCTGGACATGTACTGGCTTAAGCAGGGGGACACGTCTGGCACTGCAGGATTTGAGTCGCTGGCGGTGTAGTGTGTTACTGATGGTAGCCTTTGTTACTTTGGTCCCAGCTCTCTGCAGGTCATTCACTAGGTCCCCCCGTGTGGTTCTGGGATTTTTGTTCACCGTACTTGTGATCATTTTGACCCCACGGGGTGAGATCTTGCGTGGAGCCCCAGATCGAGGGAGATTATCAGTGGTCTTGTATGTCTTCCATTTCCTAATAATTGCACCCACAGTTGATTTCTTCACACCAAGCTGCTTACCTATTGCAGATTCAGTCTTCCCAGCCTGGTGCAGGTCTACAATTTTGTTTCTGGTGTCCTTTGACAGCTCTTTGGTCTTGGCCATAGTGGAGTTTGGAGTGTGACTGTTTGAGGTTGTGGACAGGTGTCTTTTATACTGATAACAAGTTCAAACAGGTGCCATTAATACAGGTAACGAGTGGAGGACAGAGGAGCCACTTAAAGTTACAGGTCTGTGAGAGCCAGAAATCTTGCTTGTTTGTAGGTGACCAAATACTTATTTTCCACCATAATTCAAATAAATTCATAAAAAATCCTACAATGTGATTTTCTGGATTTTTTTTTCTCATTTTGTCATTTTGTCTCTCATAGTTGAAGTGTACCTATGATGAAAATTACAGGCCTCTCTCATCTTTTTAAGTGGGAGAACTTGCACAATTGGTGGCTGACTAAATACTTTTTTGCCCCACTGTATACACACATACATATACATATATACATACACAAACACACACACACACACACATATATATATATACATATACACATCTGTATTCTGTATACATCTGGCCCCTCTTTGGACACTGTGTTTACTAACCTTCAAACAAGCTTCAATGCCATACAACACTCCTTCCGTGGCCTCCAACTGCTCTTAAACGCTAGTAAAACTAAGTGCATGCTTTTCTATCGAACGCTGCCAGCACCCGCCCACCGGACTATCATCACTACTCTCGACGGGTCCGAATTAGAATACGTGGACACCTACAAATACCTAGGCATCTGGTTAGACTGTAAACTCAACTTCCAGACTCACATCAACCATCTCCAATCCAAAATTAAATCCAGAATTGGCTTCCTATTTCGCAACAAAGCCTCATTCACTCATGCTGCCAAACATGCCCTTGTAAAACTGACTATCCTACCGATTCTTGATTTCGGCGATGTCATTTACAAACTAGCCTCCAACACTCTACTTAGCAAATTGGATGTAGTCTATCACAGTGCCATCCGTTTTGTCACCAAAGCCCCATACACTACCCCCCACTGCGACCTGTATGCTCTCGTTGGCTGGCCTTCATTATATATTCGTCGCCAAACCCACTGGCTCCAGGTCATCTATAAGTCTTTATTAGGTAAATCCCCGCCCTATCTCAGCTCACTGGTCACGATAGCAACACCCACCCGTAGCATGCGCTCCAGCAGGTATATCTCACTGGTCACCCCCAAAGCCAACACCTCCTTTGGCCGCCATTCCTTCCAGTTCGCTGCTGCCAATGACTGGAACGAATTGCAAAAATCATTGAAGCTAGAGGTTCCTATCTCCCTCAATAACTTTAAGCATCAGTTGTCAAAGCTACTTATCGATCACTGCACCTGTATATAGCCCTTCTGTAAATAGCCCACACTACTACCTCATCCCCATATTTATATTTATTTTTGTTATTTTCACAAATCTTGCACTCCAGTATATCTATTTGCACATCATAATTTGCACATCCTTCATTCCTGTGTTAATGATGATAATCTGTAATTTATTTCACCACTATGGTCTATTTATTGTCCTACCTCCTAACCTTACTGCATTTTGCACTACATTATGCACTCTGTATATAGATTTTCTATTGTGTTTTTGACTATGTTTGTTTACTGTGTAACTCTGTGTTGTTTTTGTCGCACTGCTTTGCTTTGTCTTGGCCAGGTCGCAGTTGCAAATGAGAACTTGTTCTCAACTGACCTACCTGGTTAAATAAAGGTGAAATAAAAAAAATATATATATACACACACACACACACACACACACACACACACACACATCATGGTCTAGCCTATGTATTGTACAGTTGGACCAACATCTTTAAGTATACAATAGCCAATTTTAAACACTCAACAATCTAAATGTTCTGCCATATATATAGATGAAATAGTATTGACATGAATATGAAACTACAACATTAATAGTAATATAGCAATATTGAACATAAGTACATAGTAATTTATATAGCAAAGCACACACATGCAATGTATTTTAAATGAACACATGATCCGGATGACTTTGCCGATCCACAAAGCAAACAGAGAACAGAAGGGATTTTCAAATACTGGACTACATATCAATCTGCATATTTTACGTCTCTCAGCTCCCATGAACACCATATGGAATTGTTTGAGAGAATACACAGGGAGACAGGTTGTGTCATCCCAATTGGCATCCTATTCCCTACATAGTGCACTACTTTTGACCAGGGCTGTAGGGTGCCATTTGGGAGCCACACAGATACTTTCCAAACAATGTATTTGAAAAAAGTTTTCCCCTGGTTTTCGTACTTTGCCTACTACGCCTCTAGTCATCACTTGGTGTTGTGCTTTTACATTTTACAGCATTTATTTTGAAGTTGATAATAACACAACCATTAGTTTATATTTCCTTGGGTGTTTTTGTGAAACACAGGGTCTTTGTAATCAAACAGATCTGAGATGGACAGAACAGGACCTGCATAAAGAATGAAAACAATTTGAGATGCGGCCAGACTGAGCTGCTGTGAGTGCTGGAAGCATTAATCATTTGCTGTCAGTACAAATGAAATAAAAAAATACTCAGAAAGGAAAAGATGTAACACACCTAACACTGTCATGACTTGAGTATCCACAGATCAGGTCAGCAATGGTCCCATCTCTGACAAGCTCCTCTGGATTGATGTGGGGGTTTTATCACCTTAACAGCAGGGTCATAAATAATTGGCCACCAGCACTCATTTTGCCCTCTACTGTGCAAGATAGAAACGGTCATTTGTTTCAGGGACTCTCCTTACAGCAAAATCTTTATGTCAATAAAACAGGACATTGGAACATTATTGACATTATCCGAAATGTGGAAAATGAGGACAGTTGGCCTATGAAAATGAATGTCTGTTTTGTATTGCCATTAAAATGGATAAACTTCTTATAACGAAAACATTAGAACTTTCATAACGTATACGTTAAGTTTATATCCTTTGTATTTTGTATGAGAATTCCCAAGTGAAGAAAATGTTTACGGGGGGGGGGGGCTCAGAGAGAGTGGTTAGAGTGACGGGACGCCCCTTTCAACCCGAGGGCATAAATGGAATGAGTTGAGAATTGGCATTTCTGACCGAGAGTAACCCAGCTGCAGCGTGGTTCTCTAGAGGTTAAGATCCTGAAAATCAACACGAAGCAAAGAAGACAACGTGGCCTCTAACATTCATTGTTAAGGCGGAGTGATTTCTCTGAGAACTGTATCTGAGGAAGTGAATCGAAGTCGGAACATTCTGTTAAACTCTCAACTATAGTCCACACCCTGCTCTCATCGTCCCACTGGGGACCATCGTCACGGCTAATAGCCGGCTTCAGGTGAACAGAGAAGTCAAGGACATTGTGACATCTGCTGGAGATGAAGACCAATCAAACTCTCTTGCCTAAGACTGTGTCCAGCTGAGATAGAAAGTCACTTCAGAAACGTAAATACACTTGTTAAATACACTTGATTACTGTGAGCGTAGCGTTCGAATGTATGAATAGTGTGTGTGTGTGTGTCTCTCTCTTTCCCTTCTCTCTCTTTATTGTGCCATCCGTTGGTGAACCCGTGTCATAGTGTATAGGGACCTGTTGTAATCATGTTAAGTTTCCATTGTATTAGAACCATACTCTACAACCCATTACTGTGTGTATCCTGTATAATTTTATAGTTAGTAAATAAATAATTAAAAGCAATTTGTGTACAGTTGTGGTCAAAAGTTTTGAGAATGATGAAGTATTGGTCTCCACAAAGTTTGCTGCTTCAGTGTTCTTAGGTCTTTATGTCAGTAGTTACTATGGTACACTGAAGTATAATTACAAGTATTCCATAAGTGTCAAAGGCTTTCATTGACAATGACATTCAGTTTATGCAAAGAGTCAATATTTGCAGTGTTGACCCTTCTTTTTCAAGACCTCTGCAATCTGCCCTGGCATGCTGTCAATTAACTTCTGGGCCACATCCTGACTGATGGCAGGGCATTCTTGCATAATCAATGCTTGGAGTTTGTCCACCCGCCTCTTGAGGATCGACCACAAGTTCTCAATTGGCCATGGACCCAAAATGTCAAGGTTTTGTTCCCCGAACCACTTAGTTATCACTTTTGCCTTATGGCAAGGTGCTCCATCATGCTGGAAAAGGCATTGGTCGTCACCAAACTGTTCTTGGATGGTTGGGAGAAGTTTCTCTCGGAGGATGTGTTGGTACCATTCTTTATTCATGGTGTTCTTAGGCAAAATTGTGAGTGAGCACACTCCCTTGGCTGAGAAGCAACCCCACACATGAATGGTCTCAGGATGTGTCAGGCTCTGGCCATAGAGAAGCCTTTGGCTTATCTATTTAGCCATGGTCAGAGCCTGACAGATCTAGTTTATCTAGTTCTGTGTGGTGTTTTGTGTTGGGTCCCCAATTGGAGACCCAACATTGTCTCTAATTGGGGAGCCTACTTATGTTTGTATGTTCCACACCTGTGTGTGGTTCATTGTCTTCTATGTCAATTGACGTGAGTGTCGTGTCAGTACTTGGCTTGTGTTTATGTTAGTTCTTCATGTATTATATTATTTAATTAAATATATATGTCGAACTACGACTGCGCTGCACCTTGGTCTGTTTACACACCCCGCTGTGACAGGATGCTTTACTGTTGGTATGACACAGGACTGATGGCAGCGCTCACCTTGTCTTCTCCGGACAAGGTGTTTTCCAGATGGCCCAAACAATCGGAAAGGGGATACATCAGAGAAAATGACCCTACCCCAGTTCTCAGCAGTCCAATCCCTGTACCTTTTGCAGAATATCAGTCTGTCCCTGATGTTTTTCCTGGAGAGAAGTGGCTTCTTTGCTGCCCTTCTTGACACCAGGCCATCCTCCAAAAGTCTTAGCCTCACTGTGCGTACAGATGCACTCACACCTGCCTGTTGCCATTCCTGAGCAAGCTCTGCACTGGTGGTGCCCCGATCCTGCAGCTGAATCAGCTTTAGGAGACGGTCCTGGCGCTTGCTGATCCTGGCGCTTGATGATCCGATAAATGGTTGATTTAGGTGCAATCTTGCTAGCAGCAATATCCTTGCCTGTGAAGCCCTTTTTGTGCAAAGCAATGATGACGGCATGTGTTTCCTTGCAGGTAACCATGGTTGACAGAGGAAGAACAATGATTTCAAGCACCCTCCTTTTAAAGCTTCCAGTCTGTTATTCTGACTCAATCAGCATGACAGAGTGATCTCCAGCCTTGTCCTCGTCAACACTCTCACCTGTGTTAACGGGACAATCACTGACATGATGGCAGCTGGTCCTTTTGTGGCAGGGCTGAAATGCAGTGGAAATGTTTTTAGGGGATTAAGTTCATTTTCATGGCAAAGAGGGACTTTGCAATTAATTGCAATTCATCTGATCACTCTTCGTGACATTCTGGAGTATATGCAAATTGCCATCATCAACACTGAGGCAGCAAACTTTGTGGAGACCAATACTTCATTCTCAAAACTTTTGACCACGACTGTATTACAGAAAAATTAACTTAGGCTGGGGTTTGTGCCGATTTACGGAGTTTACAATGTTTATGGCGAGACTGATGAGGTTATATACATTAAATAAGGTACTGCTATATTGACATAAATGACAATATGTTTGAGTTAATTCGAAAAATGGCAACTCAGTAAACAAACCTTTCCGTGGTGCCCCAGAATTCCTAATGAGTTAATTATTGCCTGATTCATTTTATCAACTAATAATTAAACATAGTAGGTCATTATTCAATAAATAGCAGTCACCACTTTAATGATAGTAAAGTTACGACAACACACCCACATGCGCACGGGTGTTTTTATGTTTTATTTCACCTTTATTTAACCAGGTAGACCAGTCGTGAACAAGTTCTCATTTACAACTGCGACCTGGCCAAGATAAAGCAAAGCAGTGCGACAAAAACAACAACACAGATGTACACATGGGATAAACAAATGTACAGTCAATAACACAATATAAAATCTATATAAAGTGTGTCCAAATGTAGTAAGATTAGGGAGGTAAGGCCATAAATAGGCCAGAGTGCCACGGAAGGAGTGTGGTATGGCATTGAAGCTCGTTTGGAGGTTTGTTAACACAGTGTCCTAAGAAGGGCCAGATGTATACAGAATGATGTCGTCTGCGTAGAGGTGGATCAGAGAGTTACTCTCAGCAAGAGCAACATCATTGATATATATAGAGAATAGAGTCGGCCCGAGAATTGAACCCTGTGGCACCCCCATAGAGACTGCCAGAGGTCCGGACAACAGGCCCTCCAATTTGGCACACTGAACTCTATCTGAGAAGTAGTTGGTGAACCAGGCGAGGCAGTCATATGAGGAACTAAGGCTATTGAGTCAGCTGGGAGGAGTTGCTCTTATTCTCCATGGACTTTACAGTGTCCCAAAACTTTTTGGAATTAGTGCTACAGGATGCGAATTTCTGTTTGAAAAAGCTAGCCTTCGCTTTCCTAACTGACTGTGTATATTGGTTCCTGACATCCCAGAAAAGTTGCATATCGCGGGGGCTATTCGATGCTAATGCAGTACACCACAGGATGTTTTTGTGCTGATCAAGGCCAGTCAAGTCTGGAGTAAACCAAGGGCTATATCTGTTCTTAGTTCTACATTTTTTGAATGGGGCATACTTATTTAAGATCGTGAGGAAAGCACTTTTAAAGAACAACCAGGCATCCTCTACTGACGGGATGAGGTCAATATCCTTCCAGGATACCCGGGCCAGGTCGATTAGAAAGGCCTGCTCGCTATGAAGTGTTTTAGGGAGCGTTTGACAGTGATGAGGGGTGGTCGTTTGACCGCGTACCCATTACAGATGCAGGCAATGATCGCTGAGATCCTGGTTGAAGACAGAGTAGGTGTATTTAGAGGGCAAGTTAGTCAGGATGATATCTATGAGGGTGCCCATGTTTACGGATTTAGGGTTGTACCTGGTAGGTTCCTTGATGATTTGTGTGAGATTGAGGGCATCTAGCTTAGATTGTAGGACGACCAGGGTGTTAAGCATATCCCAGTTTAGGTCACCAAACAGTACGAACTCTGAAGATAGATGGGGGGCAATCATTTCACAAAAGGGGTCCAGGGCACAGCTGGGGGCTGAGGGGGGTCTGTAACAAGCGGCAACAGTGAGAGACTTATTTCTGGAAAGGTAGATTTTTAAAAGTAGAAACTCAAACTGTTTGGGCACAGACCTGGATAGTATGACAGAACTCTGCAGGCTCTCTCTGCAGTAGATTGCAACTCCACCTTCTTTGGCAGTTCTCTCTTGACGGAAAATGTTGTAGTTGGGGATGGACATTTCAGCATTTTTGGTGACCTTCCTAAGCCAGGTTTCAGACACGGCTAGGACATCAGGGTTGGCAGAGTGTGCCTTAAGCAGTGAATAAATCAAACTTAGGGAGGAGGCTTCTGATGTTAACATGCACGAAACCCAGGCTTTTACGGTTACAGAAGTCAACAAATGAGAGCACCTGGGGAATAGGTGTAGTACTGGGGGCTACAGTGCCTGGGTTTACCTCTACATCACCAGAGGAGGAGTAGGATAAGGGTACGGCTAAAACATACATACACACCCACACGCACACACACACCCCTAAAACCCTCATGCCTCCACTCTAGTTGCAAATTACTGAATGTCTTGTTTTTTTCTCTAAAAAAGGTCCATACTCCTTCTAGCTGTTAGGTGCCTTGAATGTTGAATTGTTTCAAAATTTATGACAGCCAAACAAAGTATAATTCTCATATGGTCATATTCTCATATGGTCCTGCAAGCTGGTCTAATAGACTAGATGTAACATAGTAAATGAAAAGATTTGTATCATATGTTACATATGGTTACATAAGACAGAAGGTTGCTTAAGGCAAAAAGGGAAGGAGGATTGGTCAGCTTAAAACACGGTCGTCTAGTATGTGTGTTCGACTCTCGTTAGGAACAACTTTAACATTATAGCTAATTAGCAACTTTGCAACTACTTACTACTTTTTGGCTAATTTGCAACTACACTGAAAAAAAATATAAATGCAAAATATCAAGTGTTGGTACCATTTTTCATGAGCAAAAAGCTTATTTCTCAAAAATGTGTTTACATCCTGGTTAGTGAGCGTTTCTCCTTTGCCAAGATAATCCATCCACCTGACAGGTGTGGCATATCAAGAAGCTGATTAAACAGCATGATCATTACAAAGCTGCACCTTGTGCTGGGGACAATAACAGGCCACTCTAAAATGTGCAGTTTTGTCACACAACACAATACCACAGGTGTCTCATGTTTTGAGGGTGCAGGCAATTGGCATGCTGACTGCAGGAATGTCCACCAGAGCTTTTGCCAGAGAATTAAATGTTCATTTCTCTACCATAAGCCGCCTTGGCAGGACGTCCAACTGGCCTCTGGCAGATCACGTGTAAACACGGCAGCCAGGACCTCCACATTCGGCTTCTTCACCTGTGGGATCGTCTGGGATGAATTGGAACGCCGCCTGAGAGCCAGGCCTAATTGCCCAACATCAGTGCCCGACCTCACTCATGCTGTTGTGGCTGAATGGAAGCAAGTCCCTGCAGCAATGTTCCAACATCTACTGGAAAGCCTTCCCAGAAGAGTGGAGGTTGTTATAGTAGCAAAGGGGGGGACCAACTCCATATAACAGGATTTTGGAGTGAGATGCTCGACGAACAGGTGTTTACATACTTTTAATCAGGTAGTGTATACCGCAGCCCATATCTACAGTACCTTCAGAAAGTATTCACACACCTTTACTTTTTCCACATTATTTTGTGTTACAAGGTGGGATATAAATGTAATATTCTGTTAGCGATCTACACTAAGATTTTTTTTGTATAAGTATTCAACCCCCTGAGTCTTTCTGAACATGACAATTTGCCCATTCTTTAAGCAATTATTCAAGCTCTGTCAAGTTGGTTGTTGATCATTGCTAGACAGCCATTTTCAACTCTTGCCATAGAATTTCAAGCTGATTTAAGGCAAAACTGTAACTAGGAAAAAATCTGGAACATTTAATGTTTTCTTGGTAAGCAATTCCAGTGATTATTTGGCCTCGTGTTTTAGGTAATTATCCTGCTGAAAAATGTATTTGTCTCCCAGTGTCTGTTGGATAGCAAACTGAACAAAGTTTTCCTCTAGGATTTTGTTGTGTTTAACTCTATTTTGTTTCTTTTTATCCTTAAAAAAATCTCCCTAGTCCTTGCAGATGAGAGTGGTACTCAGTAACGTGTTGTATTGAATTTGCACCAAACATACCACGTTGTATTGAGGACAAAAAGTTAATTTATTTGCCATATTTTTTGCAGTATTACTTTAGTGCGTTATCGCAAACAGGATGCATGTTTTGGAAACATTTTTATTCTGTACAGGCTTCCTTCTTTTCTCTGTCATTTATTTTAGTATTGTGGTGTAACTACAATGGTGTTGAGCCATCCTCAGTTATCTCCTATCTTAGCTGTAACTGTTTAAAAATCACTATTTGCCTCATTGTGAAATCCCTGAGTGGTTTCCTTCCTCTCTGGCAACTAAGTTGGGAAGGGCACCTTACAGATAATTGTTTGTGTGGGGTACAGAGATGGGGTAGTCATTTAAAAATCATGTTAAACACTATTATTGTACACAGAGTGAGTCCATGCAACATATTATATGACTTGTTAAGCAAATGTTTACTTCTGAACTTGTTTAGGCTTGCCACAACAAAGGGGTTGAATACTTATTGACTCAAGACATTTCAGCTTTTCATTTTTAATTAATTTGTAAAAAAGTTCTAAAAACATAATTCCACATTGTGTAGGCCAGTGACAAAACATCTCTATTTAATGAATTTTTAATTTAGGCTGTAACATAACAAAATGTGGAAAAAGGTGTGAATACTTTCTAAAGGCACTTTATAATCCAAACAATGTATATGTTATTGTATTTGCCTGAGTTGAGTAAGGAAGCCATTCATATTGACCTGTAGAGACTCTCACCTCAATAACTGTGATGTTTGAGCCCTGAATGCTGATTGGTTGAAAGCTGTGGTATATCAGACCATATACTACAGGTAAGAAAAAATGAAAACATTTTTTTTTTACTGTTCTAATTATGTTGGTAACCATTTTATAATAGCAATAAGGCACCTCAGGGGTTTGTGGTAGATGGCCAATATACCACGGCTAATGGCTGTATCCAGGCCCTCCACCTTGCGTCGTGCTTAAGAACAGCCCTTAGCCTTCACTGGCCTTATTTCTTCCATTCACAAACAGCATGGCCCATACTTGTGAATATAGCCTTGTTCCTTCCATCCGCACACAGCATGGCCCATTCTTGTGAATATAGCCTTTTTCCCCATCCTTCCACATACATTACATACAGTACAGTGAGGATGTCCCAGGATGTGCAATCTAAGGTGACAGGATCATTGAACTTTATCTATCTGGAACTAAGCGGAATGCCATTGAGCCCCCATAATGCAATGCTCTTTACAGTACTATACAAAAGGACAACGGTATGCGTGACTACTTTCATCACCATGGTGCTGGCTCATTGTGATGTGGTGTTTTCTAATGAAGAACCAGACCCTTGTTAGTCTCAAGGGCTTTTCATCAGTGTGAGAGAAAATATTCGAACAAAGGGCCCTGTCTGAGTAATGAAAGGTCAGTGTGGTAACATCCCAAATAGCACCTTATTCCCTATATAGTGTACTACTTTTGACCAAAGCCCTATGGGCCCTGGTCAAAGTAGGGGACTCGTAGGTAATAGGGTGCTATTTGGGGCACAGCTTGTGTCTGGCTCTTACAGTCCTCATTGTCTTTACAGACTCTGAAGCATCCCTATGGCATCCTTGGACTCCACAGGGTGCATTGTGGGTGCCTGAGGTCCTGGCCTCATCGACATGCCTGAACCCCACTAACAAAAGATGGAGTGCCTGCCTATGTGACTTTTAGCTTCAGAGTGACATTTTGTACGCAGATTTCCTAATTTACTGTCATGTCACTGTCATGTCCTTACACTCTTAGAGAAAAGGGTTCAAAAAGGGTTCTTTGGCTGTTCCCATAAGATAATCCTTTTAGATAGATAGATAGATAGATAGGTACTTTATTGCTCCCCCGGGGGGGAAATTTCATTGTCAAGCAGCTACAACAAAAACACAGGGCAGGTGCAAAATGCCACAACGAAAGTACACAAAAGACAGATACACGGTACATGATACATAGAGCGGCAGTATGAAAAAGTATAGAAATACAAGATATCTATAGCTATAAAAAGACATTGCATAGTATGAGTGGTTGGCTGAATATGTACACTATACATTGGTGGATGTTGGATGGTTAACTATACTATACAGGTCGATGGCAGAGAAATACTTCAGTAGCTTAAAATTACATATGATATGAGCGAGGGTAATAATAGTTTACTTAATAGACAGACTGGGTAAATGAACAGGTAAGTGAACATGTTGCATGGTTAAATTAGCTGTACAGTTAGGTATACAGTTATATTTACAGATAAGTGAATACTTGCATGTTTACACAAACTGTACAGGTAAATGACAGGAAGAGATAATTTAATAGCTAAATGTGTGTATGATATCATTTGGGGTAATAATAGTAATTCCCTTAAAATACAGTCCTTAGTGTGCAGGGTTTAATTACAGACAACTGCACTTATTGCACATTCGATATACTAAAAGCAATGACAAAAGGTGCAACTGGCAGGATACTAATATGCATTCCTGAGTGAATGCCTACGTCTACTAATTACTTACAATATTGCCTGTGATATAATATAACAACTGTACATGAGTATGTATATACAGACCTGTATGAATAAATAGGTCCTGAGTGGATGAGTGCTGACGGACCAGAGTTACTCACGGATGGATGCATAATTGTTAAACTAGGTCCTAGCACCCCAACAGTTCCAGATCTATGTTGCCGACGGCACGGCACCCCGGTGAGGCATTATATAGTCTCATAGCCGCCGGCAGGAAGGACCTCCTGTAGCGCTCTCTGGCACACCGTGGTGGGATCAGTCTGTGACTGAAAGTGCTCCTCTGCGTCATAACCATAGCGTGCAGAGGGTGGGTGACGTTGTCCATGATGGCCAGCAGTTTGGCCAGGATTCGTCTCTCCGCCACCTCCTCTAGAGTGTCAAGGCTCATCCCCAGGACAGAGCTAGCCTTCCTGATCAGCTTATTTACCCGAGAAGCATCACCGGCTTTGATGTTTGCTCCCCAGCACACCACTGCAAAAAAGATGGCACTGGCCACCACAGACTGGTAGAAGGTATGCAGTAGTTTACTGCACACGTTGAAGGACCTGAGCCTCCTCAGAAAGTAGAGTCGGCTCTGGCCCTTTTTGTACAGGGCCCCGGTGTTACCAGCCCATTCCAGTCTGTTGTCCATATGGACACCCAGGAACTTGTATGACTCAACCATTTCCACATCCATCCCCTTTATAGGGACTGCAGTCAGTTGTGCCTTGGTTCTCCTGAAGTCCACCACCATCTCCTTAGTTTTGCTGATGTTGAGCTGAAGGTGGTTCTGCTCACACCACAACACAAAGTCACTGATTGTGCTCCTGTACTCCTCCTCCTGCCCACCCCTGATGCACCCTACAATAGCAGAGTCATCCGAGAACTTCTGTAGGTGGCATGTCTCAGAGTTATATCTGAAGTCTGAGGTGTAGAGCGTGAACAGGAAGGGGGACAGGACCGTACCCTGGGGGGCCCCTGTGTTGCTAACTGCCCGTTCTGACACACAGCTCTGTAGTCGCACAAATTGTAGCCTACCGGTCAGGTAGTCCGTGACCCAGGAGACTAAGGGTGTTTCCACTTTCATCCTCCTCATCTTCTCACCCAGTAGCAGGGGCTGAATGGTATTGAAGGCACTGGAGAAGTCAAAAAACATGACCCTCACAGTGCAACCTGCGTTGTCCAGGTGAGAGTAGGCCCTCTGCAGAAGGTAGATGATTGCATCATCCACCCCGACGTTGCGCTGGTATGCAAACTGCAGGGGGTCCATTGATGTACACACCAGGGGTCTGAGGTGAGCGAGGACTAACCTTTCCAGGGTCTTCATGATGTGGGATGTTAGCGCTACAGGTCTGAAGTCATTCAGGACAGTGGGGTGTGCCTTCTTGGGCACTGGGACGAGGCAGGATGTTTTCCACAGCACAGGGACCCTTTCTAGGCTCAGGCTAAGGTTGAAAAGACGCTGGAGTATTCCACACAGTTGGTCAGCACAGACCCTCAGCACCCTTGGGCTGATGCCATCAGGGCCCGCCGCTTTCCACTGGTGTAGTCTCTCCAGCTCTCTCTTCACTTGGTTGGTGGTGAAAGCCAGCCCAGGTGGGGAGGTGGGGGGAAGGGGGGTGTTGAGGATCAGTCCAGGGGGGGCAGGGGCGGAGGTGGGGTCACTGATTGTCTCAGCAGAGGTGCTGTGAGCAAAGTGGGGGTGGGATAGCCGTGGGGGTGTGTGGTCTGGGGAGCTGGAGGGGAGGTGGACAGGGCCAGTATCGAACCTGTTAAAAAATTGGTTCAGCTCATTTGCTCTGTCCTGGGTCCCCTCCGTCTGCCCACTGTTTGACTTTTTGAAGCCAGTGATATTTCTCATACCCTTCCACACCTCTCTCACCTGGCTCTGCCTCAGCTTGTCCTCCATCTTCTCCTTATACACTCTCTTCCCCTCAGCAATCCGCAACTTCAGCTCCCTCTGGACACATTTCAATTTGTCCTTGTCCTTCTCCTTGAAGGCCCTCTTCTTCTCATTCAGCAGGGCCTTCAGGTCGCTGGTGACCCAGGGTTTATTGTTTGGGAAACAGCGTACCTTCCTGGTGGGTACAGTGTTGTCTACACAAAAATTAATATAGTCTGTTATGCAGTCAGTGAGTCCATCGATGTCCTCCCCATGAGCCTCACAGAGCACATCCCAGTCTGTTGTTTCAAAGCAGTCCTGTAGGGCCTCATTCGCCTCCGGGGACCATCTCCTAATAGTCCTGGTGGTTGCAGGCTACTGTTGGACCATAGGCCTGTAGAGTGGGGTGAGGTGGACAAGGTTGTGATCCGATCTACCGAGGGGAGGGAGTGCAGTGGAGTTGTATGCATCCTTCACATTAGCATATAACAAGTCCAGAGTTTTATTATTCCTGGTTGGGCACTTCACGAACTGTTTGAACGTGGGCAGCGTTGAAGAGAGAGATGCATGGTTAAAATCCCCCGAAATGGCAAAGAAAGCACTGGGATGCGCTGTCTGTAACCTCGCGATAACAGATAACAGATAATCCTTTTGGGTTCCATGTCAAACCCTCTGTGGAAAGGGTTCATCATGGAACCCAAAATGGTTCTACCTAGAGTTTAGCTTCTATCGGGACAGCCAAAGAACCATTTTAGGTTCTAGATAGCACCTTTTTGTCTAATAGTGTAGTGTCTGTGTGGCGTGTGTGTCAGTGTCTACTGGATGGGTCTGTCTGTGATGCATCATCACTGTTAAACATTTCCTGTGTTTTTTACAGCAACATTTTGGCCACACAGTAGCCAGTAAGTCTCTGTAAATTTAAAGAACATGGTATTTAGATTCCTAAAATACGGTATGTTAGTGTATTCTGTGGGGTACAGCATTCTCACTAACGGGTGCAACAAATATAGCCTCTTACAAGGCATGCCTCAAAATATGTTAATGAACCAAAGATATTTTCCCACAATGTCCCATAATTCACAGTATGCTGCTGTAAATATACAGCAAAACAGGTAATACAGTACTTTAGTGTAAAATATTAACATTTTACCGCAGTAAAATATTGAGTCCCCATAATGCATTGCTCTTTACAATACTGTACTGGTATATACATTTACAGAAATTTGTTACAGGGCCCCCGAGTGGTGCAGCGGTCTAGGGCACTGCATCTCAGTGCTAGAGGCGTCACTACAGACCCTGGTTCGATTCTGGCCATGATCGGGAGTCCCATAGGGCAGCACACAATTAGCCCAGCGTCGTTAGGGGAGGGTTTGGCTGGGGTAGGCCATCATTGTAAATAAGAACTTGTTCTTAACTAACTTGCCTAGTTAATTAAAACTAAATACAGTGTAGGAGAGGGTGCCATTTGGAATGCAGGTCATTGTCTTTTTGAGATGCTTTCTGTGTAGTAGCCTACATGTTGCAGCAAGGCCCTCTAGAATTATTGTGTGCTTTCACTAAACGGAACAGAGCTGTAGATGAGTGAAATGGGATCAAAAGCTAAAGCAGACTGCAGGACAGGCTCAGATCTCCCATCATTTCTCTTCTCTGTCTGTCTCTCTGTGTTTGTGTGTGTGTGTGTGTGTCTCTCTCTCTCTCTCTCTCTCTCTCTGTGTGTGTGTGTGTGTGTCTCTCTCTCTCTCTGTGTGTGTGTGTGTGTGTGTGTGTGTGTGTGTGTGTGTGTGTGTGTCTCTCTCTCTCTCTCTCTCTGTGTGCGCGCATGTCTCTTTCTCTCTGTATGTGTGTGTGTGTGCGTGTGCGCGCATGTCTCGCTCTCTCTGTGTGTGTGTGTGTACGTCTCTGTGTGTGTGTGTCTCTCTGTGTGTGTTTGTGTCTCTCTGTGTGTGTGTGTGTGTGTGTGTGTGTGTGTGTGCGTACGTGTCTCTCTCGCTCTCTGTGTGTGTGTGCTTGTGCGCGCGTCTCTCTCTCTGTGTGTGTGTGTGTTTGTGTGCGCACGTCTCTCTCTCTGTGTGTGCGTGTGTGCGCGCGTCTCTCTGTGTGTGTTTGCGCGCGAGTCTCTCTCTAGACAGGTGCTGGCCAGCGGAGCGGAACAACCGAAAAAGAAAAGGAGCGCTGCACACTCTAGGAGCTCAGATGCAATAATTTAATAACCTAATAACCAACGTTTGGACAGACAAGCTGTCTTCATCAGGGTATAATGACAGCTTGTCTGTCGAAATGTTGGTTATTAAATTATTGCATCTGAGCTCCTAGAGTGTGCGGCGCTCCTTTTCTTTTTCATACATATGTTCTCCCTCCAATACCACTTTCTATTAGTTTACAAATACCATCAGCACCACCGGCCTTTTTCGGTTGGAGAGTGCATTGTTTTTCCAATAATGATTATTCTGTAATTGGGGCATTGTCACGAGTGCTCCCTCTCCGGCCTCTAGGTCAGAGAGCGGCCTCTAGGTCAGAACTGCTGATTATCCCGCACACCTGTCACCATCATCACGCGTATCAGCGCCTCATCACACTCACCTGGACTCCATCACTTCTTTGATTACCTTCCCTATATATGTCACTCCCCTTGGGTCTTTCTTCAGGTGTCATTGACGCTGTTCCAACTTTGTGTCTGTGATTTGTGTCCTTTTGTTTGTTTGTTTGTTTGTTTGTTTGTTTGTTTGTTTGTTTGTTTGTTTGTTTGTTTGTTTGTTTGTTTGTTAAAAACACTCACTCCCTGAACTTGCTTCCCGACTCCTCAGTGCAGACGTTACAGGTATCCACAGGATTCTGATAGTCTTTGACTGCTGATTCAAGGATTTTTTTTTTTCTGGGCTCTCTCTTTTTTATATTTCTGTAGAGGTTTGCAGAGTGATTTCTCCACATATCCCATTTTGGAAAGCCAATTCCTTATGATGACTTTGTTTCATTTATTCAAATTCTCCCAGAAGTGGTTTGATTCTATGGATTCCTCAATTACATCCAGCTGATAACTAATGTGCTGTTCCTTTTTTGTTCTTAGCGTGTGTTTGTATTGCTTCAGCCATATATTTTTGACTTCCTTAGATTTGTACAATCATTATCAAACCATTTTTCATGAACTATTCTTTTTGGTTTGCTCTTATGTTTCTTTTCTTGCAAATTAATTGTCCAGTGGGCGGGTGTCCGGTGGGCGGGTGCGGGCAGCGTTCGATTGAAAAGCGTGCACTTAGTTTTACTATCATTTAAGAGCAGTTGGAGGCCACGGAAGGAGTGTTGTATGGCATTGAAGCTCGCCTGAAGGTTAGCCAACACAGTGTCCAGAGAGGGGCCAGATGTATACAGAATGGTTTCGTCTGCGTAGAGATGAATCAGAGAGTCACCAGCAGCAAGAGCGATATCGTTGATGTATATAGAGAAAAGGGTTGGCCCAAGAATTGAACCCTGTGGCACCCCCATAGAGACAGCCAGAGGACCGGACAATAGCCCCTCCGATTTGACACACTGAACTCTGTCTGAGAAGTAGTTGGAGAACCCGGCAAGGTAGTCACTTGAGAAACCAAGGCTGTTGAGTCTGCCAATACGAATGCGGTGATTGACAGAGTCGAAAGCCTTGGCCAGGTCGATGAAGACCGCTGCACAGTACTGTCTTCTATCGAAAGGTAGTGGTTTGGCGCCGCCCTGAGTGGTCGCCTGTTAAGCAGCTCCCGTTGTTTGTGCATAAATTGTTGTTTTAGTTCGTTTTAGTTCGGTATTTGTCTCTTTTCTTTAGTTTTATTTTTTATTTTGCTACAGTTGAACTATAATAGTTCAGGATTATGGATTTTATCGCAGCTGAACGTCGACAGGAGTCGTCAACTATTATTAATTACAACAGAGCCCAGCTCCTGGATTTAGCCCACGCAGCGCTGCTGCACCCCAGGGAAAAGTTTGATATTCCGGACAAGTTGAAAAGGCGATGACGTGGACGCAGGGCGGGATTGAAATGTAAGGCAAAGCGGAGGAAGTACAAGTACATGCCGGCTATACTGTCTATCATTATGGGCAACGTGAGGTCACTACATAACAAAATGGACGAACTCGAGGGTCTTGTCCGTGGACAAAGGGTCTATCGAGAAACGAGCCTAATGCTTTTCACGGAGACTTGGCTGAACGATAACATCCCCATAGAGAATGTCAATATCGACGGTTTCCAGACCATCAGAGTGGACAGGGATCGCGTCTCTTCCGGTAAGAGCAAGGGTGGTGGGCTGGCTTTATTAGTTAACAACAGATGGTGTAATCCGAGCCATATTACTCTGAAGGAAAAGTTTTGTAGCCCAGACATTGAGCTGTTAGCCGTTAGCCTGAGACCCTACTATTTGCCGAGGGAATTCACGGCGGCCATTGCTGTTATTGTTTACATCCCGCCCACCGCTGACGCAAACACAGCTTGTGACGTCATCCACTCTGTTATCGCGAGGTTACAGACAGCGCATCCCAGTGCTTTCTTTGCCATTTCTGGGGATTTTAACCATGCATCTCTCTCTTCAACGCTGCCCACGTTCAAACAGTTCGTGAAGTGCCCAACCAGGAATAATACAACTCTGGACTTGTTATATGCTAATGTGAAGGACGCATACAACTCCACTGCACTCCCTCCCCTCGGTAGATCGGATCACAACCTCACCCCACTCTACAGGTCTTTGGTCCAACAGTAGCCTGCGACCACCAGGACCATTAGAAGATGGTCCCCGGAGGCGAATGAGGCCCAACAGGACTGCTTTGAAACAACAAACTGGGATGTGCTCTGTGAGGCTCATGGGGAGGACATCGATGGACTTACTGACTGCATAACAGACTATATTAATTTTTGTGTAGACAACACTGTACCCACCAGGAAGGTACGCTGTTTCCCAAACAATAAACCCTGGGGCACCAGCGACCTGAAGGCCCTGCTGAATGAGAAGAAGAGGGCCTTCAAGGAGAGGGACAAGGACAAATTGAAATGCGTCCAGAGGGAGCTGAAGTTGCGGATTGCTGAGGGGAAGAGAGTGTATAAGGAGAAGATGGAGGACAAGCTGAGTCAGAGCCACGTGAGAGAGGTGTGGAAGGGTATGAGAAATATCACTGGCTTCAAAAACTCAAACAGTGGGCAGACGGAGGGGACCCAGGACAGAGCCAATGAGCTGAACCAATTTTTTAACAGGTTTGATACTGGCCCTGTCCACCTCCCTTCCAGCTCCCCAGACCACACACCCTCACAGCTGTCCCTCCCCCACTTTAATCACAACACCTCTGCTGAGACAATCAGTGACCCCACCTCCGCCCCTGCTCCCACTGGACTGATCCTCAACAACCCCCTTCCCCCACCCCCCCACCTGGGCTGGCTTTCACCACCAACCAAGTGAAGAGAGAGCTGGAGAGACTACATCAGTGGAAAGCGGCGGGCCCTGATGGCATCAGCCCAAGGGTGCTTAGGGTCTGTGCTGACCAACTGTGTGGAATACTCCAGCGTCTCTTCAACCTTAGCCTGAGCCTAGAAAGGGTCCCTGTGCTGTGGAAAACATCTTGCCTCGTCCCAGTGTCCAAGAAGGCACACCCCACTGTCCTGAATGACTTCAGACCTGTAGCGCTAACATCCCACATCATGAAGACCCTGGAAAGGTTAGTCTTCGCTCACCTCAGACCCCTGGTGTGTACATCACTGGACCCCCTGCAGTTTGCATACCAGCGCAACATCGGGGTGGATGATGCAATCTACCTTCTGCAGAGGGCCTACTCTCACCTGGACAACGCAGGTTGCACTGTGAGGGTTATGGTTTTTGACTTCTCCAGTGCCTTCAATACCATTCAGCCCCTGCTACTGGGTGAGAAGATGAGGAGGATGAAAGTGGAAGCACCCTTAGTCTCCTGGGTCACGGACTACCTGACCGGTAGGCCACAATTTGTGCGACTACAGAGCTGTGTGTCAGAAAGGGCAGTTGGCAACACAGGGGCCCCCCAGGGAACGGTCCTGTCCCCCTTCCTGTTCACCCTCTACACCTCGGACTTCAGACATAACTCTGAAACATGCCACCTTCAGAAGTTCTCGGATGACTCTGCTATTGTAGGGTGCATCAGGGGTGGGCAGGAGGAGGAGTACAGGAGCACAATCAGTGACTTTGTGTTGTGGTGTGAGCAGAACCACCTTCAGCTCAACATCAGCAAAACAAAGGAGATGGTGGTGGACTTCAGGAGAACCAAGGCACAACTGACTGCAGTCCCTATACAGGGGATGGATGTGGAAATGGTTGGGTCATACAAGTTCCTGGGAGTCCATATGGACAACAGGCTGGAATGGGCTGGTAACACCGGGGCCTTGTACAAAAAGGGCCAGAGCCGACTCTGAGGAGGCTCAGGTCCTTCAACGTGTGCAGTAAACTACTGCATACCTTCTACCAGTCTGTGGTGGTCAGTGCCATCTTTTTTGCAGTGGTGTGCTGGGGAGCAAACATCAAAGCCGGTGATGCTTCTCGGGTAAATAAGCTGATCAGGAAGGCTAGCTCTGTCCTGGGGATGAGCCTTGACACTCTAGAGGAGGTGGCGGAGAGACGGATCCTGGCCGAACCTGTTCATTTAGCCAGTCTGTCTATTAAGTAAACTATTATTACCCTCGCTCATATCATACGCATTTTTAGCTACTGGAGTATTTCTCTGCCATCGACCTGTATAGTATAGTTAACCATCCAACATCCACCAATGTATAGTGTACATATTCAGCCAACCACCCATACTATGCAATGTCTTTTTATAGCTTTATAGCTTACTATGCAATGTCTTTTTATAGCTTTTTTTGCACTCCAGATATCTTGTATTTCTATACTTTTTCATACTGCCGCTCTATGTATCATGTACCGTGTATCTGTCTTTTGTATACTTTCGTTGTGGTATTTTGCACCTGCCCTGTGTTTTGTTGTAGCTGCTTGACAAAGAAATTTCCCCCTCGGGGGATCAATAAAGTATCTATCTATCTATCTATCTATCTATCTATCTATCGATTGCAGTTATGATATCGTTTAGTATCTTGAGTGTAGCTGAGGTGCACCCATGACCAGCTCGGAAACCAGATTGCATGGCGGAGGAGGTACGGTGGGATTCGAAGTGATCGGTGATCTGTTTATTAACTTGGCTTTCAAAGACTTTGGAAAGGCAGGGCAGGATGGATATAGGTCTGTAACAGTTTGGGCCTAGAGTGTCTCCCCCTTTGAAGAGGGGGATGGCCGTGGCAGCTTTCCAATCTCTAGGGATCTCAGACGATACGAAAGAGTGGTTGAACAGGCTAGTAATAGGGGTTGCAACAATTTTGGCGGATAATTTTAGAAAGAAAGGGTCCAGATTGTCTTTCCCAGCAGATTTGTAGGGGCCCAGATTTAGCAGCTCTTTCAGAACATCAGCTGTCTGGATTTGGGTGAAGGAGAAGCGGGGGGGGCTTGGGCAGTTTGCTGCGGGGGGTGCAGAGCTGTTGGCCGGGGTAGGGGTAGCCAGGTGGAAAGCATGGCCAGCCGTAGCAAGTAGCCTATATCCATGAATTTGCCAATCATTAACAGATGCATCCACATGAGTTTCGGTCAATGCTAAAATATGAATATTATTTATGTTGACCAAGTTAAAAACCTTGTGAATTTTGTTAGGAAGGCTACATATGAGGTATATGCAGCCCTTTGTTTGTCAAGTGAAGATCAATTGAGCATGTATTTGTTATAGTTAAGGTTGTCATGATGAGACAGTGATTGACTCTGGGCCTCCAGTCCCCTTCACACACACACACACACACGGACATGTCTGGCATTGGCCAGATAAAGCAAGCTCTGACCAGACTCATGGCATTCCAGCCTGACTACCAAAAGAACATGCAGAAGATCTAGCCCCTGTCATCACACACATTGTTAACACCTCCTACTGGCAGGGGACTGTTTCTGCTGCCTGGAAGATTGCCAATGTGTGTCCCATACCTAAAGTGGCAAAACCATGTACAACGAGAAGCCCATCTCTCTAACTTCATGAGTTTTTATGATGAAGCCAGGAGAGCTTCATCATAAAAAAAGTTCAAAGTATCAAAATCTGTATGCATATCTACCAAAATTCAGCACTACTACCGCCCTTGTGAAAGCTACACACTCCTGGCTGACAGGGGAAAGGAGAAAGGTTTCCAAGCCACCTGCCGACAGCTACAGACCCTCCGGTAATTCAACAATAGTGAGGGTGTTACTTGCTGATATGTCCAAAGCCTTTGATCGAGTAGATCACGCAAAGCTCCTGCAACATCTGTCTGACATTGAACTGTGTCCAAGGTTACTAACCTGGCTCCACAGCTACACCACCAGAAAAAGGCAGAGGGTGATTTGGCAGAGGTCACCTCTGGTTTGCCACAAGGGGGCGTGGTTTCACCATATCTGTTTCTCCTTCACATGTCCACCCCTGAAAAGTTGTCTTCAGTGACACTCTGGACACTGGGTATGCATCCGATGTAGGGCTGTCCCGAGCCATAACATTAACCAGCATCCAATAAGACACTTCCATGGGCTTGGAGGAAAAGCAGCTGGAAAAGTGGGCAACATCAAACAACATGCTCCTGAATGAGAAAAAGTCTGTGGAAATCCACAACCTGCACCACTAATCCTACGAGCACAGGAAGTACCAGTGGTAACAACAACCAAGTATCTTGGTTTTCATCTAGACTCTAACCTCAGTGGTGACACATGTGGAGCAGTCACTGAGGAAGGCCTCAAAACACCTGCACTTTGACTGTTCTTGACAGAAATGGCCTACCCACTGAAGATCTGGTCACAGTCTATACTACACTGGTCAGTACTTGCCTGGAATACGGTGGAGTGCTTTTAGTTGGATGCAGTAAAAAGCAGCAGGTCCAACTAGACAGGGTGCAGAGGAGGGCCTTGAGGATCATCTCCAGAGGTGGAGCAGTCCAAACACAGCTCCCGTCACTGCAGAGCAGGCGAGAGCAGGGTACAGTGCACCTGGTGAAGGACATGACACTCTTGACCATCAACTGAATGACATGCTCCCTCCAAAAAGAGGTAACTGCACCACCAGGCTCCTGAGCAACAGCCACGAACTGTCCGTACGAACCACCTGCAAAACGCCACTCTACACACTGCTGTCAGACTGTATAATAACTCTAGGTCTTAAATGGTTTTCCCGAAAATTATATTTTTCACATTTTTATATTTCTATTTCCATCATGAAACATGTCCTGTAATGTTTCATGTGTTATGTATTCTATTTATGTAACATATTATGTGTTATGAACTTTAAATGAGTGTTTTGCAATTATTAGTAATGTAAATTCTGCATTTCTTCAGTTTATCTGTGAGCAAGAATAAATAAACTCAAAACTCATGTTGGTTTGTTGATAATGGGTTATTGAGATATGACCCAGCTGGTCAGATCAGAAGACCGGAGACTAGGCTTAGTAGGGGCGTGGCTTTCAGGAAGTTTTTGGCCACCCATGAGAGTAAATGTCATTCTGGTTCATCTGTTCTGTTGAATTATTATAACCTGTTATGGTCAAACACTGAGACTTTTGTAGCTTTAATTAAGCTAATAGGTGTGTATAAGTTCCTTGAAAGCCTAATCAAATCACAATGTGATAACCTCAATGGAGTAATAACCACTTCATCACAATATCTAAATGATGTCTCTGTATTAAAATATTTAATATGCAATAATATTAATGGAAGTGTGTACATAGTGTACAAACTTGACATGATCAACAGGAATGATATTTACTCTCACAGGTGGCCCAGAAATGTCTAAAAGCCAAGCCCCTAATAGGCCAGACTTCTTGAAAATTATTTGCAATTCCTAATGAAATCCAGTCAGTGGGGATATCCAACCTTCTGGACTTTTAATCCCCCACAACCTGCATTCAGAATGACTGCCAGGGTTGGGAAGACTGAAATAGGAGACTACCTAAAGCACGTGTCAAACTCATTCCACAGAGGGCCAAGTGTCTGTACATTTTCACTCATCCCTAATTTTGATGAATTATGATCAATAATTAATAAAGAACATCGCTCACCTGGATATGTAGGGCATAACTGAAAAGAAATCTCCAAAACACACAGACACAATGACCTCCATGGAAATAGTTTGACACCCCTGACCTAAAGGATATAAACTGGAACAGCCAATTCAGTAACGGGTGCAATAAATCCAAGTAACATATTGGATTAGTTTAGCAAATTGTATGTAATTTACAGTACTTGAGAAGCAAAACATTAATTAATCAATGTACAAACAAACAATTCTTAAAATCAACCTGCAATAGAGCATGCTGGGAAATATGATGGGCATGGTTTTGGTTCAACTCTGGTTATTGCCACCAACACTGGGGTCATTTACACCAATGAGTGTTAATGCAACACTTACTCGTTATGTTTAGAGTGTAGGCCCTCAAAGTATGGCCTTATGAAAAACATATTGTATAGCTTTAAGAAATTACATTTTTATGATCAAATATTCACTCAGGATCTCACTGGGCTAAGTCAATAGGACTGAAAATGGATGAATGCAACAGCCATGTCTCTGTCACTAGCAGTCATGGGTGGTAACTACAATTTACTCGAAAGGCAAGCCACTCTTGGAAATAAGGCTTTACACCAAGCAATGTGTTAATTTCAATCCGTTATAGTGTCTATCGCGGTCCATGCTTTAAGTGTTAATTCAACACTCTCAGTATGGATTTGACAATGAAGGCAAGACTGAAGAAGAGGGATCAGACTTAAGAAAAATCTTCCACAGTATTGTATAGCGGTTACAAGGTGATCCCCATGGAAATATGGCTCATGTGCATTCAATCCCTTACCTGTAGATTTGCTAGCGTAGCCGTAGCCACTGTAGCAGCCTCAGCTCCCTCCCTCTGCAGATAATTTCCATTTAGATAGGCAGACCGATGTGATGGCAACTTTGTGTGTGTCCCAAATGTCAACCTATAGCCCCTATATTGTGCACTACTTTTGACCAGGGCCCATAGGGAATAGAGTGCCATTTGGGACCCACATTTTCTCTCTCGACAGAAGCTATGGATAACTGGATAAGCTCCACATGGCTTCTCTATCTTTTGAAGTACAGCAGCCTCATGGAGGACAGTGTTGATTAGCCTGCTTTGGCTCATCAGACAGGAAACCTGATGGAAAATCTGTCTTCCATGAATACCTATCATCGGCCCATATAGAGCCCCACAGTGGAGGTGTCATAATACACATAAAACCTAGCAGTCAAACAGGGAAATTGTTCCAATCGTTTTTACACCATTAACTTTTTCCCTTAGGGGAATTTAGAAACACTTCAAATAAAGGCTGTGTTTCATGTAGGCTTACCTAGGCATGACGTTTTGATAACCATGTAAATCTCTCTTGGACAAGGTGACTTATATTCAGCTCTATTTACCCTCTGATTCGAAAATGCCAATTAACATCAAAGTAGACAGCATGAAAACTACAAATCCCTGCAAGCTCCTGCACGTCATCTCTAGCTGACACCTTTGCTCACAGGTATTGAGTCAATTTAAAACTTGAACAAGACAATTTTTTTTACTACTACATTTAGCTAACATTAGATAGTTAATCCAGACATTCTTACCTTTGCCTGGATTCAGCAGTCTCGTCCAGATCATCACGACATTTGTAGTTCTTTATGATAGCCACATTAGCAGCTAATTAGCATTTAATTTTGGGGGTAAATACAGGTTAATATATTGATAAAAGTCACCTTGTCCTAGAGAGATTTACATGGTTATCAAAATGTCAACCAGGGTAAGCCTACACGAAACACAGCCCTTATTTTAAGTGTTTCTAAAATCCCCTATGGGAAAAAATGAATGGTGGAAAAACAATTGGAGCCTTGATTGAACTTGAATCTCATATTTTTAACTGTGACTGCTGATGCAGATGAACTGAATGTATGAACTGACGGATGTACCACTACCTTGCTGTTGGTAAGTGGTTGCATGAATGTCACATTTTTAACAGTGATGGTTGCTGCAGTTACCTTGGAACTGATGGTACTGTAGGTAAGTGGTGTGTTATACAATGCAGTTTACAGCCACTCAACCTACAGCTAAGGTACTTATTCCACAGCGAGGCTACTCAACCCTGTTAGTTCTCGAGAGACAGAGTTTCACTGATCAACTAAATGCCTTGATTGAACTAATGGCTGCGCTGATTGAAGGAAACGCTGCCTGGGCAAGCATGAAAAGTGGGGGAAAAACATTAAAGAGGGGTTTTATAGCAGGCCTTTCAGTAAAGCCACCCAGTAGTTACAATTTTCTGTTGCAATTTCAGCCCTGTTTCTCTCCCCAATCACATAGGGCACAATAACACATCAAGCATACCTGAACTGACACATTTCTCAATTGCTTGGCCTGCAGTGACAGAGTTATTTCAAAACAAAATTAATTGTTTACATTAATTGTCTACACACACACACACACACACACACACACACACACACACACACACACACACACACACACACACACACACACACACACACACACACACACACATGTACTGTGTATCTGTCTTTTGTGTACCGTGTATCTGCATTTTGCACCTGCCCTGTGTTTTGTTGTTGTAGCTGCTTGACAAAGAAATTTCCCCCTCGGGGATCAATAAAGTACCTATCTATCTATCTATTCTTCGGCTTGCAAGCCTCCACCTTTTTCCGGTCATTATGGCCAAACAGTTCTATTTTTGTTTCATCAGACCAGAGGACATTTCTCCCAAAAAGTATGATCTTTGTCCTAATATGCAGTTGCAAACCATAATCTGGCTTTTTTTATGGCAGTTTTGGAGCAGGGCTTCTTCCTTGCTGAGCGGCCTTTCAGGTTATGTCGATATAGGACTTGTTTAACTGTGGATATAGATACTTTTGTACCTGTTTCCTCCAGCATCTTCACAAGGTCCTTTGCTGTTGTTCTGGGATTGATTTGCACTTTTCGCACCAAAGTACGTTCATCTCTAGGAGACAGAACGCGTCTCCATCCTGAGCGGTATGTCGGCTGCATGGTCCCATGGTGTTTATACTTGCGTACCATTGTTTGTACAGATGAACGTGGTACCTTCAGGCATTTGGAAATTGCTCCCAAGGATGAACCAGACTTTTGGAGGTCTACAATTATTTTACGGAGGTCTTGGCTGATTTCTTTAGATTTTCCCATTATGTCGCGCAAAGAGGCACTGAGTTTGAAGGTAGGCCTTGAAAACAACCACAGGTACACCTCCATCAGAAGCTTCTAAAGCCATGACATCATTTTCTGGAATTTTCCAAGATGTTTAAAGGCACATTCAACTTAGTGTATGTAAACTTCTGACCCACTGGAATTGTGATATAGTGAATTATAAGTGAAATAATCAAATCTATCCGCAATATTAAAACTGATCCATCCCTTCATAATTTTTTTTCTTTCTCATACGATTTATGTTTCTGTACCGATGTATGCACACACACATGCACACCTCATTGCAGATCAATGCAGATACTAGGATAGTATTCCTATGCCTCCTGCCATTGTTCTCATTCTCACTCCCCTGCAGTCGAGCAGAGGAAATTAGTTAGAGATTCTCTCTCACCTCCCATGCTGAGTCACTTCCATCAGAAAACCCTCTGACACGCAGGGTCAAACGCATCAATGAGTCCTACCAGAGACCTGACAGTCCCACATCTCATCCAAGCAACCAAGCCATACGAATGAATGGTATCCATGTAACTGCCAAAATAGAGGAAACACCAACATAATGAGTCTTAAAATGGGTTGAGCAGCTTCAGTGTACCATGGCATAGATTCTATAAGTGTCTGGAACTCTATTGGTGGGGATGCAACATCATTCTTCGACAAGAAATTCCATCATTTGGGGTTTTGGTGGTAGAAAACGCTGTCTCTGGAATCGCTCCAGAAAATCTCATAAGTGTTCAATTGGGTTGAGATCTAGTGACTGACGGGCGTGTGCGCACACACACACACACACACACATTTTAAAACCCCTATGCTCCTTTGTGAACCCTCTTTCAAAGTCACTGAGATCTCTACTTTTAGTCATAGTAGCAAAAATAATGGGCAACTGGGCATTTTTATACATGACCCTTAAGCATGATGCTTAATTGCTTAATTAACTCAGGAACCACCTGCTTTCAATAGACTTTGTATCCCTCATTTACTCAAGTGTTTCCTTTATTTTTGGCAGTTACATGTACAATGCATTCAGAAAGTATTCAGACCCCTTTACTTTTTCCACATTTTGTTAAGTTAGCCTTATTCTAAAATTGATTTAATAAAATTTTCAAAATCCTCAATCTACACACAATACCCCATAATGACAAAGAGAAAACGGGTTATTCAAAATTTTTGCACATTTATAAAAAAAAATTTAAACAGGAATACCGTATTTACAGTTAAGTATTCAGACCCTTTGCTATGAGACAAAAAATTCAGCTCAGGTGCATCCTGTTTCCATTGATCATCCTTGAGATGTTTCTACAACTTGATTGGAGTCCATCTGTGGTAAATTTAATTTATTGGACATTATTTGGAAAGTCACACACCTGTCTATATAAAGATCCCACAGTTGACGGTGCATGTCAGAGCAAAAACCAAACCATGAGGTCGAAGGAATTGTCCATAGAGCTCAGAGACAGGATTGTGCATAGGGACAGATCTGGGGAAGGGTACCAAAAGATTTATGCAGCATTGAAGGTCCCCAAGAACACCAAGACTCTTCCTAGAGCTGGTCGCCTGGTCAAACTGAGCAATCAGGGGGAGAAGGGCCTTGGTCTGGGAGGTGACCAAGAACCTGATGGTCACTCTGACAGAGCTCCAGAGTTCCTCTGTGGAGATGGGAGAACCTTCCAGAAGGACAACCATCTCTGCAGCACTCCACCAATCAGGCCTTTATGGTAGAGTGGTCAGACGGAAGCCACTCTTCAGTAAAAGACACATGACAGCCTGTTTGGAGTTTGCCAAGAGGCACCTAAAGGACTCTGACCATGAGAAACAAGATTTAAATATTTTGAATGAATGTCGAGTGTCACGTCTGGAGGAAACATGGTACCATCCCTACGGTGAAGCATGGTGGTGGCAGCATCATGCTGTGGGGATGTTTTTCAGCAGCAGGGACTGGGAGACAAGTCAGGATTGAGGGAAAGATGAACGGAGCAAAGTACAGAGAGATCCTTGATGAAAACCTGTTCCAGAGTGCTCAGGACCTCAGACTGGGGACAATGACCCTAAGCACAAAGCCAAGACAACGCAGGAGTGGCTTCGGGACAAGTCTCTGAGTGTCCTTGAGTGGCCCAGCCAGAGCCAGGACTTGAACCCGATCAAACATCTCTGAAGAGACCTGAAAATGGTTGTGCAGCGACACTCCCCATCCAACCTAACAGAGCTTGAGAGGATCTGCAGAGAAGAATTGGAGAAACTCTCCAAATACAGGTGTGTCAAGCTTGTAGCGCCATACCCAAGAAGACTCAAGGCTGTAATCGCTGCCAAAGGTGCTTCATCAAAGTACTGGGTAAAGGGTCTGAATACGTAGGTAAATGGGATATTTCCATTTTTAATTTTTTGTAAATTTGCAAAAACATTCTAAAAACTGTTATGGGGTATTGTATGTAGATTGATGATGAAAACAAACAATTTAATCAATTTTAGAATAAGGCTGTAACATATTAAAATGTGGAAAGGTCAAAGGGTCTGAATACTTTCCTAATGCACTGTTTGTCATATCCTTCTAGCTCTTCAGCCAAACCCATTTAGAAACCCAAATTCACATTTGCCCTACCACAGACTATACAAACTAAAATTGTGGATTGTCTCAGAAATACCCCCCAACTATTTGAATCTTACCCTGTGCTCTGCAAAGACCACATTACTATTCTGCTTGCTGTAAACAGTGATAGATATGGGGCCAGGGACCAGGAGTAGGCTACATCTAACCTTAGTGTATGGAAAGTAAGGTTCAGCATAAGCCTCTATAATCCCTGTGTCTGTTGATAGTGGAGCTGATACCCACCACAGCATGGCTTAATACTGTGGTATACACCTCCACGTCTGCCTCTAGCCTCGCTAATAATTGCAAGGGGAGGTCCATCTCATGTGTCAGGCCTGAAAGGAGAGGTGTGTTACGTGTGTGTGTGTTGCATGTGTGTGCTGTGTGTGTGTGCGTGCGTGCGTGCGTGCATGTCAACAGAGTCATTAGCAGCAAAAATGCTGCTGAGATTTCTCATTTCATGCTAGACCTTTGATTGTTAGGCAAAGCTACAGATGTAGGATCTTAATTTGATCGCTTCTTTGTTGCTAAAAATTTTCCTGAACAGCAGAAAATGCTAACTTGTAGTGTAGTTCAAATTTTAAAAAGCTTCTAAAGTTAGTAATTTCCACTTTAAAATGCAAGACCTGATATGCCCCAAAGAAAAATGTATCAACCCCTAAAAGAATGTCCATTAATTATAATCAACTTAATAATTCCTGTTGCTACAGGATTACTTTCCTGCTGTCGTAAACTGGCTCAAATTAGATAGATAGATAGATAGATAGATAGATAGATAGATAGATAGATAGATAGATAGATAGATAGATAGATAGATAGATAGATAGATAGATAGATAGATAGATAGATAGATAGATAGATAGATAGATAGATAGATAGATAGATAGATAGATAGATAGGTACTTTATTACTCCCCCGGGGGGGAAATTGTCAAGCAGCTACAACAAAACACAGGGCAGGTGCAAAATGCCACAACGAAAGTACACAAAAGACAGATACACGGTACATGATACATATAGCGGCAGTATGAAAAAGTATAGAAATACAAGATATCTGGAGTGCAAAAAAAAAAAAGCTATAAAAAGACATTGCATAGTATGAGTGGTTGGCTGAATATGTACACTATACATTGGTGGATGTTGGATGGTTAACTATACTATACAGGTTGATGGCAGAGAAATACTTCAGTAGCTAAAAATGCGTATGATATGAGCGAGGGAATAATAGTTTACTTAACATACAGACTGGCTAAATGAACAGGTAAGTGAATATTTTGCATGGTTAAATTAGCTGTACAGGTAAATATACAGTTATATTTACAGATAAGTGAATACTTGCATGGTAACATAAACTGTACAGGTAAATGACAGGAAGAGATACTTTAATAGCTAAATGTGTGTATGATATAATTTGGGGTAATAATAGTAATTCCCTTAAAATACAGTAGCTGGGCTCTGTTGTAAACAATAACAGTTGACGACTCCTGTCGACGTTCAGCTGCGATAAAATCCATAATCCTGAACTATTATAGTTCAACTGTAGGAAAATAAAAAATAAAAGTGACGAAAAAAAACGAACTAAAACAACATTTTATGCACAAACAACGGGAGCTGCACGACCACTCAGGGCGGCGCCAAGACCTGCATATTAAGATCCTATATCTGTATTCTGTTGTGCAGCATGCACTCATTTCTAATGACACCTCAATCTTTAATATCTCTTACTTTTCATAGTTGAGGTGAACCAATTCATTTTAGAGAAGAAAATGTATACTTTGAATGTACTGTTCATCACTAGACACCTAAATATTTAATCATAATTCAGATTAAAATGTCTTTATCCATCCCAATCTTTCACCAATGTCTTTCTCTGGTTGGTGAGATGGTTTACTCTAATAAGACTAAAACCACATCCACTTCATGATGTAAGCAAGACTATAAATGTTAAGCAATGGGAGGTCTTGATCTCTGATGGCACCCATAGTCTGTATAATATATACAATATTTATATCATAAGGCTTTATTTTGAGGGCTTACAGTAAAAAAAATGCTGGGTTAGACGACCTAAATACTTGGTTGTAGGCATTGAGTCATTTACTTGGGTTCTTTTGGTTTGCTGATGCTGGATTATTGAGATATGACCCAGTGGGTCAGATCAGAAGACTGGAGGCTTGGCTTAGTAGAGGCGTGGAGTAAATTTCCAGAATTTGGGAAATTAATCCCTGGAATTTTTGTTTATAACAGTTAACCTTTTTTTGTGGGATAAGGCAATTCTAGGTGATGTGGCATATTTTGGTTATACTATCCCCAATTCAATGGAATTGCAACCCTCTGCATGCACAGAGCATTCTTCCATCACATGTGCAGTGCACTTGTCCATCACATGTACAGACGAGTCTCAAGATCTTGCACACTAATGAGATGCAATTGAGCCCCCACTACTACACTGTCTGAGCCAAGGACTACATGCTTTCTGGCAAGTTTTGATTACAGTACTGGGTAGGGTGAATATATTTTCTATGACATACATGATTTTTTGTTAACTAGTAAAATAGTATCCTACAGCTACTAAGTGTATTTAAATCATTTCTAACTTAACAATTTCTGCTAGTTAGTTTTTGCTACAATGTGGGTTTTATCTTGCTTGAGCCTGCTAACTGAGTGTTAATTCACCTGTTTCCATACATGTTTCATTTATCTTACAAAGGAGTTGTTTAATCTAACTGCTTAACTATTTATCTGTACATGGAATTGTATTTGGGTTTTTTTTTACTCCTTTTTTTCTAATCTTCACAGGAAAATGCCACGGGCACTATATGATGTGTGGAGACATTTCACTGCAGCTAATGTAGAAGAAAAAGCTGTGTACATTTGCAAATACTGTGCCAAATCATATGTGAAGAATGCAACAAAGATGCAGAATCATCTGGCCAAGTGCATAAAGTTCCCTCAGCGCTCACAACAAGCAACCTCTGAAGTCCCTCTACTTCTATTCGAGGTGAAAATGATGAATCAGACACCTTATTGATAGCAACAGCTCTTTTTGTTAACCTTTATTTAACTAGGCAAGTCAGTTAAGAACAAGTTCTTATTTACAATGACGGCCTAGGAACAGTGGGTTAACTGCCTTGTTCAGGGGCAAAACAACAGATTTATACCTTGTCAGCTCAGGGATTCAATCCAGCAAACTTTCGGTTACGGGCCCAACACTCTAACCACTCGGGCCTCCTGGAAGTTTTTTTGACCAATGAGTCCAAGATGCTGATGAATGTCTTGCTCGAGCTGTGTATGCAACTGGTTCACCGCTGATGCTCACAGGCAATGTGTATTGGAAGAGATTTCTGAATGTTCTTCGCCCAGCGTACACCCCTCCAACCAGACAGACACATTGGGGTGGTGTTGTCATCCTGTTTGACAGTCTCCTATAGGGGAAGGAGTCTCTCCAAGAAATGGCCATATCACAGTCTGCCGATATGGATAGCCCCATCAAGAGGATCCTCCTGGATGATGCATTTTGGGAGAGAGTGGTAAGCAGCCATTGCATGGATTGAGGGAGACAATGGCATTTTTTCTGATGTTCAGACTCTGCTTGCAGATGTAAGAGAAGAAATCCGTACTGCCCTGCCCACTTCACTGTGGCTCCAAGCAGAGGAAACTGCAGTTCTAAAATACATCATAAAACGTGAAAACTTCTGTCTGAAGCCCATACACACCGCAGTGTACATTTTGGACCCCAAGTATGCTGGCAAGAGCATCCTGTCTGGTGCAGAGATCAACAAGGCCTATGGTGTCATCACTATCGTGTCTCGCCACCTTGGCCTGAATGAGGGCAAGATTCTTGGCAGTCTGGCGAAGTACACTTCCAAGCAAGGGCTTTGGGATGGAGATGCAATATGGCAGTCCTGCCAACATATCTCATCAGCCACCTGGTGGAAGGGACTTTGTGGATCTGAGGCTCTTTCCCCTGTTGCCTCGTTCCCCTCATCCTCCAAATCCCACCAACATCAGCCGCCTCAGAGCGCAACTGGTCCTTGTTTGGGAACACACACACCAAAGCACGCAACAGGCTGACCAATACAAGGGGTGAAAAATTGGTGGCCATCCAGGCAAATTTGAGGCTTTTTGAGCCTGACAACGAGCCATCCTCAACAAGGTTGGAAAGTGACAGTGGAGATGAGGCCTCAGTCTGATGTTCAAGAGGTGGACATTGAGGAGGTCCAGGGAATCATTACAGATGTAAGTTGAAAATGTTTTTGGGAGATGCAATGGATCATTGGGAATCATTCAATATTACCTTTCTTTTGTTGTTCAGTGAAATCATCCAATGTAAAGAGCCAACTCATTTGATTAAAGTTCGTAATTTGTAACTAAATTGTTTTTTTTATATATATATTTCCATGAATTCCCATATATTCATGTTAATTCCCACGGAAAGTTTCCACCTCTGAATATTCCCCCAAAATGTGAAAGCCTATGTTAATTCAACACTTACAGAGTTAATTGTTATGTTTAGAGTGTAGGCTCTCAAAATAAGGCCTTATGAAATATATATTGTAATGTGTGAAATAATTACATTTTAATTATAACATTTTCTCAGAATCTCACTTTGTGAAGACCACAATCCTGAAAATGGATGAATGCAACAAACGTCTCTGTCACTAACAAATACAGTCATGGGTGGTAACTCTACAATTCACTCGTAAGGCAAGGCACTCTGGGAAATAAGGCTGTACACCAAGCAGTGTGTTAATTTACACTGTTCCAGTGTCTATATTGGTCCACACTATAAGTGTTAATTTAACCTCAATGTTGATTTAATACTGGAGAATTTGCTGTGTGATTTTGATAGGGCTCAAAAGTAGTGCACAGTATAGGGAATAGTCTTCTATCCTTCTCCCACCAAGCCTCTTCTATAAAATCATTAACCTGTGCTGTCTGTCATCACCGTGCTAGACTACTTCACACAGAACTCAGGGGTGTAAAGAGTGCTTCATTCTATGCATGCTTTAGGGTGCATCCCCAATGGCACCCTATTCTCTTCATAGTGCACTACTTTTGACCAGAGCCATGGGCCCTTACTTAGGCTTTTGGGACTATATTCCATCACGTTTGCCGTTTGTCCCAGCAATATGTTAAGAGCACTGAAATGGGATGAATAATGAATGCCCTGGTCTCTCCAGGCTCCTGTGTGGTGTTGACTGACTGTAGAGGAATAATCACTTTGGCCTTGGACAATGTTCATTTCCCTATGTTAAGCCCCTCCCTCCTGCCTGCATGGCCTGCCTCGCCTGCCTCCTATTCTGGGCAATCAGAATGCACCAGTGTTATGAACACACTGTTGGAAAATATAGAGTTGAATACGTTTTTTTTTTTTTTTTAAATGTGTTTCGGTTGTTCTAATGTGTTTGTATTGCAATTTAAGACAATTTCCAACTGTGCAGAATAATACAAAAATTCCTTTCTATATCAATAGCTTTCTCTCTCTCTGTAACAATGAGGCAAACACTGTTTGGAAGAATGTAGGAGGGAGAGAAAGGACGGGCACTGTTTTTGACAATGATGTGGACGCCACCAGGTGGTCAAACACTCGTTGTGACGTCAAAGCAATTTTATAGAAGATCCCTTCTTGAGCCAATTGAGATTCATACTGCTTCTTACAGTAAAACATTTCATATTGTTCACGTGAGTGACATTCCAAACAGTGTTGGGAAATGTAAGCCTACGTTAACAGGTAGCAAAACTTTTCAAACATGAATATCAGTAACTGTGTTGCTGCTGTTTTACAGAAGAGTCATGATTGTCTTTTTACTTGAAGGAAGATTGTGGCTTTTATAAGGGAATGAAGTGTGTCGACTGCACCTGTAAGAATTGAGCATTATATCTAAGGTGCAGCATCGATTGAAGGTAACCAAGTGTCAAGACTACGGTCAGACATATGAGGGTCATAACTCTCCCTAAATTGTATGAATACCGCATATTACTCTTAAGAATGACAGCTTTATCAAGAAATGGTGACGCATTGATGACTGAACTCCGTCCAAGTAACTTAGATTCAGCCCATATGTCCCTTCATCTTGATTTCTTTTGGATTTGAATGAAACTAGCCCTAGGTTTCTGGCTGCCTCAGAATGAGGGATTAGCACTAACTGTATATTCAATAATTTTACATTTTAACAGTCATATGGACTTTGTATCTATTTGAAATCTAATTAGGTAAAAAACTAACACATTTAGCATTTTTCCCCACAATGATTCAATTACTATTTCTCTTTAATACCCAATGTTCCACAGGGATGCTGGCCCATGTTGACTCCAATGCTTCCCACAGTTGTGTCAAGTTGGCTGGATGTCCTTTTGGTGGTGGACCATTCTTGATACACATGGGAAACTGTTGAGCATGAAAAACCCAGCAGCGTTGCAGTTCTTGACACAAACAGGTGCACCTAGCACCTACTACCATACTCCGTTCAAAGGCACTTAAATATTTTGTCTTGCCTATTCACCTTCTGAATGGCACACACACAATTCATGTCTCAATTGTCTCAAGGCTTAAAACTCCTTTAACCTGTCTCCACCCCTAATCTACACTGATTTAAGTGGATTTAACAGGCTAGTGTCTCTAAGTAACATCAATAAGGATCATAGTTTCCACCTGGATTCATCTGGTCAGTCTATGTCATGGAAAGAGCATGTGTCCTTAATGCTTTTTATACTCAGTGTATATATTACAGTGTATACAGCAACTCTCAAGTGACGTGGTGGGCTAGTTCCAATTTGAATGATTACAGCTCATAGTTTGCAATTTTCTAAAGGTTATGGACGGAGCAGCGGCATTTATGTGCAGAATAGTCACAAAGATGGCATCGCTTTAAAGGTTACAAAACACATAAAGGCAGGCATTAACTCCAAAGACCTCTGAAAATAAAAGCATTCCCTCAGAATATGCACTTTTCTCCTTCAGGGGATAACAATTTTATATCCGAATCATTAAAACAATGGCAGCTGCATAGCCTGCATACAAATACTGCATTGAAGAAAAAAAACATTTTAAAAAAATGATAATACTGAAGGGATGTCCACATACTTTAGTATGATGGCATCAGCCCAAGGGTGCTGAGGGTCTGTGCTGACCAACTGTGTGGAATACTCCAACGTCTTTTCAACCTTAGCCTGAGCCTAGAAAGGGTCCCTGTGCTGTGGAAAACATCCTGCCTCGTCCCAGTGCCCAAGAAGGCACACCCCACTGTCCTGAATGACTTCAGACCTGTAGCGCTAACATCCCACATCATTAAGACCCTGGAAAGGTTAGTCCTCACTCACCTCAGACCCCTGGTGTGTTCATCAATGGACCCCCTGCAGTTTGCATACCAGCGCAACATCGGGGTGGATGATGCAATCATCTACCTTCTGCAGAGGGCCTACTCTCACCTGGACAACGCAGGTTGCACTGTGAGGGTCATGTTTTTTGACTTCTCCAGTGCCTTCAATACCATTCAGCCCCTGCTACTGGGTGAGAAGATGAGGAGGATGAAAGTGGAAGCACCCTTAGTCTCCTGGGTCACGGACTACCTGACCGGTAGGCCACAATTTGTGCGACTACAGAGCTGTGTGTCAGAACGGGCAGTTAGCAACACAGGGGCCCCCAGGGTACGGTCCTGTCCCCCTTCCTGTTCACCCTCTACACCTCAGACTTCAGATATAACTCTGAGACATGCCACCTACAGAAGTTCTCGGATGACTCTGCTATTGTAGGGTGCATCAGGGGTGGGCAGGAGGAGGAGTACAGGAGTACAGGTCGCAGTTGCAAATGAGAACTTGTTCTCAACTGACCTACCTGGTTAAATAAAGGTGAAATAAAAATAAAAAAAATAAAAGGAGCACAATCAGTGACTTTGTGTTGTGGTGTGAGCAGAACCACCTTCAGCTCAACATCAGCAAAACTAAGGAGATGGTGGTGGACTTCAGGAGAACCAAGGCACAACTGACTGCAGTCCCTATAAAGGGGATGGATGTGGATATGGTTGAGTCATACAAGTTCCTGGGTGTCCATATGGACAACAGACTGGAATGGGCTGGTAACACCGGGGCCCTGTACAAAAAGGGCCAGAGCCGACTCTACTTTCTGAGGAGGCTCAGGTCCTTCAACGTGTGCAGTAAACTACTGCATACCTTCTACCAGTCTGTGGTGGCCAGTGCCATCTTTTTTGCAGTGGTGTGCTGGGGAGCAAACATCAAAGCCGGTGATGCTTCTCGGGTAAATAAGCTGATCAGGAAGGCTAGCTCTGTCCTGGGGATGAGCCTTGACACTCTAGAGGAGGTGGCGGAGAGACGGATCCTGGCCAAACTGCTGGCCATCATGGACAACGTCACCCACCCTCTGCACGCTATGGTTATGACGCAGAGGAGCACTTTCAGTCACAGACTGATCCCACCACGGTGTGCCAGAGAGCGCTACAGGAGGTCCTTCCTGCCGGCGGCTATGAGACTATATAATGCCTCACCGGGGTGCCGTGCCGTCGGCAACATAGACCTGGAACTGTTGGGGTGCTAGGACCTAGTTTAACAATTATGCATGAGTAACCGTGAGTAACTCTGGTCCGTCAGCACTCATCCACTCAGGACCTATTTATTCATACAGGTCTGTATATACATACTCATGTACAGTTGTTATATTATATCACATGCAATATTGTTAGTAATTATTGGACGTAGGCATTCACTCAGGAATGCATATTAGTATCCTGCCAGTTGCACCTTTTCTCATTGCTTTTAGTATATCGAATGTGCAATAAGTGCAGTTGTCTGTAATTAAACCCTGCGCACTAAGGACTGTATTTTAAGGGAATTACTATTATTACCCCAAATGATATCATACACACATTTAGCTATTAAAGTATCTCTTCCTGTCATTTACCTGTACAGTTTGTGTAAACATGCAAGTATTCACTTATCTGTAAATATAACTGTATACCTAACTGTACAGCTAATTTAACCATGCAACATTTTCACTTACCTGTTCATTTACCCAGTCTGTCTATTAAGTAAACTATTATTACCCTCGCTCATATCATACGCATTTTTAGCTACTGAAGTATTTCTCTGCCATCGACCTGTATAGTATAGTTAACCATCCAACATCCACCAATGTATAGTGTACATATTCAGCCAACCACTCATACTATGCAATGTCCTTTTATAGCTTTTTTTTGCACTCCAGATATCTTGTATTTCTATACTTTTTCATACTGCCGCTCTATGTATCATGTACCGTGTATCTGTCTTTTGTGTACTTTCGTTGTGGCATTTTGCACCTGCCCTGTGTTTTTGTTGTAGCTGCTTGACAATGAAATTTCCCCCCTGGGGGATCAATAAAGTACCTATCTATCTATCTATCTATCTATCTATCTATCTATCTATCTATCTATCTATCTATCTATCTATCTATCTATCTATCTATCTATCTATCTATCTATCTATCTATCTACCTATCTATCTATCTATCTATCTATCTATCTATCTATCTATCTATCTATCTATCTATCTATCTATCTATCTATCTATCTATCTATCTATATATAGTGTATGTGTATTAATCTAGTAAAAAGTGTTTGGTCCCATATTGTGTGTTTCAGATTATTTTGTGCCCAATAGAAATGACTGGTAAATAATGTATTGTGTCATTTTGGAGTCACTTTTATTGTAAAAAATAATAGAATCTGTTTCTAAACACGTCTTTTCTACATTAATGTGGATGCTACCATGGTGATGGATAATCATGAATGAATCGTGAATAATAATGAGTGAGAAAATTACAGACACACCAATATCATACCCCCCAAGGCATGCTAACCTCTCACCCAGTGTTGTAGAACTCAAGTCTGGTCTCGAGATTACATATTGAGTGTTCTCGGTCTTGTCTCGGTGTAGGGTACATTTGTACTCGGTCTTGACTCGGTCTCGGACAGTAGGAGAGTGCACTTTTTGTAAAACATAAAGGGCCAGTGGTGTAATAGAAGGTATACGCCTTTTTTTCAGGGGGCATTGCGTATACTCACTTCTTAATACCTTCTGGTGCGTACCAAAGTAGTGTACTGTAGTGGAGGTGTAGTACAATAGAGAAATCATGCACAACGTAGCCTACAAAATCGCACAGCCCGTGAAATATATTCACATGCGCACCGCACACATAGCCTCGTTTCGGCTGAATATCATCTGCAAGCAGGAAGAGTGTGCAGCTCTCAGCTGTGGTGTTGGCATGCAGCAGCTCAAAGAAGAATGACATCGGTAGGCGGTAGCGTAGGAAAGACGTTTCAATTTATGATATTTACCAGTAAATGCTAACTAAGGCAACAATGTACATGCAAACCAGGTATTTAAAAAGTTTAGTGTGAAGTGTAGGTTAGTAGGCTATTTGTGAAGTACAAATGTCATTATGTGCGTTTGCTTCAGGGGTGTATACATGGATGGGCCTGGTCCACCTGGATGGGCCTGGTCCACCCACCCACTGGGGAGCCAGGCCCTGACAGGCCCACCCAATCAGATTGATGTGGTTCAAGCATTGTTCTGGTCTTAGACCATCAAATAGTGGTGTTTTTTTCTATAGGAACTCATAAAAAACATAGGAAAACATTTCACACAGGGTGCTGTTCCTTCGCTTGTCTTGCCGCTTGGTAACCTTTTGAAAAAATTGACTATACTACCTTCTCCAGGCACCACAGAATAGGGCCGATGGAAAGACAGCAATCACACACAGCATGATGTTAAAGGATAAGCAGTCCATAAACTCAGACATTAGTCAGTAGGTCCCAATCATGAGAATACAAAAACACAACAATTAAGCATTTCCAATCTAAATCTACAACTATTACTTCCCATTGCAAAAAAACATTTCACATTTAGCACACAAAGTAACCGGTGACCTAAAGTTTAAAGTAGAACTGACAGCGTTTTAACTAATTTGCAGATATTAACCAAACAGACAATCATAATATCAGTAAAAAATATCAAACGCCCAGTTTATGCTACAAAACCAACTTTATAAAAGGTTTTAAAAATATATGTTATTTAACGTTCCATGATAACAATAAGGCATTGTTGGCAGAATAGATGGATGCAGTACAATGCATGATTAATATATTTCACCAATACATTTCTTGGTAGTCCAAAAAATATCAGGTTGTGAATCACAGCTGGCCTGGTACATTGTTTGCTGCCTCCATTGCTCTGTTTCAGTATCAATGACTCAATATTCTGGACAAAAACAGATGAACGTAACTAAGGGAATGTCAATACAATCAAACTAGCAAGAGAAATGATCACAAGTCAGTCATAATGTAGCTAATAGGCTAGTGTCTCTAAATATTTATGTAGCAAGCTAAAAACAGAGCCCTCACATTAGCTGGATAGCTAGCTAGCTGCTAGGAGGTTGTCATGTCATGCCATTGGAGGAGTGGGTGAGTGACTAACTTTTTCCCCTCTTATTTTTTTGTTGGTTATACACAGCTAGAGATGCAGGTGTCATTGTGTTTGCTAGCAAGAACTTGAATGACTGTTATCCAGTTAGCATATCTCTTGGGTTCGCAAATTCGCTCTGGCTATCTACTCCGATGTCAGAGCGCTCGTGTCTGAGTGTGCCAGAACACAGAACAACTGATGAATTTACTAAAGCGCAATACACATTGAATATGACCGGTGTCAGTAATAAAGGATGCTCTAGAAAACATGTAAACAGCTCTGCTACGTTAAGTAAAATGGTTGAGATGAGGTGTTCTCTCATTTGTGTCAGGAAGTAGCTAGCTAGCAAGCTAGCCAGTTAGCTTGGGTGCTTGATTGGGACAAGCATGCAATGGCAGGCAAGCTGCAGAAGGACGAGGTCGCTACCTTTATCTGTGCAATTTTGTCAGCCAACTAGCTAAAAACGTTTGAGAGGGTTTATCTAAAATTCCTTCATAGCATTAGTTGTTGATCTTGTTGTTGATGTGCATAACCGAGGGAGAGAGAGCCTCCTACTTTTTCCTGGTTGTTTTATCAATAGGATAGGGTCCAAGACCTATTGAAGACCATGAAGACCAGCAAAATCGACTACAATTCTAGGCCACAAGGTAAATATGTCCAGTATTTCTGTTTTCGCCCCCCCTCCGATACTGGTCTTGACTCTGACTCGATTTGCTCCGGTCTTGGTCTTGAATCTGTCTCGCTTTAGGTGGTCCCGAACACACACAACACTGCACTCCCCATTACAATAACTTGGGAGGTTAGCATTTACAGATACAAGACTCAAGACGAGTACAGAGCCAAAACAACAAAAAATGTGTCAATGTCCCAATACTTTTGGAGCTCACTGTATATGGGTCAGACTGCCAGGCTTGGAAATCTATGTGAAAGGAGAAAGTGGGACATCTGAGAATGTATGCATAGAGGCTGTGATTCACCGGGTTGGTTGCTTGGTTGGTTGTGATTTTTAACTGGCATATGGTAGTGTGACCAACAAGATCGCACGGTTAGGCACAGTTTGACTTCAGTATTGGATTGGATAAAATGTCACATTTCTACGGTTCAGGCTTACGCCCATCCGCCATCCCCATCCCCATCCAAAACGCCCTAGTAAGCTGCATGCCTACTTGATGGTAATAGTGCTCACTGTCGCCCCTAGTCGCCGATTTTGAAGGCATCTCCCGACGTCCTGGGGACCTAGATAAACGTTGAAAATGGTCTTCGATCTCGAGTGACCTGGCTGAGTGTGACATATGCTCTAATTCCCACACAGGAAAAAGGCAAAAACATCCAAGTCAGGATATTATTATTAATATATATATTGTATAGCAGGATGTGTAGCAGGGTGAAAAGGAAATTAGTCTTGTTCCCTTCCGTTACATTGCATGGCTCAATTACAAATACAATATCCATAACGTCACATCAAATCACATAAATAGACTAGTTCACAAAACATTTTTTTTTCTTCATAAAGCTCAAATGTATTCCTTGTTAGCATCCTGTAGAGACACATTAATCATTTAAACTACGACTTTAAAAATAAAGAAAATGCATGAGTAATTTGTAAAGAGGAAATGTATGCAGCACTCTGAGATCAGAATCCACACAGGAAAAAGGCAGAGCATTGAAGTGGAGGATGTATGCATTTTTAAACCCTTGGCCAGGCCCCATACAGTATATTCATTGATGTTACTCCAGGCGCTTACTTTAGAAAAATAATGTTTTATTTAAAGAAGAGAGGGGAGTTTTGCTTCAATGTAGTCACATCACCATTACAGGGTGCCATACTGATGAATGAAAGTGAAGCTGGTAGTGTGATGGGATGTATAGACATTATAGACAGTATGTGGATAGAATATTTAGTATATCTGTAGAATACGTAGGATAGAATAGTATATATACAGCAAAAGATGAATAGGATGGCATTGACTAGAATACAGTAAATACATATGAAATAAGTAAAACAGTATGAAAACATTATTAAAATGCCCAGTGATTCCATGTCTATGTACATAGGGCAGCAGCCTCTAAGGTGCAGGGTTGAGTAACCGAGTGGTAGATAGATAGATAGGTACTTTATTGCTCCCCCGGGGGGAAAATTTTAGTCAGCTAGCGACAGTGACTAAGTTCAGGGCAGGGTACTGGGTGGAGGCCGGCTAGGGATGGCTATTTAACAGTGTGATGGCCTTGAGATAGATAGTTTTTCAGTCTCTCTGTCCCAGCATTGATGCACCTGTACTGACCTCACCTTCTGGATGATAACGGGGTGAACAGGCCGAGGCTCAGGTGGTTGATGTCCTTGATGAACTTTTTGGCATTCAGTGACATCGGGTGCTGTTGATGTCCTGGAGGGTAGACAGTGTGCCCCCGGTGATGCTTTGGGCAGACCGCACCATCCGCTGGAGAGCCCTGCTGTTGAGGGCGGTGCAGTTGTAGTTCAAAATAGTGTTAAAACTGCCAACACATTTGCATGATTGCATACATTTCATGACAGAAATGTATGCTACCCGCTGAATGAGTGTTTGTGTGCGTGTACATGTATTTGTAAATGTGTGTACTGTATATTGCCATGCCAGACCAAACTCTTTTTTATATACATGTGTTTGTTTTAATGTACATCCTCTGCATGGTTCAGTCCCACCGGCCATCTCCCATTAGCTACAGAAGAGCTTGTTGGGTGCTTGCTGAGGCACCGGCAGTATGTGCGTGTGCATTGTGTGGCAGTTTTACACTCTGTGTGTATGTGGGTGGGCGTGCGTGCCTGTGTGTGTGGCTTACATCCCTCTACAGTTATTCTAATTCAAATCCCTCATCTCATGGTTGAGGAAACGCTACAAGGCTTTAGACATCTTTGTTCGGCTGAGGCAAGCCTTATTTTGTGCTGCTGATAAGGAATGATGCCCTCCCTATTTCAGCAAAACATTCAATAACATTTAATCACTTTATTTTTTGCGACAAATTAATCACTAAAATAAGTAGGGTGGTTAGTTCAGAACTACAGCACTATAGACTATTCATCTAAAGTTTGCCAGTAATTAATTATGTTCCCTAGATTAATTATTCTTAATTTATGTATGGGTGTCAGTTGGTCCATTTGACACATCAACATACTTGGATTGAGTGATGTATTCCCAATAACACACAACTATGTTTACAGACAGTTCTTCATACAGTATCTGGTCTGTGGCCGTCAGCAGAACAACTGACTCAAGCATGTTCCATAATGTCTACTAATATCATGGAGGCCCATAGTAGGCCTATCCAAGGGCATAAAAGAACAACAAAATGTTAAATATAATGTAAAAGGCTGTAGTTCCCCTCATTGGTCTTAAGAGATTGTATCCCTGCACCAAGGACATGTTCTATTCAACCTGCAAAAGCAGAGCCACTGTATCTATCTGTTTGCATGCATGTAGCGGAGCGTCCTCATGGTGTGCTACAGTACCACATGTCTTTGCTGCTGGAAGCCTCAATACATTCACTTGACCTCTAAAAACAGAAAACTAACATTATGATTGATATACTGACTGACTTCTATTTTAACAAGCATCACACAAGCAGTGTTGGTAATTAACGCTACTGATATTTCTCCTCTCCACACAAATCTAAAAAAAGTATTTTGTTTGATGAAGTGCATTTGATTTTGCTTGTTTAAACAAGACTAGTTTAGGTACATTAAATATCCTGTCCATCAGAGTTGTCCAATGCCAGTCCCAAAGCTCCTCAGATAGATAGATATTATATTACTTTGTCAAACAGCTACGAAAAACACAGGGCAGGTGCAAAATGCCAGAACGAAATACACAAAAGACAGATACACGATACATGATACATAGTGCGGCAGTATGAAAAAGTATAAAAATACACAAAGTCTGGAGTTCAAAAAAGCTATAGAAACGCATTGCATAGTATGAGTGAATGACTGAATATGTACACTATACATTGTTATAGTGTTAGGATAATTAAAAAAATAATAATAATATATATATTTACAAAGTTAACTATACAGGTCGATGGCAGAGAAAGATACATAAATAGCTAAATGCGCGTACGATATAAGTGAGGGTAATAATAGTTTACTTAATATACAGTCTGCTTAAATGTGCAGGTAAATTAATATTTGCATGGTTAAATTAACTGTATAGGTAAATGACTGGAAGAGATACCTAAATAGCTAAATGTGCGTATGATATAATTTAGGGTAATAATACTAATTCCCTTAAAATACAGTCCTTAGAACAGGGTTTAATTACAGATAAATGCACGTATTGCACATTCGATATGCTAAATGCAATGGAAAAAAAATAAGATACTACTGAAAGGATTCTAGTATACAGTCCTGAGTGAATGACTAAGTTCAGTCCAAGAATTACTTACAATATTGCACGTGATATGATATAACAACTGTACATGAATATGTACATACAGTCCTGAATGAATGAGTGCGGAATGAATAAGTCCTGAGTGAATGAGTGATTACAGACCAGAAAGTTACTCACGGATGGATGGATACCTAATTGTTAAACTAGGTCCTAACAACCCAAACGTTCCAGGTCTATGTTGCCGACGGCATGGCACCCAGGTGAGGCATGGCACCCAGGTGAGGCATTGAATAGTCTAATAGCCGCCGGCAGGAAGGTGCTCCTCTGCGTCATAACCATGGCATGCAGAGGGTGGGTGACGTTGTCCATGATGGCCAGCAGTTTGGCCAGGATCCTTCTCTCCTCCACCACCTCCTCTAGAGTGTCAAGGTTAATCCCCAGAACAGAGCTAGCCTTCCTGATCATCTTATTTACCCGAGAAGCATCACTGGCCTTTATGTTGGCGCCCCAGCACACCACTGCAAAAAAGACCACAGACTGGTAGAAAGTAGGCAGTAGTTTACTGCACACGTTGAAGGACCTGAGTGTCCTCAGAAAGTAGAGTCGGCTCTGGCCCTTTTTGTACAGAGCCCCGGTGTTACCAGCCCATTCCAGCCTGTTCTCCATATGAACTCCAAGGAACTTGTATGACCCAACCATTTCCACATCCATCCCCTGTATAGGGACTGCAGTCGGTTGGGCCTTGGTTCTCCTGAAGTCCACCACCATCTCCTTTGTTTTGCTGATGTTGAGCTGAAGGTGGTTCTGCTCACACCACAACACAAAGTAATTGATTGTGCTCCTGTACTCCTTCTCCTGCCCACCCCTGATGAACCCTACAACTACCGGAGTCATCCGAGAACTTCTGTAGGTGGAATGTTTCAGAGTTATATCTGAAGTCTGAGGTTTTGAGGGTGAACAGGAGGGGGGACAGGACTGTTCCCTGGGGGGCCCCTGTGTTGCTCACTGCCTGTTCTGACACACAGCTCTGTAGCTGCACAAATTGTGGCCTACCGGTCAGGTAGTCCATAACCCAGGAGACTAAGGGTGCTTCAACTTTCATCCTCCTCATCTTCTCACCCAGTAGCAGGGGATGAATGGTGTTGAAGGCACTGGAGAAGTCAAAAAACATATCCCTCACAGTGCAACCTACATTGTCCAGGTGGGAGTAGGCCCTCTGCAGAAGGTAGATGATTGCATCATCCACCCGATGTTGCGCTGGTATGCGAATGGCAGGGGGTCCAGTGATGTACACCCCAGGGGTCTGAGGTGAGCGAGGACTAACCTTGCCAGGGTTTTCATGATGTGGGATGTTAGCGCTACAGGTCTGAAGTCATTCAGGACAGTGGGATTCGCCTTCTTGGGCACTGGGACCAGGCAGGAAGTTTTCCACAACACAGGGACCCTTTCCAGGCTCAAGCTAAGGTTGAAGCGGTGCTGGGGTATTCTACACAGTTGATCAGCACAGACCCTAAGCACCCTTGGGCTGATGCCATCGGGGCCCGCCACTTTCCACTGATGTAGTCTCTCCAGCTCTCTCTTCACTTGGTTGGTGGTGAAAGCCAGCCCAGGTGGGGAGGTTGGGGGACAGGGGGGGTTGAATATCAGTCCAGAGGTGGGGGGAAGGGAGGTGTTGCAGAAAAGTCCAGAGGGAGTGGGGAGGGGGTCACTGATTGTCTCAACAGAAGTGTCGTGTGCAAAGCGGCGGGTGGGACAGCCATGAGGGTGTGTGGCCTGGAGAGCTGAAGGGGAGGTGGACAGAGCTAATATCGTACCTGGTTCAGCTCATTGGCTCTGTCCTGGGACCCCTCCGTCTGCCCACTGTTTGACTTTATGAAGCCAGTGATATTTCTCATACCCTTCCACACCTCTCTCACCTGGCTCTGCCTCAGCTTGTCCTCCATCTTCTCCTTATACACTCTCTTCCCCTCAGACTTCAGCTCCCATTGGACGCATTTCAATTTGTCCTTGTCCCCCTCCTTTAAGGCCTTCTTCTTCTCATTCAGCAGGGCCTTCAGGTCGCTGGTGACCCAGGGTTTATTATTTGGAAAACAGCGTACCTTCCTGGTGGGTACGGTATTGTCTACACAAAAATGGATATAGTCAGTTATGCAGTCTGTAAGTCCATCTATGTCCTCCCCATGAGCCTCACAGAGCACATCCCAGGCTAGTTGTCACAAAGCAGTCCTGTAGGGCCTCATTTACCTCCGGGGACCATCTCCTAATGGTCCTAGTGGTCGCTGGCTGCTGTTGGACCATAGGCCTGTAGAGGGGGGTGAGGTGGACAAGGTTGTGGTCCGATCTACCGAGGGGAGGGAGTGCAGTGGAGTTGTATGCATCCTTCACGTTAGCATATAACAAGACCAGAGTTGTATTATTCCTGGTTGGGCACTTCACAAACTGTTTGAACGTGGGCAGCGTTGAAGAGAGAGAGGCATGATTAAAATCCCCAGAAATGGCAAAGAAGGCACTGGGATGCGTTGTCTGTAACCTTGCGATAACAGAGTGGATGACGTCACATGCTGTGTTTGCGTCAGCGGAAGGCGGGATGTAAACAATAACAGCAATGGCCAACGTGAATTCCTTCAGCAAATAGTAGGGTCTCAGGCAAACGGCTAACAGCTCAATGTCCGGGCTACAAAACTGTTCCTTAACAGTAATATGGCTTGGATTACACCATCTGTTGTTAACTAATAAAGCCAGCCCCCCTCCCTTACTCTTACCGGAAGAAGCGCTATCCCTGTCCGCTCTGATGGTCTGGGAACCGCCGGTAGTGACGTTCCCTGTGGGGATGTTATCATTCAGCCATGTCTCGGTCAAACACACTAGACTAGCTTCTCTGTACTCCCTTTGTCCACGTTCCTCCACCTTGTTATGCAATGATCTCACGTAGACGGTATAGCTGGCTTGTATTTCCTAAGCTTTGCTTTACACTTCAATCCCGCCCTGTTTCCACGCCGTCGCCTTTTCAACTCGTCCGGAATAACAAACTTTTAGATAGATAGATAGATAGATAGATAGATAGATAGATAGATAGATAGATAGATAGATAGATAGATAGATAGATAGATAGATAGATAGATAGATAGATAGATAGATAGATAGATAGATAGATAGATAGATAGATAGATACTAGATTGATCCCCGAGGGGAAATTTCTTTGTCAAGCAGCTACAACAAAACATAGGGCAGGTGCAAAATGCCAGAACGAAAATACACAAAAGACAGATACACGATATATGATAGAGCGGGAGTATGAAAAAGTATAGAAATACAAGAAGTCTGGAGTGCAAAAAAGCTATAAAAAGACATTGCATAGTATGGGTGGTTGGCTGAATATGTACACTATACATTGGTGGATGGTTAACTATACTATACTGGTCGATGGCAGAGAAATACTTCAATAGCTAAAAATGCGTATGATATGAGTGAGGCTAATAATAGTTTTACTTAATAGACATACTGGTTAAATGAACAGGTAAGTGAATATTTTGCATGGTTAAATTAACTGTACAGGTAAATATACAGTTAAATATACAGGGGTGCAGCAGCGCTAGGTGTGCTATATCCAACAGCTGGGCTCTGTTGTAAATAATTGAGGACTCACGTGTACGTTTGGCGCTGCTAAACATAAGAAAAAGTGCCTCAGTGATTTAAAAAAAGACCGTTAAAACCTTCGTAAAACAGTAGCACTCCATAATCCTCTAAATAAAAATAATTCAGGGTTAAAACTGTCAGAAAGACTAACATCACATTATACAGGTACCTTATGGTGCGTTTAGACAGGCAGCTCAATTCTGATCCTTTTTTCACTAATTGGTATTTTGACCAATCAGAAAAAATATCTTATGTGAAACGATCTCATGTGATTGGTCAAATGACCAATTGGTGGAAAAAAATATCAGAATTGGGCTGCCTGTGTAAACACAGCCATAGTATAACTAGCATACTGTATGTGCAATTAATACTACTTGTGGAGGGAAACAGTTGTAAGAAACTCCACAGGGAACTAATTTCTCCCATGTTTAAAACAGAGAACTAAAGATTGGTTAAAACCCATTAAGAGTTAGTATCTGTAACAATATTACTGAAATAACTCTGAAACTTTCCTGTTATACTGCCTATCAAATACTTAAAACAATCGCCAAACAGTTTCCTGTTTTGTATTTATTCATTTTAATCTGGGATTATATTTGTGGTAATCCGAATTTTGGTTATTCTCACACTGAAAATGTATGTTTGGGTGGGTTTTTCCAATATCTGTTACATAACAAAGGAACTCCCTCTGGGTTATTTAATATTACATGTATTCTTCCTATTTAACAAATCCATGCAAAAACAAATAGTTTTGTAGAGGCTTTCTGTGTGCTTCCCCAGAGCCATTGGTGCATAAGTGGGTAAATGAAAGCGGAGTGTGTCATGTAGACCCAACACTGGGTATATGCCCCCCTTCTCTCTCTATTTCTCCCTTTCCCCATTCCAAAGATCCAGAGTTACACAGTCATTAAGCCACACTCCAGGGAGACTCGTTAAAACATTCTGGAGAGACCCAAACTTTTGTTTCATTTGTAAATTATCAGTGCGGTTTGTCACAGTCCAAATGCTGCCATGTAGTCCTGTTGTTCTCCTGGGGATTCTACCACATATTTTCTCCTTCTAATAGAGTTCTGATTGAATGTTCTTGGTTCCGTAGTTCTATGTTAGTTAAGCCAGTGTGCTGCTGATAATATAGAGGGTCGGGTTAGAGGCATGACTAGCCCTTCCGATCTTTCAAGATCAGCTAACCAGGCTCAGAGAGAAAGCAAGGAGTGCTAATGAGTGATGTACTCTCTTCACTTAATGCCCTTTGGCTACTGAGTTCAGAGACCAAATGATGGGCCAATCAGTGCACTGCACAGCTTGAAACCAGATACACTCTGTTGCTTTCTCCGTCAAATCAGGCCATCCATTTCTTTGGTCACTTGTGTACACATTATAGAAGCCGACAGGAGGGATGAGGAGAGATGGAGGGATGGAGGGATGAGAAGAGATGGAGGGATGGAAGGAAGGATGGCCGCCTAGGCCTCAGTAATGTTTATGATGACTCTCAGTGTTATGTGATGAATCCCTTCACTCTCTCAGCCAGGTGATTACACACCACTAGTGTGGTCCTATCTGGACTTCATAAACCGGGAGTGAGTGAGGAAGATGCTCTGTTACATGACTACTCTTTCCACTCCACATTCTGACCTTATTCTATCCATAGAATACTATTTAGAAATTCTAATTCTACGACTCTATCCTTGGCAAACAGTTCTAGTTATACTGTAGGTTATAGTGCTCCTCACGTTGTTCTCTGTGTTAGCCTATTGTGTTGGAATCTGAGTAGTTTGAATGCTGCATGTTTATTTAAGTGTTTTACCACTACCAGCCGTTTTCACTAGACTGTCTCTTGATATTTCTTATCTCATCATGCAAGACATTGCAATCCCAGTGCAGACACAGAAGCCTGGTACGATACGAAGCAACAAGCAACACTCCACTACACTGCCAAGATGATTACAGCCATTCTCCCCAGAGTCCCATACACAGAGCTTTTGTCTGACGGGCTTGACACTTACATGAGCTAGATTAGAACATTGGTAGTAGAGGGCGGTTTTCATGTAGCCTGGAATGCAAAATGGATATAATTCAGTTTTACAAGTGAAACAGCGACATTCAGTTTGGATTTCAGGCTGGTGTTCTGTAGCCTTTCTAGAAGTTGCTGCATTTTAATGGTTCACGTCAACTAGAACGGAGGGTTCTTTTCAAACTATTGTCTATTCACATCAGCAGAGACAATGGTCTCAGAATGGAGGACCTTGCAGCTTCCATGAAGGACAGAGAGCTATCAGCTATGGCATGCAATCTTAAAGTGCATTGTGCCTCCATAAGCAAGTGCACATCTGCTCACATCCGTCTGCTCAATACACATCTGATACGGAAGGCAGGGTATGGTTGCCCCAGAGAGAGAGATAGAGTTGAGAAATTTGACAGGCAACAGGCCTGATTCCCCATATCCTTTAAGAACCCCAGCTCCATTGGTTTTAAGAGCACACGGAACTGATCTCATTATACAGCTGCTGTTCACTTTGGTGCTTACGTTGTTTTAGGAAACTCAGCTCATACATGCATGTCCTTGGCTGCCAATGGCTTTAATACTTGCCTACTATCCTGCCTGTGTGAAGTACTTGAAATGTAAAGCATACAATATTACTGACAATTTGTGGTAATCAAAAACATTGTACCTTATTTGCTCAACGCTTCACAATTACACAGTCTAGGCTCTTCTATAAAACCCTCTTTTTTTTCATTCAGACAAATCAAGTTATATTAGTCATAGGTATGGTATACATCGTCCAACTAAATGCTTACTTCCAGGTTCCTTCTGGACAACGCAACAACAATAAGAAATAATAAACGATAAGAATATGAACATAAAGTAAATGGCTCAGTAGAATAGAATAAATATTTTCGCATCAGTATAATACAGGAAGTAACAATTTATAGTCCAATATTTACATGTGTTTGGGCGAAGGGGGGATGGGGGGGAGTGTTTAAATTGTGCAGTATTTAGTAATCATAATAAAAGTCTGGTAGCAGCAGTTGATGTGTGTGTATCATGAATGTATGTGTGTCTGTGTGGGTGTGTATGTGAGTGAGTGCATGTGTGCTAAGTTGCGGAGAATCAGAGCAGCTGGTCAGTCCAGTTATAGTGTTCACCAGTCTGATGGCTTGTAGATAGAAACTGTCTCAGAGCCTGTTGGTATCAGACCTCATGCTTCAAAACAGTCTGCCTGACGGTAAGGGAGTGAACAGCTCATGGTTGGGGTGTGTGGGGTCCTTGATGATGCTGCGGGCCTTCTTCAGGCACCGTTTCAAGTAGATGTCCTGGATGGTTGGGAGAACGGTTCCAATGATGTACTGGGCCTTCTTCACCTCCCGCTGGAGGGCCAGGCCCGTCCCAACCGGTCAGGACGCTCTCGATGGTGCAGCGATAGTATTTGGAGAGGACCCGGGCAGGTATGCCGAATTTCTTCAGCCGCCTGAACATGCTGACTTGACCGGGCACGGGCGTGAGTCCGCATGCGCCATCAGGCACATGTTGTCCATCCACACCCGACGTGATCAGGATGCGCAGGTTGAAATATATGAAACATTCATGGCCGTTTAGCTAGCTAGCTTGCTGTTGCTAGCTAATCTTTCCTGGGATATAAACATTGGGTTGTTATTTTATCTGAAATGCACAAGGTCCTCTACTCTGACAATTAATCCACAGAAAAAAAGGGTACACCTAGTAAATTTATATTAATCTCTCCTTCAGTCTTCTTCTTCTGACTTTATATGGCGGTTGGCATCCAACTTTAAGGTACATTACCACCACCAACTAGACTGGAGGCGGGACTTGCAGGGCGTCAAACGTAAAAAATAGAACCAAGTTCGATTTTAGCGCCTGGCTACGCAGACGCTCGTTGACGCGGGCAAGCAGTTTGGATGAAACGATTTAATAACATTTATGTGTACGCCAGGGAACTTAAAACTGCTGACTCTCTCTACTGCAGTCCCGTTGATGTGGTTCAGAGCATGTTGCCTTCTCTGCTTCCTGAAGTCAACAATCAAACACAGCTGCTAGAATCTTGACTAGAACCAAATAAATTTGATCATATTACTCCTGTGCTAGCCTCTACACTGGCTACAAAGCATTACATGGGCTTGCTCCTACTTATCTCTCAGATTTGGTCCTGCCGTACATACCTACACGTACGCTCCGGGCACAAGACGCAGGCCTCCTTATTGTCCCTAGAATTTCTAAGCAAACAGCTGGAGGCAGGGCTTTCTCCTATAGAGCTCAATTTTTATGGAATGGTCTGCCTATCCATGTGAGAGACGAAGACTCCGTCTCGACCTTTAAGTCTTTACTGAAGACTCATCTCTTCAGTAGGTCCTATGATTGAGTGTAGTCTGGCCCAGGGGTGCAAGGGTGAACGGCAAGGCACTGGAGCGACGAACCACCCTTGCTGTCTCTGCCTGGCCGGTTCCTTTCTCCATTGAGATTCTCTGCCTCTGACCCTATTACGGGGGCTGAGTCACTGGCTAACTGGTGCTTTCCATGCCATCCCTAGGAGGGGTGCGTCACTTCCTGTCCGGTTTGTCGCCCCCTCTGGCTTGTGCAGTGGAGGGGATCTTTCTTGGGCTATACTCAGCCTTGTCTCAGGGTAGTAAGTTGTTGATATCCCTCTATTGGTGTGGGGGATGTGCTTTGGCAGAGTGGGTGGGGTTATATCCTGCCTGGTTGGCCCTGTCCGGGGGTATTGTCAGGGGTATTGTCGGAAGGGGCCACAGTGTATCCTGACCCCCCCTGCCTCAGCCTCCAGTATCTATGCTGCAATAGTCTATGTGCCGGGGGGCTAGGGTCAGTTTGTTAAATCTGATGTTATTATCCGGTGTCTTGTGTGAATTTAAGTATGCTCCCTCTAATTCTCTCTCTCTCCCACTCTACCTCCCCTCCCGGAGGACCTGAGCCTTAGGACCATGCTTCAGGACCACCTGCCCTGATGACTCCTAGCTGTCCCCAGTCCACCTGGTCGTGCTGCTGCACCGGTTTCAACTCTTCTGCCTGCGGTTATGGAACTCTGACCTGTTCATTGGACGTGCCACCTTGTCCCAGACCTGCTGTTTTCATCTCTCTCTCTCTCGCACCTGCGCTCTATCGCACTGTACCTGCTCTCTCTACCGCATCTAAATTCCTGGCTATGAAAAGCCAAGTGACATTCACTCCTGATGTATTTACCTGTTGCAACCTCTACAACTACTATGATTATTATTTGACCCTGCTGGTCATCTATGAACATTTGAACATCTTGGAGAAAGAACTGGCCTTAATGGCCATGAATTGTTATAATCTCCACCCGGCACAGCCAGAAGAGAGCCTGGTTCCTCTCTAGGTTTCTTCCTAGGTTTTTGCCTTTCTAGGGAGTTTTTCCTAGCCACCGTGCTTCTACATCTGCATTGCTTGCCGTTTGGTGTTTTAGGCTGGGTTTCTGTATAGCACTTTGTGACATCGGCTGATGTAAAAAGGGCTTTATAAATACATTTGATTGATTGATTGATCAGCTCCTTTATCTTGCAGACGTTGAGGGAGAGGTTGTTGGCACCACAATGCCAGTTCACTTACCTCCTCCCTATAGGCTGACTTGTTATCAGGCCTACAACCGTGGTATCATTTAAGCAATAAGGCACAAGGAGGTGTGGTATATGGCCAATATACCATGGCTAAGGGCTGTTCTTAGACACAAAGCAAAGCTGAGTGCCTGGATACAGCCCTTAGGCATGGTATATTGACCATATACCACAAAACCCTGAGGTGCCTTACTGCTATTATAAACTGGTTACCAACGTAATTAGAGCAGCAAAAATACATGTTGTCATACCCGTGGTCTGATATACCACGGCTGTCAGCCAATCAGCATTCAGGGCTCAAACCACCCAGTTTATAACAGCAAACTAGTCCTGTCCTGGCTGTGTTGTGTCTCTGTTTTCTGACGGTATTATTTAGATGTTCTGCATTGCATTCTGAGTCTGTTTATTGACCAAAGCAGCAGTGTGAAATCCAGAATAATTGTATTTACAAGTCCCTTGGCACAATGAGTTCTATTCAGTTCACGCTGCAAGTCCAACAGAGAGAGAATAGAGAAATGTTTAAGTTTTCAATTGCCTAAAACTAAACTGCCCACTAGTAGAGCGATGGCAGAATTTGGGGTGAGTTATGTGTTGATATGTTATGTGGGATATGTTATGTGTTGACTGTAAAGTTATGCCCTTCATAGACTCCTGGTATGTCTGCACCCTAACACATTGTGTTCCGGAACTGTTGATTGTATAAAATAACTGTTGTGTGAACAATATGATTGTATTATTAACTCTCACTATATAAGAGACGTGACCATTTACGCTTCGAGTTCTTCCCTGTGAAATCAGAGAGATCTCCCTTGCAGCTGCTTGATTAGTTTTTCTATTATAGAATTAAATAGTCTCTGCCTTAATCTTTGGATCAAGTTTTCCACAATATGAAATGGTGCAAACCATTGTTGTCAATATCAAGTATCATTGCATAGCTAGATGCCATATTGTTGCATACATATACTGACTAGGAGAATCCTAAAACCCTGGCAAGTACAAGGCTAAATGTCAAGCAATAAAGTGGGGTACACCAACATCCCCTGAGAATCCACTCACCAAGGCAACTCTAGCCCCTTCATCTCAGGGTCCCTTATTACCAGACAGTCAAAGCTTGCCAAGAGTCAACAGGTGTTATAATCTAGTCTCCATGTCGCAATGGAAAATAGATGCTCAAGTACTAAGACACAAACAGCTCCCTTAGTTGCCAGGGGAAACTCCTGCATGCAGGGCATATTCGGTAGCAGCTAGTAGCATGGTCCCTTCGCAGCAGCACACACCTTTGGCTTACACTACTACCAGAGCATCTACTGACAGTGAGGAGAGGGGAAGAGAGGAGGGGAGTGCACTGTGACAGTTTACCAAGACTGCGGCAGGCAGCAGCTTGACAGGCACAGCAAAGTCCCACTGCCTTAGCACCGCTGGTGTTGTTGACAGTATAGAGAGGTGGGAGGACATCACAGCCCTCCACAACATGTCTGCCTGCTCAGCTCTCTCATAACAGTACCTTCCCTGTACAGGCATGCCACTCTTCCCAATTGCTTCATGTTCTTTATAAATACTTAACAAAACAAAGATACACTTCCTTAGGGAAAAACATAAAAGTCTAATACTTCCTAGCTTTGATAGCACTTTCAAGCTATAGCAAATGTAATACATTTGTCCTATATGTTTGACTGGAGAGGACCACATATTTAAGACACTCATGCTGCCATCTATTGGTGATTAGTAAAAATGTATTTAACATTTCTGAACATGGAATGCTATAATGATCAAATATCCAACAGCCACATCATCGTATTCTCTAATCTCCAACTATTGACTCAAAAGCAGTAGAACAAATCTGTTTTCCCCAATCTTAATTTTATTGTTGTAGCCTGTTTGTGGCTGAGGTGAATGCATGCATGGGGCTTCAAACATACAATACCAAACTACAGTCCATAAAAACATGTTGAAGATGTTCTGCAGGCTGGAAAAACAAGTCAAGGATGGCTGTTCCAGGTCCGCAGGGTGAGAGGTTCCCTGCTTGTTCAATGCACCACCGAGTACACAGACTGTATTTGTTTAATTAATTCAGTCAATAAAAACCTGTAAGTGACCCACAATAAAGTGTCTCGCTAATTGAGCGATATTTTGCCAACCCCCGTCTGTTAACTGTCCTGCACTGGCCTTAACATTACCCACCATGCCAGAGAATTATAATTTTTTTTTTAAATATGTTCTGTTCAAATTTCTGTCATATACAGAGAAACCCATCCACACCATCTTCTCTCTGATACACTACGGCAATGCGCTGTTTTGGGGGCCTCCCTTCCAAATCACTAGAGGCTCCAATTAATCCAGAACAGTGCTGCCAGTACCAAGAAGTCAGACCACATCGCCCCGATCCTGGTCCAACTCCACCGGCTACTGGTCAACCACAGGATCAACTCAAATCCTCATGCTTGTATTTTAATCATTGAATGGATTGAGCCCCACCTACATCAGCAAGCCACCTCAAACTGTCTGCTACAGCCCCTCCCTACTGCTTTATGTCCCCAAGACACATCTCCGACCTATGGGTGACCAAGCCTTCTGCTCCCTTGCTCTTGCCTATGGAAGGCTCCCCTTGACCATCTGACAGCCACTCAATTACTCAGAACTTTTATAATAGGCCCTAAAACCCACTTCTACATACAATCTCTCATAGTCCGAGGCCCAATCTAAAATGTATTTAGCATTTTACCTGCCTTCATACCAAATGTTATTGTATATAATACATTTTTCCTCAGTAGAGCTTTGAGAACACTAAAGAAAATCACCATACAATTAAAATTATGTTCTAAATGACCTGTTTTACATTGGGCTCTGAATTACTGGCTCATCCCCTGGTTTTCCTTATGCTTGACTGAGCCATAATTGCCATTTAAAGTGAGCGAAATTGACCAAGTTAGATCGTTGTTTGTACTTTACACACAATGAATAATGTTGCTCCTTGTGCACTTCAAGGTGTGTAGTGCATAATGGTCTTGCAAGGTACTTTGGATTACATGTAGGTTAGGTTAACATTGCATGTGTATGAGCATGAATCATATGAAAGGGATGGGTAAGGGATCTGCACAAACCACCATTGTTACAAACCAAACTCTGCATTGTTCCAAGTAAATGTGTTTGTCAAATGTTCAGTGGAAATTGTTAAAAGTAGTCAATGTGCATAGTTGTGTTTTGTTTTACTTTGCAATTAATGGTTGACAGTTTTTCCATTATAAAATGTCTGTCACTTACCATGGAATTGCCCAGAATTTAAATAATTTACACAAAACGCCCATAGAGGATTCCCGTATTTTTAACAAACAAGGTACTAACATAATCCATCCTTTAAATCACTCATATTTTGCAGTTACATCAACAATATCCAATTTTCTATAACTGCTGCTGAGGGTCATTTCAGAAGCCTCATGAGTAAATTACACTATTCAGAATGACAAGCTCAGAGTAATTACACCAACACTGAATACTAGTACTAAAACTTTATTTTAATTGATATCAGGGTAAAGAAATTATAATAACCAATATTAAATCTAAGCTATATGGAATTGTTTTAAGGTCATAAGGATCATTTTGCCATTTGATTTTGAAGACAGCTTTAAGTATCAAAAGCAAATATTTAACAATTGAAACATTTTATTTGGCCTTACTGCCATTAGCCCATACACACTCATTGAATAACAGATTCACTACATGGAACAGATCCCGCCCCCCCCCCAAAAAAAAACAATCTGAAAGAAGTTTGTTCTGAAGTGTCTATCCTTTATCTGAATTTAACCCCATATTTTTTGCACCAAGTCTCCATTTTTACTTCCATAAATTGTTCTAACTGGTACAGTTTAATCTTGTAAGATCTGTGGGCATCCTACACAAAAACAACCGACATGTGCGTGAGACAGGGGCGTCACAGAGCAAAATGGAGAACATAGTGTTAGGTGAGTCTTATCTTTACATAACAGTGTCATAATAGTTTTTGGCCAACCCGTTCAGATCGATTTTCTGGATGTCTCATGATCTGACAAACACTGCTCTAGTGCTGTCACCTTTCACGGCAGAAAAAAACCCCCCAGCTCTCTAGCTTAAACTGACAGATGTTTAAGGGGATTTTTTATTAGTATGCTAATTATGAATGATTAAGAATTTCAAGGGAGACTATTCATGATTCATGCCATCCACAAGTGTAAACTTTATTAGTTTTAAAATGAACAGAATGTAAAAGCCCTTACATTACATCTATACATTATGGTTGGAGTAGAGGAGGTAGAATAAAAAAAAAAAAAAAAAAAAAGTGGTGGAAGGGAGAGACAAGCACTTCTGTAACAGAACATTCTACTGCTCCTGGTGCTACTGTACGTTATAAAAAAAAAAATTGTTACGCCTTGATTTGGCTTGAGGTCCATTAGTCAGCCTCTTCCTCCTCGGACTCAGATTCTGGGAAAACAGATTAGATTCAAGTCAACTGCATGAACAGACTTGGTGCTATGGTGAATACAGCCAAACTATAGACATCAGACGATGGGACTAGCGGATATTTAAGGTTTTTGGATCTATATTGGCTAGTTGAATTTATTGATTTTCAGTCGCTCTGGATAAGAATCTCGGCTAAATTACCTGACTGGAAAGTAAAATGTAAGCCATGCTCACCTTCTTCTGCGTTCTTGAGCCACTCCACAAATGTTTTCATCTGTTCCAGGAACACACTCCTTCCTTTGGCAACGTGGGCCTCTGTGTACCACTTCAGAATGGCCTCCTCACTCAAAACATCCGCTGGGAAAAAAATACATCAACATGAAAATTACAACTACATGAGGATGCAGTGAAGGTCACTTGACAAGACAACTGTGCCAAACTACAAAGTGTTAGGTAACAGAAAAAGATTCATGCCACTCACCTTGCATTCACACTAAAAGCAAAATGTGCTTCTTCAGCAAGTGAAAGCGTACATATAATGTCCCACCTCTCCCCCTCTTATACTCGGAAAAATACAAACCAATCTAAACTGACCATCCAATATTTTCTGGTGGGCCCGGGTTGGCTAGGCGGAATAGGAACACACTTTTAATGGTAATTAATCCATATCCCGCTTTGATAAAAGCGGCGGGAAGGTTTTAGCAGATACTGCCTAAATGCAGGGTCATCCAGAAAGGATCAGAAGATCATTGGATACAAGTAGCCAAGGTCCCTTCCTCGGACATCCTCCTCCAATTAGCTTTGCTAAGGATTGCGTAAACAAGGACGTCTTCTACCAATGCTTTTACCTTTGTAGAGAAGCACCACGATCTTCTGGAAGGAGTTCATGAAGTGGATGTTGTCATAGCAGTACTCCTGCATCTTCACGAGCAGCAGGATCTCAGAGGCTCCCTGGGATGTGAACGCCTTCAGCAGGGGGCTGTATTGCTGCGGAGAGGTAGAGAGAAAGGGGGCGTTTCGTTGAGTCATGAGAACTAGGGGCAACAATGACACTCAATCCTGTCACATTGTGGAGCACCATGTGCCCATCTATGCCCTCTGAGTCCAAGGCTGAATGTGAGAATCCTATGGAGATGGTGAACTCCAGTCTCTCGGTGAAAGTGATGGCTCTGTGAAATCAGTGCAAACCAAGCAGCTCACCTTCAAGTGCTTGATGGCTTGTTCTGTGACCAGCTCCTCTTTCTTGTTCCACTCCACATAGATCATAACACTAGTCCACACGATGCCGATCATGGTCTGCTCTGAGATGTTGTTCTTCTTCATCTCCTCCCTGGCTGAGGCAATGATCTGGAGGCAAAGGGTGATCGGAAAGTAGGTCAGCAAGTCAGGAACAATTACTTCTGGTTCTGGGCATTTCATCTCCATCCCATGCTAACTCACATCTTTGAAAGCATCCCCGCGTTCCATTTGTTCCTGGAGATCCTTCTGAAGCTCCTTACGGGACCCGATGGCCTGCTGGTTCCTGGCAAAGTCTGACAGCTCTTTGAGACCAGCATCTGTGAAGTACTTAGAGAAATGCTCACAGCTCCGCTTGTTGGCAGGGAACAGCTCCTGCAAGACAAGGCAGAGAAACGGGCTTTACTTCACAGAATTAAATAGAACAAACACTATTACATTGTGTCTTTATGCTTAAGCACTGTCATACGGAGAAGGCTTCTCCTTGGATCATTTTAAATTCATCCTTCCTCGATTCTCATCACCTTCTCAAAACCCACTGAAAAGATGGTCAAAGGGGACCTTCTCCAATACAGTTGAGGTGGCGAGGAGATAGAGCCTTTGTATTCCCGAGAGAGCTGCCCATTCTTAACTTCCCTGCTACCCAATGATTGTGTTACACTGACCCAAGGAAAACTAGCATGTCTTCGGATTGGACATCACCCACATGACCGGTCTCACTCACCAGAAGTCTGTTGTCCATGCCGACCTTCCGGAGACTTCCTGCCACAGAGTTGATATCCTTCTCATGGATCCAGGATTTGAAAAGTTTCACAGCAAAGGCTGCAGAGACACCTGGGTAAAGAAAATGTATAAGGGAAAAACATTTTAGGCCTAGTGCCTACCAGGTGAAAAGCCAAATTCCATGGGACACGATTCTACAAGCCTAACCTGTAAAAACAGAAATGAAGCAAAACCATAAATATGCCCTTAGTAAATTCACATCTTACAGTGAATGTATGCAACTTTCATGTCCAGTATGAAGGAAGTTAAAAGGTAGTTTCACAAACCAATCTGAGAGATAAAAATAGTATCCATGAGTTGATCAGACTCTGTTCAGTAGATAAAATCTCATACTATCCATTTAATTTTTGGAGCAGAAGTCTGCCCTATTGAGCTTGCACTGCTGCACACCTTCTTTGACGAGGTTCTCATTGTAGAGGCTGTTGAGGATAGAGGCTGAGATGTTGCCATTGGCCAGCAGGATGCCAGTCAACATGGCCAGTTTGTTACGCTCAGACTCAGTGAATCCCTTTAGGAAGAGAAGCAACTGCACAGGAGAAAAGAACCAGAGGGAAACTCAAATGCAATAGAATGCTGGTATAAGAACAGAATGGAATTCAACAGAATGCAATTATATTCCATCCTTACCCAGCTTAAATTGCACATTCTCCAAAGACAGAAGTATACAGTTTGGATAAAACGCAGCACTTTGGACTGGATAACATTATTGAACATAAGTTGAAATAAATGCATATTCTATAAGCATACCAGGCTCAATAATGTGATCCATTCTGACATCTATCAAGGCTGCATCCCAAATGGCACCCTAGTCCCTTTACAGTGCACTCATTTTTACGAGCACCCTTTGGGAAGCAGCAATGAGTTGAATAAGAAATTTAAGGTGACAACTGAAAGATGCTGAACAAGACAATCAACAATGTATTCACCTTCTTGATCTCCTCTTCAAACCCTTTCTCCAGGTACTTGTAACGCCTGATAAGCTTGTTGAAAACCTGGGTATCGAAAGTGAAAATGAAATCAGATCTCTAAAAAAACAGCCCAATATCAATACAAAAACTGTAGCACACTTATCATAATCAACCTTTTCTGTCGGTGAAAAGGGTTTTGAACCACCACTACTACTAATATTGTTAGTAAGTCAAGGCATCATCATATTCAGCTCTTTATTGCTAAACCAATAAACACCATTGCACAAGTATACCTGCGCATATGCTTGCATGGTCTCCAGGTCTTCTTGTGCTGTAAACAGACAAAACTCTGTACGGGTCAAGTCATCCGACAAGGTACCCCCTGGAGCTGAACAAGAAAAAGGGGAAGTTATTTTACAGACTTTCACACACACATTTTTCATTCCATTCTATTCTTTCACCAGAATAATATTATTTTCCCAGCATTCTACTGTATTCTTTCCCAAACATTCTATTCTATCCTTACCCAGCATTATATTATATCCTTACTCAGGATTCTATTACATTATATCCTTACCCAGCATTCCGCCAGCCACCAGGATGTCGAAGAGTGTCTCAGCATAGCGGCGGTAGTCAAGCTTGGCACCAGAGGCATCAAGAAATTTTGCAACAGCGTCCAGATCACTGCCAGTTTGGTTCAGACCTTGTACAATGGTTTCCTGAAACTGAGTAGGGTCAAACACCTTCTTTTCATCTGTTGAAAGATCAATGCGTTCATTAAGGACACAAATCATAACAGCATTTGACCAGTCATGATATAAATACTGTTTACACCCACCTCTCTTCCTAGTTTTAAAACGCTGGCCTGTAAGCGTTGGCTTCTGAATCTTTTGATTACTCATAAAAAACACCCTGAATGAGACAAAGAGAATATTATATTATTAAAGCTGAAAGATCAGCTAATGTTAGTTGCTTTACTGCATTCCTTAGCCAGCAGATCCAACCCGCTTGCTTACAGCTGTACTAGGGTAGGACAGCATTCCTAGGTATATTAAGACACAGCAAAGCCGGCACAAGACATGGAAAACATACCTCAATCCAAGGATGAAAAATGAGTTGTACTACGAATTGTCCCATTATCCCAACTGTTACAGCAAGAAGATTGAACGACTGCTAGTTTTCCGGAGAACTGGCCTATTTGTCCCCATGCTAGGCAGCAGAAGCAACAGCAGCCATTTTGGAATAGCAGTGTCAGCCAATTAGCTCCTTTGTTGTTCAACGGGATGTGCCATTCCATAATGGCTGCTGTTGTTACTTCTAGCTAATAAGGACGAAAATTTCAGTTTGCTTATAAATAAAGACTGTTTTACATCACATAGCCTACAGTCAGAAGGGCCTGCAATTTGGGCAGCGCAAGCTGCAAATACCAAACAGATGATTGTTGAAGTGCAACTATCAGTGAAAAGACCCAGCCAGGCATATTGCAATATTTAAAAACAACTGTGGAAAAACTGTTTGGAAAGCAAATGGCTATTGTTGTAAAGAGATGACAATGAAAAGACTCCAATATTTTAATTATACAAAAACTTAATTGAGCAAACAGTAGCATATCTTATTGGCACCAGTGGAGAACATCTGCCATATCCCTAGTGAGTGTGCATATTCACTGTCTTTGTCATTGGGTCTATGCCACTTTTGTTTGTTTTTGGACAATAAAGGTGATTTGATCTCATGTTGTATTTGTCTCCCCTTTTTGTAGGCCAATTACACGGATCAGACAACATTGTTTTTATGGATTTGTTTGTCAGTGTCAGCAGAGTAGGCTGTAATATTAAATATATATTTTAAATGTGTTTGCACTTGGGTGTCCCATACCAGTAATAAATTACATCTACTTTCACCCCTGCATTCGGTGTACATATATTTCTCATCCCTTGTTTGAGGTACGTTTTCCGAGCCATACCTCGCCTGCTCCTGTCGTGTCTTAATAGACGCAGGAATGCTGTCCGACCCTAGCGTAGCTGTAAGCAAGGGGTCGGATCTGCTGCTGGCTATGAGTTGCTTAGCTAGCTAGTTAGCAAGCGTAAAGGCCCACCGGCTGGCTAGCTACATGGGCCTCAGATGAAATCCATGCATGGCCAGTTAGCTAGCACGTTACTGACGAATTTAACTGCAAATCAACAAATACTGACCATCTATAACATATTTCAAGACGAATTAGCAAACTACTGATGTGAAGACATTGCTAACTACAATGCATGCATGATTGACATAGTTAATTAGCTAGCTAGAGTAAACTAACGTTAGCTAGCTAGCTAGCTAGCATGATTGCTAACGTTAGCAAACTTTCGCAGGCGTCGAATAAACTTCATTGATTTAGCTAGCTACTACTATCGTCAGCATAACAGACATACACGTTGAATTACACTACTTACCGAAATCAAAGTTATTCTCAAAAACAGTGGAAGAAACACGAAGTACTGCGACACAACTGAACTGGCACGCCAAAAAAAGTGAAGGGTGTACTACGGCTGCGCAAGGTTGATATGATGTGGATCATTATGCCGCGTTCATAACATCCCTAAATGTCGTAAATACCCGCATACGACTGACAAAAACCCACTTGAACGCCCCCAACTGGTAATTGTGGGGAACTCGTATTTCATCCCCAACTCCGAGTTTCCCACTTTCGTCACTCTCAACAAAGATCACAGCAAGCATGTTGGCATAAAAAAAAGTATTTCATTTTTAAAAAATGTAACCTTTATCTAACTAGGCAAGTCAGTTAAGAACAAATTCAAAATCAAATCAAAGGTTATTCAATCACTTACATAATTTACATCATGTTATTATTAGTCCCCTAATAACTAAATGTATGTGGGTAGTTGATGTGACGCCCCTTTTTTTGTCCGTGATTGCAAACACAAATTTAATTTAACCTAAATTGGCTAGAATTGTGATATAATACTAAAAGCTTGAAAAAATAAATAATAATTGGATCATACCTACATTCATGCCATGTATTATTACAATTTTGAACCAAACTTGACAATTGTCCAATTGTGTGACTGTCTCAGGTAAGGTTGTGGAGCTTTGAACTTAAGTCATTATTATTAGTAGTAGTATTATTAGTGTTATTATAATTAGTATTATTATTATTTTAATTAATACAAATCCATTCACCTAATAATTTAGTTATAACACAGAAGTTTATTTCAAGAAACAATAGTCCTCAAGTCCAAATATTTCCAAATAGTTTTGATTGATTACATTTTGTCCCTAACAGCAATGTCCACTTGCTGTGACACAATTCTGTGATTAAATAAGCATTTGGGCACCATTGGGATGGTTCTCTTGCAATCAGTATGTAATGAAGACATAGTTGGAGCAAATGGCCTGAACAGATGGTAAGCTTTATGATAAATATTTATCAAAATATTGCACTTTTCTGCCATTGCCATAAAAGGGGTCAATTTCTTAGTCCTTTGGTGTGATGCCGTTTGAATGTCTATATATTTGTCAGGCTCTGGCCATAGAGAAGCCTATTTGCTTCTCTATGTAGCCATGGTCAGAGTCTGACAGGTCTATTCTTTCTGTTTCTGGTGGTGGTTTGTGTTGGATCCCTAATTAGAGGCAGCTGCAGTGCATTGTCTCTAATTAGGGATCCTACATAGGTTTGTATGTTCCACACCGGGGTGTGGGTTATTATATTTCGCAAGTCACAGAGAAAAGTAAGTGCGCTACGTTATGTTAGTTTCTATCGTTTTTGTTTTGTATAGTTCGTTCATTTGAAATTGAATATTCAGTAAATAAAAATGTCGAACTATAATCCCTGCGCTGCGTCTTGGTCGCTCCATGCACCCAACCGTGACAGACCTTGGGCTGTGTATGTTCCCTGTCGTGACAATATTAAAGGTAATAGTACTTTTTTGACAATGGAAGCATAAAAAGCAATGATGACACGTTGTGGTGAAATCATATGGAAAGCTTACTGTTAACAATAAGCCCCAAAATGGACAATATAGCCTGAGATTTCCAATGGTGTGACAGCTTTTTTCCCTTGGTGTCACACCAGAGGAAGTAGTTGTCACTCCAGGGAGCATAACCTATTAATACACTTCTAGAATTACCTTTTTATACTACTTTTTAATCAAATAACACTTATTTGCATTAGACCGATTTTGTATCCTGTTGCAATTTTGATCCTTTTAAGTGATTCTGAGTGCAATATTTATGTATTCATTCTCCCAGGCCTGGTTTCTCACTCTTGGCAGGTGAACATTGCTCTTGTGACCTCTGGGTCTGTCTCTCCCCTCTGGGGAGGGTCTAGTTATTTTACGTGGCCCTTGTGATGGTGCAGCACATATTGGGGGCTGTGGTGCTCCCATTCCTGCTTCTCACTCCCTGCATTAGACCATCCCTCCCCTTGGTCCCGCTCTGTTTGTCTTACCAGTTTCACTCCTCCGATTGGCATATGTGTTCTACCCTGAGAGGGCCAAATCAATCATGCCTCTTTTGGAGCCTGTTGCCCCCTGATCTAACTTGTTAATCCTGCCATATTTTTGTCCCAAAGATTAAGCCATTCAAGTCTTAGTGCACATGGCCGGTAGAGTGAAAATATGAATGGCTCATTAAATCAGTTATGGTTCCATTTATCGCTCCAATCTTACTTGGATAACTGTAGCATTTCAAGTTTTAAGATATGCCAACGATTGCTGATCTTCGGGGGCATATGCATTTATCAGACCTAAAACCCATATAGGGTGACCCTTCGTGGCAGTGGCGTCTCATTCAAATGTCTGCCCTATCAACTTTCGCTGGTAGTTTCTGTGCCTACCATGGTGACCACGGGTAACGGGTAATCAGGGTTAGATTCCGGAGAGGGAGCCTGAGATATGGCTACCACATCCAAGGAAGGCAGCAATGATTTAATGAGGATCCATTATGGATGTTTAGAACTGATGTTTAGAAGCATTGTTACTGTGGTCAGACACTTTTGAAAGTGTCATTAATTATGTTTTAACAATAATATGTGACTGCCTATTGTTTGTTTTGCCCCGTAATCATGGCCAGTTTGGAAGCCTTTGTTTAGAAGAGCAACTGATATAAAACACTTAGTATTCATTACTATACTGTAATATGCAAATTGCGTACAGCCAACCTGCTAGCTCTAATCCCTTTTAATTCCAGTAAAATACTGTAGAAATCATTTTCCTACAGTTTAATAGTAACTTTTACTGTACAGTACTGTGTTTCATTGCTCTTGCATCAAGGTACTGTGAAAATCTCAGTAGTATTGTATTGGCACTATCTAGTCAGAGATATGTCATAAGATAAATGGCTGTAATTACAAAGAAATGTAAGACCAATGTATCCTTAACTATAGCAACATTTTCAGTAACGGTTACAGAAACATTTTACTTGCTATGACTGTGATGTGTTTTATTATTTTTTAGCTTCCTCATAAACCTTGGTGAATGCACTTGACTGTAAGTTGCTATAGACAAGAGTGCCTGTTAAATGACCTAAATGTAAAAATGAATACTTGCAAAGAACACTGGGTAATATGTTGCTGCATGGGAAAGTAGCATTTTTGGTACTGTCAAATGGATTAGTGTAAAATGGATTACAGTAGCTGTACTATAAAGAACTGTAAAGAAATTACAGTAACCTACTAGCCAATTTCTGTACAGTTTAAGTTACTGTACATTTTACAGGAATTCCCCCACTGTTTCATCTCTCCATTCACCTCCAGACTCGTTGGACACCACATGTGGTTGGGGACCTCACATTGAAACAACACATACTAGTATATTTGCTATTTGATGCTATTGATATGCTATCCATATCACATTTTGTTGTTCTCAATAGGGAATTGAAGAGAGCGGCTTCAACATTGTTTGTCAGATAATACAAAAAAACGTTGAACATAAACTCAATGGTGTTCTAAATAAAACATGTGATTTGATAAACTCAATGGTAATCTGAATAATAAACTCGCAAACTTATCGAGGTTATTGAAGTTGTTCAGGCGGCTATGGAATTGTCCATTAAAACCAGCTGTTAAATGAATCATAAACTTGTTTAACTCAGCACCTTATCAACATATCAATAACTACAATGTGCACTTCTTCCCTTACCCTCCATTGGCTGTGACTTGAACAATGTTTGAACAATGTACTGTATTTCCTGTGTGTGTGTGTGTGTGTGTGTGTGTCTGCTAATTCCTACCTTGATGGTCCCCTTGGTTACAGTGATAACAGCATCATTTGTCAGCATCATAATGATGGAGCATGTGCACACAGCCATTTTGTTCCCTTAATCCCGATACTACTGTTCTATCCACTCCTGGGGGTGCAAATACAAATCATTAGATACCGCACAAGCTTTAAACTTAACCACATGGGAATATTGCGCTACACTGTTTCTGAGACCTTCATATTGTGTCCAATTCAGAGTTGATATAAGCATGCACAACACAGACTTCACATAAAGTATTCATTTATTTCCGTGGGAGACTTAAAAAGGTAGACTGATGTACAGTATGTGAGTTAAGCAAGTGGATCTCAAGTCAGAATAACACCAATTACAGGTGTTGATTCAGTGTCCTGTGGCTTGGATGGACTCAGGCCTCTACCGATTGAACACCATGAAGACAAACTGCAGGCAATAGATCTCCAGGTCCAGTAGTTCCCCTCCACTTCTCTCTGGGCTAGGTGAGGAATGTGTGTGAGCGGGGCTCCCAGGTAGGCCCTAACCATCTGGACCTCTACCACCTCACCCTGGCCACCTCTACAGACACGGGGAAGAAACATGCCCAGATCATCTGGGAGACAAAGAGATACTGTATAAGGTAGATAGACGTAAGAGGGATGACAGTACTGCAGACCTTTTTGATAAGCCAATCATTCCCATCAGTAGGGGGAGACAGAATACCGGAAGCCAATCTAAGATGGTACCTTCACTGAGTTCCACTGGGTGGCGCCAGAGGATACTGTAACTGAAATCTCGAAATACCTGAGGGTCACACAAGTATGTTTATTAACATCACTGATGTGATTATATTATGCAGGTGTTCAGGTCTAAAAGTATTGGAACTCTGTGCAGACCACCAAACCCAACTTTATACCCAAGCAGGCATTGGTGTAGTAAGCAAAACTGTGATGAATAAAACAAATTATTGCAATTGTGTTAATAGATTATATTTGTATGTTGATAGCTCTGATTTATTATCCACTGTCAATAACATGTAGCTACGTAACATGATGCGATGCTTTGTCTGTTCTGTTCCTTGTTAGCCCCTCCCACAGAGGGCTGATTCTCTTCTCAGCAGGAGACTAGGCCACACCTTCCTTTCCCAGCCTGCAGAGTACTACAATACGGTGGGAACTTGGTCTGGGACAGCCCATAATTGTGGGCTATTTATATCTTTGCTGTGCACAATCAGTCAAGGGCTGCTCCTCAGGGGCCTGCTGCCGGCAGCCTCCCCAAGCCGCGGAATTTAACCCAGGACAACTCTCCAGATGTGATGGAAAACATCTGGGTAGCTGCCTGGTCAGGTCTTTCTACATACAGGCCCTTCCGGTCCTCCCCTCACTATCAGTGTACCAGGAGAGCTGAAAGAGAGTGGGCGGGAGAGAGGGCCTCTGGCTCAGCTCACCTGATACACTACTGATAAATAGCATCTCAGACTCAATAATTTGATCTCATGCAGCGGTTCCCCAACTTTTTATAGTCCTGTAACCCTTCAAACATTTAAGCTCCAGCTGCGTACCCCCTCTAGCACCGGGGTCAACGTACTCTCAAATGTTGTTTTTTGCCATCATTGTAAGCCTGCCACACACACACTATACGATACATTGATTAAACATAAGAATGAGTGTGAGTTTTTGTCACTTCCAGGCTCGTGGGAAGTGACAAAGAACTCGTATAGGACCCGGGCACGAATAATAATAGAATAATAATCAAGAATGTTGATCTTTATTTAGCCATGTTACATATAAAACCTTATTTGTTCATTAAAAATTGTGAATAACTCACCACAGGTTAATGAGAAGGGTGTGCTTGAAAGAATGCACATAACTCTGTTTGGTTGTATTGGAGAGAGTCTCAGACTTATCAGTAAGTGTACTGGAGGCAGGGCATGAAAGGGATAACGAATCCAGTTGTTTGTGTCATCCGTTTCGGGAAAGTTGCTGTGTAATTGTGCACCCAACTCACTCAGGTGCTTTGCTATATCACATTTGACATTGTCCATAAGCTTGAGTTAATTTGCACACAAAAGTCATATAATGATGGAAATACCTGTGTGTTGTCCTTGTTAATGCAAGAAGCCTCAATTTTGTCCCGCACATTGAATATAGTTGCGGAGAGTCCCTGTAATCCTAGATTCAGATCATTCAGGCAAGAAAAAACATCACCCAGATAGGCCAGTCGTGTGAGAAACTCGTCATCATGCAAGCGGCTAGACAAGTGAAAATTATGGTCAGTAAAGAAAACTTTAAACTAGTCTCTCAATAAAAAACAACTTGTCAATACTTTTCCCCTTGATAACCAGCGCACTTCTGTATGTTGTAAAAGCGTCACATGGTCACTGCCCATATCATTGCATCAGTACAGATATCAACACATCTTGACCATTGGATGTCACAAAGCTGTCCAGTACTTAAAAAATATCCTTTACTGTTGTCCTGGTTTCCAGTGGTTTGCAGAAGAGGAGATCTTCCTTAATTGACCCCCCCCCATAAATGTAACAGACATATACCAGGAGCTGTGCCAGGCCCGCCAAGTCTGTTGACTCATCCAGCTGTAATGCATAGAATTCACTGTCTTGTATGCGAAGCAGTAATTGTTTCAAAACATCTTCTGCCATGTCACTGATGCATCGTGAATCAGTGTTGTTTGATGAAGGCATTGTCTGTCTAGTTATTTTGGCTTTTCCCCCAGCATTGTCCCAGCCATATCCACGGCAGCAGGAAGAATTAAGTCTTCAACAATAGTATATGGCTTGCCTGTCCTAGCCACTCAGTAGCTCACCATATAAGACACTTCTAGCCCCTTCTTATTAATGGTATCTGTTGCTTTTATACATGTCTTACTACTCGAAAGTAGTCTTAATTCTTGCTTCAAAAACTCATGGCTTATTTTTCAAATTGGCATGTTTCGTTTCTAAATGTCTGCGCAAGAGTGAAGGTTTCATTGAGTTGTGAGATATTACTTATGCACATACAACATACTGTGGCTGAGGAAAGGCACTACTCCCAATGGACGTGAACCCCAAGTGTTAATGTGAATGGATGTTAATTATTTGACTAGGCTACCTACATTTGATATTGTGATATTTTGCTGAACACTAGATGGTTTAATTATATTTTTAGCAGCGAAACGAGGCTACTAACCTCACCCAAATGTATAGCCCCGTTGGAAAATCTAAATGGACTGTTTAAAAATGGGAAGAAACATTTTATTTGGCATACCCCCGACGCCATTGCGTATATGCGCGTACCCCAGATTGGGAATACCTGATCTAATGAATGAAGTGGTAGAGTGTACAGTTCACTTTAAGTACTCTATGGTAGGTATACTGTGGATGGCCAACTGTGAAAAGACAATAACAGGAGTTCTAGAGTTCAGAAAGCCTATTACTTGAATGTTGTGTGATGGATATACGGTAATGTATGGTTAGTGGTCGATGACTGGTAATGCTGATGACTGGAAAACATCAGTCTTGAGAGAAATGGCCAATTCCACTTAGAGTGACGTGGCGACTCAAGATCTGTCAGTGAAATTGCCCATTTGCTTCCAATCTCTCAAAATCAACACAAGTCAAAGTAATTATTGCTTTTTTTATTTTTAAAAATTACTTCTAAATGTGTTACATTGAGTACTATTGAAACACTTCCATGTTCTCTGTCTTACATTAGGCACACAACAAGAATGCATACATCATTTGGCATTTCTATTTTCATCTTTTATTTCAAATATATAAACACAAGAGCGAGACGGTTAACCTTGTAGCAAACTGCATTGAAATCTCAGAACTGTACAGAACTGAAAAGCAACAAACATGCTTTGATTCCGCTCAACATCCTCCCCGTGCAATCCTCAAAGTTCACCTGTGGTTTTTCTGTGAAATTACGAAAACTTAAAATGGAAATACCCCAGCAGAATCTATAGAGCAGTTAGACTGAGCTACTACCTCCACCAACAGTACAAAACCCCTGATAAAGAATATCATTAAATAGACTTCCAAATATAGCACTCAAATGTCAAAGATCAGGGACATTGGCTTGTGTGTGTATAAAGTATATCAAGTTTGTACACAGGTAAAGTAGACAGTAAAGCTGTGATTGCTAGATTTCAGAAAACTTCAAGAATGTCCATATGCGCTCAAAACAGTTTGGGTCAGTCCCATAAAAACACTGCATTTATTATTAGCCAGAGTGGGACTACAAAAATTGTAACCGCCCACATTGCAGTGGCAAAAACAATACAAATATTTCTGCAACACAGCAATAAGAGAACTAGCATAAGGATATTATCATTTACCCCTACATACTCTATCCATGCTCGGTCTACGTCTTAGCCTATGTACAGCTGATGTGTATGATAGTCAGTGAGTGTTTCTCTCAACAGCATGTGCTTGAGAAACATCAGAGTGTAGGACTTAAGCTTGTCCCCCGTCTGTCGACATGTTGCATCCTTTTACTAATTTTCTCAGGCCAAAGGAAGGAATGCTTGAGATTCCAGGCAAATAGCTAATTTCCTTTTAATTTCACACAAGGGCCATTAAAAACAAGCAGCCTTGTGGCTCTAAAAAGACTGACCTGCCTTGAATCTGGGTCCAGTTTTTCAAAAGTTATCTATTTGGATTTCACCTATTGGCCAATGCATAGAAATAGAATGAAAACAGATGAATGATTGACTTGGGACTAGTCATTATTTTTCTATGCATGTAATCCTATCCCATAGGCGAAATCCAGATAAATAACTTAAAAAATGGGCGCAGGGTAGGCTTGGGAACCCCAAGGTCCATCTCATTTCCTTAAGGTGGTTGGGAACTTCTTGACAATCCTACCAACTTCCTGTCCATCCGACAGATCACAAGCTTAAATAAGGGGCAGTCCCTGTGCACTAAACTGAATTATTGTCCGAGTAATGACATTTATAAAGGATATGGATCTGCACTGCTCAGTTACACATAGCAAAAGATAAGAGTTTAGAATAATTATTTGTACATGTATATTGAGTAAAGCTTAGAGATGTAAAGTAAAATATGTACTTTAAGGACAACTGGAAAGTGAAGAAATTAATATTGATCACACGTGCAGTGTGTTATCATATAAAGTCTTGGTCCTGGTTGATTAAGCCCCCTTCAAAATGTTTTGGGGCATTACCTTATAATTATAAACTGAGTTTAGGGACCGTCACCTTTTTGGTGAAGGCCCCTGACAACACTGATACATGTAACACGTGATGGCACCACACAGAAAAGGGTCCGGCTGAAAGGTAGATGGGAGTTATGGATACTAAGTTGTTAATGATAGATCATTTGACAAGTGTTGATTCGTCTACTTGACCACTCACTGTACAGTCTGTGTAGGTGTCAGCAAAGCACAACAAAAAACAGAAACAACCTAGCCAATATTCAGACTATTCATCATTATCTTTTTCGCATTTTAACTCACCCGAGTGAACATAACAAGTGCAGTCATATTATTATTATTTTAGCAACTGAAAGCTTTCTGGCCATCGTTGGTCTATAGAGTTGCCATTTCAGAGCTCAAACAGAAAAAATAAGCCAATGACCTGAAGCTAGTTCAGGGGTGTGACTTGTCAATTCTTTCTTTCTTTCTTTGCCCTTTATAGAGATCTCTGAAAATGGGTAAGGCTTGGCATTGCTGGCTTTGATACCACACAGCCTGCATATTAGCGTCACCAAGATCAACAATCATTATTATCGTCCCCATCATTGTAATCTGACTGGAGATATTAGGCTCCATTGACAAGAGGAGAGCATCTCTTTATTTCATTCAGCCACCCCTATCTTTAAAAACAATACAAGTAAAATCTCTCTTATAAGCTTATCGTCATGGAATCCTGGGGGTCTTTCACTCTACCAAAAGTGGCAGCGCTTTTAAATATTACAGTGATGTAATGACTGAATAGAGGAAATAAGAGAGAACAAATAACAAAAAGTAGCGTCATTGCACAGTCATTGGGGGCAGGGCTGGAGTTTAGGTCTGATGGTGAACTGTCACGACAACCCAGTGAGGGAGGCTGTGTTGTCTCTATGGCGATGATGGCACAGACACCTCCAGTAGGCGGTTGTTCTTGCGTTTGCAGGCAGCACTGGTGCCGTTCTTAGGCCCCCCTTGAATGAACTTGACACACACCTTGTCCTGCTTGAACTGCACCAGGAACCTGCCAGGGAGACAAAGAAACGTAATCTAAGATTAGATCCTGTGAATTAACTAGCCTGATCCTAGATTTGTTTGTGCAAACATGATAATGACCGTAGCAGTTGGCAAGACATCAAACATCTGGGACCAAGATTTGACAAAAGGGGAAACCGCAGGATTGCAATGTAAAGTCAACATGGCAACGTGTCTCCGGTTCTTACTCGTCTGAGATGTCGATGTTGATTTGGTCCCTGTCTGCAGCAGTGGTCCCTGTGCGGTGGAGTTTGGTGATGATCTCTATAAGATGCTCACTGCTTAGCAGGAAGTCACCCTTGGCAGCTGAAGCACAGCCCTATGGGTGACAAAAACAGAGAGGAGTGTTAGTAATTTCAAACCCAATCTTCCCATTATCACCTTAATGTTACATTAAAAGTTTTGAAACAGAACTTTATTACAACTAGATAAACAGCAGTCAAATCTGGTTGAAATGACATCCTTAGAATCAGTTTTCAACAAGTGGATATGCAGCAAGCATAACAGGTTCATTTCAACCAGCTTTGCCAGCTGGGTAGTTAGCTAGATGGATGATGTCAATGTGTAAGTGCATCACAGTGCAGCTGGAGTAATGCTCCCTGCCTCCATCACCTCTTTGAGCTTGAGGGCGAAGAAGCCGTCACTCTGAGTGCTGACCGACACACTGGTGAGGTCTGGCAGCGGCACGCTGGCCTTCACCTGGCCTGTCTTCTGGTCAGCCAGGACAAAGTTGCTTTTGGTCAGCAAGAAGAGCCTTGGTGACCCCTGTAACAAGAAGGCTAGGTTTAATACCCTACGAATTTGGTAACACTATTTTACGGTACAGAAATGACAATTTACTTACCAACAAAGTTCATGGTAAAAACATAACGTAATAACCTATAGATATATAAACCCATTTATTGTAAAAACAGCATTTATTCTTGCCGATAGTGGTATAAAAGCATAGGTAGGCTATATCTGTAAAACATACTTTGTTAAAGGTCATGACAACAGTTCACCTGACAAGACTGAATCCAAACATTACACTTGTTTTTTGGTACATTTTCCATTTACTGTACTTTTTCACCGCATTTGTTGATAACGAAATCTTAAAATACTCTGAATACATTCAGTAACATAAGAATATTCTTGGAAAACTTGGGTTAGGTGCAACGTGACAAAAAAATGACAATGGTTTGAGTGAGAGGACTAACTGGTCTCTCCAAATGGCCACACACGCTTACCAAAGTGTGCACAGTTCCTAAGTAATTTCAACGCACTTTTATGACTCAAAGAAGAGTCTTCAACTATAAGGCACTTTTTTGCTCTCCTAGCGGTGCCGTTAAGCAACTAGAGCAAGCACAATTGTAGTTGTTCTCTATGGAACACAGCCCTGCATCCCCACCTTTACACAATTACTGTTGCCGTTTATGTAATTCAAACACGGTCCATTACAAATCGCAATCTGGGTCAGGTAGGAATAATTTGAAAGCTGGTTTTATTGAAAACATGACTTTCACTAGGCAATTCAGAGAAGCAGACTAATTTTGGTGCACATCGAATTATATTCGCACCCAGTCCTTAACAATCACAAGCATACACAACATGATGCAGCCACCACTATACTTAAACAAATAGAGAGTGGTACTCAGTAATGTGTTTTGAATTTGTCCCAAACATAACACTTTGTATTGCCACATGTTTTTGCAGTATTACTTTAGTACGTTGTTGCGAACAAGATGCAAAGTTTCCTTCTTTCCACTGTCAATTAGGGATTGTGGAGTAATCCTCAGTTATCCCATCACAGCCATTAACTCTGTAACTGTTTAAAAGTCACCCTTGGCCTCATGGTGAAATTCCTGAGCGGTTTCCTTCCTCTCAGGCAACTGAGTATTGATACACCATCCAAAGCATTATTAATAACTTCATTATGCTCAAAGACATATTCAATGTCTGCTTTTATTTTACCCATCTACCAATGGGTGCCCTTCTTTGCGAGGCATTGAAAAACCTCCCTTGTCTTTGTGGTTGAATCTGTGGTTGAAATGCACTGCTCGAATGAGGTTGCTTATATATAATTGTATGTGTGGGTTAAGAAATTAGGTAGTCACTCAAATCAACTTATGTGACCTGTTAAGCAATTTTTTCTCTTGAATTTATTTAGGCTTGCCATAAAAGGGGTTGACTATTAAAACAAATTTAAACATAATTACACTTTGACATTATGGGGTATTGTGCGTAGGCCAATGACCCCAAAAAATCTCAAATGAATCCATTTTAAATTCAGACTAATAACAAAATGTGGAAAAAGTCAAGTAGTGTGAATAATCTGTATAAAGTGGGTAAAACAGTATGTAAATATTATTAAAAAGTGACCAGTGTTCAATGACTATGTACATAGGTCAGCAGATCTGATTTAGCTGAGGTAAGGTACTCGATCTGATTTTGCTGAGGTAAGGTACTTTGAGAAAGATACTTGCCTTGCCGTTGGCCCTGTTGATCTTGTTCACCACGTCAGCGAGTAGCACCTTCTCCTCCACAGCACTGTTCAGCTTCTGGTACTTGGGGTTCTTCTGGATTTCCAGATAGTCTCCTTTGAAAGGCTGGCTCACACTGAAACAATAATAATGCATGTATTTTATATAGCACTTTTCATGGACCTAAGGACACAACAGAGAGGAACCCGCAGCAATGCATAGATTATACTCAGAGGAAAAAATGTGCCAGATCGCTGCTTGGAACATTAGCTTTACATCAAACATTATGTAATGTATTTATCAAAAAGAACAATATGATATACCTGCTGGGGTACAGAGCCTTTTTGTCCTTGAAGATCTCACTGGCCTCAAGTTTCTCCTCATACACAGCCTTCTTCTCCTCTGTGAACTGGCCCCGGTACTTCTTGCACTAATAATTCAAAAAATACATATCAATCACTAGGAAATGTTATATTGTTGTCCACCGTACTGTAAGCTATAACGCCAGCTTGCAACACTGGTTGTACAGCGGTACAAACCGTTTACAACCAGGTTGTAATCTGGTTATGACATCTCAACCAGATTTGCCCACTGGTTAGTGGCATATACTACTTGACGCTTTTAATAACTTGTAGGATCAGGTGATGACCACCTGAAAGAACTGGCAAAGATAATAACTAACTGACCCGCCAGAGGTGGAAGATCCTCCTGAGCTCAGTGTGAGCTCCCTCCAGGAAGCCGTAAGGCTGGGCCGGCCAGGTGTTGTCTGTGGGGGACATGGAGGGCATGGTAGTCTTCAGACCCAGGAAGTACTTCTGCATCTGGAGGGAGGGAGACGGGCATATATTCCATTCAGACTTGGATAACCGTTTACATTCAGGAACATATAGAACCGGTTTCCCAGACAAAGATTAAGCCTAGTCCGGAAAGCATGTTCAAAGGAGATCCTCCACTTAATTTGCTTTTTAATGCAGGACTAGGCTTAATCTGTGTCTGCCCCTAGTGATTTAGACGAACACTGTCCATCAGTGCTTAAAAGGGACGGACGGCTCATTCATGCTAGCCTGGTCCCAGATCTGATTGTGTTGTGTTGTCTTGCCAACTCGGGCAAGCTCACATTCACGCTCCCACTTACGATTCTCTGGATGATAAAGTCAAAGATCTTCTTGCCAGCATTGGCCCTAAAGAACTTCCTGTACTCCCGTCGCACCTGTAACCGAGGTGACAACTGATTATCCCCATAGTGATCTGATTTGAGGCATGAGATCACAACAACACTGATTGACATGACACTAGAACAGGGCTCTCTAACCCTGTTCCTGGGGAGCTCCTGTAGGTTGACTCCAACCCCAGTAGTAAATAAAGCGATTTGTCGCATCAACCAGCTAATTATTAGAATCAGGTGCACTAGATTAAGGGTTGGAGCAAAAATCTACAGGAGGGAGCTCTCCAGGAACAGGGTTGGAGAACCCTGCACTCGAACAGGCAGACGTGGTTAGTTAAACAATAAACCCAACGTACAAAGGGAGAGAAAATATTATACTGTAGGTAAATTGTTAAGCACTCAACTCAACTTTAATCAGAATGGGATTTTCTCCCAAATGGCTTGCTGAAAATGAAATATTACATAATAAATTGATGAGGTCAATTTAATCACACTGATTGGAGTCAGTTAATCGTTAACAGGTTGAGAGCTGCTCTGTGATGTGCAAAGATGACGTGCACATTGTGCAGTAACTTAATGAGAGGATTTGGGCCACTCAGACTACAAAACAGGTCAAAATGGTACACAACCAGGCCACCTGGACAAAAACAGAGAGAAAGATGATATGCTACATTGGGACTGAGCACATATAGAAGGTTAGATAGCTTAGCATGCACAGATGCAGACAGGACAGACAAAGAGACACACAGTCAGACATCCAGGATGCCTCTGCCATGTCAGTAAGGGTCAGTAGTGCCTTTGACCTCTCTGCTAAAGGGCTGCAGTCTTCAGGAACAAGCAGGGGTAACAAAAAAAAAAAAAGCAGCTTTATAATTATAACCAGCCACAGCCAGCTTATCTAAAGCCCTGGGTTATATAGGGCAGATTTAACCTCATGGTGCACATCTGAATCTCTAAACACTGGATGTGGAACGTAATAACGTAATGTGTGTTACTGCATGGAAAGAGGGGAGGGAAGGTAGGAGGGACATATCCTTTGGTACTAGACTGCCCAGATATCAAATCAGTCACTCTGGAGCTTGCATGCATGAACTGTGTCATCACTGTGTGGTTGGTCCAGGTGTCTCCTGAGTTGACAGGCTAAGGCTGGCTGCATGCTGGTTATGTGAAGTGTGCCTACCTCTCAAACACCAAAGGCAGGGGTGATGTCTGGGAGGTAGGGGGTGACAGAGTAAGCGGAGGTGGCTGGGCAGGGTAAAGAGCAGATGGGCAGGGTAGGAGGGAATGGCTGGAGGGTAGGAGGGAGTGGCTGAAGGGAGTGGCTGGGCAGAGGGCAGGTATACCTGGAGTCCCCGCCAGTAGGCCCAAATGACGGCGACGGCGTGCTTACGCCTGGCCTCTTCCTTCAGGCGCCTTAGCTCCCTGCGTGCCTGTCAGGAAGAAGGGAGGAAAGAGGGGAAAGAGTAAAAGATGGGAATAATAAGAGACTGATTTGGAGGAAGAGATACTGCCCTGTGTGAAGACATGCATCACACAAGAGCCCTGTCTAGTTAGCAAAATCCTGAAGACAATTTAACCAACTATGGGAAGAATGCAATTATAATGAAATAGACTTTAATAATACTGTAGTCTATGTACTGTACATCTATATTGGCTAGAACTTTTTGATTGAAACTGATGAAAGTAAAAAGTTCAAAGGTCACAAGTCAGTCAACTGGTTTCTCCAATGTTCCATACAATACACAGCACACTGAAAAAAAACTAATCACTGCAACCCTCAAGGAATCAGCAAGCAAAGAGTAGCAGCATGCAACTTATTAAGAGAACTGCATGCAAAAGGCTTGGGCCTCAGTGAGGAATAGAAACATCCTGATAACAAGGGATGAGAAATCAATGCCAGGATAGCGGAGTGTGTTGGTAGTTTAGGGTAGGGCAGGCACAGGGTCTATCCAAGGTTCCAGACACTGTGTGAGTGACGCCAGTCTAGCGCGAGGCAAAATTCCCCCTGCCACACCCCCGCCTTCCTCACCCCCATCACGATTTTAGTCTGGCTCAGCTATAATCCATCCGGCTGCATAGCAAAGAGGCTTAAGTGACTCTCTTTACCCTTACCCCACCACTCCCCTCCCCCATCCCCCACTTAGTGCCCAGGCCTCTACTATCTACCAGAGCCAAGGGTCACCAAAACTCCAGCCATCTCTTTCTAGGTCTCTTCCATTAAACCATTCACGGCTAGCTAACAGAAGCCAGAATGGTGGCTTAGGGGTCTTGCTCCATTCTAGTAGGTTAGGTGACCCCCCCCCCCCTCTTCAATTCTGTTTTGGCATGCGATGGGACATTGGATGAGGGGTTTGTATGGCACCTTTTCATGCAATATAGATGGGATCGGCGGTGGTAAATGTGGAAGATGGCTAGTGAGACATTTTAGGGTTTGTTCAGACCAATGTTTAGCTAATGCAGGGGTCTGGCATTGTCTGGGTTGATTTGATGGAGAAATGGGGATATGGATGATCTTGTTGACAGGCTGCTTCCCAAATACCTTGGTCCCCTGCCAGCCAGCCCAAATGACAGACACTGCATGCTTTTCTCGCGCCTCCTTCTTTAGACGCCACAGTTCTCGCCGAGCCTGGGGAAGTGGTGGGGTTTATTGTTTGTGTTTTGGAAAGAATATACCCGTTGGGATGGGTGTTGGTAGCAACAAGTTGCAGGCAGACAGAAATGTGTAGCCTACCCCGCAATGAAGTAGCAGAAAGATTAAGACAATGGAGGATAACATGAACTACTCTTTGGAGCTTATGACAGTGATATGAATTAGCACAATTAATACAAAAATGCAGGTTTTCCTGATGTAAGACAGAAGTTAATTGTATCCGATATAGTATCTGACATCAATTATATTCATTAAAAACTTTGTGACTACTGTGTATGGCTATTTGACACAACAAAACTTGGTATGGTCTTTTTTAGTACAACAGCTCACATAACTCACTGATTCAGTAGCAGTACTGTAGGCTTTTCCCAGGCGAATAGACTAGATCCACCAGATGTGCCGATTATTCGCGACAGCTTTGGTCATGTAACAGACTACAGTAGGCTTGATAAATGTGTCAAAAGGTATTTGATTATCTTGTCAGTGTGCCCATAAAGCCTTTAGATAAGATGTTGCCGAGTTACAAAATAGTGTCAGTGGTCTTACAAAGAATAGCAGTACAGTGTCATCAGTTGATCTGCATCCCTTGTGGTTAAAGGTACATTTAATATGACATGTTGTGCATGGCCTGTTTTAAAGGATTATATGTGGCCTCTAAAGCAAAGAATGGCACGCTAAGTTCATAAAGTGCTAATGGTAGCATATGTGCTATGACCATCTGGGCCTAGGCTATATAATCAGTGGCTCTCGTGTGTTATTTAGCACATAAAATACAGTCTATTCTCAGCATGGACTATTCTCAGAACTAGTGCAGCATCAAAGTGAACACATGATATCCATTTTGATTATCTAATGTAGCCTACTGTATATCAAGTCTCTCATACAATAACAGATTAGAGCGGAATGCAATGACAAACATCAACAAGGAAACAGACCAAGACAATGGAGTGGTGCGTTGTGGGACTTGTAGTTGCTCCTAAGGGAAGGAAGTGAGCAAATATTCCTTTAAAAACAGAGGCTCCTAGCACACAGAGGCTGCTAACACACAGAGGCTTTCAACAACCCCCATTAAAAGGGACAATAAAACACTGGTAGGCGAGGGGCAACATTAGTGGACCACGGGACAACAGATGGATGAGGAGCCGTTTTATTGGTCAGTTTCAAGGGTAGGGGCGGTAAATGGGGGTTGAAAAAACACGATGGCAGCAGGCTTAAATACCTTGGTCCCCTGCCAGTATGCCCATATGACAGACACGGCACACTTATTCCGTGCCTCAGTCTTTAGGCGCCGCAGCTCCATCCGAGCCTGGGGGTGGCCGGGAGGGTGGAAGGATGGAGGGAGCAGGGAGGGAAGAGAGAAGGGGAGGAAGGAGGAATTAGAGAGGGGGAAAGAGAGTGAAAAAGAGAGTGAGGGAAAAAGCAGCGGTGGTAAGATCAGCCAGCAGAAGAAGTGAAAAAGCTGTGGAATTGCTCTAGCTTAGCTTGTAGTATAGCAGGGAGGCTTAAGCAGAGCCATGTCTTATAATACTATATTTCCCTACCTGGCTTTATCACAGACAAACCTTGTTAAAGCAAAAAAATCAGTGGATGCCCATAATCAGTAGTCATTCCATTTTCTTCCCAATAGCATCCTTCTATACATCTTTACATTGTCTAATCATCATGCAGCCATTAAATAGTGTTTGTTCCAGTACCTGAGTCCCGTGCCAGTACGCTGCAATGGTAGTCACTGCCTCCTTGCATCTCTTCTCGTATTTCAGCTGTCGCAAGATCTTGCGGGCCTAGAGAAAAACAATTGTTTTAAAAGCATGCCTTTACTGCAGTGTTTTTTTTATAGAAAAATTATGTATTCTTATAGTGTTTGACTGGCATGTGGACCTAGACGTACTTTCCACCCTCTGGTGAAGGACTGCATGACTAGCGTAGCACTCTTGATCTTCTCATATGTCTTTTGTTGCTGCAACAGGAGAAGGCAAAAAACACTGAGCTCAATAGACAACAAGTCAATTCAAACTACAGAGATCTAAGCTCTATAGCTAGCATATACAGATGTGGCAACTTAATTTGATCACCCTGTTGAAGGAAATTTCTTGTAGTGTATTCAAATGGTTTAAAAAGGCTTCTGAAGTTTAAATTCCAATTAAATATTTCAGACATGATTTGCCTTAAGTGAAAATGTATCAACCCCCACAAAAATGTCCATTAATTAAAATCCATACAATAACTCACATTTCCTATTACTGCAGGATTCTTTTCCTGCTGTGAGAAACTGGTTAAATTAAGATCCTACACCTGTACAACAGCTCCAGAAATGAACAGGAGAGAAATCCTTTCTTACCCCTCCTGATTCTGAGAATCATCCAAACTAGAATTTCTGGAAAACCTTTTTCCAACCATACACTTGAGACTGAATAAAGGCTGGTATTAAGTTGTGTGCCTACATGTGCATAGTTGAGACAAGCTAACTCACTGCATATCTGCGGTACCAGGCTGCTACCACCACCTGGCTTTTCTTCAGCAGGAGGAAGTGAGTACGACACTTCCACCCCCGGTAAATCTTCTGGATCAGGGTGGCCAGGTCCTCCAGACACTCCCTCCTCCTCTCCTCTAGTGTGAACAGCTGAGGACACATCAAGAGGATGATAGGAACATCACGAACATGTACTGTGATACTAGGGATGGCGGCATAGTCTGTACAATTTAGGAATGAGAGAACATTTTCAATGAGATAGGATGCCATTTTGGAACAATATTGTTTGGTTTTGTAAGCAGCACAAGATTGTGAGATTGATAAGGGGCTTCTATATATGCCCAAACACATCCTTCACCTCAAAGACAGTTCCAGACAGATCTAGGGGATGGGAGTTCAGTGACTAGACCTCACCCTACCACGAGCCTGACTGAACTGTACCTTCACTGTACAGCTGAGAGATCTAGCTAATCTGGTAAGAAGGTACAGTAGATCAAGGATAAGGACAACCCCTATGAGATCAGGCTTTGTTTAGGCTGGCTCCTGGACTGACTAAAGAGTCTGTTGTTCCACCCACCACTGCAGTTTCTAAAAGCCCATGCTGGTATGGAGAGTAGGCCTAAATGTCCCCCCCCCCCCCCATACTCCTATGTGAGCCGCTGTAGAACAGATAAGTGAAACCATGTGTTCTTAGAATGTTCCATAATAATGGTTAAGTGTTGTAATTAGTAGAGCGGGGCTCAGCAGAGCACGACTTCCAGCTTCTAGAAGCCTTTTAACGCAGGTCAAACATGAGAGCATGAGCTCACTGGATTCTGGCATTAGTCATACTGTATATGAATACATCCATGTCTCCTCATATTTATGATCTATGGCTAAATCTTCTGTACTAATAAAACTGGACAAATGCCAGTTACAGAGCATGCTACTCTTTTCAAAGTTAAATGTCACGTACTTGGCGGTACCCTTCCTAAACCTTGTGTAAAAAAATGTAAAATAAATAACCATTAAGTAGTACCATTAATACTATCAGACACAATAACAGGGACCAGAACAACTGGGTGTGCTTCTGCAATGTCATGTTAAGTCATGTCATGTCACGCTACCGTTCTGGGGTTCCTGATGAAGATTTTGGAGCGTCCGTAGGCAAACTCTTCAGCTGGAACAGAACAGTCGGTCAGCAGCACCTCCACTCCGTCCCTACAGGGAAAGAGATGGGTACAACTCTTAACTGTTCTGTTACGAACCTTCTTTTAACTAGTCGACATGGGACTGTAACATGTACATGTTTAAAGCTACAAGATGGGGATAGTTCAGATGATTCTGAAAGCACAAAAGATAAACAGACAGACAGAGGGAGAGAGGGTAGATGGATCGAATAAGGTAGGGAGACAGAATGCCATTCTAAGGCGATAAGTCCATATCTGAAGTAACATGTGGGATAAAAACATGTTGTAACCTCATGAACCACTTACATACCATATAAGGAGATAGTAGGCACATGCACTAGACACCAAATATGCTGTTGTGTATAATCCACATCAGATAGGAATCGATGTAATACCTTTCAGGGATGGGCATTTGAAATAATTTTACTATTTGAACAATTACATTTTTTTAAGACATACGGATAGTAAACAAATAAAAAATATTTTGCTAATGACTCTCGACCTGTTAGAAAAAGGGTTTCTGGTGAGTGTTTTGCATTGATCCGTGTCAGGTATTGTGGAAGATCAGTTAGGTGAGTGCCTGTAAATGCTATTTAAAGTAAATGCCGATGTCAGGGCAGCCTGGGGGGATAAATGAGCAGCAGTAGCTCAACGCACCATAATAAAAGTACATGAAAAAGTTGGTTTTATTAAATTAATAATGTAATATAGACAAAGCTTTTTGATTGTTAAAATAGGCTTATAATTTTTTTTCTCACAAAAAATGTACGCTCAAGTACTCAAAGACTAAAGTCTGTTAGATTAACCCATCCCTAATACCTTTAGAGTGATATGGGCACATAGCAGAGATATGGGGCAACTGCCTCAACATGCCCTGGAAAAAGTAAAGGAAATTACTGCGCTGTTAGATGGTCTGATAGTCACCCAGCACAACCAGGTCTAGCCACACCAACACGGCTTGTTGACATAGTTATATCATAAAGGGAAACGCATTGGCAAATCTTCCATGGATGACTACACTGTTGTTGCTACATTGTTATCCAGTTAGAACACTGCTGAACATGGGAAAGGAAACTGTAATCCCTTTGTGAAAACTGCTGATGTAAACAAGGCTTTATAAATACATTAGATTGATTTGATTGAGGAAGAGTGAGGTAGACTTTTTTACTCCATGATCATCACATGGTAAATACAATATTCCAAACAGGCAGATAATAACTACAGTATTTCTGTAAAGGCAGAGCTGAGGTCCTACCTGGCGGGTCCTCTCCAGTGAGGCCAGGTCTGCTTGCAGAGCATCTTGTATCGCTCCAGACAGGGCTCGTAGGGCTGGCGGAATGCGTAGCCTGCCCTCCTCACACGCACATTCTCCATCAGGCCCAGGTAACGCACCTGGTGACACACCAGCGAGTCGGTGAAGATGTGGGCTGCCTTCTTATTGTTGGGCTTGATGCACCTGAGGAGAACAGGCAGACGGACACGCAATTGTCACACAATGGTAGTCAGTGGACCCGATCAGGGTTAACACAGATCTCAGAATACTGTCACAAGAAGCTCAGAGTTTGTTGAGTGGGAACTTTCTTTCTGATCACAATACTGTTCCTTTTAAATACATGATCCTCAGAGTGAATGGTAGTTTACCTGATGTAGTTGGGGTTCTTGGTCTGCAAGTTCCTCATGAGTCCCCCTACGGAGGCCTTGAACTGGAAGCCTGCGGTGGGGGGTCTCTTCAGGTTGACCTTAGCAGGGTTTCCCTCAGGAAACAGCTGTCTCATCAGGCTATGGGTGGCCTTGTACATGGCCTGGGAGAGGTCTCTGTACAGCAGGTCATTGTTCTTGTCTACAAAGCCCTCCACACGGTACAGCACCTAGACCACAAGACAATGATGGAAACAACAAGACAGTGATGGAAATACCCAAGACACGAAGCACAGAAAATCTGTTATTGCCCTGTAAAAAGACAGACAACCCAGTCAGAGGGAGGAGTAGTAGTACTTTACTGACAATCCTAAACTCATCCTGAGGAAATACTTGCCATGGATTGAAGCCGATTAATAACAATTCAGCACTGTCTGTGGGGCATGTTGACCAAATGGGGATTAGAAGTCTATTTACCCAAAGTGTCTAAAGCAGGATATATTCTGGGCTATTCTGGTCCATCATGTGCCAAGGAAATCCTCTGCATTACTGATATTATTATACAACCACTGCATGTGATGCACTCCAGGTAATTAACTTAACCCAAATCTGCACACGCCTCTCCACTCAGCTCGTGTGACTATAATCAGTATTGATCCAATCTTTTCTCATCGCCAGTGATTACCAGTGTCATATCTAGGTTATACATGTCTAGGATTCAGTTTAATTCAGGTCCCAACAGGGTTGGGGTTAATTTATCCATTAGAATTCAGTCAAGTCAGGAAATAAACCTAAAATTGGACTTGGAATTTCAGTTTACTTCCTAAATTTAAATTGAATTAAGCCCAACCCTGGGTCCCACACGGTCTCGCAGAATATGTAAGGTGTTTCTCCTCCCTACTTTTCCGGCGTAGTGTTGGATGCGAAAGCAGCTGTGAGGCAGGCTGTGGTCTGTCAGGAACTTTGAGTTCTTGCTGAGGCGACTCTCAAAGTGCTGGTGCTCAGCACAGATTGTGTTCAGCTTGTCTAGGAAGGTGTCATCAGTCACTGTGCCTGGCCTGAGACACTCTTCATCCAACATGGCCAGGATACCATTCTGGTTCTACAACAGAAAGAGAGGAGAAAGTGGGATTATTATAACACATTCCACTTAAAACATTATTCTTAGAATACATTCTTAGGACATTCAAAATGTAAATTCTAAAAGTACGATACAGTATTATAATTATTCTAAACAGAGTCAACTGTGATTACAGCCCAAAGTTCTCCCATATTTGAGGTAATCATGTCTTATCACTAGCGATAAACCATGGTGTATAGCATGGAAAATTGTTTCAAGTTAAATATTCATGGATTATTGTGAAATTGCTTTGTTTTGCTTTCCAAGAATCAGATGACATTGAGGGAGACCGACTTACATTCTCGATGAGGTCACAGATAATGGCGTTGTTGAAATACTCAATGTTGGTCCATTCGATGCCCTGTCAAACAGAGGACAAGATGTTACAAACTATTTTCTCTTTTTCTCCCATTAACTTTCACTTATATATCTTGGGCGTTCCAACAAAGCATTGTCCTGTGCAATAATGCGTAATACTGACCTCACCTAGGCTTACTTAGAGACCTGAGTGGCTTGAGATAAACACCCTTACCTTCTATACTCTTAGACAGGCAGCTAACCAATGGGCCATAGAGTACCACAGTAGGAGTCCTAAAACCCATAAAACCTAGCGGTCAAACAAGGAAATGGTTCCATTATTATTTTTTTTTTCCACCATTCATTTTAGAAACACTTAACATAAGGGCGGTGTTTCGTGTAGGCTTAAACTGGCATGACGTTTGATAACCATGTAAATCTCTAGGACAAGGTGACATCAACATATTTGCCTGTATTCCCTGCTTGACCAAAGCCATTCAGTCAGATCTGCTGTTGCTGTGTTAGTAGGTAGACAAAGCTGTAGCTTGGGGCTTAAACAGCAATAGTTCTTAAAATATATTTTCTATTCATTTCAATAAGAGCACAAGACTCAAGCGCACAACATGTTTCTGAAAGAGCGTGGCTGTTTGGACAACATTACAAATGGTGCCGAACCATAGGGCTTGGGTTAGGCTTGGATCGTTATGACATGTCGGGGCTGGGAACTGGTGGTTCTGGCTGACTATGTGACAAACAGACATGGAGACCAGGTTTGGGGGCGGGGCTGAGTTAGCCATGTGGGGATACAGACTCTGCATCCTGATTGGTGGTTTGTCCCCACTCTCCCGCCCCCTCCTGTCTCCCACAGTGTGGTATTTTCCCATGCACTGATCGGGAGCGAGGCCAGGCAGTGGAATATCATGGAGGGGAGATCAAGGGAGCAGCACTCACATACTTAAGAGCTCTGAAAGCAAACAGAGGCCCGAGCCCCAGGGGGAGAAGTCTGTTTACCCCTGCTGGAGTGAAGGATCACTTCAGTCCCCAAACCCACATTAAAAGGAGGGATAGGAGAGAGTGAGTGAAGAGAGCAGGAGAGAAGGTTGAGGGAGGGAGAGAAGGTTGAGGAAGAGGAGAGGGTGAGTGAAGAGAACAGGAGAGAATGTTGAGTGAGGGAGAGGACTAGAAAGATAAGGGAGGACAATAGAACATGGAGGAAGAGAAATGGGGTGCAGAAATATAAAATGGACGGGTAAGAAAAGAGTGCAAGAGTAAGAGGTACATGGAGTGAACAGGGGAGTGATAGGCATGGATGACAGGGCTGGATCACACTACAAATTGACCCGTCAGTGTGTGGAATGTAGAGGTGGGGGATGGTGGGGTTGCTATCACTAATGTCACTAACAAATAATTTGAACTACTGTGGGAACTGATCTACTATAAAACTGAAGAACATATTCTTTTGTTTGTTTTTGTCTATAAAGAAACTAATTTTCATTCTCCGTTTCTAAACGTTTTGGTACGGTGTGCTTTACAGTAAGGGAAAAAGGGAACCGTTCCTTACCTCTCTGACGTACTCCTCCTGCTCTTCACGTAGCGTCAGTTCGATGAAGATCTGCTGAAGTTTCTCGTTGCAGTAGTTGATGATGAACTGTTCAAAGCTGTTGTCCTGTAGAGGAGAACACCCATAGATAACATTTAGACTCATGTTCGGTAATGAGGCCACATTTGAGCATTTTAGCCTGTCCAGATTCAAACAGCAGGGTACTACATTCAGTACATATTGGGGGTAAAACTCACTAATACACTGGGCTGCTGTCCTCTCTCGCCTGCCTGTCCACTGTGAAATGCCCCCATCTGTCACCACCTGTTTCTGTGTTGTCATGCAGCCTTTCAATAAGCTTTCGGGTCACTTCCTGTTCTTCTCCCCCTTTGTCGGATCTCACTAGGCTAATGCCAAAACAGACCTGGGCTGGCTCCAATTGTTTGAGCTCCTTTCCTTCACTGTAATGTCACGCTAACAAAGAAAACGTCTTTCCAAAAAAACAGAGAATCTATTTTCTCTCTGTGGGAACTGAGGCAATGCTAGCTGCCAATCTAGGCAACCAACCAAGCAGAAAGTGTCTAGACCTTTCTATTCCTTGGGTGACATTCCTCCTTATTGCTTTACAACCACTCTTGAACAAACAAAGGACGGTGTCTTTGGATAATAAGACAAGACAGCTGCCTGATAGTAAATTCCTACTGGTGTTTCTTATCATGGATACATGTAAACTAACCTCGGCAAAGCTTCAGTGTTTTTCAGAAATTTGTTTTAAAAAGGTGTTGAACATTGAGTATGAAAGATTGTTAACCATATCAAAGCCTATATTATAAAAAATATCCCCTTTTCCTATCAATTAAGATGACCCGTTTGTTTTTTCATTGCAATCAACTCTACTTGGCAAACAGCATCAGCGTTGGTTGGGTTGGGTTAGGTAACAATATCACTCCATTTGCTTAGGTTACAGTGGGTTAAAACAGCATAACTATAGGGGGCGAAGGGCATACTGGACACCGCTGGTCAGGAAGAGCATGACACACATGGCAACAGGAGTGTTCATACAGTGGGGAGAACAAGTATTTGATACACTGCCAATTTTGCAGGTTTTCCCACTTACAAAGCATGTAGAAGTCTAATTTTTATCATAGGTACTCTTCAACTGTGAGTGACGGAATCTAAAACAAAAATACAGAAAATCACATTGTATGATTTTTAAGTAATTAATTTGCATTTTATTGCATGACATAAGTATTTGATACATCAGAAAAGCAGAACTTAATATTTGGTACAGAAACCTTTGTTTGCAATTACAGAGATCATACGTTTCCTGTAGTTCTTGACCAGGTTGGCCCACTCCTCAATACAGATCCTTCAGGTTTCGGGGCTGTCGCTGGGCAATACGGACTTTCAGCTCCCTCCAAAGATTTTCTATTGGGTTCAGGTCTGTAGACTGGCTAGGCCACTCCAGGACCTTGAGATGCTTCTTACGGAGCCACTCCTTAGTTGCCCTGGCTGTGTGTTTCGGGTCGTTGTCATGCTGGAAGACCCAGCCACGACCCATCTTCAATGCTCTTACTGAGGGAAGGCCAAGATCTCGCGATACATGGCCCCATCCATCCTCCCCTCAATACAGTGCAGTCTTCCTGTCCCCTTTGCAGAAAAGCATCCCCAAAGAATGATGTTTCCACCTCCATGCTTCATGGTTGGGATGGTGTTCTTGGGGTTGTACTCATCCTTCTTCTTCCTCCAAACACGGCGAGTGGAGTTTAGACCAAAAAGCTATATTTTTGTCTCATCAGACCACATGACCTTCTCCCATTCCTCCTCTGGATCATCCAGATGGTCATTGGCAAACTTCAGACGGGCCTGGACATGCGCTGGCTTGAGCAGGGGGACCTTGCGTGCGCTGCAGGATTTTAATCCATGACGGCGTAGTGTGTTACTAATGGTTTTCTTTGAGACTGTGGTCCCAGCTCTCTTCAGGTCATTGACCAGGTCCTGCCGTGTAGTTCTGGGCTGATCCCTCACCTTCCTCATGATCATTGATGCCCCACAAGGTGAGATCTTGCATGGTGCCCCAGACCGAGGGAGATTGACCGTCATCTTGAACTTCTTCCATTTTCTAATAATTGCGCCAACAGTTGTTGCCTTCTCACCAAGCTGCTTGCCTATTGTCCTGTAGCCCATCCCAGCCTTGTGCAGGTCTACAATTTTATCCCTGATGTCCTTACACAGCTCTCTGGCCTTGGCCATTGTGCAGAGGTTGGAGTCTGTTTGATTGAGTGTGTGGACAAGTGTCTTTTATACAGGTAACGAATTCAAACAGGTGCAGTTAATACAGGTAATGAGTGGAGAACAGGAGGGCTTCTTAAAGAAAAATTAACAGGTCTGTGAGAGCCGGAATTCTTACTGGTTGGTAGGTGATCAAATACTTATGTCATGCAATAAAAAAATCATACAATGTGATTTTCTGGATTTTTGTTTTAGATTCCGTCTCTCACAGTTGAAGTGTACCTATGATAAAAATTACAGACCTCTACATGCTTTGTAAGTAGGAAAACCTGCAAAATCGGCAGTGTATCAAATACTTGTTCTCCCCACTGTACATAACCTGGTCTCAGATCTGTTTGTGCAGCCTTGCCAAACATTTGGCATGACGAGGACCATAGGAGTTGACAAGACAGCACAAACAGATCTGGGATCAGGCTACTTCATACACTCTTCAGAAAAGCTCTGCTATTGTATGTCCTCTCCTTCACTTGAGAGGCACCAGTACTCCTTCATATCCCACTACAAAAAACACAATGGAAGTCCTGTTATAGATGAGGATCTGAATTAGGACTAAAAGATAGATCGCAGCATGCACACTGCACCCAGCACGCCCTCGGCAGGTGTACTTACTCCATCCTGTCGGCCCAGACACAACAACATTCAAGAGAGAGGAATGGAACGACTTCACAATGAGTGGGGAACAGTCAGTAGCATTAGGAACATGCATTTTGGAGATCAACTTAAGAAACTGGACTGTGGAAGTTTAGTTGCTAGTTGTTTATGTCAAATGTATCATCTCATGAAACCACACCAATTCTTCGTTTTAGGCAAACTATGCTTTTGAGGTGTGAGATCATTTCTGTCCATTTATGCCAGGGACCCCTTTCACAAACGGAGCTATTACTCTTACCTCAAATATTTCAAAACCATATATGTCCAGGACTCCCATCACCTTGTGGCGTGTTTTGGCCTGAGCCTGAGAGGAGAGAGGGAAATATAGATATATATATATATAAAATGAAATTATAGCCCTATATTACTGACACTCATTTAATCTACTTTGGTAGGGCTTATATCTTTATAGTCAATGGCTTCTAGAACAATATAGTTGACAAACCTTGCTTATTTAGATGAGACCAGACCTACCTTGATGCTTTCATTGATCCTTGTGACCAGCCAGGTGAACAGACGGCTGTAAAGGTTTTTGGCCAGGGCATCGCGGGCATAGTAGGCCTAGCAAAATCACACAAGGGCTTAGCATATACACACACTGAACCAAAATACATAAAACGCAACATGCAACAATTACAAAGATTTGAGTTAGTTCATTTAAGGACATCAGTCAATTGAAATACATTAATTATGCCCTAATATCTTTAAAAAAAGGCTAGGGGCGTTGATCAGAAAACCAGTCAGTATCTGGTCTGACCACAATTTGCCTCACGCAGTGATACACATCTCCTTTGCATAGAGTTGATCAGGCTGTTGATTGCAGCAATTGGAATGTTGTACCCCTCCTCTTCAATGAATGTGCGAAGTTGCTGGATATTGGCGGGAACTGGAACATGCTGTCGTACAAGTCGATCCAGAGTAGGGTTGCACATTTTGGGGAATATTCAGAGGAAACTTTCCGTGGAAATTAACGGGAATATATGCCAATCAATATTAATACCATTTAAATGTAGATGTTTTTTTATATTGGATATATTTACCATATCATATGGAGACAAACATGAACCTTTTACCTTATATGTAGACATAATTGCAAATGATTAAATCCTTCCAATAGAAATAAAAAAACATTTAGTTACAAATTGAACTTTAATTGAGTTGACTGTTCACATGGGATGATTTCACTGAACAACAAAAGGGAATATTGAATGGTCCCCAATGATCCATCGCATCTCCCAAAAACGTTTCCAACATACATCTGTAAAACTAAAGCTTTGGTTGTTTTCCTCTCAGGCTTCCATGTCTTCTCCCTGGACCTCCTCAATGTCCACCTCCTGAACATCATACTGAGGCCTCATCTTCACTGTCACATTCCAACCTTGAGGATGGCTCGTTGTCAGGCTCAAAAAGCGTAACATTTCCCAGGTTGCCACCAATTTCTCACTCCTTGTATTAGTCAGCCTGTTGTGTGCTTTGGTGTGCGTGTTCCCAAACAAGGAGCAGTTGAGCTTTGAGGCGGCTGATGTTGGGATTTGGAGGATGACGGAGGCAACAGTAGGTGGCTGATGAGATACGTTGGCACGACTGCCATATTGCATCTCCAATCCAAAGCCCTTGCATGGAAGTGTACTCCGCCAGACTGCCAAGAACCTTGCCCTCATCCAGGCCAAGTTGGCGAGACATGGTAGTGACGACACCATAGGCCTTGTTGATCTCTGCACCAGACAGGATGCTCTTGCCAGCATACTTTGGGTCCAACATGTACGCTGCAGAGAGTATGGGCTTCAGACAGAAGTCTTCACGCTTTTTGATATATTTCAGAACTGTAGTGCTCTCTGCTTGGAGCAACAGTGAAGTGGCAGGGCAGTACAGTTTCCTCCTCTTAAATCTGCAAGCACAGTCTGAACATCAGACAGGATGGCATTGTCTCCCTCAATCCGTACAATGGCTACTGCTATAGGTTTCAGGAGTTTCAGGCTGCTTACCCCGCTCTCCCAAAATACATCATCCAGGAGGACCCTCTTGATGGGGCTGTCCATATCGGCAGACTGACATGGCCATTTCTTGGAGAGACTCCTTCCCCTCCAGGAGACTGTCAAACACGATGACAACATCACCCCAATGGGTGTTGCTGGGCAGCTTCAATGTGGTGCTCTTATTCTTCTCACTTTGCTTGGTGAGGTAGATTGCTGCTATAACTTGATGACCCGTCACATACCTAACCATTTCCTTGGCTCTCTTGTAGAGTGTATCCATTGTTTTCAGTGTAATGATGTCCTTGAGGAGCAGATTCAATGCATGAGCAGCACAGCCAATGGGTGTGATGTGAGGGTAGGACTCCTCCACTTTAGACCAAGCAGCCTTCAGGTTCACAACATTGTCTGTCACCACTGCAAATACCTTCTGTTGTCCAAGGTCATTGATGACTGCCTTCCGTTCATCTGCAATGTAGACTGGTGTCTGTGGTCCCTTGTGTCTGTGTGCTTGTAGAATACTGGTTGAGGGGTGGAGATGTAGTTAATTATTCCTTGCCCATGAACATTCGACCATCAGATGATTGCAATACAGTCTGCTTTCTCTATGATTTGCTTGACCTTCACTTGAACTCTGTTGAACTCCACATGCAGCAAATGAGTAGATAAAGCATGTCTGGTTGGAGCGGTGTATGCTGGGCGAAGAACATTCAGAAATCTCTTCCAATACACATTGCCTGTGAGCATCGGAGGTGAACCAGTTGCATACACAGCTCGAGCAAGACATTCATCAGCATTTGTTTTTTACCTTTAACTAATTAAGAACAAATCCTTATTTACAATGACTGCCTACCTACGGGGTCAGCCCCTGGAGGAAATTAGTGTCTTGCTCAAGGACACATTGACCGTTTTTTACCCCCACCTTGTCGGCTCGGGTATTTGAATCATTGAGTCAAACACTTCTGATTACAGGAGGCCCATGAGCTGTAGCTATCAATAAGGTGTCTGATTCATCATTTTCACCTCGAATAGAAGTAGAGGGACTTTTGTCAGAGGTTGCTTGTTGTGAGCGCTGAGGGAACTTTATGCACTTGGCCAGATGATTCTGCATCTTTCTTCCCATATGATTTGTCAGAGTATTTGCAAATGTACACAGCTTTTTCTTCAACATTAGCTGCAGTGAAAATGTCTCCACACATCAGATAGTGCCTGTGGCATTTTCCTGTAAAGATTAGAAATATAAAAACCAAAAAAACCAAATACAATTCCATGTACAGATAAATAGTTAAGCAGTTAGATTAAACAACTCCTTTGTAAGATAAATGTTTTAAAATGTCCCTCAAAACATCTGTGGCATTGTGGTGACAAAACTGCACATTTTAAAATGGCCTTTATTGTACCCAGCACAAGATGCACCCGTGTAATGATAATGCTGTTTAATCAGCTTCTTAATATGCCACACCTGTCAAGTGGATGGATTATCTTGGCAAAGGAGAAATGCTCACTAACAGGTATGTAAACAAATTTGTGCACATTTGAGAGAAATAAGCTTTTTGTGCGTATCAAACATAGCTGGGACCTTTCATTTCAGCTCGTGAAACATGGGACCAACACTTCACGTTGCATTTTATATTTTTGTTCAGTGTAGATTTCAGTGCTCTCATACACAGAGAAAGTAGTGTAGCATTCAACTGAGACAGGGATAGATCAGTCTTTATGGATGTGAAGTGACAGTCAAGCTGTAATTCCAGCTGTAGAATGTTTCTCATTCCAACCATCCACAAGGGAACTTATACATTGAGCTGTCTGAGGAGGCGTGTCCTAGCGGGGGCCGAATAGCATCCCTGTAGTTAGGGAGGCTCACCCTCTGGCATACAACCACACGAGTAGAGAGAGGCTGTCATTCCTCATGTAAACACACACACACAAGCACCGGAAGAGGTTAACTTGGAGTGACTGAGCGCTGTGGCATGGACAGGACCCTGACAAACAAACACTTCTAGGAGGTGATGTTTGGACTGGTGATTATGTGCTATGGATGAGCTGGTGCTCCTTTAGTTTAATACTTCCGCCAAGGGCTCCAACCAAAGTGCTGCGATTTATTGTCTTAGCCTGGCCTTTTTATACCCTTCTGTTTACGCCATCTGGCCGGATGTTTGTGAAGATAAGAGCCAGCACACAGTAGCACCAGGGGATGTGTACATGTCTCAAGGACCCAGATCTGTAGCCTGGTCCCAGACTTGTTTGGGCTGTATTGTCAATTCCTATGGTCATTTTTACAGCAATGATTTTAGGAGTAGGCAACACAGCACAAACAGATCTGGGACCAGGCTACCAGAAAACTGCCAAGGATGTTTAAATCGCTCTCCCTTCATACTACCCTTCTTCATAAGCTACTTTTGTGGGGAACAGCGAGAGGACTAGCCTCTGACATTCTTCTGCTCATCACCAACTGAACGTTGCCTGAACTCAAACCTCCAGCATAGGGAGAAGAGACTAGCTTCTATTCCTCTTGACTAAAACATGAATGTGTCTGACCTCACTAACCTCCAAAACCTGGCCTACTACTGCATTTCGAGGGGAGAATTCACCAACTCCACATCTATAATGGATATGTTTCCATGTACAGTAGATGGGGATGGGAAGTTAGCTAGACAGAACTAAGTCAGGAAAATAATCCTCTCTCATCCACCCATAACACAACTGGAGTGTGAAACATCCCCTGGGACTTAGTCTGCCAGTGCTATCATGAAAGGAAGTGTGTTGCTATACACTGATGACAGGTGGTGGTCGTGTGGCTCAGTTGGTGAAGGCATGGCGCTAGCAAAGTCAAGGTTGTAGGTTCAATCCCACAGGGATCACATATACATACTAAAATCAATGCACCATATGGGGTAGAGCCTAGTATTAGAAACATTGGGTGTGGAAACAATGGTAACATGTGGGATTGAGCAAGTGTGATGTTATGAATGTAAACGTTAAGTTATTATTCGATTTTGTCTACATATGTTTTTTGTTTGCTGGCAAAAAAAAAACGACGGAAAAAAATATATATTACAAAATTAAATACATAATATCAATGCAATCCCACACACTGTACGTTAATACAAGTGTCTTACATTACATACACACATGTTTCTGGACATTTATGAATAGATAGAACTAAATGTATAAGTAGACAGAACTAAAGAAGGGTGATGCTATACAGTGCTGATGTTCTCACCTGGGCCACGTTGAGTGTGGTAGACACCTTTTCCATCTTGGCTTCCACGGTGCGGTAGCTGAATGCCCTCTCCAACACAGACTGCTCAATCCCCAAGAGCTCACACATCTCCTTCAGATCTGGGAGAGAGAGTAGAGGAAAAACACATACTCACTAACAGAACAACCGACAAACGCTCAATCATAGAGAATGGTATACAGGCCGAAGGCAAAGACACGCATCAATAAAGGAAATATATCCCCTGTGAATAAGGAATCCATATCCATGTTAAGCGTTAGCAACAATGCCACTTGATGCCAGTATCAGGGTTCCAGGGGGTAGCCATAAGGGCATTAGCTAAAACCTTTCCTTAGAGAGATAAGGTGATCTACTCTCTATGTCCACAGAGGATCTCCATTAGGATCAGTGTTGTCTCTCCTGGCCAGGATACCCCAAAGCAGCCGGTCGGAGTAGTGTTGGTGCACTCGACTTAATGAATTTAGATATTTACAGGTCAATTGTCTCACTTTTTTGTTTTTATTTTTTTAATAAAATGTATTTAACCAGTTGAGAACATGTTCTCATTTACAACTGCGACCTGGCCAAGACAAAGCAAAGCGACAAAAACAACAGAGTTACACATGGGATAAACAAACGTACAGTCAATAACACAATAGAAAATCTATGTACAGTGTGTGCAAATGTAGTAAGATTAGGAAGGTAGGGCAATAAAAAGGCCATAGTGACGAAATAGCATTAACAATGGAATGATAAATGTGCAGATGTGCAAATAGAGATACTGGGGTGCAAATGATCAAAAATAATAAATATGGGGATGAGGTAGTAGGGCGGGCTATTTACAGGTGCAGTGATTGGAAAGCTGCTCTGACAGCTGGTGCTTAAAGTTATTGAGGGAGATGGTAGTCTCCAGCTTCAAAGATTTTTGCAATTCGTTCCAGTCATTGGCAGCAGAAAACTGGAACGAATGGCGGCCAAAGGAGGTGTTGGCTTTGTGGATGACCAGTGAAATATACCTGCTGGAGCGCATGCTACAGGGTGGGTGTTGCTATGGTGACCAGCGAGATGAGATAAGGCGGGATTTGGCGTTTGGCAACGAATATGTAGTGAGGGCCAGCCAACGAGAGCGTACAGGTCACAGTGGCGGTAGTATATGGGGCTTAGGTGACAAAACGGATGGCACTGTGATAGACTACATCCAATTTGCTGAGTAGTGTTGAGGCTATTTTGTAAATTACATCACCGAAGTCAAGGATCAGTAGGATAGTCAGTTTTACGATGGCATGTTTGGCAGCATGAGTAACCGGACAACAGGCCCTCTGATTTGACACACTGAACTCTGAGAAGTAGTTGGAGAACCAGGCAAGGCAGTAATTTGAGATACCAAGGCTGTTGAGTCTGCCAATAAGAATGCGGTGATTGACAGAGTCGAAAGCCTTGGCCAGGTCAATGAAGACAGCTGCACAGTACTGTCTTTTATCGATGGCGGTTATTATATCGTTTAGTACCTTAAGCGTGGCTGAGGTGCACCCATGACCAGCTTGGAACCCAGATTGCATAGCAGAGAAGGTACGGTGAGATTCGAAGTGGTCAGTGATCTGTTTGTTAACTTGGCTTTAGAAAGGCAAGGCATGATGGATATAGGTCTGTAACAGTTTGGGTCTAGAGTGTCTCCCCCTTTGAAGAGGGGGATGACTGCGGCAGCTTTCCAATCTCTAGGGATCTCAGACGATACGAAGGAGAGGTTGAACAGGCTTGTAATAGGGATTGCAACAATTTTGGCAGATAATTTTAGAAAGAAAGGGTCCAGATTGTCTAGCCCAGCAGATTTGTAGGGGTCCAGATTTTGTAGAATAGATTGATGGCATAATGTACAGACAGGGATATGGTAGGAAGAGAATTCAGTGGGGGTAAACCTAGGCGTTGGGTAATTATGAGGGGTTGCATCTCTGGAGACACCAGTTAAGCCAGGTGAGGTCTCCACGTGTGTGGGGGATGGGGACAAAGGAGCTATCTGAGGCATGTTGATCGGGTCTGGGGGCGCTACAGTGGAATAGAACGATAAGGAATAACCTAAACAGCAACAGACAAGGCATATTGAAATAAGGAAGAGGCATAAAACAATCAGTTAATCAAGAGAGTTAAGACGAGTAAATGCCGATGAAGACTGAGAATTTTGAAAAAGTTGTGCCACACACACAGGACCTAAGTTCGAATCTGAGGCTTAACAGATAAACAGAATGAGGTACCGTGTTAGGGAACAGCCCAGCAGGCAACAGTTATGTAGCCGAGCGATTATAAGGTCCGATGAGCAGCAAAGATGTGAGCCAGAGAGCAGTTCAGTGGACGCTACACTAGGCGAGTGGGAGGCACGGCGTTCGGAATGCTAGCGGGCCAGGGCTAGCAGATGGATCTTCAGCGACATCGCAGTGGAAAAGCCAGGTTGGACAATTACGTCGGCAGACCAGTCGTGATGGCTCGGCGGGGCTCTGTGTCGACAGTAGAAGGTCCAAGGCCGGTTGACAAAGGTACTGTAGCCCGGGAAATTAGCTAGTACACGTCGCCTAGCCGGGAGATGGGCCTAGCTCAAGGCTAACTGGTGCAAGCTTTGGGAAGGTAGTGTTAGCCAAGCAGCAGCCACTCAGTTGCAGCTAGCTAGCTGTGTTGATCCGGTGTGATGGTCCTGTGATTTCGGCAAACATCTGTGTATAGTGACAGCTGTAATGGTCACAAGGGGAAATTCCATAAATAACCTGGTCTAAATGTAGAAAGTAGAAGGCCTTGTGGAGTTCCACTTCAGTGTATCATGTAGATCAGAAAGGTGTTTTGTTTGCAAAGAAAGAATGCAAAGTTGTGCCATGGCTGGGTTATTCAGACATGCAAAATATAATATTGCTTAACAGGGGAGAGCTGTGAGTTATATCAGTAGGCCTATTGTACTAACCATCAGAAAACATTGGATACTATAGCAAACTGTAATTAAAGGTGTGAATGTTATTCATAAGAAGGGTTACATGGAGAAAATTGGACCTCTCAATTGAAAATGGATGGCCCTCCATATTTTACCTAAACCCTTAATGAACGCTTGAAGAAACAAAACCACCACAAGTGACCCTCTTATATCCAACATAATAATTAAAAAAGTGGATTGCAGAGAACATGTCTACCGTTTACCCTTACTTCCTGGACAGTCCAGAGCTCTAAATATGCAGTTTTAGAAACAGTTCTTCGTCCTGTAAGCATTACATGGCAACACAGGAATTTTGATAACGCACAGGGCTGCGGACAAGAAGGTTGTCCGAACACTGTGGATGAGAGAAGGGGTGGAAAGATCTCCTTTATAGTAAAAGCATAGCATGAATCTATCATCGTATATGCAGGTCAGAGAAATCTTTTTTGTAATACCACACAAATGACCAATATTGCAGGCTAAGAATGGACAGAGCGATAGGACCATATTTCTCCAATGCCAAATCAGTGTGTCTTGTTTGCAACAAAATTGTCCCAGTTTTCAAATAATTAAATCTGAGATAACATTAAGAATCTGAGCATGGTACTTTCAAAAGTTAGGCCTACCTTCCAACATGCAGACAGAGTAGGCCTACCAACGCAGAGAAATGTAAGTTAACGGCTGGCTACTCTTCTTCTGTGGCTTAACCCAATGAGAGAAGGTCACAAGTGTTTCCTTAAAAGCTGTCTGGAATGAAACATCTTTAGTACAGAAAGCGAATAGCTTATTCAATTGATAGTAACAGAATTAGATGACTTCCCAAGCCAAGTCAAATATGTCTCCTTGGCTATAGAAGGTTGTAGCTCAGCCTCAACATCAAAGAAACAAAACAATGATATCCCCATAGGCATCAGTCATGTCTTTCCCAGGTATTTTACAGCTTGTTTCTAGCATGAAGCATCACGGAACTAAGGACTGTTACAGTGGGGAGAACAAGTATTTGATACACTGCCGATTTTGTAGGTTTTCCCACTTACAAAGCATGTAGAAGTCTGTAATTTTTATCATAGGTACTCTTCAACTGTGAGTGACGGAATCTAAAACAAAAATCCAGAAAATCACATTGTATGATTTTTAAGTAATTAATTTGCATTTTATTGCTTGACATAAGTATTTGATACATCAGAAAATCAGAACTTAATATTTGGTACAGAAACCTTTGTTTGCAATTACAGAGATCATACGTTTCCTGTAGTTCTTGACCAGGTTTGCACACACTGCAGCAGGGATTTTGGCCCACTCCATACAGACCTTCTTCAGATCCTTCAGGTTTCGGGGCTGTCGCTGGGCAATACGGATTTTCAGCTCCCTCCAAAGATTTTCTATTGGGTTCAGGTCTGGAGACTGGCTAGGCCACTCCAGGACCTTGAGATGCTTCTTACGGAGCCACTCCTTAGTTGCCCTGGCTGTGTGTTTCGGGTCGTTGTCATGCTGGAAGACCCAGCCACGACCCATCTTCAATGCTCTTACTGAGGGAAGGAGGTTGTTGGCCAAGATCTCGCAATACATGGCCCCATCCATCCTCCCCTCAATACGGTGCAGTCGTCCTGTCCCCTTTGCAGAAAAGCATCCCCAAAGAATGATGTTTTCACCTCCATGCTTCACGGTTGGGATGGTGTTCTTGGGGTTGTACTCATCCTTCTTTTTCCTCCAAACACGTCGAGTGGAGTTTAGACCAAAAAGCTATATTTTTGTCTCATCAGACCACATGACCTTCTCACATTCCTCCTCTGGATCATCCAGATGGTCATTGGCAAACTTCAGACGGGCCTGGACATGCGCATTTAAAGAGTGCATGGAGGGTGGAGGAATTGACCGACAAATATATGGATATAGCAGCCTAAAGCATAATTTTGTTTGTAAAACAGGTAGGCCTACCTCTTACTTCTTAGATCGGAAGAAATGCACTCCCTCAAAGCCCTCGTTGGTTGATAGTAAAGTCTAATTAAATGAAGACCGTTTAATGAATTATGCCTACTCAAATTTGCCTACTTTCAGCACCATGTACTGTCCCCTTCTATTTCTTGTGTCATGGCTAATACTTACATTTTCAGCACCACAATTGAAGTAACTCAAATCTGACTTATTGTGAGGTCAATAACTGATAAATACATCATGAGCAAGCAACATTGTTTTGAATAAAATAAATTTGTAGTAGCAAGCTATTAAAGTTCACCTTCTGTCCTCATCTTCGCACTCTCATTCTCAAACTGAACATAACACATAGGCTAGTCTGCCTGCAAAAAAATAAAAATAAATTGGACGAAGCCTTTGACTTTCCTCCTGAACTGCCACTGTAAGCCTACACAGCACAGCCGTTGGTTAGGTAGCACAATAATGTTTTTGATCCGTAAGAACAGAGCAGGCCTGGGATCAGGGTTGGAATATCCACTGCAGTGTGTAAGGCAGCCTAGTTGTATTTACACCATCCCTTCATCTTTACTCTTATAAAATAGAGAAATTGCATAAGTTACAATTTACATTACCCTCCCCTGAACTTTTCCTCCAGGTGACCATTCTTTAAATTTCAATCCATCCCTTAAGCCGGGTGTACACTACATGACTTACAAAATCTTATCACTGAGCCTCTTACATTAAATGACCGTCTTTCCTGCAGTTTGTTTTGTCTTGCTAACCTATTGGTGCACACTAACTCATCTGGCACAGATAGGGGGTCACACTACAAGATTCTTCACTTGGTCGTGAGGATTGTTGGATACCACGCTGTCTGGCTCAACGCAGCCTCAAACATCTTCACACACACATTTTGAATTGAATAACTCTGCTTGTGTGCTTCAGAGCTGTAAAAAATGTGACGCTTTGGTTAAAGGCAAGTACAAACACATACTAGTAGTCATCGCTCCTGCTCGAGAGTCTACAGATTCTGGGTGACGTAAAACGTTATCTCACTGGCTTCTTCTCTGGCGAGCTCTCATTGGCTATTGCTGATTACCGTTCCCAAAACTTGTCATTGCATATCTCACACTACAAGAGCATTGCAGATTGTACCGATAAAATCAAACATCTTAGAAGATATCGGTAAGTCTGGGACTGCTCAAATATGAGATCGGTAGACCTCAGATTGAGTCTCTGACCCGGTCACATTAAACATCTGTCTTGCCCCGAGTAGGCAAGGGGATTTTGTCTTAGATTTAAAAAGCTTGTCTGGTATAGATCAAATCGGGGCAAAAATCACGTAGTGTACACCCGGCTTTAGTAAACCATGAAATTAAACAACCAGTAGGGGGCAGTGCAACAAACACATAGGCTAGCCCTGATGGAATTTACTGTATGGCTTGTTGTGGAGGCACTTACCATTAGTCAGTGGTTATAATCTAACTGATACTTTAGAGTATGCTTATAGCTTATACATCCTTCAATTGGCCAGACAATGCATAACCAAAACAATATATTTTCTACAACTACAATACATATTTACATTTTCAAGATGCAAGATGCAAGATGCAAGGGAAATCCACATTCTTTGCTATCCAAAGTGGGCTCCGAAGTTATTTAAAAAAAGTAAGATGTATGCATGTGTACTGTAACAGTAAATTGTGTTCCACAGTAATACTGCTGGTTATCCATTCTAGGCAGGTCTCACCATTCTTGTCCTTGACCCTGCTTTCGTCGAAGCCGTTGACCCTGGACTCTGGTTTGAACTCAATGTTCCCCAGTTTGAGGACGGCTGCAACCAGCTCCTGGACAGATTGCACCTCATCCTCCATGAAGCCCACAATCTGCATGGCATTCTGGGAAAGAGCAGAGAGAAACAGCCTATCAGACATTCAGCGTGTTTGAGGGGATTGGTTTGGCCAAGGCAAGGTGCAGAAGTTCTAATCTTGATCAGTTAGTGAGTAGTTATTTGTGATGCAAGGTGATTTGAGGATCAGTGATTCTACTCAGTCAGACTTCAACGAACATGTAGTCAACATCGAACACACAATGATAACAAGACCAACAGGAAGGAGAGTGAGTTTCTGGATTGGAGAGGGAAGAGTGAGACCACTGGTGATGGAGGGGGAAACATTTAAAATGATAATGTGTTAATGAACGTTACTGCAGAAATTGTAGTATTGGGGGACCATGCTCTGCCCTGTAGCGACGGCCCCACACGGGGACCATGCTCTGCCCTGTAGCGACGGCCCCACACGGGGACCATGCTCTGCCCTGTAGCGACGGCCCCACACGGGGACCATGCTCTGCCCTGTAGCGACGGCCCCACACGGGGACCATGCTCTGCCCTGTAGCGACGGCCCCACACGGGGACCATGCTCTGCCCTGTAGCGACGGCCCCACACGGGGACCATGCTCTGCCCTGTAGCGACGGCCCCACACGGGGACCATGCTCTGCCCTGTAGCGACGGCCCCACACGGGGACCATGCTCTGCCCTGTAGCGACGGCCCCACACGGGGACCATGCTCTGCCCTGTAGCGACGGCCCCACATGTGAGGATGCAGCTGCTGTTACTCCCTCAAGTTTCCCACATAAATGACTAAAATGTAAAATGGGAAGGCCTGCACTGCAGGTGAAATTCCCCTTTGTGTACTGAAAACTTCTTATTTCTCAGTCACCCACTGTGGATATATGGGGGCAGCAGGTGGCCTGGAGGGTATAAGCGTTGGGTCAGTAACCGAAAAGGTTGCTGGATCGAATCCCCAAGCCGACAAGGTAAAAAAATCGGTCGTTAACCTACTGTTCCCGGGCACCAAAGACGTGGATGTCGATTAAGGGAGCCCCCCCACACCTCTCTGATTCAGAGTATTCCCCCCTAGATAGAAGTTAGATAAGAGGGAGAGGCTGTACAGGAGGCTAGCCCATAATCAACCCTTGGCTGGTAAGGAGCAGGTTAGCATGGACAAGAGTTACCTTAACATAGTGGTCACTAACCAGTCAATCGCGACTGGTCGCTTTCCAAGTCATTCCTAGTCGATCGTCAAACATTTCTGTAAAAAACCCAATGATAAAGCCTTGTGTATTCGTCGTCTCGGGCTATTGGCGGTAGGTGCATCTGATTCAGCTGCCCTGCACGTCTGATAGGAAACTGTTGCCATTTTGAACCATTTCATGTGTCTGAAGGTACAAACTGCCTTCCCGGCAGGCCCGGAAAGAAAAATCAAGTGCACTATAGATACTTCCGCTGGCCAATCGGATGGCTCAGATTACCATTTCTGCAGTAAAGTTACAGGCATAAAAGAAAGCTACAGCAAAGTTGATGCTGTGATTTCAAAACGTTTTAAAACCATGACTAGAGAGACTCAACGAATACAGCAAAGAGCTGCTGTTTGTATGAGTGTATCATGTTTAAGTTCTTACTCAGCACTGTCAACACTTTGTATTCAACAAATGCGTGTTCTTCCTATTTCCATTTAGCGCTACAAGAAGCACTGCAGCAGTAATGAATGAGTAGGACAGTGTAGCGATTGGCTTGTGTTGTTATTAATTCAATTCAGCAGCTTGGGTCTTTTTAATAGGAATATTTCACTTTCTCTGTTCATAGGGGTAACATGAATTTGTGCATGAGGCAGAAATAATGCGGTGCGTTTCGAGTTTTGCGATCAGCTGGAAGACAGTGTCCCTTTTTGGCCAGTGACAGTGGAGGAAAGGGAGCGGAGGGATGCTGAGAGATGTATGACCATCAGATGCATGCACCATCAGCCCCGTAAAATAAAAATAAATAGCAAATAATTTAATGTATAGTCGCTCAGCTGTGCCTTGCAAATAATACAACGGATCTATTACCGTTTTTAAATGTCCCAAACAACAATGCATTGGCAGGGCAATTCAAGCAAAGACAATGAGGTATTGGGTCTATAGTTTACTGCACAAACCTCTGCTACAGTACTGTTTTTTGCATATGCTTACATTTTTAAGTCATGTAAAAAAATTTTTAAAAAGCGGTAGATCTGTTAGAATTTTGACTCAGAAATAGATCTTGAAAGGTTGGTGACCACTGCCTTAATCCAATCAACCTGCTTAGGAGAAAAAGAGCTCAGACCAGCCCTTACCCTTTGCCACACACCTGAGCTAAACCAAAAATGGCTGAATGACAAACAGGAATTAGTGTGTGTGTGTGTGTGAGAGAGACCCACCCTGACGGTCCTAAAGCTTGCTGCGTCGTCCAGTCCATTGACGGTGGCTGAATCCAGACTCAGGTAGTTGTACTTACTGAAGTCTCTGTCCAACTTCAGCTTTGCTGTGAGCCAGAAAGACAGACGCATAGCTTTAGCATGGCATATTCAGTCAATGCTGGTGTGCAAGTCCTATACATGCACGCAAACCTTTAAGTAGCAGTTTCAATATGCCACTGTATCAGGTATCAAGGAAAGCCATTCCACCGCATGCTGTATTGGATTACAGGTAACATTAACTGCTGCTAAATCAAGTCTTTTGATGTTTGTCCATTATATTGTTCTCCTTCAACAATACTGCCTAACAGTGGCTGAGCTCCAGCTGAGAACCAACAAGCCATACTGGTTTCATAGTCTTTGTTCTCTGTAGTTAAACACCGGCTCATGTTCAAGTATTGGTCAAGTAACCAAGACATGCTTCTGTTAGATAACTTGTGACATTATTTGACTCCATGTCTTATAACCCCGTCATTAGATATCTTAACATTCATGACCGTTTTAGATGTTATGACATGTAATGAAGCTTCATAACATGCTAATGACATTGTCATGCAGGTGTTATAAGCAGTGGTGTCAAATAAAGTGTTGCCGATAACCGTGTGTGATAACCGTGTGTATAACTTACTCAGGGTGTCATCTGAAGCTCCAGAAAGAAGCTGGTAGAAGATGTGGAAGTTTCTCTCTCCTCTCGGCTGCTTGCAAACCCTGGACTTCTCCAGCAAATCTAACAAAAATACAGAGGATTAAAAAGTCAACTGTTAAAGAGCAAACTTATTTCATGAGTTTTCTACACATGGTAGAGATAAGGCAGGACATACAAAATAATATTCCATTCAATGAGCTAAGAACACAAATTATATTTTACATCTACACATGGTCAGTGTCCAGACCACATCTGTAGAGCTCTGATGATGTATCTCCCTGTTAAAGTCAAATATTAGTGTTTCCAAGGTGACCGAGCCATGGTTATGTTGGCGTCTCATTGTTCATTGTGTAAAAGTTAGCCTCTTGGCCGGCCGGCACAGGAAGACAGAGGAGGAAACCATATAAGCCGATCAGAGGTCATGTCAGCTGCTTCTCCATGGCTACTGACCAACTACAACACCTTGATTGAAAGGATATGGGATGTATACTTTTGATACTAAGGAGTGCACTTTTGTATTGTGTGTCACGAATCTATGCCAAATAATGCCAGCTACGCTTCACCACCACAACCCCACATGGTAGCCACTAAGTGTGTGTGTTCATCACTAAGGGGTTCTGTCAGCTCATCAATAATGTAGCATCTCTTAGAGCGACAGACGAGCCGAGCGATGTGTTGCCTCTGAACAGTAATCAAAAAGGGGACAGAAAACATGGTTCCTCTCTCCCAAACCTCCCTAATACTGAGTACATACAAGTCTCCCCATGTAAATGCATGCAAGCATCCTCTTGACCAGACCAAACTCATAGCAGTGAGTTCCAACAGAAAATAAGACGCAGGAACAGGAAATGAATATTCAGGGTCTCCCCCACAGGGGTCTCTTCTCTGTCATGACCTCTCACCTTTTGTACACTAGGAGTGTTCAGCCGTGTTATTGCTTTTCACTACTAAGGCTGATTTGCTATGTTTTCCATGAATGCTGTAAAGCATGTCCAATTTAGAATGGTATTATGGTTCCTAAATGAACAAACATACATTTAAGGAGAAATGTTAGACATTCTATATAGTGCAAAGTAATGATTGGCCATAGATAACCCTCTTCCTAGCACAGTACAATTATTCACGTCAAGTTTACTTTGTTATCTCAAGCATGACATACGTTAAAAACATACAAGATTCTCAGTGCAGACAAAGTTCAACACAGTTTGACTCATTATCCCATACAAAACTAGTGTGCATGGATGTGGTGTCCTAAAACCTTGTCCACTGTGGCCTAACCCTAGCTGCTCCACTGTACTGTAACCATGCCCTAGAGCAGTGGTTCTCAAATCTCTCCTGGGGACCCACAACCGTTCCATGTGTTTGGATCTATTCCACAGCTAACATCTGATTAAAAAATGTCAACTAGTTATCAGGCCCTTGATTAAGTTAATCATGAGAGTTAGTTCAGGGCAACAACATTGTGGAATGTCTGGGGGTTCCAAGGAGCGGTTCCTGCTCTACATCAGCAGGGCATGGAGCAAGCTGGAGATGGTCTGAGGGCCATTACGAGGTGTCAGCTAACTGCTGCAGCAGCAACAAAGAACCAGGGCGATTTATAGCTTGTGACTTCTGAGGGAAGCCCTAGGCTTGTGACTTCTGAGGGAAGCCCTCAGGCAGTAGAGGTCTTTCCCCTGCTATCATTCCCAGTCTGTCCCTCTCGCCACTCCAATCCTAATAAACATCTCCTTGTACTGGACCCTCTTCATTAGTTACTCCATAAGACAGAGGACAGTGGAGTATGTGTGACTGAGCGATCAGCCACTCATTCCTGTGACCTCATGGCTGACTCGCTTCCCGCCAGACAAAACAACATGAACACGAGATAGGACGAAACAATAACAAAAAGAAGTTGAGGGGCAAGATGGACTAGACGAGGCACTGCAGTCAGAAAGTAGTCCTCCATGATTTAATGGGTCTGTTTGGCAACTGTTTAGCTTGTTTTAGTTTGCTTCCTCCCCCTCTAGTTCCTGTGTGTCAATGACCCTCCATTGACTGGAAACAGTGTAATATCTTTGCTCGCCATCTCTTTGGTGAGACGACCAACCGGGCATGCAGGGACAACATGTGGAATGTGACACCATGATCGACACGCTCTCCCCGTGCTCACCCCCCCCCCTCTCTCTCTGGCCCTCCCCTCTCTCTCTCTTTATCTCCTGGTCCCTCTACGACTCCCTCTCCATCTCTCCCTAGATCTGGCCCCGTGGTGTGAGACAAACCATTACCAGGGTGGGATGACTGACTTAGTGGGGGGTTTAATTGAGCCAACTGTGTCAGGGGGATAGAACAGTGGGAGAGCTACGCTATCACTTCCATGCTCACAGCAGTGACATGACGAGGGCTAGAGGGACGGAGGAGAGCTTAGCATGTGGCCACACTATTGCGGCGTAACATGCGTGTACTTTATAATACTCACAGTTGCTAATAACTCCGCCCAGAGGGTCTCCTTTGAAGTCAAACTCAATGTCCATGTATTTTCCCTGCAAAGAAGAGAGAACAGTGGTTAGGACTGCCTGACAACCACATAGGGAATATGTGCCATTTGGGACACACCCTTGTCTCAGAGGGAAATCAATGTCCTTTTTTCTTTTAGCAATGAAGCGATTTTCCGAGCAGCCAAAACAAGAAAAAGTCAGGCAGAGGGCCAATTGATGATGACAGCATCAAGGTCTTTAATACCCTGGCAACGTTGCATTTAAAGGACAATCCATCCAAAACCGATCTTTTGGTATTTGTTTCATTAGTCCATTGTTGACAAAGTCCCAAAATGTTTTGTTTGTCAGCAATAAAGTTGTCAAGATACTGTATGTAACTTCCAAAATACAGAAATCATACAGGGATTTTCTGACAAGCAAAACATTTTGGGACTTTGTCAACAATGGACTAATGAAACAAATACCAAAAGATCGGTTTTGGGTGGAGTTTTCCTTTAAGTGATATTCTTCATGAATCAATGGGTAAATATTAATAACTGAAATGGCCATCGAACAGATTCCCAGATAGTAGGTAAGACTCAGGAGGAAGCTCTGACAGGCAGGGATCACTGTAAACCTCACTGAAATGAGCTTCACGTTACGAGAGGGAATCGAAAGGAGATTTTCAAATTCATTTTGAAGAAGTCGTTTTGTCTGCAGGCACTAGACGTGTTCATAAAGTCAGCTGCCAATCTCACATAGGTTTGATGTGAAGTAACGGACTAAGTAGACGAAATGACTTTCTTCTCTCATTTGAAAGGTGAGTAAAACCAACCACTTCGCTCACTTTCTCCCTCTGTTCTGTTTAAGGTTTGGATTAGAAGTTATAACAGTGGGCCGAGTGTCTTCGTGGCCGTTTGATTTTTCTTCCTGTTATTTATAGCTGACAGTTCTTCAAAAAGCTGTTGCTTAAACTGGCGATGGACGCTGCCAGATCCAACATCACCAGTCTCTCTGCAGGGGGAAGAAACAGAGCAAACATTCTGTCCTCGTCCTGACGAGAGGAGTTTGGACAAAATGGCATTCACTGGAACACGCAGGAGGTGCTCATCCAGCGGTTTATTCCAAGGTTACCTAAATATGAACAGATTAGTCATAATCCCAAATGATTCCCCTGCTATGACATACTAAACCTGAGCACAGGCTAGCGACAGATAGGTACACCATGGGGTTGGTGAGTGAGTGACAACTTATGAATGCCAGAGTTTGAATAGTTTGGTACATAGAGCACTTGTACTCCAGACTAAACGGACTCATGGGACATTTAGTTAAGATAACAAATGGTACATGATATGACCAGGGGCTGTGAATTTTGTACTAACGACCAGATCAGACCTAGACATTAGGTCATCACTATGAATAAGAATGTGTTCTTAGCTGACCTGCCTGGTTAAGTAAAGTAAAGGTCAGATAAATAGGCATTAGGTGAGGACTGGTTAGCCCCTGAGGCAGTGTGGGGTATGGTTCAATCAGTCAATGCATTTCCAGTCTGATTGGGGAAGCCTGCAGTAATGTGATGACATCAGAAACAGTAGAATCTGGAACAGGCAGCTGCTGGCTGCCAATGGGCAGCTCTGGAACAATGCCAGCGAGGAACCATGAGAAAGAAAGACATACTGTGCAAAAATGTTCAGCGGTCCAAAACGGGACATCTCATTTTATATCTTCATCGTCTGGAAATGAAATGTTTTCATAGATTAGTCTGGCAGACAAAAACCTTGCAAGAGCAAGATAGTGGTTACATCATCAACCTGCTGATGTTAGCGCCATCAGTCGAAGCGCCAGTCAAAGTTACCTAAAGCTCCAGTGCTGCGGGAGCCATGTTTGCACCAGAATGCTCACTGTATATTAGTCATTTTAGGGAAGGCGAGGTTGTGTAGTAGGCCTCCAAGTATGTTAGTTCCACAGGGGCAGTTGGCCAATGGCAGATGAGGAGCAGCTTGATAGGTCAAAGGTCAGCATTCACAATAACACACGTTACTGTAAACCTAACCCTCCCATTGGCTGATGATATCGTGTCGTTGATACAGTCTCCACACTAGCCGAGGCCTGAGAAACAAGCGGTTTTGCATGATGTGCTGTAATCTTTAACTGTACCAGCAGCACCGTACTGGCGCCTGGGCCAGGTGGGAGTGGATATCTTTAGTGCTTTAAGAGCAATCTCCCTGTAGGAAAACATGACAGAGTTGTTGTGCTTCTAGAGAAAAGATAAGTTTTCCCAAACACTAAAGGTAACTTGGCAGAGGCCATCGGCAGACATCTGGATAAAAAAAAAAAAAAGTTACGCTGACGTGAGTTTCACCTCTATCCTGTGCTGCTGCTTTGCTGTAACTGTAAAGGCTTGGTGTTATGTCAGGTTCTGCAGAGAGAGACAAATGCAGGCTATACTGAGAGAGAAAAAGAGGGAGGGAGAGGGGGATAAACAGTGATGAGAGACAGGTGAGAGAAAAAGAGGGAGGGACATGAGAGAAAAGGAGAGGGTTTGTTTGTCTGTCTTAATCTAGAGTAAACAATGAACTTCATTGGACGAGACCATCAGACGCGGCGTCTCAGAGGATGGCGCCAGAGGGAATAAACTGGATGTGCTCCGTTTGAGACTATCCTATCAACGTGATCTGAAGAACTGTAATATCCTGAGTCGTGGCTGAACAAGGTAAATATAAATATAGCTGGGGTTTTTTTTTTTCCATACAATCGGCAGGACAGAACGACTGCATCCGGGAGCTCAGAAGAGTGGGTGTGTCTCTTCGTTAACAACAACTGGTGCACAATCTCTAATATTAAGGAAGCCTCGAGGCTCTGCTCACCTAAGTTAGAATACCTCATGGTAAGCTGTAGACCACACTATCAACTAAGAGAATTTTCATCTATTTTTGTTAGCTGTCTAGAGTATTTACCACCACAAACCGATGCTGGCACTAAGACCACACTAAACGCGCTATATAGGGCCATAAGCAAACTAAAATGCTTACTCAGAGGTGACTAATGCAGGAAAACTGAAACCCCTTTTAGCTAATTATTACCAGCATGTCACCTATGAAACTAGAGGTATAAAATAATAAAAAAAATGAAAATAAATAAAATAAAAATAAACTCTAGACCACCTTTACTCCAAAGCTCTCCCTCGACCTCCCTTTGGCAACTCTATCCTCCCAATTCCTGCTTACAAGCAAAAAGTCAAACAGGAAGTACTAGTGACACTAAATACAGAGGTGGTCCGATGAAGCAAGCTACAGGACTGTTTCACTAGCACATGTTCTGGGATTCATCCGATGGCACTGAGGAGTTTACCACAGTCACAGGCTTCATTAATAAGTGCATCCACAACATTGTCCCCACAGTAAACGTATGCACATATCCGAACCAGAAGCCATGGATTACAGGCAACATCCGCACTGAGCTAAAGGCTAGAGCTACCGCTTTCAATGAGCAGGACACTAATTTGAAGGCTTGCCCTCAAAAAGGAAAAGTGTCAATACAGGACTAAGATCGAATCCTACTACACCAGCTCTGACGCTCGTTGGATGTGGCAGGGATTGCAAACTTAAAAAAAATGGCTTACAAAGGGAAACCCAGCCGCGAGCTGTCCAGAGATGAGCCTTCCAGATGAGCTAAATACCGTCTATGCGTGCTTCGAGGCTAGCAACTCTAAACTGTCCACGTGTCCACGTGTGAGAGCACCAGCTGTTCTAGATGACTGTGATCATGCTCTCCGTAGCCGACGTGAGTAAGACCTTAAAAACAGGTTAACAAGGCCGCAGGGCCAGATTGATTTCCAGGATGCGTACTCAAAGCATGCACTGACTAGCTGGCAAGCTTCATTTTCAAACTCTCCTTGACCCAATCTATAATACCTATATGTTTCAAGCAGACCACCATAGTCCATGTGCCCAAAAACACCAAGGTAACTTGTCTAAATGACTATCGCCCCATAGCACTCACATTTGTAGCCATGAAATACTGGACCCACTCCAATTTACATACTGCCCCAACAGATCCAAAGATGACACTATTGCAATCCACAAAACCCTTTCCCGCCTGTAAAAAAGGAACAACAACCTCTCCCTCAACGTCAGCAAGACAAAGGAGCTGATCATGGACTACAGGAAACGGAGGGCCAAGCATGCCCCCATCCACATCGACAGGGCTATTGTGGAACAGGTCGAGACCTTCAAGTCCCTCGGTGTCCACATCAATAAGGAATTATCATGGTCCACACATATCAACACAGTCGTGAAGAGGGTACAACAATGCCTCTTTCCCCTCAGCTCTACATTGTTGGGAAAAGTCCGTAAGTAAGCATTTCACTGTTAGTCTACACCTGTTGCTTACGAAGCATGTGACAAATAAAATTTGATTTGAGGAGTTAATCAGACAATGATCCTCATTGGAAGAGACAATCAGACACTGATTCCTTTTGGAGGAGACCATCAAAGCACGGCCATACTTCACTGTTCGTGTCAGGACAACAAAGAATACTTACGAATCGGGATGAGTTGTCATTTCTCATGGTTTTAGCATTCCCGAAAGCTGAAAAGATGGACACATGAGTATCAATTAGATAGAGGGCATCCCAAATCAGAATATAAACTACTATTTTGATTGTACAACTTTAAAATTAGGGAAAGTAATAAAGAAACCTCACCACTTTCTCTGCTAAATCATGAGCACTAACACTTTGCATACTGATGGCTTGATATTCAGTTTAGTAAGTCGGTTTCTAAAAAGTATCAAACCAGCAAAAGATAATCCTATCTTAGTCCTCATTTATGCAACACATCATTCAGTCCCATTATGTTATTGGTGATCTGGATTAAAACAAAGCTCAAAGCATTTCAAAACTTAGGGCTCAACATAGCAGTCTCGCTACATTTAAGTCAGTGGTTCAGTGTGTAAACAGTGCACTGCGCATAACACACAACAATGACCAGAGTCCATCAATTATAAGTATTTTTTAGTGAAGAATAATAATAATAATAATAATAATAATAATAATAATAATGCTGTGCCATTTAGCAAAAGCTTTAATCCAAGGTGACTTAGTCATGCATGCGTACATTTTAAGTATGGGTGGTCCCGAGAATTGAACCCACTATCCTGGTGTAGTATGCGCTGTGAACAACCAACTGAACTACCAGTCACATTTCTTAAAACAATGACCATTTACCAGAAAAAGAACGTGAACAAACAAAGCATATGTTTACATATTCCGCACACTATTTTAACTAGGCTGATATTCGTGGGAGCACAAACTACAGTAAAACGGCATTAGTGTTCTCTTCCTCTCTCCAAAACCAGTCTAACCGCATTTCACACTAAACAGCATTCATTTGTCATTCAACACACCACCGTGTAAAAATTGGGTACCTTGGAAGTCTGTGGGATAGACTAGACTCTAGAGCCTTGTGTAGCTGGATATCTGCTTTGCCTCCCTCTCCCCTCATGGTTCATTACAGCCTGTAGCAGTTAAACTCTCACAGATGTGTTCTGGGCCTGGCTCTATAACGTAGCAGCTCAGTACTGGGCATCAGTAGGTTGGCTTCATCCTTCATGGGCATTTCCTGTCTACAGGCTTCCAATTATAACACTGCTGTCTTTGGCCAGCACCCAAGTATCGAGAGTTGTTTTTTTATTTCCTAATGTATTGAACAGGGGATTGGTGAATATTTGAAATAGCATAGGGAGATTTTAGAAAGTGTATCAGTGTGTTGTATTGAAGGGCAGAGACGAAGAGTGGACTGATGATGAATGTTAGGTCAACTGTAATAAACATCTACAAATTAAACTTTGGATCACAGATATTCAAAATGGTGTAGAGGGGCCGGTTAGAAATTAACAGTAAAATTAAAGTTATAATTGTTGGCAAAAGCCCTCAAGCTCTATGGGTTGACAGACGTGTGTGAGAAAGAGACCTACAGGGGGAGAGAAAGAAAGGGAAGAAAAGAAAGGAAAGAAAAGAAAAGAAAAGAAGGAAAAAAGGAAGAAAAGAAAAAAGAAAAGAAAGAAAGCCTTGGCCTTGCTGGTTCCGAACCTGAAGCATGGGAAAGATAAATGGGGCGGGGTTGATAAAATTGGTACTCACCCTCCAGCACGGGATTGGACTGCAGCAGCTGCTCCTTCACCTTGTTCACCTCCTGGCCCCTCCCACACACCGCAGCGACATATGACATCACCAGCTTACTGGCCTCTGGATGTTCAGACAGAGATAAAGGTCATTCTAGAGCTAGACATGGCTGAGCTGAGACACACCCTGAAATCCCCCTTACACCAGCCCTAACCAGTCCCTCCCTCCACACCCCAAAAACCCCCTTACATCATCCTCCAGAGGCCCTACAGGAACAGGGCGTGTACCCCCATTCTGGGCCCCTCTAGAGAAGAGAACATGATTCACACGGTCCAGAACTAGCACCACTTTGTTTACTTAGATGGTGTTCATTATAACATTGATTACAGCGATAATCACCATTAATAGTCCTGACCTCACTAGACACTGGGCACCTAGGGACACATTATATATGAGAACTTGTTGGTACCCAGACCCAGCTCTTTAAACAGCCTGTATGTATGAATAATTGGTTTGGATAATCCTTGTTTTTTCCCAGAATCAATTCCCATGTCAAGATTTAGTAGTATAAGTATTATGACGTCAAGTCATGGTTTGTAGTATTTGTGTAAATTTCTGTCCAGAACAGCCCTAGTTGATAAGATGACTGTGTAGCTGTGACCGAAAAGCAGATAGAGAAAGGGGATGTGGTGGACAAGTGGTTCTCTCAGCCCACAGATGAACCTGGCTAGTGGCGCTGGTTGATTACTGACACTAAGAATACAGATCTGATGAAGGAAGTAAGTAGTGAAAGGAGAGGAGACAAAACTCAGAGAAGAACATCTTAAGAGGGCCTATATGACAACCCATATACTATTAAGGAGAGTAGAGAGAGGAGCAGGGACATCTATAAATCCTATGGTGTAAAACACCATAACAAGTAAAATACTATCATTCAAATTCTTCATGAGATGACTCTGTAATTGGACTGAACACCCCAGCCACCCCGTACTAAAAAAACCAGACCCATTTACATCAAGCTCATCGACTCCCTCCTGTCCTGCCTATAAACCTAAAAAAATGTGATTACCCCAAACCCTAACATCTTATTGCCCTGGCTTGGCTGATTCGCTTCCTGCATTGAGACTTTAAAGCCATGAGTCTTGATCTGTCCTTGCCCACCCTGATAAAAGGAAAAAAATACCTTAAAACAAATGTACACCAATGTCCACAGATTGTAGAAAGTTGTGTTGTCACACTTAATTTGACTAAAAATAGTTTGTTGTTCTGAGTTTGAAGGAGAAAAGGAGATCTATAAAATTGTGAACTCTGACCTCTGTCAGCCCTGTCATTACTAAGAAGACCAATTAATGATGAACAATGTAACACCACTTGACTAACATTAAAGTTCTGTATAAAATAAATTAGGATGTTAACATTGCAGTGACAGATAGCCCAAAGCCTTTTAATCAAAGCACCAGTTAACCCCAGATTGGTTTTAGGGCTGTGGGACACCTGATGGCGTAAACATATTTCTGTAGTGAGATGAAGGCCACAGGTAGAGAGCTTAATCTGATCCAAGTGGAGAGTAAACTGGAATGACACCTTTGTAAATCACCCAGTAGCCCACTTCACCTGGCAGTCAAGTGTACTGTAGTTTGACTCCAGCCTCTAGATGAGTGGTGCCTTGCCAGCAGAAGAGATGCCATAATTCTAATAGAACGGTTAGAACATTGAGAATTCTATTATTCTATTAATTCCACCACAAACCAATTCCACAAAGGGGCTTCTAAAAGGGAATGGGTATGCAACTTTTAAAATACCATAAGTCCTGGTTTATCGTGTCGGCAGATTTTCAAAGCCACCACCCAGTGTACTTTTGAATGAAAGTCCCTCAAACAATCTTGTGTTATTATAGCGGAAATGAGAAACAGTATGGTTAGAGGCAGAGAAGAAGGAAACTCAAAAGAGTAACAGTAGGCCGTTATGTTATGTGATGTGATCCCATGTGGCTCAGTTAGAGCATGGTGCTTGCAACACCAGGGTTGTGGGTTCGAGTCACACAGGGGACGGGTATGGAACAAAAGTATTTAAATGTATGCACTCTGGAAAAGTATCTGCTAAATGACTAAAATGTTGATGTAAGTTGGCTTCTAATAGTTTTGGTAGGAGAATAACATAAAACCACCACCAACAGAGAAGATTTGATTTTAACTGACTTCAGGAGAATGACTGGGTGGGATATTGATATCTTATATAGGGAGCAGGGACACACTTCCCTATCAATTCAGGTCTATTTCAAGAGCGGTCAGGGTTTGTTTCTGGCATTTTTTGACTTTAGTTTTGTCGTCCATGTTTGTTTCCATTAGTCAGCCCCTTTTGCCTTTACACTCAATTGTTTTGCCATGCCTGCTTGTACATTCACTTTGCATGTCCTGTTTCAGGTACAAACATTACTAAGGCGTTCCCATAACAAATCCTAGTCGCAGTCCTGGTCTGGTAGATTTATCTAACACCGATCATAACCCTACATGTTGTGGTTACTGCTGCCTGCACTTATTATCCATTTGCCCTCAGCTACAAGTCTCAGTTTGTTCTACAGACAAAACAGAATGTACTAGAACAATGCAAACAGAACACAGGCCTACAAGGTTAAGCTAGCCGTCTCAAGATCAGTAAAGACTTATGTGGTACATTGAAAATAAGCCAGTGTTTTACAGCGCCTTCATACCCCTTGAACTATTACACGTTCTTTTATTCAGCCATTCACCCATACTATGCAGTGTCTTTTTATAGCATTTTGCACTCCAGACTTCTTGTATTTTTATACATTTTCATACTGCCGCACTATGTATCGTGTATCTGTCTCGTGTATTTTCATTCTGGCATTTTGCACCTGCCCTGTGTTTTTTCGTAGCTGCTTGACGAAGAAATTCGCTCAGGGATCAATAAAGTATCTACAGTTGAAGTCGGAAGTTTACATATACCTTAGCCAAATACATTTAAACTCAGTTTCACATTTCCTGACATTTAATCCTAGTAAAAATTCCTATCTTAGGTCAGTTAGGATCACCACTTCATTTTAAGAATGTGAAATGTCAGAATAATAGTAGAGAGAATGATTTATTCCAGCTTTTATTTCTTTCATCATATTCCCAGTGGGTCAGAAGTTTACATACACAATTAGTATTCGGTAGCATTGCCTTAAAATTGTTTAACTTTGGTCAAACGTTCTGGGTAGCCTTCCACAAGCTTCCCACAATAAGTTGTGAATTTTGTCCCATTCATCCTAACAGAACTGGTGTAACTGAGTCAGGTTTGTAGGCCTCCTTGCTCGCACACGCTTTTTCAGTTCTGCCCACACATTTTCTATAGGATTGAGGTCAGGGCTTTGATGGCCACTCAAATACCTTGACTTTGTTGTCCTTAAGCCATTTTGCCACAACTTTTGGAAGTATGCTTGGGGTCATTGTCTATTTGGAAGAACCATTTGCGACCAAGCTTTAACTTCCTGACTGATGTATTGAGATGTTGCTTCAATATATCCACATACTTTTGCTTCCTCATGATGCCATCTATTTTGTGAAGGCACCAGTCCTTCCTGCAGCAAAGCACCCCCACAACATGATGCTGCCACCCCCGTGCTTCATGGTTGGGATGGTGTTATTCAGCTTGCATGCCTCCCCCTTTTTCCTCCAAACATAACGATGGTCATTATGGCCGAACAGTTCTATTTTTGTTTCATTAGACCAGAGACATTTCTCCAAAAAGTACGATCTTTATCCCCATGTGCAGTTGCAAACCATAGTCTGGCTTTTTTATGGAGCAGTGGCTTCTTCCTTGTCCATATAGGACTAGTTTTACTGTGGATATAGATACTTTTGTACCCGTTTCCTCTAGCATCTTCACAAGGTCCTTTAGCACAAGAAAAATGTTGACGTATTTATACGTAAAGTGTTACAATACAACTGATACGTTCATGTATTGCAATTAAATGCGTAAGAACAAAGTTTGACCATGCTTTGTGGTTCTGTGACTCCGCCCACAAACTAACTAATACAGTTGATTCCTCTCAAAATGAGCCCATAAAAAGTGTGTGATGCAGGACTGGACTCACCAGTCTTTCCAGCTCCACTCTCTCCTGTGATGAGGATACACTGGTCTTTATCCTGGTCCCTCAGAGAACGGTAGGCCTCGTCTGCCAGGGCATAGCTGGAACAAGGATATACACATTTACTTCATTCATAGTACACATTGGATATTCAATTGCATCACAGATGTCGCTCCATCATTTCCAGGCAACTTAAAGAACATTCACAACACCTCCATTCCCATATTCTCTATCATCCAAGCTGTTCTATCGTAAGCACCAACAGACTCCACTAACAGGCTTGATAAGTTTATTAGTTTAATCCAATGCATTAATGCTGGGGGGGGGGGGGGCTGGGGGGGAGAATGACAAATGTGCACCCCTTTGGTCCCCAGACAATCGATATAGCGTTGCTATATAGAGGGATAACAAGGCTGCCCCTGAATAATTTTTTTTGTGAATCTGCCTTGCTAGAGCTGCCCGTCAACTGTTATTGTGAAGTGGAAACGTCTAGGAGCAACAGCTCAGCCGTGAAGTAGTAGGCCCCACAAGCTGACAGAACGGGACCACAGAGTGCTTAAGCACGTCAAAAATCATCTGACCTTGGTTGCTTTGTGAAATGGGTTTCCATGGCCGAGCAGGTGTCCTCATACTTTTGGTTGTGTATACAGTACGCTTACTAATCAATGACACGTTGCATCCCAGATCTAGGTCTGAATCTAGGTTGCATCACATCTGTGAAGAAATCAGATTTGTTTGGATGACTTGCAGCCTCATGTGGCACTGTCGTATTGACCACGCTGAATTTAGTCACTCTGCTTAGTTAGCAGTGTCCTATTGATTAATGTATTTCCAGCAGGATCACTCAAACTAAACACTGATTGAAAAACAAAGATCTTCTGTAAGTGAAATGCTAGATGCTTTGATCTGAAGCCAGTGGTATGTGTGGAAAACTGACAAGGAGCCAAGCAAGACATTTTGATTATCTTTGTTTATTGAGAGCAATCCTATTAAGCAGACACAGTTTAGTGGAAATCAGTCACAAGCAAAGCTTCAATTGAGAGGCAATGAAACTTGAACAATCAATTTCGCAAAAGCATAAATTATATTAGCCTCAATATCATAAACAAGGGGACGCTGGTCTAAATGAATTGGGTAAAATTAACCCCAGCCATTGTACAGAAATACCAGGACGGTGACACAATAGCATACTCATTGGATTCCCCCTAACAATGTTGGGATTGTCATTGTCCTGACGCTAAAATACCAAGTGTGTGTGTGTGTGTGTGTGTGTGTGTGTGTGTGTGGCACAGTCTGGCAAGCAATACTGCACAGATTTGATGATTGCTGACTGGGTGTTATGATGGACTGTACTTTGAAATTGGGTGAGATCAAGGTAGGAGCTTCCCTATTGGGTGAGGCCATGGTTCTTTATGGATCACACTTGGCAAATAAATGGTTACCTATTCTACAGTTCTGTTATAGACCAATGTTCCAAGTGTTCCAAACTCTCCCTAACCAGCCCACCAGGCCCACCCACCCATCCCTAACCTAGCTGTCCCAAGCACTAACCCAGCCAGCCCGAGCCCCAGCCCAGCCACTAAACTAGCACAAACCCATCCCTACTCAGCCACTGGGTTCACTCCACTTACAGGAATCAGGGGAGGGAAGTTAGGACATTATGTCATTGTTGAAATGTGCAGGACACCACGACCATAGCAGATGTCTGCGCTTTGTGAAAACAGCCTGGTCGCTCAACGTGAGCCAGACAAAAGACAAGCATCACACAATTACCCTGGTCTGAAAGGGGGGTTGGCTACGGGTGTGGGGGGGGGGAGCTGGGTTAGTCGAGGAGGGCTAGTAGGGGAGGGGCGGTCCCCTGCTAGGAAATGTGCCAAATGATTAGCAGTCACACACACACACACACACACACACACACACACGTGGCCGCGAGCGTTCACCCATTATGAAGTTTAAGAGGTCATATGAATGGGCCAATCACAATATGAATAGACCTGCAAGCTGGTGCATGGGGAACTAGGAGGGTCCCAAAAGAGTGGGGCAACAAACACATGGTAGCAACTTGTTTGTTACTGTAGCTCTCCCTAATGTCAAAGTACCAACACTCAAGGCTTAAGGGCCAAGAGAGGGAAACCAAACCTGTCCTGGCTGTCCTCACCCAGCAGTGTCCAGGCCACACCCTGAGACAAAAAGATAGAGGAAAACTGAATTAAAATCAGACCATCTGCTTGGCCACAGAATCGTGTAATCACCAAGACCATGAAAGACAGAACTCCAAATTGATCCACCATTCACCAAATAAAAAAGTTGCCCTTTATAGGCTACAGACCAGGGCTTCTTATATCAGTGTGGAATTTATGACAAGGCACCCAATGCACATGAAAGGGTGGGTAGCAGCGAACCAAAAGTCAGTAAGCCAATGGCCCTAAGGCACCCTGGTCTGACTGACGTCTCAGAGAGGGGGATAGGGAGAGGTGTGGCAGTAGGGTGGAGTGATGCCTGGCACACCCGCATCACATACATCCACAGCAGGAGACCACGGCTGTAATTTGTGCGTCCTCGTGGCAGCAAAGGGATGCAAAGCCACACTTGCATGAAGCAAGCGGCACAGAACAGCCACGCTACTCCAAACCCTGAGAACGAGGGAAGGAGGTATCTGCAACCTGCTGCATCTGAAAAGGCTGTAATTGGTCTCTTCTTTAGCAGACATGAAGTCAGTGCTGAAACCATGGCCTACCCAGCTAATGGGGAATGACAGATCCTCCCTCAACCAACTGCAATTTATAATTTTGATATCGTGGCACAAAACTGTTTAGGACTATATCTACATAGAGGTTTGCATTGTGTTTACTGTTCCACTGCTTAACATTTCTCTAATATCTGAGTAATTACACAATAATTCACGTACGCAAAATGTTCCTTTATGACAGCTAGCCAAGGTTATAAGGAAGCGGTCATACAGGAGCCTCTCATCCAGCCCAGCAAGAGGGCTGCTGGTTCCAGGATATCCGTGTCTTACACGGATTGAGACACAGAGGAAGCTACCCTTTCCGGATGCAGCCACAGGTCCAGGTGGCATTCATGTGACCACAGTGTCCGCCTCAGCCGTGAATCAAAACACAATGGGGCCAGAGTCATAACCGGCTACTGAAATTTGAATAGCCTACCTAAAACAAAATGCAGGTGCTGTCAGGAAAGGCTACTACCAGGAAGGTGGTGTGAGCCAGCCAGGGCCAGGGTCTTTGTTCAGTTCAGACATGTGGGACTTGTAAGTGACACTGTGGCTGCTACATACATTTGCCTTTAGTCATTCATCCAGAGGAACAGCAGAAGAATGTGCAGCAGGGGGATGTCGTCACAGGACTGTGTGTCTGTGTACAATACAAAAACTGATCAATAATTCATTGTGTATTTTTATACAACCTTTCACCAAATGCATTATGGATGAATAAAAATAAAATATAATACACTCAAAAGTTTGGGGTCACTTTGTACTGTTCTTTCAAAAACAAGGACATTTGAGGCCCATTATAAGCAACCATCACTCCTGTGTTCCAATGACACGTTGTGTTAGCTAATCCAAGTTTATCATTTTAAAAGGCTAATAGATCATTAGAAACCCCTTTTGCAATTATGTTAGCACAGATAAACTGTTGTGCTGATTAAACAAGCAATAAAACTGGCCTTCTTTAGACTAGTTTAGTATCTGGAGCATCAGCATTTGTGGGTTTGATTACAGGCTCAAAATGGCCAGAAACAAAATAACTTGTTCCGAGAAATGAAGGTGATTCCATGCGAGAAATTGCAAAGAAATTGAAGATCTCGTACAACGCTGTGTACTACTCCCTTCACAGAACAGAGCAAACTGGCTCTAACCAGAATAGAAAAGAGTGGGAGGCCCCAATACACAACTGAGCAAGAGGACAAGTTGCCCCAGTCTGAGTTCTTGGTCACCTCCCTGACCAAGGAACCTTCTCCCCCGATAGTTCAGTTTGGCCAGGCGGCCAGCTGTAGTTAGTCTTTGTGGTTCCAAACTTCTTCCATTTAAGAATGATGGAGGCCACGGTTCTTAGAGACCATCAAATGCTGCATATATTTTTTGGTACCCTTCCCCAGATCTGTGCCTCGACACAATCCTGTCTCGGAACTCAGACAATTCCTTCAACCTCATGGCTTTGTTTTTGCTCTGACATACACTGCCAACCGTGGGACCTTTTATAGACAGGTGTGTGTCCTTGCAAATCATGTCCAATCAATTGAAATTACCACAGGTGGACTCCAATGAAATATCAATGAAAACAGGATGCACCCAATCTCATAGAAAAGGGTCTGAATACCTATGTAAATAAGGTATTTACATTTATTTATTTTTAAGACATTCAAACATTTCTAAAAACCTGTTTTCACTTTGTCATTATGGGGTATTGAGTGTAGATTGATAATTTGTTTTCTCATCAATTTTTAGAATAAGGCTGTAACGTAATAAAATGTGAAGAGTCCAGATCTGATAGTATTTCTGATTGGCTTAATGCGCCATCACTAATGACCCGAGTCGGTGTTCACATCCATTGAGAATGATAGTAGTTCCTCAATGTATTTGACAATTCTTTCCAGCTCTCTCTCGCGCTCTCTGTCTCTCTCGATAAACAGTGTGAAAGGGAAAAATGTAATGCCCTGATCCTGTGGAAATGTCATAAAATAAGTCTACTTAATGAGCTACAGCTGGGTTTGTCCTGAGCTCACTGATGCAGGAAACTGAGGGCCCATAATATTTTATACAATGTTGCAAGTTTGCTAGCGCACGCTTCGGGTAGGACCCAAGTAAATAGTTGATACAATGTTTCAAGTTCATTGCAGACAGGCCATGCATAGCCAATGTGATTTATAGGACAATTATTTTTTTTAATCATGATTTTCTACCTGTAGGCTGCAATGTTTTTATTTGATGGCTTTATTTAGGCTATTGTTCTATAGCTGGCAATGGAAGTAACCTTTTAGGTTTGTATAATTTCCATTTAGATAGAATTTTGATTAACCACATGACTGATTGAGATACGAAGACGTTATAAATTCAATGAAACTGTTTGACGAAAATGTGCATATGAAAACCATAACTGGCATGCAGATCGGTAGAAATTGTAAGATACATTGGCATTCCATAGGATAAAGGTTGCAGACTCCTCGTGTAGACTATTACCAGCAACTTCGAGAGTAATGGCAGACTCTGCGAAAGACAGCAGGTACGGGACGAGGATGGTCGGGTCAGGTTAAGGTTTTTCCTCTTCTGGTTATCTTGATCTCTAGTTCCCTCTTGAGTCATTTGTGTCTTATTTCATCAAACAAGCATATAGTTGATTTTATTTAAACACAGGGTGTGAATATGGAAAAATACATGTTTAAAAATTTCTACCAATCGATTGATCGAAAGACTAGTTTCGGTCGACTAAGCCCTAATTCACATAAGACCTTTATGAGGGTAACTTGCAATAGTATCAAACTTGAATAGTAGAAAGTAACACAATGGAAAGTCTGCAACAGAGTGAAAATATATGCAAGCACTTTAATTGTCTTTTGGAGTATCCTCAAAGGAGACTACTTATGTCAATGGGTTTTTTCTGCTCAGACTTTCAGGGGGTCCTGGCTTTCAATTTATCAACTGCACTCGAATTTAGTGAGAACATTCCGCATATAAAGCTGTTTGATTATTCTGTACTTTCTCAAGGATCAATCCAACTACCATGCTGTCCCCCCATACTAGATCAAAACAAGAGGAATCAAGCACTAACCTATTTGAACAACCTTGAGATCTACTAGCAACTACAATGATTAATTAGTTACATTTGGCCATAGAACAAACCAGATTATTCAGACCCCGCAATGGAATAGAAGCTCTTTCCTTAGTAGACGATTGAGAGCTTTCTAAGTGGCGAATGAGTTAACGGTCGATCCCCAGGGTATTGGTTAACAACCTTAACCTACGGACAATTGGGGGAGTGTATTACGGTAGCCTCTGGTATAGCAAGGGTGCGCGACTGCCTTGTGTTCTAAGGGGACCCCCCCCCAAATCTCCTTTGGCCAGAAACTCTACTCGACAGGATGTTGGAAACTGAGGGAGAAGTAAAGACTTGACGATGCTACAGCAGCTTTTAAGCTTTTTCATGTCTCTCCTGGCCCTTCCTGGTGACTAAGCTTGTTCTCCATCTTACATCAGTTAATGGCTGCCACCACTATTGAGATACTAGATGATTATAGAAATGTATTATAAAGAGGGTCAGTCCTCAATATAACATGAGCAAGTAACAACTTGCAATTAAGCAACGCAACATTGAGGCCGGTTCAATGAGATGAATCAGACAATCTGGACCTATACCTCCACAATAAAGACAACTTTCAAGGAAACGGAGAGTGGAAGAGACTAGGTGGACATTAGGCAAAGTCAAGAGCCAATCACATTAAAAGCCTCTCATTTAATCATTCAGCATTCCTCCTAAATAGACTGTTATGCTCTTTAAAATCAAATTATGTTTGATAACACTGTACTGGGTTAATCTGGAATCTGCTCTAAACATTAGGCTAGTAAACAATAAGGCCACAGTCCAAGACACCATCTACACACATACATAACCAGTCACTCTTCAGAGCACAAAGAGGGCATAGTACAGCATAATGCTCTGTAGAAAATCACACAACTATCAATTTACATGTCTCAGAGGAAGCAGTGGCCTGGGCATGATCCTAGATACCTACTGAGGGCCAGGCACTAGGCTTCATCAGTGCTCAAAACACACTACAGACACTGCCATTGTGGCTCTGACAGTCTAATGGCACCCCTTCCCCACCACACTGAAGAGGGAATGACTGTTTACTTATCCCCAAGCTAGGAAATGAGGAGAGATACGGTGGCCTGAGAGGAACATCATTTGGGGAGTAGAGGGAAGTGGGACTTTCAAAATATGTGCCAAAACAAAAACATAGCGACTGCACAGTAAAATATTCAAAGCTGAAATGTAAAATAAAGCTGCTGGTGAGAAATGGGACTGGTGCTTGGAAAATACGATGATGATTAACTTGATTAGTATCTGTAGACGGCACCATGCGTGTGTAAGATGCACGTCGATGAATGAATTGCCAATGTACCAGCCACAAGCAAAAACAAAGTTTGTTGATTTAAACAGGCCTTATCAAAAAAAAATGTACATTGCGCGAGCCATATCAATTCCAAGCCCACATGATTAACTTAGAATGTTTGAGAAACATTGCAATTCTTTGGAATGTAAGCAAATGAGAAAACCAAACAAACATTACATAGCCGCCACTCAGCAACACAGCTCAGAGTTCAAAGTAAACGGACTAGCTCCTTGAAAAGGAATGACATGCTCATTAACGTGAACATGGATGTTGATAAGGTACTGCAATTGAAGCAGTATTTTAATTATTTTACCATACCCTAATTGGAGTAACCTAAAAACGGACAACATTACTTCTACTTAGACATTTTGGTCACATCTACGGTACCTGTAGGCAAATAATTATGCATGTTCCTAATTTCGTCTTTCTTCAAGTGCTGGATTTTCACCGACCATTCAATCTGATTTTAAGACCAACCCACAGATTAACCCATCTATCCCAGTATAATGCCATTTTGCAATACAACCCTCCATTTTACTATGTCTTGTGATGGTCCTGAAACTCCCCATTTCTACATATATTGCCTGAAAAAAATAAGTGGAGCAAATTAGGGTTAAGTGCCTTGCTCAAGGACACAGGTTTTTCACCTTGTCGGCTCAGGTATTCGAACCAGCGACCTTTGTTACTGGCCCAAGGTGACAGGGAAGGAACAAGGCTTGGCAAAATTGAAATCAATCTTGTCCATTTGTCTCTATACCGTTGTGCTTGGTTTAGGTGGTTATGTAAACTATGTACAAACAGATAAAGCTGGACATTGTTATAATAATGAATAGGGAGGTTTCAAAGATACTGGTTAAATTGATCAACAGAAATCTAAACTGAACAAAAATATTCAATCATGTTTTTTTTTTACTGAGTTACAGTTCATAAGGAAATCAGTCAATTGAAATACATCAATTCAGCCCTAATCTATGGATTGTCCATGACTGGGAATACAGCTATGCATCTGTTCGTTACAAAAAAAGTAGGGGCTTGAATCAGAAAACCAGTCATTATCTGGTGTGACCACCATTTGCTTCACAGTGCGACGCATATCCTTTGCTTATAGTTGATCAGGCTGTTGATTGTGGCCTGTGGAATGTTGTCCCACTCATCTTCAATGGCTGCCCAAAGTTGCTAGATAGTCAGGAACTGGAAGACGCTGTCGGACACTTCGATCAAGAGCATTCCAAACATGCTCAATGGGTGACATGTTTGGTGAGTAAGCAGGCTATGGAAGAACTGGGACATTTTCATCTTCCAGAAATTGTGTACAGTTCTGACATAGGGCAGTGCATTATCATGCTGAATCATGAGGTAATGGCAGCAAACCGCTCCCCCACAAAACACCATCTGCCTTATACAGTTGAAACCAGGATTCATCAGTAATTTTAACACTTCTTCAGCATGGTAGTGGCCATCCTAGTTGAGCATTTGCCCACTAAAGTTGGTTATGATGCCGAACTGCAGTCAGGTCAAGACTCTGGTGAGGACGGCGAGCATGCAGATTAGTTTCCTTGAGACGGTTTCTGACAGTTTGTGCAGAAATTATTCAGTTGTGCTAACCCACAGTTTAAATCAGCGGTCCAGGTGGCTGGTCTCAGATAATTCCGCAGGTGAAGAAGCTGGATGTGGAGGTCCTGGGCTGGCATAGTTACACATGGTTTGCGGTTGACGACGGTTAGATGTCCTGCCAAATTCTCTAAAACAATATCAGAGGAGGAGACTTAAGGTAGAGAAATTAACATTAAAATTCTGGCAACAGCTCTGGTAGACATTCCTGCAGTCAGCACACCAATTGCACACTTCCTCACAACTTGAGACATGTGGCATATTTGGAATTGTGTTGTGACAAAACTGCACATTTGAGTGGCCTTTTATTGTCCCCAGCACAAGGTACACCTGTGTAATGATCATGCTGTTTAATCAGCTTCTTGATATGCCATACCGGTCAGGTGGATGGATTCTCGGCAGAGGAGAAATGCTCACTTAGAGAATTAAACACATCTGTGCACAATATTTGAGAGAAATTAGCTTTGTGTGTATGGAACATATCTGGGATCTTTTATTTCAGCTCATGAAACATGGAATCAACACTACCTGTTGCATTTATGTTTTTGTTCATTATATACACCTGAAAATGAGTACCTACTCTTACTCAAAGCCAAAACCATGGATGGCCACAGAGATGGTTTTGGGGCCACAATGGGGTACTCTTTCACTGGCATAGGGACTTTTCAATTTCCACCTCAATAATATTTCTGCTTCTAAACCACCGTATTCATACACTTTAGAACATTGCTTCAGCTTCCTCAGAATATCTGTGATGCACACCATGCCAATGCAAAAACAGTCAGAGTACTATGTGGCAAAGGTACAATAAACAACGTAATAGTTTTGCCTGAAACAATTTTCCATTGAGGATGCGAGCTTCTTTCCTATCCTCGTCTCCCTCTCAGGAGCCATAAGCTAGAGAAGAGACTAGGGCTGTTCCTTTCAGTGTCTGTGGCCTAGGCAGTATCCACAAATACAGCTGTTGTATTGTAAAGCGGTTACCGTAGTTCGAGGTATCGCATTTGCATTTTATTGTCTGGGCTGGGCACAGTATTGTGCAAGTGTGGGAGGAGAGTGGAGGCTGGAGGCAGGCACACTCAGCGAGAGCACTGCTGCCCCCTCATCCCTCTACCTTCACTTTATGCCAATAAATGCTGCTACCGTCACATCACGAGCTACAGAGTGGAGCACTCTACTCATCTGAGTCAACAGGGTGTATTTCAAGTGCCTACTAGCAATTACATACATGCTGAATGTGGACTTTCTTTCCAACATGCCATTTTCAATTGCCCTCTAATAACTACCTACGTACATGTTGCACGTGGACTTTCTGGTCAGGTGTTCTGTAAAAATATCAGGGATTAAAAGCAGTTTGTTGTAGTTTGTCACATCTAAAACAAAGAAAAGTTAATGAAGTGTGTAAAATGCCTACATTATCAAAACATAACCATAAACACCTAGTCTTTAGTAGACCGGTAATTAAGAAACATATGTAAGCTATATTCCAAGAGAAACCTGACACCCACCAACACACAGCCTTGCAAACTAAAAGGGTCTGGAAAAGCAAACAAATGTAGTACTGTAGTCTGTACTGTAAACAAAGATGAAAGCTTCAAAAAGACATCTTTATGATATGTATGTTCACACTTGTGACCTCTCCATAGAAGACTTAAACAGGAAAACACTTCACCCTACGGAACGTCTGACAGTTCTTATTGTTGATTGGACAAGATGAAAAGCTGACGTCAACATGACCTTTGAGTGCTTTCACTGTAATTGCTATTCACCTTAAGTGAAAATGTGTCCTTTTTCCTAAATGGCTTTTGAACACCGCACTGTTTTACCTGAAACAGTGATAAATGACACTGGATATGGGTGGATAATCTCAACATTCACAGGGGAACATTTAGAGCCAAAGTTAGATAATAACAGCCAGTAGTGTGGGTCTCTGCTAGGGTCTGTGTGTTGGACTTGGTCTCTGTGCCAGATCTCACAGCCATGTGAGGAGACGCAGCAGCTATACTGTAGATGTTCGTATTATCCAGGGTGTGGGCCAGATGTCTAGATCTCTCCATCGTCACTACAGTAAATCCCTGGCCTCAGTTCAGTACAGCCATCATGTTAGAAATATAAAGCTCTGAACCCTGAACCCCAGGCCTCAGTACAAACTTCTCCTTTCCATGCCTCATTCAGAACAGGACAGAAACATAACAGAGCTAGCAATTCTCATAAGAGCACTTCTCTCCTATGGAGGATTTTCATCTACGTGATGTCCCAGTTTAATGAACTTGCTGATATAACATCCCACTCTGTTGCCTTGTGTTTCTCACTGTGTGTAGGAGGGAGCTGAGAGGAACAGAGTGATACTCTAATGCTGGTTAGCAAAACACTCCCTCTGCTTCCTACCTTCTACCCTGCCTCCTGCCTCTAGACAAACACTGCGGCTTTGCCAACCTCTGCTCTGGAGCACATGTTCTGGGTCTCCCTGAGAGGGCTTTCAGGATCATAGTCATTAAGGCCAGGCACCACAGGCAAAAATGTTGATTTTGCTTCCATCTGTCAATTTTCTGATTTTGGGATATTTTGCAACTATAACTTCCATACAATGTATGTAAATACTTGATTTGTATCATTTTATCCCAACTCAGTCAACTACACCTAGCATAAATGTCATTCTTGTTACCATGTGGTTTCATGTAGAACTTCAACCACTATTTTTAAAACTCTCCATGTTGAATCATATTGAAAAGCTTTTTTTCCCCCCAGAGCATAATGTTAGCTACTCCATACATGGCTATATATTTTTGTAGACCTAGTGTTTCATGATGCTAATTAGTTGAGATGACAGCTAGCAGCGATCAACCAGCCAGACAGACAATGACATGACAGGTGAGTGACGGTAAATAAAATGGGAGAGTAGTCCATTAATCAGGCAACTTGCTGTGTATAAATAATGTATTTCCTTGCTCCATCAAATGTATTCAAAGTGAATAAACAAGAGTGTTAGGAAAACAGAACTATACAATGAGACGGTCACATAGTCCTACAGTGTCATAGGGCTGTAGCCTACTGTGATTACTGAGAAATTAGCTTCACAAAGTAAACACATGTTGATATTTATTCCTGCAGTTATGCAATGTTGACAGACATGTACTCTTCCCCCACTTTAGTTGCAGAGATGGCGACAGTCAATGGAGAGTGCTGCAAAGCTAATTAGAAGAGCATATGCAGATATACACTGACATGCACTGTCAACTGTGGGACCTTATATAGACAGGTGTGCCTTTTCAAATCATGTCCAATCAATTGAATTTACCACAGGTGGACTCAAATAAAGTTGTAAAAACATCAAGGATAATCAATAGAAACAGGATGCACCTGAGCTCAATTTGAGTCTCATAGCAAAGGATCTGAATACTGATGTAATTAAAGTTGATTATTTTTAATACATTTGCTACCAAACATTTACCTGTTTTCACTTTGTCATTATGGGGTATTGTGTGTAGATTGATGGGGAAAAAAATATATTTAACACATTTTAGAATTAGGCTGTAACGTAAGAAAATGTTGAAAAAGTAAAGTGGTCTGAATACTTTCCGAATGCACTGTAGCTACCTCATACCCCTGCACATCGACTATGATCACGTGTATATAGCCAATACCGACAGTTCCTTGGACTTCATGCTATAGTTTCTGCTCTGACATGCACTGTCAACTGTGGGACCTTATAGACAGGTGTTTTTTTTCTAAATCATGTCCAAACTATTTCATTGGTCACAGGTGGACTCCAAGTTGTAGTGACTTCAAGGATGATCAAAGGAAATTGGAATGTCATAGCAAAGGGCTGTGACTACTTATGTAAATTAGATTTCTGTATTTCATTTTCAATAAATTTGAGAAATTCTAAAAACATGTTTTCAGTTTGTCATTATGGGGTATTGAACTTAAGTGTGGAAAAAATCCAAACTTACATAATATTTAGTGCTGGACTGGGCCTATATTCTTAAGGCACCCCAGAGTAGGAGTGCTGATCTAGGACTTTGGTTCACAAATAAGATTTGAACAGGGAAAACCTGATTCTTCTAAATCAGCACTCCTACTCTGAGATGCCTTATGACTAAGGGCTCAGGAGTACCTAGGCCAGCATTTGGGATGCGGTTGATTTTTAATCTTCAGCCATTTCCCTCGATTACCATTACCAGATCTAAAAGTCACAAAAGACAAGTGGGCTATGACTAAATGGGGAGTTGGATCAGCTCAATAGGACAGGTAAGGCAGTATGTATTAATACAGCTTGTGGACGACGTGGTACATTTATTGGCTGGTTAGATTCAAGAGGAATGATCCGCTCCTCCAGAAAACTCTGTTTATTTTACCCCACCGACCTGCTCTTTCAAAGGTCGACCTGGCAGTAAAACAACAAGATTAAATGAAAGAAAACATTTACTTTGCTTAGCAAGATCCACACATGTGCCCTTGAACCAAAAGACCACTGGGTATTTGCATTTAAATAAAATGCACACAATGTTTTCATGCAAATCTGAATGATCAAGAGTGAAAGAAAAAAATATTTTTAACAGTTATGTTTTCACTAGGCACATAATCCTGATGTAGGCCTATAGTTGTGATTTATATGACTGATAAGAAGCCGTTAATTCATCCATGCATGCATGGTTTGATCCTACTGTCTAAATTATTACAACGAGTACAGGAGCACAATCAGTGACTTGTGTTGTGAGCAGAACCACCTTCAGCTCAACATCAGCAAAACAAAGGAGATGGTGGTGGACTTCAGGAGAACCAAGGCACAACTGACTGCAGTCCCTATACAGGGGATGATGTGGAAATGGTTGGGTCATACAAGTTCCTGGGAGTCCATATGGACAACAGGATGGAATGGGCCGGTAACACCGGGGCCTTGTACAAAAAGGGCCAGAGCCGACTCTACTTTCTGAGGAGGCTCAGGTCCTTCAACGTGTGCAGTAAACTACTGCATACCTTCTACCAGTCTGTGGTGGCCAGTGCCATCTTTTTTGCAGTGGTGTGCTGGGGAGCAAACATCAAAGCCGGTGATGCTTCTCGGGTAAATAAGCTGATCAGGAAGGCTAGCTCTGTCCTGGGGATGAGCCTTGACACTCTAGAGGAGGTGGCGGAGAGACGGATCCTGGCCAAACTGCTGGCCATCATGGACAACGTCACCCACCCTCTGCACGCTATGGTTATGACGCAGAGGAGCACTTTCAGTCACAGACTGATCCCACCACGGTGTGCCAGAGAGCGCTACAGGAGGTCCTTCCTGCCGGCGGCTATTAGACTATATAATGCCTCACCGGGGTGCCGTGCCGTCGGCAACATAGATCTGGAAATGTTGGGGTGCTAGGACCTAGTTTAACAATTATGCATCCATCCGTGAGTAACTCTGGTCCGTCAGCACTCATCCACTCAGGACCTATTTATTCATACAGGTCTGTATATACACATACTCATGTACAGTTGTTATATTATATCACATGCAATATTGTAAGTAATTATTGGACTTCACCTACGTAGGCATTCACTCAGGAATGCATATTAGTATCCTGCCAGTTGCACCTTTTCTCATTGCTTTTAGTATATCGAATGTGCAATACGTGCAGTTGTCTGTAATTAAACCCTGCGCACTAAGGACTGTATTTTAAGGGAATTACTATTATTACCCCAAATTATATCATACACACATTTAGCTATTAAAGTATCTCTTCCTGTCATTTACCTGTACAGTTTGTAACCATGCAAGTATTCACTTATCTGTAAATATAACTGTATACCTAACTGTACAGCTAATTTAACCATGCAAAATTCTCACTTACCTGTTCATTTACCCTGTCTATTAAGTAAACTATTATTCCCTCGCACATATCATACGCATTTTTAGCTACTGAAGTATTTCTCTGCCATCGACCTGTATAGTATAGTTAACCATCCAACATCCACCAATGTATAGTGTACATATTCAGCCAACCACCCATACTATGCAATGTCTTTTTATAGCTTTTTTTGCACTCCAGATATCTTGTATTTCTATACTTTTTCATACTGCCGCTCTATGTATCATGTACTGTGTATCGGTCTTTTGTGTACTTTCGTTGTGGCATTTTGCACCTGCCCTGTGTTTTGTTGTAGCTGCTTGACAATGAAATTTCCCCCCCGGGGATCAATAAAGTATCTATTTAGGGCTGGGCGACATGGCCAAAATATCATATCACTGTATGGAAAACTAGGATTGTATTTGACAGTATTTTATGTTTTTGAATAATACATGTTCTAAATTTGCCTTGAGTAGTGAGTGACCCTAGGGTGGCACCACACATTCTAAGTGATTTCAATGAGTCTCTCCATTCTGATGGTTTTATACAGTTCAATTAAACAAAAAATAATTGTCTGCATTTCGTACACTAATTTGAGATCATTTCCACAATGCCACATGGGCTGCATGATATGGATTAAAAAAAAAAGTATAATATAATCTACCTAGCAATTAGCGGCTAACACGACTTAGCCACAACTTGATAAGAAAAGACAAACTAGCTTTTTGCAGATGTAAGAAACAAAACTAAGTGTAATTATATAACGCTTGTAGATTTATATTAAGAAGCAGTGGAAATGGCTTGTGCATTGACCATGCAGACTGAACGCAAGTGTCGTGGTTGAGCAACATGCGCTCAACGAGTATAAAAAAAAATAAAAAAATTTAACAAATCAAACAGTCAAATAGTGTTATAGAAGGTAATGTAAAAACTTAAAACGGTCTGTGCATCAATAACAGTATATTGTCAATTACGGTATACCGCCCAGACCTACTCTGAGTTGTTCCTCAATGGATTAATTCTCACTAAGGGTTATAAAATGAACTGACAAACTCTTAATTACTCAGGGAGGAAATACACCCACTTTACTTATTCCAATAAGTTGATTTTAAAAACAAAATGACACGCATACAAATCTGCATGTTTATTCATAAACGTCTCTTTCCAAATCAAATTTGTTTCAGTTTATGCCAGAAAATAGTTCCTGGTTTAACATTTTTCATTAGTGTTTGTGGGTTGAGAAGCTGATTTTCCCCCTGATTTGGTTAGGCTAGCCTAAAGGGGATCAGTGTTGGGCTTTAATTAAAATAACAGAGGTACTCTTGTCCGCCCCTCTCCTCTTGACACTAACCCCTCTCCTCCTCTTATCACCTATACTGCTCCCTTCCCAACCATAACATCTCCTATCCTCTGATTCCATTTTCTGCTCCTCTCCACTCCCCCTAGCTCATCTTCGGCTCTCCTACCAACCCCCACCTTTCGCCTCCTCCTTGGTTCAATCTTCTGCTAAATAGAGGATGTTGCATATAAAATCAAACCATCTATGGGGTGTTGTGTAACTTGGTTCAGATCCAGTCTGCTAACTTTCCCTCTAGCTAGTAAGGAGGCGCATGGCCGTAGCCTGAGACTGTTAAGACCATAGGCCTCCTCAAGCTTCACGAACAGCAGCCGTCTCCAGCTGCGTGGCCTGAGGTTTAACAGGCTGTGAGGTGCTGATGACCAGGGTGTGCCATCCTAGTGGGAGGTGGTAGGCCACCCTTGGTGTAGTCTCGCCTTTAGTTTTACGACAAGTCCAAGGAGGGGAAAAGTGGATCGAGTTACAAGACTCCTTCACTGCGCACAGTGTCTAGGGATTCAGGTGGTTCAATGATGCAGACTTATGCATTTTAGACAATGTTTGGATTCGAACCAGGTTGTCTGTAATGGCGCCTCTAGCACGGAGATACCCTATGTAGCTCAGATGGTAGAGCATGGCGCTTGAAACGCTAAGGTTGTGGATTCGATTCGCACGGGGTACCAGTATGAATATGTATGCACTCACTACTGTAAGTCGCTCAGGATAAGAGCGTCTGCTAAATGACTTGAATGTAAAATGAGATTCAGGGTCATAGACCACTGTGCAACTTGGAAGCCCCGTATTTATTACTTGTGTTATTTTTCTATTCTCATTTTTTCTCTATTGCTGTTAAGGTCCCATGAGTAAGCATTTGACAAGCTTCCTTTCAATAGCTACAGTCACTAGCAACATTTGCTATTTGATGTGGTTGAAGCCAGTCTGTATGCAAGTCCTCTAGGGATAGGCAAGTGTTATTGCAACTCTAAGACACTTTTCCCTCTTGAAACGTTCAAGGCTCAGCTAGTTTAATGTCATTCTACCATATCTCTATTTAGTCATACTGACAGAGCGGGCTGAAATCATATTATGAGCTGAAGAAGCATGCCGTATGCAGTGACCATGTCATTTTCAGATCAAAACATGAATCCCAGTTTAAATCCGGGGATAAATCCTAACCCTCTCAGCCTTGGGTTGTGGCTGGACCTGGGTCGGAGGTGAAATGAAGTGGGACACAACTCTATGGTAGTGTTAATTAAGTCACACCGTAGTTAATTAAATTAGTTTCTTATTGGACAAGTTTAGATAGTACCACCTCCTTGTTTCACTCAGTTTCAGATTCTTCTTTGGGCTTACTGAACACGACTCAATGCCAGGACACACCATCTACTCCAGGCCATCTGCAGACTAAACCCAGAGAGTAGAGACATTATCTGCAGCTTGTCCTCTAGCAAAATCCTTGCCACTGGAAGTATAGTATGGCAAATTGAATGTATCATTACAACACAGGTAGGGTTGGAAATGAACATTCCGCAATACTTAGGTGCCGGAACCTTATGTATTGCAATTCTCACGATTCTATATGTATTGCGATTCGATACTGCATTTTTTGGGGGGGGTTCGATGTTCCGAACATAATGCTCACCTTATGTCTGCTGTGGAGGGACAAGAGAAAAAGTTTATCAGTAATGTAAATGTGCTAAAAACAAAGTCTCCCTATTTAAAAAGATGAACAAGCTATGAAGGTACAGCCGAACAGCAAAAATACTATAATTTGATTGTCAAAACATAGTGATGTATTGTCCGAAATAATATCCCGATATGTAATTAGATCCACAGACCCGCCCCCCCATCCCAGAAAAAGTAAAAACTCCCATGCAGTTCAACAATCTAATTGAGGGACCCCCTCTGGGCCATCAGTCAGCTGTGATGCCCCTTGTGGACCAATGAATACCCTGGTGGATCTGGGACCTCAGCTGAATGGAGCTGTGTGTGTGTGTGTGTGTGTGTGTGTGTGTGTGTGTGTGTGTGTGTGTGTGTGAGAGAGATAGGGAAGAGTGGGCCATGAGGAGAGAGTGGGGTTGCAGGGTCATGTGGGCATGTCGGGGCACCAGGGTCTCATTACCCACAGCCATAACACGATCCCCTCAGGAGACGAAGCTTCCCTACCTGCTGCACAACCCCCCCCCATCCCCAAATCCCAACTGTACCAGCCCAGCGCAATCCGTGCCTAACTGGCTGGTTGGACACCACTGGGGAAATACAAAAAGACAGGACACCACCTGTCTTTAATATATACCAGCAGGGCTCATTAAAATAGACACACATTTGTCATTAGGCAGCTTAGGGTGGAGGAGGGATATGTAGACAGTAGTGTGGTCACGATCCCAGAATTCGACAGATACCAGGTTTAGTATCATGATACCATCACGATTCAAAATACCGAGCTAGACAGATAGTTACTGCGCTGTTTAATCATTGGGCATCTTTTGAGTTCATTATCAATACACTTTAAAAAAAGATTACAACACTTTTCGCACCAAAGTAGGTTCATCTCTAGGAGACAGAACGAGTCTCCTTCCTGAGCGGTATGACGGCTGCGTGGTCCCATGGGGTTTATACTTGCGTACTATTGTTTGTACAGATGCACGTGGTACCTTCAGGCGTTTGGAATTTGCTCCCGAAGATGAACCTGACTTGTGGAAGTCTAATTTTCTTTGAGGTCTTGGCTGATTTCCCCATGATGTCGAGCAAAGAGGCACTGAGTTTGAAGGTAGGCCTTGAAATACATCCACAGGTACACCTCCAATTGACTCAAATGTCAAATAGCCTATCAGAAGCTTTAAAGCCATGACATTTGCTGGGATTTTACAAGCTGTTTAAAGGCACAGTCAACTTAGTGTATGTAAACATCTGACCCACTGGAAATGTGATAGTGAATTATAAGTGAAATAATCTGTGTAAACAATTGTTGGACGAATTACTTGTGTCATGCACAAAGTAGAGGTCCTAACAGACTTGCCAAAACTATAGTTTGTTAACATGAAATCTGTGGAGTGGTTGAAAAATGAGTTAATTACTTCAACCTAAGTGTATATAAACTTCCGACTTCAAGTGTATGTCTGCTCTGTTTTGAATAACAGCTAAGCTAAGGCAAATACATGTTAATGTTCTATTCAAATGTGTTTCCCCCACTAAACATTAACATCTACAGCTACCTTAGGGGAAGGGAATTGATGTTCATAAAAAAAAGCCTGTTGATAATTTACATATTTTTGACTGTATTAGGGTCTTTCTATAAACTAGGATACCAGTGAAGATTACTTACACTGGAGAATTTGTTACAGCTGTTCATACTGTAAGTTATTGATAACAATAGTGAAGCTAACTTAAAACACTCAGGGTGGGTGGCAAGTGTCATACAGAATCTCAAACACTGAGCTGTAGTAGTGACTGATTATAAATGTTAATCTCTGAATATGGCATTTCCTGAGTTCAGTCATGGTGAAACGGAGTTAGACAGGTTTGACTTGTGGCAGTGGTCTGGACTCAGTGGTCTCATGTTACACAGAGCAGGTGGTTAGTCAACAAAACAAAACAAAGACTGAATGACCGGTCCAGATGGTCTGACAGGGACAGGAGGATTAAGATCAATGTATGAGGCGTTTGGTTTGGGCCATGACAGACAGCCACTTCTGGACCATTCAGAGAAGCCCCCCAAATAACGAGGGACTAATCCGTTAGTACACAAACAAACGCTAGTTCGGATTTAACCTAAATCCCTACAGAGCGTACTACTTTTGATTAGAGTCTCTGGTCAAAAGTAGTGCACTTGTGGCTCCCAAGTGGTGCAGGGTTTAAGACACTGCATCTCAGTGCTAGATGAGTCACTAGAGACAATCTGATTCGAATCCAGACTATCACAACGGGCCGTGATTGGGAGTCCCAAAGGGCGGCGCACAATTTGCACAGCGTCGTCCGAGTTAGGCCATCATTGTAAATAATTTGTTCTTAACTGACTTGACTAGTTAAACAAAAATATGTAGGGAATAGGGTGATATTTGAGACACATACTAGGAGAACAGTGGTCTGTTTCTCTGTTCAACTGTACCCCATCTATTCCTCTTAGCTCAATAGTTAAGCATCAGGTTAGATGTGTGTTTACATCCATTGACTTTTCCTGCCATGTTATAACTCTGGACTTTGAACATGCCTACATACTAAGTCTGACAAGCAAGTGATATGAGACACGAGCAATGTCAGGACAACCTTAACCATTTTAGCCTAGATTGGCATCTTTCAAACTAACCTGTGTGAGCTGAAAACATGCAGACTGCAATGTACTGTAAAGAAAGGATCAGACATTGCATTGCCAGATATTGAGTAAGGGAAACTTTGTGTACATACAGTATATTGACAGAAAATACTTTCAACTGAAGATCAATGTATTCTGCAACGGGTTGTGTGTGCGCGCGCGAGCGTTAGAGCTGGGCAAGATGGACAAACTTATATCACAATTTTTTCCAGTGCCAAGTAAAACAGCGGAGATGGTAGCCATTCAAAAATATATTTCATCCAACATATCCAGGAAATCAATTTTGCAGACATTTGTGCATATAGGTTGGCTATATTATTAATCACCTCAGGAAGTAGGAACTCAACACTTCGCTAGATGGCTAACTAAATATGATATTGTTGTTAGAGAAATCAATTAGCCTACATTTACTGATGGCCAATTTCCTACAAAGAAAAAATATATAAATCCAGCTCTCCAATCAAAACTATACACTACAGCCTACTCCGGATGTAAAGTGGTGCCATGAACTCAATATTAAGAGGTGAGAAATACATTTACTTACAGAAAGCTGTGACTACGTGTGCACAGCGGGGAGAGGGAGTCAGCAGCCGACAGCGAAACAGGCAGAAACTTTCATAGCAGGAATCACCAGAATGTATAGGCTATTACTGTTGACCAAATAATGGTTTTAGAACTATCTACAGCCAGAAACATTGGATAGCAAAGTTACCAAAAATTACAGACTTAAGCAAAGTGCTTCGTAAGAGGAAGGCAATGTCAGTCATTTGTTGTTTATAGTCTCAGCTCTTGTGCGTCTCCCCCATTTGTCAACTGCTACTTAAGCTGTAGTGTTAACTGAGAGGAATTAAGTGTCGACTGTCCAACTCTTCTTCACTGTTCAATGAGCCCTCGATTATCACTCTCCCCATCTGAAAGCTAGGTTTCTGCGCCATGATGGGCGAAAACAGATGCCCTGGATCAGCCCAAACCCAGGACAATGCATGGCTCCAGATCCACGAGAAATAAGGGCCCTAGTATAGCCTCTGATGGCTGATATCAGCTAGAGACGATATGCTATAGTGCATTCGGAAAGTATTCAGACTGATTGACTTCTCCACATTGTTCTGTTACATTGTTCTGTTACAAAATGGATTAAATAGTCCACCCCCAATCTACACACATTACCCCAGAATGACAAAACCAAAGACAAGTTAAGACATTTGCTATTTTATTAAAAATAAGATACAGAAATAATTTTACATAAGTATTCAGACCCTTTGCTATGCTTTGTTTGAGGTGTTTCTATACCTTGGATTCCACCTGTGGTAAATTCAATTGATTGGACAGGATTTGGAAAGGCACACCTGTCTGTATAAGGTCCCAAGTTTGACAGTGCATGTCAGAGCAAAAACCAAGCTATGAGGGTGAACTAATCGTTGATAGAACTCAGAGGATTGTGTTGAGGCACAGATTTAGGGAAGGGTACCAACAACGTTTTGCAGCATTGAAGGTCCAAGAACAGTGGCCTCCACCATTCTTAAATGGAAGAAGTTTGTAACCACCAAGACTTTCTAGAGCAGGCAGCCCAGCCAAACTGAGCAATCAGAGAGGTGACCAAGGACCCAATGGTCATGCTGACAGACCTCTAGAGTTACTCTGTGTAGATGGGAGAACCTTCCAGAAGGTCAAACATCTCGGCAGCACTCCACCAATCAGGCCTTTATGGTAGAGTGGTCAGACGGAAGCCACTCATCAGTAAAAGGCACATGATTGCCCGCTTGAAGTTTGCCAAAAGGCACCCAAAGGACTCAGACCATGAGAAGCAAGATTCTCTGGTTTGATGAAACCAAGATTGAACTCTTTGGCCTGAATGCCAAGCGTCATGTCTGGAGAAAACCTGGCACCATCGGTGAAGCATGGTGGTGACAGAATCATGTGGTGGGGATGTTTTTGAGCGCCAGGGACTGGGAGACTAGCCAGGATCGAGGGAAAGATGAACAGAGAAAAATAGAGAGATCCTTGATGAAGTCCTGAGCGCTCTGGAGCAGGTTCTCAGACTGTGGCGAAGGTTAGCCTACCAACGGGACAACGACCCGAAGCACACAGCCAAGACAATGCAGGAGTGACAATTCGGGACAAGTCTCGGAATGTCCTTAAGTGGCCAAACCAGAGCCCGGACTTGAACATCTCTGTATAGACCTGAAAATAGCTGTGCAGCGATGCTCCGCATACAAACTAACAGAGCTTGAGAGGATCTGCAGAAAATAATGGGAGAAACTCTGCAAATACAGGTGTGCCAAGCTTGTAGCCAAAGGTGCTTTAACAAAGTACTGAGTAAAGGGTCTGAATACTTATGCAAATGTGATATTTTAATGTATTTGTAATACATTGGCAAAATGTCTCAAACCCATTTTTGCTTTGTCATTATGAGGTATTGTGTGTAGATTGAAGAGGGGTAAAAACCTTAATACATTTTAGAATAAGACTACGTAACAAAATGTGGGAAAAGTCAAGGGCTCTGAAAACTTTCCGAATGCATTGTATTTGCTAACTGGAGTACTTATTTTAAACAAGACAGATGACGCTGGTGGAAGAGAAACTGCAGGCGAGAGAAAGACAGTGAACAGAACAGCAATAGGGTCTGGAGACAGAAAGAGTGGAAAACATCCTTTAAGGAAGGAGCTTGCCAAAAGCAAACAGCGTGACACATCAGCCCTGTGACAGTCCTGCTGTCTGCTGAGTCGCTGCGTGTGGAGAGAAAGAACAGAAAGAGGGGGTTCTGGAAGAGGAGCAGGCCCTTTGGAGTGTAAGCTCTAGTGTAAATAAAATACCCTTTCTTTTGTCTTTCTGTGAGGAGCCTGTCAGTGCTGGGACAGCTAAGGGGCCTCGCCCTCTCTCCCCCTCTCCCTTAGAGATTTAGTGTCTGCTGCAGCCTAGGGAGACGTCAGGCAGGCAAGCTAATTGACGAATGCTGTCCTTTGTTTTGCCGTGTCAGTGCAGCAGGGCCACTGCTGTGTTTTACTGTGGCAGAGCTGAGCAGCAGGACCTCTGGGCTAGCTCTGGCACCGCTGTGGAGGGACAGACAGATGGCCACCCGCTGGAGTATGGCACAACACCCGGTCTGAGAGGAGGTCCCCCACTACTTAACGGTCTGTATACCAAAACAAGGTCTAGTGTGTGGGATAGCCTCAACCTCATTGCTGGTTCATTTGATTGAACTGTTGTTCAACCATCCTGGTCCTTGGAAATCACAAAGGGAACAGTAAACTCAGAAGCAAAACCAACACCTCCACCAACCTACTGTCCGACATGTGGATTGTTTGTTGGGCTCAAATATTTCTGATGGTGTGCACCAAACAATGCTGTTCATTTGTGTTTGACATTTTGCCTGAAATATCAAGTCTTTATAAAACAGGGGGCCTTTGTTGCTTGTGGCCTCAGCTTTGACAAAAAGATGCAACCTACACAACATGCCAGCAGTAGGTTGGAGGTAGACGGCTCTTAAAGACCGGGTGGAGGAAGGACCTAGGCCAAGGACTCACATGTGTGGGCTGAGCTCGTAGAAGTTCCTGTTGCGATACTCCTCCACCTTCTCTGGTGTGAAGATGGGCAGAGACCTGTAGGGGTTCATGGAGATCACCACACTGCCGATGTATGTCTGCAGAGAGAGAAAACAAGATGGCAGGGTATGATTAAGCAATAAGGCCCGAGGTGGTGTGGCATATGGCCAATATACCATGGCTAAGGACTGTTCTTAATCACGACGCAACTTGGAGTGCCTGGATACAGCCCTAAGCCATAGTATATTGGCCATATACCACAAATTGCCTTATTGGCATTATAAACTGGTTACCAACCTAATTAGAGCAGGTAGTAGTGCTATTAGACATTAGTGACAGTAGATAACCACACTACCGGTGTGAAAGTGTGAGTGAGACACACACCAGAAGCAGTAGTGACAGTGGAGATCACCACACTACGTAAGAGAGAGAAAGAACAATAATTGAATGCCATCAGGGTGTTTAGCGAGAAGCCTCAAGTGTAGGAGATTGAGTAGTGTTCAGAGGTAGGGCATAATGTTGTGGTGTCTGAAAATGATAACATGCTCAGATCTGCTCTGTGCTTCCGAGGTGAGAAGAATTTAATTTCTGCCTCCCTCAGCTCTTCCCAGCGGGGAATTCCACCCTGCTGCGTTTAATTAGGCATGCTAAAATCCGAAGCAGAGAAAGCACCGAGACAGGAGGACGTAAAAGGAAAAATGTGTGGAATCCCAGGACGCTGTGGTAGAACGCTTGGAGCAGTAGATGGGCAACAGAGGTTAAGTTGCCACGGGGGGGGAGGGTTTCTCTATTTGCATTTCATTGAACAAGCATGGGAAACAGTGTTTAACACCTTTACAATGAAGATCTGTGAAGTTACAGGTTTTTACAAATTATCTTTGAAAGACAGGGTCCTGAAAAAGGGATGTTTTTTGGGGCTGAATGTACACACCACGAAGTTGGAACTTTACATACGCTTAGTCATTAAAACTCATTTTTCAACCACTCCACAGACTTCATGTTAACAAACTATCAATTCGGCAAGTCTGTTAGGACCTCTACTTTGTGCATGACAAGTAATTCCTCTAACAATTGTTGATTTCACTTATAATTCACTATATCACAATTCCAGTGGGTCAGAAGTTTACATACACTAAGTTCACTATGCCTTTAAACAGTTTGGAAAATTCCAGAAAATTATTCCATGGCTTTAGAAGCTTCTGATAGGCTAATTGACATTTGAATCAATTGGAGGTGTACCTGTGGATGTATTTCAAGGCCTACCTTTAAACTCAGTGCCTCTTTGCTCAACATATTGGGGAAAATCAAAAAAACAGCCAAGACCTAAAACGTTTTTTTTATAGACCTCCACAAGTCTGGTTCATCCTTGGGAGCAATTTCCAAATGCCTAAAAAAAAAGGTACCACGTTCATCTGTACAAACAGTAGTACGAAAGTATAAACACCATGGGACCAGGCCGTCATCCCGCTCAGGAAGGAGACACGTTCTGTCTCCTAGAGATGAACGTACTTTTGTGCGAAAAGTGCAAATCAATCCCAGAACAGCAGCAAATGACATTGTGAAGATGCTGGAGGAAATAGGTACAAAAGTATCTATATCCACATGACCCGAAAGGACGCTCAGAAAGGAAACAGCCACTGCTCCAAAACCACCATAAAAAAGCCAGACTATGGTTTGCAACTGCATATTGGGACAAAGATCGTACTTTTTGGAGAAATGTCCTCTGGTCTGATGAAACAAAAATAACCGTTTGGCAATCGTTATGTTTGGAGGAAAAAGGGGGAGGCTTGCAAGCCGAAGAACACCATCCCAACCCTGAAGCATGGGGGTAGTAGCATGTTGTGGGGGTGCTTTGCTGCAGGAGTGCCTGGTACACTTCACAAAACAGATTGCATCATGAAGGAAAATTATGTGGATATACTGAAGCAACATCTCAAGGAAGATAAAGCTTGGTCGCAAATGAGTCTTCCAAATGGAAAATGACCCCAAGCATACTTCCAAAGTTGTGGCAAAATGGCTTAAGGACAACAAAGTCAAGGTATTGCAGTGGCCACACAAAGCACTGACCTTAATCTTATAGAACACTTGTGGCCAGAACTGAAAAAGCATGTGCGAGCAAGGAGGCCTACAAACCTGACCAGTTCTGTCAGGAGGAATGGGGCACAATTCACACAACATATTGTTGGAAGCTTGTGGAAGGCTACCTGAAACATTAGACCCAAGTTAAACAATTTAAAAAGGCAATGCTACCAAATAATAGTTGAGTGTATGTAAACTTCTGACCCACTGGGAATGTGATTAAATACATTTTAAAAAAAATCAATCACTATTATTCTCACATTCTTAAAATAAAGTGGTGATCCTAACTGACCTAAGACAGGGAATTTTTACTAGGATTAAATGTCAGGAATTGTGAAAAACTGAGTTTAAATGTATTTGGCTAAGGTGTATGTAAACTTCCGACTTAAACTATGTATGCTTGGTGCAGTGGATGGGCAACGGAGGTTAAGTTGCCACAGGGGTGTCTGGTATACATAGACAAAAGATTGGCATATTATTGTGTTTGGTGCCGCCCTGAGTGGTCCCCTGTTAAGCAGCTCCCGTTGTCCGTGCATAAATTGTTTTTTCCATCTCTTTAGTTTTTTTTGCTAAAGTTGAACTATAATAGTATAATAGTTCAGAATTATGGATTCTCACAGCTGAACGTCGACATGAGTCGTCAACTATTATTTACAACAGAGCCCAGCTCCTGGATTTAGCACACGCAGCGCTGCTGCACCCCAGGGAAAAGTCTGATATTCCGGACGAGTTTAAAAGGCAACGCCGTGGACGCAGGGTGGGATTGAAGTGTAAGGCGAAGCGGAGGAAGTACAAGCCGGCTATACAGTCTATCATTACAGGCAACGTGAGGTCACTACATAACAAAATGGACGAGCTGGAGGCTCTTTTCCGTGGACAAAGGGATTATCGAGAAACGAGCCTAATGTTTTTCACGGAGACTTAGCTGAACGATAACATCCCCATAGAGAACGTCACTATCGACGGTTTCCAGACCATCAGAGTGGACAGGGATTGCGTCTCTTACGGTAAGAGCAAGGGTGGTGGGCTGGCTTTATTAGTTAACAGATGGTGTAATCCGAACCATATTACTCTTAAGGAAGATTTTTGTAGCCCGGACATTGAACTATTAGCCGTTAGCCTGAGACCCTACTATTTGCAGAGGGAATTCACGGTGGCCATTGCTGTTATGGTTTACATCCCGCCCTCCGCGGACGCAAACACAGCATGTGACGTCATCCACTCTGTTATCGCGAGGTTACAGACAGCGCATCCCAGTGCTTTCTTTGCCATTTTGGGGGATTTTAACCATGCATCTCTTCAACGCTGCCCACGTTCAAACAGTTAGTGAAGAGCCCAACCAGGAATAATATAAAAAAAAAAAACTCTGGACTTGTTATATGCTAATGTGAAGGACGCATACAACTCCACTCCCTCCCCTCGGTAGATCGGATCACAACCTTGTCCAACTCACTCCACTCTACAGGCCTTTGGTCCAACAGCAGCCTGCGACCACCAGGACCATTAGGAGATGGTCCCCGGAGGCGAATGAGGCCCTACAGGACTGCTTTGAAACAACAGACTGGGATGTGCTCTGTGAGGATCATGGTGAGGACATCGATGGACTTACTGACTACATAACAGACTATATTAATTTTTGTGTAGACAACACTGTACCCACCAGGAAGGTACGCCGTTTCCCAAACAATTAACCCTGGGTCACCAGCTGAATGAGAAGAGGGTCTTCAAGGAGGGGGACAGGGACAAATTGAAATGCGTCCAGAGGGAGCTGAAGTTGCGGGTTGCTGAGGGGAAGATGGACAAGCTGAGGCAGAGCCAGGTGAGAGAGGTGTGGAAGGGTATGAGAAATATCACTGGCTTCAAAAAGTCAAACAGTGGGCAGACGGAGGGGACCCAGGACAGAGCCAATGAGTTGAACCAATTTTTTTTAACAGGTTTGATACTGACCCTGTCCACCTTCCTTCCAGCTCCCCAGACCACACCCTCACGGCTGTCCCACCCCCACTTTGCTCACAACACCTCTGCTGAGACAATCAGTGACCCCTCCTCCACCCCTGCTCCCCCTGGACTGATCCTCAACACCCCCCTTCCCCCCACCAGGGTTGGCTTTCACCACCAACCAAGTGAAGAGAGCTGGAGAGACTACATCAGCGGCGGGCCCTGATGGCATCAGCCCAAGGGTGCTTAGGGTCTGTGCTGACCAACTGTGGAATACTCCAGTATCTCTTCAACCTTAGCCTGAGCCTAGAAAGGGTCCCTGTGCTGTGGAAACATCCTGCCTCGTCCCAGTGCCCAAGAAGACACACCCCACTTTCCTGAATGACTTCAGACCTGTAGCGCTAACTTCCCACATCATGAAGACCCTGGAAAGGTTAGTCCTCACTCATCTCAGACCCCTGCTGTGTACATCACTGGACCCCCTGCAGTTTGCATACCAGCGCAACATCAGGGTGGATGATGCAATCTACCTTCTGCAGAGGGCCTACTCTTACCTGGACAACGCAGGTTGCACTGTGAGGGTTATGTTTTTTGACTTGTCCAGTGACTTCAATACCATTCAGTCCCTGCTACTGGGTGAGAAGATGAGGATGAAAGTGGAAGCACCCTTAGTCTCCTGGGTCACAGACTACCTGACCGGTAGGCCACAATTTGTGCGACTACAGAGCTGTGTGTCAGAACGGGCAGTTAGCAACACAGGGGCCCCCCAGGGAACGGTCCTGTCCCCCTTCCTGTTCACCCTCTACACCTCAGACATAACTCTGAGACATGCCACCTACAGAAGTTCTCGGATGACTCCGCAATTTTAGGGTGCATCAGGGGTGGGCAGGAGGAGGAGTACAGGAGCACAATCAGTGACTTTGTTGTGGTGTGAGCAGAACCACCTTCAGCTCAACATCAGCAAAACAAAGGAGATGGTGGTGGACTTCAGGAGAACCAAGGCACAACTGACTGCAGTCCCTATACAGGGGATGGATGTGGAAATGGTTGGGTCATACAAGTTCCTGGGAGTCCATATGGACAACAGGCTGGAATGGGCGGGTAACACCGGGGCCCTGTACAAAAAGGGCCAGAGCCGACTACTTTCTGAAGAGGCTCAGGTCCTTCAACGTGTGCAGTAAACTACTGCATACCTTCTACCAGTCTGTGGTGGCCAGTGCCATCTTTTTTGCAGTGGTGTGCTGGGGAGCCAACATTAGAGCCGGTGATGCTTCTCGGGTAAATAAGCTGATCAGGAAGCCTAGCTCTGTCCTGGGGATGAGCCTTGACACTCTAGAGGAGGTGGCGGAGAGACAGATCCTGGCCAAACTGCTGGCCATCATGGACAATGTCACCCACCCTCTGCACGCCATGGTTATGACGCAGAGGAGCACCTTCAGTCACAGACTGATCCAACCACGGTGTGCCAGAGAGCGCTAAAGGAGGTCCTTCCTGCCGGCGGCTATTAGACTATATAATGCCTCACCGGGGTGCCGTGCCGTCGGAAACATAGATCTGGAACTGTTGGGGGTCTAGGATCTGGTTTAACAATTATGCATCCATCCGTGAGTAACTCTGGTCCGTCATCACTCAGGACCTATTTATTCATGCAGGTCTGTATATACATACTCATGTACAGTTGATATATCATATCACGTGCAATATTGGTAGTAATTCTTGGACCTAACTCACGTAGGCATTCACTCAGGAATGCATATTAGTATCCTGTCAGTTGCACCTTTTCTCATTGCTTTTAGTATATCGAATGTGCAATACGTGCATTTGTCTGTAATTAAACCCTGCGCACTAAGGACTGTATTTTAAGGGAATTACTATTACCCCAAATTATATCACACACATTTAGCTATCCCTTCCTGTCATTTACCTGTACAGTAATTATAAATGAAATGTAAATACATCAGATATTTACCTGTAAATATAACTGTATACTTACCTGTACAGCTAATTTAACCATGCACAATATTCACTTACCTGTTCATTTAGACAGTGTCTATTAAGTAAACTATTACCCTCACTCATATCATATGCATTTTTAGCTACTGAAGTATTTATCTGCCATCGACCTGTATAGTATAGTTAACCATCCAACAATGTATAGTGTACATATTCAGCTAACCACCCATACTATGAAATGTCTTTATAGCTTTTTTTTTGCACTCCAGATATCTTGTATTTCTATACTGCTGCTCTATATATCATGTACCTGTCTTGTGTACTTTCGTTGTGGCATTTTGCACCTGCCCTGTTTCGTTTGGCTTGCTTGAGCCTGCTAACTGAGGAGTGTTAATTCACCTGTTACCATACAGGTTTCATTTTTTTTTTTAAAGTCTTACATAAGGAGTTGTTTAATCTAACTGCTTAACCATTTATCGGTAAATGGAATTGTATTTGGGAGAAAATGCCACGTGGACTAACTTGGAGACATTTCACTGCAGCTAATGTAAAAGGAGAAAAGCTGTGTACATTTGCAAATACTGTGCCAAATCATATGTGAAGAAGGCAACAAAGATGCAGAATCATCTGGCCAAGTGCATAAAGTTCGCTCGGTGCTTACAACAAGCAACTTCAGACAAAAGTCCCTCTACTTCTATTCAAGGTGAAAATGATGACTCAGACACCTTATCAATAGCAACAGCTCATGGTCCTCCTGTAACCGAAAGGTCGCTGGTTCAAATACCAGAGCAAGAAACTAATTTGCACCAGGGGCTGACCCTGTAGGAGGCAGTCATTTTAAATAAGGATTTGTTCTTAACCGAATTGCCTAGTTAAATTAGGGTAAAAAACTAACGCTGATGAATGTCTTCCTCGAGCTGTGTATGCAACTGGTTCAACTGACGCTCACATGCAATGTGTATTGGATTTGAATGTTCTTAGCCCAGCTTATACCCCTCCAACCAGAAATCCTTTATCTACTAATTTGCTGGATGCAGAGTTCAACAGAGTTCAAGTGAAGGTCAAGCAAATTAGAGAAAGCAGACTGTTGCGATCTCTGATGGGTGGCCGAATGTTCATGGGCAACAAATAACCACATCTCCACACCTCACCCAGTATTCTACAAGAGCACAGACACAAGGGACAACAGACACACCAGTCTCTACATTGCAGATGAGCTAAAGGCAGTCAATGACCTTGGACCACAGAAGGTATTTGCACTGGTGACAGACAATGCTGCGAACATGAAGGCTGCTTGGTCTAAAGTGGAGGAGTCCTACCCTCACATCACACCCATTGGCTGCGCTGCTCATATATTGAATCTGCTCCTCAATGACATAATGGCATTGAAAACAATGGATACACTCTACAAGAGAGCCAAGGAAATGGTTAGGTATGTTTAGGGTCATCAAGTTATAACAGCAATCTACCTAACCAAGCAAAGTGAGAAGAATAAGAGCACCACATTGAAGCTGCCCAGCAACACCCATAGGGGTGGTGTAATCATGTTCGACAGTCTTCTGGAGGGGAAGGAGTCTCCAAGAAATGGCCATATCACAGTCTGCCAATATGGACAGCGCCATCAAGAGGATCCTCCTGGATGATGTATTTTGGGAGAGTGGTAAGCAGCCTGAAACCTATAGCAGTAGCCATTGCACGGATTGAGGAGATGCAATATGGCAGTCGTGCCAACATCTCATCAGCCACATATATATTCCCATATCCCCACGGAAAGTTTCCACCTCTGAATATTACCCAAAATGTGCAACCCTAATAGCAACAGTCGTGATGGCTTGCTTTTGTAGTTAGTTTTCCTTGCTTTGTGGTTCCTTTATGCCGACTGGTATGACGGTTTTTGCCAAATACAGCATTAGTGCATTCTCTATGTACAGTAAATCTTAATTCTTTAAATCCTGATTCAGAAAAACAGGCACTTTGCAATTGTCGCTCAGAGAATGTTAAGAATTATATAACTACTTCACATCTTTCACGAGCTCCATTTCTTACTGCAGTGTTGGTGACGACAGTAAGTACTTTCGGTAAAGGGCACCACGTAATAATCAGTCAAACTGAAAACATTGACCACACTGAAATTTCAACTCACAATCCTCTCTCGCCCTCTCCTCTGTTATAATGAATGTTATATAACCCACTCAGAACAGGAGAGCCAGACCTTTTCCACGGCAAGGCCACATCCCACTGCCTATTGTCAAAAAGTACATGGGAGGCATAATCAACTCTGTCTTCGCCTCGGCTTCTCCACAAAGACAAATGGCGTGCACGGCATAAAAACAAACACTGTTGGGTCACTGCTAGATGGCTATCAGATGTGTACAGAGCCATTAAGGCAATGTTAAGGAGGCTGCAGAAGGCCTTTTCAACAGGAATATCTCTGGCCATTGATCTTAACTGAAAGCCAGAGTCAAAGTAGTGATGATCTCCAGACTCCCATATAAAAAGGGCAATTTCAAAGCTAGTTCTTTAAAAGTTGAGGATGAAAGTTAGGCAGTGATGAGTTACAGAAAAGTCTCCTTGCAGAACTCGGTACAATTTCCAAAGAGGAAAATAACACCCTTTTCTCTTCCTCGTTCCAAGCATCATAATAAAGACAGTCTAACAGTGCTAAGCTAAAATGAAACGACCTTATGAAGAGGATGTGTATAGTCAACAAAGGAACTGTCATGCCTAAATTCACATTGAAATTGATCTGTTTGGTTTGACTCATCAAAACAATGGATGACATCAGAAGGGGAGGGTCATGGGCAATAGAAGGGTTGAAATTCTTAGAAATGTGACATTTCCTTCTAAATCCCAGGAACATAAAACCATGGATGGGATGTTTTGGGCAGGGTGTCATGTGACACTAGGGGTTGGCATGACAACTGGTAAGGGACAAAATGACCAAGCAAGAAGGAAACATGACAGCACAATAACAAGTAGGGACACTGACCTGACGGGCCTGCTAGGGATTAGTAGCTAAGTGTAGGCTGCAGCCGGCCAGCCAGTCAGATGAAACCACTCCTGGCCAGGCCACCAGTGGAGGTGTAAGGCCCCACTCAAATGTTATTATTACAGACTAAGACCAACCATATGCTTTAGGTCGACCTCTATGTTACTGACTGACTACTTGATTTCCACTCCGAACTTAGCTGTTGCATTGCTGGAAAGAATTGAGAATTAAATCTGTATGTGCATATGGAACATCTATGGGATATTTTATTTCAGCTCATGAAACATGGGACCAACACTTCACATAGTGTTTATATTTTTGCTCACTAACTCAGTCTTTGAAATAGGTGCATGTGTCATTTAGATTTTTGTTCAGTGTAGTTTGACATCTCATTTGTTTAGAGTCAATACATCAAATCGTAGAAGATCTACTCAATCATCATACTAATTCAGACGAGTAGCTACAATACATTTCAGGAAACTATTAAAATGCATCCTTCAGTAGTAGGCCTATATCTTGGACCTACTTTCTACATGGGTCACCACACTGAGCCCAGTAAGTTCTAAGTTTACAATTTGTGACAGAAATTCAAGGGCAGCTAAGATTTCACAAACAACTCAAAGCCACACAGGAAGCTGCATACACTCAACTAGAGTTTCATGAAGCTGAGGGTATCAGCCAATCACAGCTCAGTACGGTGATATCATTCTCTGGGCTCTGTCCTAGTCAGTAGCGAAGAGAGAACCAGAACAATAATCATAGAGGCTGACATCTGGAGACGCTGACCCACAGAGGCAGTGTTTACTGGGAGCAGCCAGGGAACAGAGCCCTTAGCCAGAGCACTCATCCAGCCTCTATTCCAGACATGGGTTCAAATATACTATTTGAAATCATCATGTCTATGCTCGATTGAGCTTACGGGACCAATACAATCCCAAAACGGCAAACCCTGAACATCTGTCACTCCAGGCAGGCTGGAGCAAACTCTAAAAGTATTTGAAAAATTGAACCCAGGTCTGCGCCATTCATTCACTCCCCCTCAAGTGACGCAGCCGCAGAGCCAGTTCTCCAGATTCTCCTCATCCCTGGAGCTCTGGATGTTCTGCCTCATTTGAAACAACTACATTCTTCTGTGATGTGATTTATTGATTGGTCGACTCAGGGCTCTGTGGTGAGGTTGCTGTATCTGTGCCACTGTTTCAGGCTAGGACTACACTTAATAGGTTTAATCACATGGCTAGCAGTGAGTTTAGGAACAATGAATGATGTATCTGCAGATTTCTTATGTTCACAGTTTGTTTGTCTAAGCTCAACGAAAACTGCACTAAGGGATAAGGAAGCTGAGGGAACAAAAATAAAGCTGAAACACGGCATTGAGACCGGGGATGAAAGGCAGTTACATTTGAATATTTGCATACATTCAAGCGTCATGTGAGCATCAAATATAATTGATACATTCTCAATTTATATAAAACAAAGCATAACTAAAATGAGTTGAACAGTCAATTATACATGTTATAACATGGTTCTAACTTTATGAACGCAAACTTACGTAGATCTCATTGTGGTCAAAGCGCTTCCTCAAGTTCTCGATGAAGGAGTCTTCGTTGAGAGGTTCTAGCAGGACCATGTCCCCCACCCCTATCATGTTGTCTAAAAGTGACGTCTTCACCTCCATCTTGGTATCAGCAATCCCCCCCTGTAGAGAAAAGGAACAAATTGAATACATTAGACAGAGTGATTTGAAACAAGACAACATGGGTGCACATGGATGTGGCTAAAAGTATGTAGTTGCTACAGATTACATTATCAGCTGTCAGTCAATGCATCAACTCTAGAACTTCAGTCATTATGGTTAAAGTGAACTCCTATTACTCTTTAGACAGATTAAGATTAGGCAGTCATCCTCATACAGTGGCAATCTAATGTAGAATAGTGATATACAGGATGGCTTGATTGGCAGTCCACCACCTTAGAAGTCTATAGCCTCCCATGTCCATAGTCCACTTCTAGTAGTCCATCTGGTCTGTATGAAGCGTCGTGTCAAGGACAGTCAGTGCCCCTTCCCTGACCCTAACATTAACACATAACATCACATTAACTTGCCTCAACCAGGTCCATCATGGTATTTGACTTCTACATAGCGTAAAATGCATGCCTACAGAGCGGTTTCTAGAATTATCGCCACAACTGTGCTGTACAATGTGATGCAGGTAAAAACTAAAACAAGCTGTGACTGTCAATTATTTAACACAACCCCACCCAACCTAGAAGCCCATGTTGGGAGAAAATGGGAGAACTGTAAACAATGAGCATGTCGCTTCACCCCAGCCCCTCTTATAACGGCGCAGAGTTTGGGGTACAGCAAAGCCCCGGTATCAAGGACTTGAATGGACCTAGGCCTCTTTATCCTAGGCCCTATAGCGCTAGGATTAGTATCCACAGGGGACAGGGAAAGTGGGTGAAAAACTGCAACCCCATGCAGTGTTTTTGTCTCTTGCTCTCTGGTTCAGATCTCCACCCTGCTTTCTAAATATTACCCATTGTTTTTCCACTCCCCCCCCAACACAAACAAAAGTAAAGTGACACCTGCTTGTCAAACATCTCATTCCAAAATCATGGTCCCCCCTTTGCTACTATAACAGCCGCCACTATTCTGGGAAGGCTTTCCACTAGATGTTAGAAAATTGCTGCGGGGACTTGCTTCCATTCAGCCACAAGAGCATTAGTGAGGTCAGCAACTGATGTTGGGCGATTAGGCCTGGCTCGCAGTCAGTTCCAATTCATCCCAAAGGTGTTCTATGGGGTTGAGTTCAGGGCTCTGAGCAGGCCAGTCCTTCCACACAGATCTCAACAAACCATTTCTGTATGGACTTCACTTTGTGGAAGGGGGCATTATGCTGAAACAGGAAATGGCCTTCAAACTGTTGTCACAAAGCTGGAAGCACAGATTAATCTAGCCCGAACCATGAAAAACAGCCCCACACAATTATGCCTCATCCAAACTTTAGTTGGCAGTATGCATTGGGTTAGGTAGCATTCTCCTGGCATCCGCCAAACCCAGAATCGTCCGTCAAACTGTCAGATGGTGAAGCGTGATTCATCTAGTCCTCTGGTAAAAAGTTGTGCACTAGAGGATAGGTTGCCATTTGGAACGCAGCCTCAGTTTAAGGATTAAACCCAACCCAGCCTCTCGCAAGCAAAGCAGATGTCCGTGGCCCACCCAAAGGTAAAGTCCACTGTGCCGAGTTGAAGGATTTGAACAGGCAGAGGGAGCTGCCAAAGAAACAGCCTCACACCATACCGCCGCTAAACAAACACGTCCCGCAGAGTTTATTTTGAACTGGCTAAGTTTAGAACTGTTTGTTATTGGCTGATCAAGAAGTCTTCTGGAGACCTCAGGCCTTCAGGATTGATGGACTGCAGGTCCCACCGAGACAGCAATTTTAGTTTTGGCTGCCTTTCCCGTCCAAGGCCCGTATTCATAAACCATCTCAGAGTAGGAGGGCTGATCTAGGATCAGGTCCCCCCCCTCTAAATTACTCATTAGGACTTGAAAGGCAAAACTGATTCTAGATCAGCCCTCTTACGTTGAGACGCTATAGTTGAAGTCAGAAGTTTACATACACTTTACATAGTTATTGAAACACATTTTCAACCACTCCACAGATTTCATGTTAATAAACCATAGTTTTGGCATGTCGGTTAGGACATCTACTTTGTGCATGACCAAGTAATTCGTTCAACAATTGTTTGCAGAGATTGTTCCATAATTCGTGGGTCAGAAGTTTATATACACCTCCAAAAGGCACAATCAACTTAGTGTACCTGTGGATGCATTTCAAGGCCTAGCTGCAAACTCAGTGCCTCGTTGCTCGACATCATATCCAAACACCTGATGGTACCACATTCATCTGTACAAACAATAGTATGCAAGTAAACACCATGGGACCACGCAGCTGTCATACCGCTCAGGAAGGAGACGCGTTCTGTCTCCTAAAGGTGAACGTACTTTGGTGCAAAATGTGCAAATCAATTCTAGAACCGCAAATGATCTTGTGAAAATGCTGGAGGAAAACGGCACAAAAGTATCCACAGTAAAACGAGTCCTATAAATCGACAACCTAAAAAGCCGCTCAGAAAGGAAGCCACTGCTCCAAAACCACCATAAAAAAAAAAAAGCAGGACTGCGGTTTGCAAATGCACATGGGGACAAAGACGGTACTTTTTGAAGAAATGTCCTCTGGTCTGATGAAACAAAAATAGAACTGTTTGGCCATAATGACCATCGTTATGTTTGGAGGACAAAGGGGGAGGCTTGCAAGCCGAAGAACACCATCCCAACCGTGAACCACAGGGGTGGCAGCATCATGTGGGAGTGCTTTGCTGCATGAGGGACAGGTGCACTTCAAAATAGATGGCATCATGAGGAAAGACAATGTGGATATATTGAAGCAACATCTCAAGGAAGATAAAGCTTGGTCGCAAATGGGTCTTCCAAATGGACAATGACCCCAAGCATACTTCCAAAGTTGTGGCAAAATGGCTTAAGGACAACAAAGTCAAGGTATTTGAGTGGCCATCACAAAGCCCTGACATAAATCCTATAGAAAATGTGGGCAGAACTGAAAAAGTGTGTGCGAGCAAGGAGGCCTACAAACCTGACTCAGTTACACCAGTTCTGTCAGAAGGAATTTAAAGGCAATGCTACCAAACACTAATTGAGTGTATGTAAACTTCAGACCCACTGGGAATGTGATGAAAGAAATAAAAGCTGAAATATATCATTCTGACATTTCACATTCTTAAAATAAAGTGGTGATCCTAACTGACCTAACAGGGAATTTTAACTAGGATTAAATCTCAGGAACTGTGAAAAACTGAGTTAAGGAATTTGGCTAAGGTGTATGTAAACTCCAGACTTAGTGAGCAGCATCTGTATGGTCGCCTTCTCTAGGTGCTTGTAACGCAAACAGATGAGGCTTAAAATCATTGTTCTGGTACACTTCAGATTTCAGCAAAAACAACATATTCCAATATCTGGGGGGAAACCCTATTCACTCCAATATCTAACTGCTCTGTTGGGGGGGGGGGGGCAATTCCAAGGTTGATTTTCTTCATTGCATAGCAACAGAGTTCTGTTGAAAACTGGACATCCTGAATGTAACCCCTCTGAGTTTCTCTGGCTTCTGTTCTGCTAGAGGGCACACTTATGAGGCTATAAAACTGTTCTTAGTAGGACACAAGCTTCCACGATCCAAACCCACAACTCAATCTAAGACACTAAAATATTTTAGTTTATTCCAGTATAGATGGCAGCTAAAAGCTGAATTGCTTATACATCAGGAAATTATAGAAAATAAATACATGTTGGCTACATATTATCATGTATATTACCTTTGCAAATATTCAACTGTTCAGTGATAAACTACTTTAACTGTAAACCCATTCTATTGACCCAGTTTACATAACTAATATTGAAAACTGTAAGCCTTGTGGCAGTCTGTCAGAGGGTTGGGTGGGAAGATATGGGACAACAGCAGAGTGGTTTGCCTCAGTTTAAACCAGGTGGACCCTCAGACTAATTGACGATCCACAAATACATTTAGAGCAGGAATGTAATATAAATTAACAGGAAGAAAACAGCCACCGGGTTGTAGTTAGACAACACCAGTCTCTGGATGTAGCTTATAACAGGCCACAGCTGTTCTGGGCCATGTTCATTAGGCAACACAGACAAACCTGAAGGGACTTCCTGGACTTGTCCAATAAGAAAAATTAATTTACATGTGAACACATTTTGCTACTGCGTGTCCTAATGAATAAAACCCTGGCTTAAATGTAGCTTATAACAGACCACAGCTGCTGTGGATGGGACTGTCTAGGTTAGGTGTATACCAGTGGAAAGAGCTACAGGAGGAAATGATCATTGTAATGTCTGGAATAGTATGAAAGGAACCGTATCAAACATTAAAACCATATGTACGACTCAGTTTCATCAACTCCATTTCAGCAATTACAATGACCCAGTCCTCCTATAGATCCTCCCACCAGCCTCCTCTGGTGTACACTATACTGCTGCTTATTTATGGGCCATACCTTTGGGACTAATTCAAATAGCAGAGACTCATCACCCACCACCTGCATTCAAATGTCAAACTTCTCATCACAGGAAATGTCATTTTTAAAAGACAAATAAATTGCCTTTATCAAACAACTATCGTACTGTGAATGAGCACTGAATAACAACGCATGCTGTCAGCTTCAGCTGAGAGTCAATTGCTCAGCTAATATTTTTCATGATTTCAACAAGGATCAGGTGTGGCACAAAAATCTGGACAAGCTGCTGCCCTACCTGCCTGATAGTGCCAAATGAATCTGGTGTACTGGGCTACCAGGCAGTACCATCAGCAGCCAGTGACAACACTCTATTTTATTGATTTATTGGTCGTTTTTTTTCAGAGGCAGCAGCTATTCTCCCTGGGATCCACATTAAAGAGAGTGCCCGAGCACCCTCCCTCCATGCCTGGCATATCAAGTCCTGACATTGTTGCCAGTTCAAGAGAATCATTAAACAATGCTTTGTTGTCATACACTGTGGGTCAAATGTACTTAGGATTTGGGTATGTACATAATTGGATGAGTTTACAGTGCATTAGCAAATCAGCTTTGTTCCAACACAGACTTCAAAGTATGACGAAATATTAAGCATTTTAAGTAAGGTTAGAGAAAATAGAATACATGTCCTAAAACATTTTAAAGCTTTTGCCATACGAAAAGTTGACTTCAATAACTGTTACATGGGGGTCTTGGTCCTGGGATTACAAAGCAAGTCACCTAGATAATATTGGTGCTGGCTCACCTCCAGCATTTGACATGTCTCCAGATGAGTGCAGCGAAAATTAGGTATAATTGAAAGTTCCTGGACTGGGTCCATGAGTGATTTTCCACTCACATACCGTGGTACGAAGTGAGAAAGAATTGTCCGTCTCCCCCTTGCGCAGAGCAAACGCACACACGCGCCTCAGTTCCTAGGCCACAAAATCAAAAATATGCAGAGCATGTCAAATAAAAAAATGTCTAGCTGTATTGAAAGGATGACTGATGTACATTTTTAACCATACTGCAATTTTACCATGATAAATGTAATCTAAATGATAAACTTCATAAATTCAACAAAAACATTGGTAAATATTAGTATGATGTTCCATGAGCCAGACATACAAACCTACGTGACAGTCTTTATTACATGCTAGTGCAGCTTGAGCAAACAAATGATATTAAAGTGCATTATGGAATTTAATTGACTAAATCCCCTGTGATAGTGGTAGGGACAGAGAGGTTGTGTGGGTTGTGATAACATCACAGGTTGTTGTTGGCAATCACAGCGATTACAAACGAATAGAGACGACGCAGTCGGTCAGGCAGGCTGAGGACCTTTAGTAAAGCAGAGGATGAGGACAAGAGCAATGGAAGGCTGGGACAGTGACCTGCAATACTAGAGCGTGGAGATGTGTATATCATTCCTCCTAGTCCTTCCCTACATTTATAATCTGCTTAACGCCAATGAATGAACTGAAAGCCAAATTAGTGATGGTGAGAGGATTTCTCTAGGAGTGGCTATGGATTCATCATGGGAATACTTTAAGTGTGCTCAGCTGGCCATTTGACATGAAGTTATGCATGTTAGCAGGAAAGAATGATGAAGCATCTTGGCACTTAGTCATGTCTGCATTCCAAATGGCACCCTATTCCCGACATACTGTAGTGCACTACCCATAGGGCTCTGGTCAAAAGTAGTGCACTATATAGGGAATAGTGGCGTTTGGCACTTAGCCATGATTCCAGATCCGTGCATCATACGTGTGTTTGCACAACATTAGTGCGGTTGACGCCCGTAACCGGTCTATCAGAGTTTTGGGAAAACCTGTGCTAGAGTGGACGGAAGGGTTCCTCAATCTTTTAATCTACCTCCATCCGCTTATGCTGTGGCCCTGCCTTCCCATGTTTATATGGTGGCTGTCCCGTTCAATCCATGTGCTGCACCCAACCTGATGGTTTATAACTACCAACTAACCACCCCATTGGGTTAATAACACTGGTCCCCATCACTGCCTCCCCCCACGTCTCCCCCGTGCCCTCACTCCCTGCATATGAGCCCCTCCCTCTCAAAAGTATTGCCATAATAGGGTACACCACACAGCCAAAACATCACACGCTGCCCTGTGGGAGGCCAGGCAATTGCCATCAACTCTGTAGTGTCTCCCATTCCTTGATTCAATGGATACAAAATACTTATGTTAAGCAACATGTTCTATATCTGCCAGCAACACACAAGCAGCGATACCACACAAATATTACCTCAATGAATGTACATTCCCAGGTTTTGTGCAGTGAAGTCTTGTCTGTGGGCTACAGTGCAGTACATAGCTCTGCTGTGGCTTAGTTTCAGTGAATGAATGGGAAAAGCAGCTTCCCTTGATTTTAGTAGAATTGAATCAAGTTCAACAGTAACACATCCTGTGGGGAGATGAGGCATTACACAGGTGTTGTATTTATTATCGATCCCCAATCAAGGGTTTCAATTTACGCAATCTGGTGACTGACAGTCTGATCAACCAATCTTGAAGTTCTCTTGTTTTGCATCATCTGAGAAAGTATGTATTTTATGAATTGTTTGAGTCAGATAAACATCAGAAACAAGTCTGTAAGCCTATACTACTTCTAGCAGTAGAGGATATCCCCACATCTATAGCCTCCTCCTGTGTAAGTCCCATCCTTCAAAAGCATATTTACCAACGGCCTATCCCACATTCCACACACTGGAGATGCCAAGCAGGAACAGCTGGCACCAAGGGAAATGGAACATGAGCATTCACAGATAGAACTTCAACATTGCCTTATAGAACATGGGGGATGTTGAAGGAAAGGGCTGAAAATAGCCCATATTAATATAGGTAGCCTTAGAAATAAGGATCATGAAATCAACAACTTGGTAACATTAATATATTAGCCATTTGAGACTCGATAATTAATTTGATGATACAGCAGTAGCAATACAAGGATATGACATTATGGAAGAGACAGAAATGCTTATGGGGAGGTGTTGCTGTAATGCTTAAAGAAGATCTTATGTCAAGTGTTATTGAAGTGTTGCAGTTGCTGGTTTACTTGGCACATCTAAAGCTTTTTCTTTTGGGATGTTGCTATAGGCCACCAAGTACCAACAGTCAGTATCTACAGTTGTGGCCAAAGGTTTTGAGAATGACAAGTATTGGTCTCCACAAAGTTTGCTGCTTCAGTGTTCTTAGATCTTTATGTCAGTAGTTACTATGGTACACTGAAGTATAATTACAAGTATTCCATAAGTGTCAAAGGCTTTCATTGACAATGACATTCAGTTTATGCAAAGAGTCAATATTTGCAGTGTTGACCCTTCTTTTTCAAGACCTCTGCAATCTGCCCTGGCATGCTGTCAATTAACTTCTAGGCCATTCTTGCATAATCAATGCTTGGAGTTTGTCCACCTGCCTCTTGAGGATCGACTACAAGTTCTCAATGGGCCATGGACCCAAAATGTCAATGTTTTGTTCCTCGAGCCACTTAGTTATCACTTTTGCCTTATGGCAAGGTGCTCCATGCTGGAAAAACCACTGGTCGTCACCAAACTGTTCTTGGATGGTTGGGAGAATTTGCTCTCGGAGGATGTGTTGGTAACATTCTTTATTCATCGCTGTGTCCTTAGGCAAAATTGTGAGTGAGCCCACTCCCTTGGTTGAGAAGCAACCCCACACATGAATGGTCTCAGGATGCTTTACTGTTGGCATGACAGGACTGATAGTAGCGCGCACCTTGTCTTCTCCGGACAAGGTGTTTTCCGGATGGCCCAAACAATCAGAAAGGGGATTCAGAGAAAATGACTCTACCCCAGTCCTCAGCAGTCCAATCCCTGTACATTTTGCAGAATATCAGTCTGTTCCTGATGTTTTTCCTGGAGAGAAGTGGCTTCTTTGCTGCCCTTCTTGACACCAGGCCATCCTCCAAAAGTCTTCATCTCACGGTGCATGCAGATGCACTCACACCTTCCTGCTGCCATTCCTGAGCAAGCTCTGCACTGGTGGTGCCCCGATCCCGCAGCTGAATCAGCTTTAGGAGACAGTCCTGGCGCTTGCTGGATATTCTTGGGCGCCCTGATGCCTTCACAACAATTGAACCGCTCTCCTTGAAGTTCTTGGTATCTGATAAATGGTTGATTTAGGTGCAATCTTACTAGCAGCAATATCCTTTCCTGTGAAGTGCACCACCCTCCTTTTAAAGCTTCCAGTCTGTTATTCTGACTCAATCAGCGAGACAGAGTGATCTCCAGCCTTGTTCTCGTCAACACTCTCACCTGTGTTAACGAGACAATCACTGACATGATGGCAGCTGGTCCTTTTGTGGCAGGGCTGAAACGCAGTGGAAATTTTTGGGGGATTAAGTTCATTTTCATGGCAAAGAGGGACTTTGCAATTAATTGCAATTCATCTGATCACTCTTCGTGACATTCTGGAGTATATGCAAATTGCCATCATCAACACTGAGGCAGCAAACTTTGTGGAGACCAATACTTGTGTCATTCTCAACTTTTGGCTATGACTGTAAGTGTGTGTGAAAATGCTTGATCGCGTATGTAATGTAAACAGAGAGGTCTACTTTTTTGGGGACCTGAATATTGACTGATTTTCATCAAGCTGTCCACTCAAGTGTCTCACTGTAACCAGTGCCTGTAATCTGGTTCAGGTTATTAATCAACCTACCAGGTTGTTTAAACACTACAGGAACAAGAGTTAATACAAAAGATTGTGCTGTGACATATGGATGACATTAAAAATATTTGTTTGTCTGATGTGATTAATAAGCAGCATCCAGATGCTGCACTTATTGAATTTATGAAATTGCTTCTTCCAATTAATAAACATGCACCTGTTAAGAATTGAAAAACTATGGTTGGAAGAGATGGGGCAAAAGGAGTGGCTAATAAGTTGGCCGCACATCTGACTAGCTGATTTACTGTAATTTGAGAGATTGTGACTAAACTCAAAGAAGAAACTGTATTATGAAGCCAAGATCAATGATGGAGTACTTTAAATGACAGACAAATTCAACTCCATCTTTCATCGCATCCGATTGCTTATTCATCACAAAACCATTTGTCACCCATTATTTTAATGATTACTTCATTGGCAAAGTGGGGAAACTTAAGCAGGAAATGCCAACAACGAACAGTGAGCCATTATAGTCATGCTTACAAAAACAAATAATGAAAGAAAAGCATTGCAAGGTTGAATTTTAAAAAAGTCAGTTAAGAACATATTCTTATTTACAATGACAGCCTACCTACAGGGTCAGCCCCTGGAAAGGGGAAAGTGTTTGTCCTCAGGCCTGGAGGTAAGCAAAAGTAATTCCGCTACCCAAGAGCAGCCTTTACTGGTTCTAACAGAATACCTATAAGCTTGCTGCGAGCTCTTAGCAAACCGTTGGAAAACAGACTTTCAGCATGCTTATAGAGAAGGGAACTCAACATTTAATGCACTGACAAATGACAGGTTGAAAGAAATTGCAGCCTTTGATATTATTGACTATAACTGTTGAAAGTGTTATAGCTTTTCAACCTCTGCCATATAGTGTATTCAGAGCCATCTATCTAATAGAACGCAAAGGGTTATCTTTAATGGAAGCTTCTGTAATATCAAACATGTAAAGTGTGATGTACCGCAGGGCAGATCTCTAGGCCCTCTCTATTTTTAACAATGACCTGCCACTAGCATTAAAACAAAGCATGTGTCCATGTATGCTGATGATGCAACCATATGCACATCAGCAACAACAGCTAATTAAGTCACTGAAACCCTTAAAGAGTATCAGTCTTTTGGAATGGGTGGCCAGTAATAAAAATGGTCCTGATCTCTAAAACTAAGAGCATTGCATTTGGTACAAATCATTCCTCAAGTTCTAAACCTCAGCTGAATGTGGTTATGAAAGCTGTGGCTTGGCGTTACCTTAGATTGTAAACTGTCATGGTAAAATCATAGATTCAATGGTTGTAAAGACGGGGAGAGGTCTGTCTGTAAAAAATAGATGCTCTGCTTTTTTGACACCACACTCCAGAAAGAAAGTTCTGCAGGCTCTAGTTTTGTTTAATCTTGATTATTGTCCAATCGTGTGGTCCAGTGCTGCAAGGAAAGACCTTGTTAAGCTGCAGCTGGCCTAGAAAGGAGCACCACATCTTGCTCTTCATTGTTATCAGAGGGCTGATATAAATACTATACATACCAGTCTCTTGGCTAAAAGTTGACTGATTGCATCTTTTCTTATTTTATAAGAAACACTAACGTGTTGAAAATCCCAAATTGTTTGCATAGTCAACTTATACACAGCTCTGACACACGTTTACCCCACCAGGGGTCTTTTCACAGTCCCCAAATACATAAAATCAAGAAAGCATACAGTATTATATAGAGCCATTATTGCATGGAACTCAGTTCCATCTCATATTGCTCAAACAGCAAACCTGGTTTAAAAAAAAAAAAAAAAAAAGTGTTCAACCAGTTAGCAAGTCAGAAATACTCAGTTTTTTAGTTCCAACTAGCATGTGAACTCTTAGCTCTGCCCCATGAGGTGGTTGTGAGGGTGATGGAGAGGCTCAGCTCTACTGGCTGAATAGAGGGATGCAGTGTTTGCCATTTGAGTTCTAGCTCTGACAGCAGCCAGACAATCACAATTTATCCACGTGCCTCAGTACTCAACAGCAGATCACAGGCAGATCAGAGCAAACATCATTCATCACCATGGCTGAGGGACTTTGCCCCTGGAAACAAGGCCAGCCTAGATGGCCAACATGGTTCCGACCAAATATAAGGGTTGAAAACAACGACAAACTATGCAAATACTATACAAATAGCAGGATACACTTGAAACAAATTCTTAGAAGCATTTCACCTAGCTGTACTTCCGATTCAATTACTTGTCCCCAGATGTGTAAATAAACAGCCATTTACACAAATTGAGGCAGCCCCGCACCATCCACTATCAGCATATGTCTGTTTGATCAGTCCTACTAATAAAGGTGACTTGGCTCATGAAGGCAGTGTCATATCTGATGAAACCATAGTAATAGAGAAAAGGGGAACTGTTCTCAGGATGGATGGACAGATGGCTGGACTTATGGGGACCATGGGCTGAGAGGGCCATACCCCTCACCCTGCCACAATTTCTTTTTTACTGACATACCGTAATGGTGTCCAGGGTAATTTTATAAAATTGGGGAGGATCATAAATCTAAAATGAATGTGCTGTAGTAAGAGCAGACACTGCAGTTATGACGGAGTCCATTTTGTATTTTTATGACCAATTACATTGTCTTTTGGCAGTGAACAGCTGAGAAGTCCTTAGCAAAGATCCTTTATCCTATCTATAGTAGCCTATACAGGACCTTTATTAGCAGTCAGCCTGGATAAGACTAGTTAATCTGAACCAGTGTCTTTGATAGCAGCACGTCAAACATAGCTACTGATCTTCAAGGGTAGTAGAAAGTAAAACATTGTGGGCTTCCCCTTAATGTTGTAAGGCATGCTGTGACACAGAGAAGAACGGTAAACAGACCAGTTGAGTCCAGGAAAACAAAACAGGAGGCAATTGTCCTTTATATGAAGCACAGTGCCAAGAGATGTTGGGTTCGAATCACTGAGGTTCCAGTATAAAAAAAAATAGAGACCCAGACCCTGGTTGCATCTTAAATACCAAGCTTCATTAGAAAATGCAGACCTAACACAATTCTGGTTTATGTTTAGGCCTTCCATGCTCAAATTACAAGTTCATACCTGGCCCCAGCTACAGTGCATTCAGAAAGTATTGAGACCCCTTGACTTCTTCCACATTTGGTTACGTTACAGTCTAACTCTAAAAACAATTAAATTGTTTCCCCCCCCCCCCCCCCCCCCATCAATACACACACCCCATAATGGCAAAGCACAACATTCTAAAAACAAGTTATCACTATGGGCCATTGTGATTAAGGGGGGGGGGGGGGATGCATCTATTTTAGAATAAGGCTGTAACATAAAATGTGGAAAAAGTCGAGGTCTGAATAATTACAGAAGGCACTGTACGAGGGGAATCACAGGAGGCAGAAAGGTAGAAAACCTTGACAGGACAACCTCTGATGTTTCTCAGAGAACAAAAGGCTTTTTATGCTTTAAAAAGTAGACGGCGTGGTAGGCTAGTAAGACATTCAAAAGGTCACGCAATCACTGTGTATGTGTCTAATTCATTGGAAGGGTATGCTATTTTTAAGTGTCTGCAATTAAAAGTAAATTATTGTGGTGTGAAATCACATTGTAGGCTAGTGGAGTTAACATAGCCACGTGAGTGCATGAAAACTGCGAGAAGTCATCTACTTCGTATTAGAAAAGTTGAACTGCTTTTTTCCCCACAATTTTCCTACAACTCATTAAAAGCACGCTTATCTCAACGTTATGTTTTACATCGAGCGCAATGACCGCAGATGTTGCATTATTGATTAAAAATACAACATCGCCCTAGATTTGGAAGACTAGTAACAAAAGTAAACCCACCCCTCCCGATAGTAGCCTACCAATCTCTCTTCCCAAAGAAAAAGTATAACCCCCACCCCCCCACTCGAAATATAACAAGGGATCAGGGAATGAATGGTCAGAAACGATCGTCAATGAAAAAAAGTTGTGCAAACCCATTACGCCAACCAAACAAACTACACGTATTCAAAGACAAAAAAAGCAAGCATGCGTCAAACATTTAGGGGTAAACGTTAGTCTAGCGCAAAATGTTACGTGGCATTAGAGTTGCACAAGTAGGACAAATCAACTAAGGAAGAACATATACTGTGTCAAAATCTTGACCATAAACGCCCAGGAACTACAGTGACTGAAGTGTAAAGAATGGGCAAGAGGCTACTGCATAGGCACGTAATAGAATTTGGCTTCAGTCATATTCTCTCTGATTCTACAACAACCGCTGAATTGTCAATTAGACTACAAAGTAACATTCAAGTAATATAAAAAGTTGCAACGATGTTGCAAACAATAGCTTTAAGGCTAGCACTTAGTGTTAGCCTACACATAGTGGCACGTGAAATTATGAGAATCTTCTACTTGCCTCTGAATTGAAGGAAAAATGTTGTGCACTTAATCCACTCTGGAGGACAGTTAAGAATCCCGGGGATATCCCTTTAGTTGAAAAGCGGCTCCTCTACCCCTCTATCTGCGTTGTGAATGTGCCTGGACACGATAAAGTACCTATCTATCTCTAATCCGGCTCGGAGGACTTCCAGTGGAGCACTGAGGTGGATAAGGACTACGGGTCCACGCCTGCAACCACTGGTCCACGGGCATAGGGAGTGGCTGGCTGCACGAAGTGCTGCTAGGCGTCCTTCAACGTTAATCACCATCAGTAAGAGAGCGAGAGAAAAAACTCAGATGCACAGCAGTTTTAGCTTAATATAACTAATTGCCAGTAAACACATCTATCAGTGCAATACCGCCATCATGTGACAATTGCAAATCAGCATGGACACCATTGCCACATATAGGCGCTACAGGTAGGCCAATTGCCAAAATAAAGGAAACACTTGAGTAATTGAAGGACAGGCTACAAAGTATATTGAAAGTAGGTGCTTCCACACAAGTGTGGTTCCTGCGTTAATTAAGTAATTAACATAGATAGATAGATAGATAGATAGATAGATAGATAGATAGATAGATAGATAGATAGATAGATAGATAGATAGATAGATAGATAGATAGATAGATAGATAGATAGATAGATAGATAGATAGATAGATAGATAGATAGATACTTTATTGATCCGCAAGGGGGAAATTTCTTTGTCAAGCAGCTACAACAACAAAACACAGGGCAGGTGCAAAATGCCCCAACGAAAGTACACAAAAGACAGATACACGATACATGATACATAGAGCGGCAGTATGAAAAAGTATAGAAATACAAGATATCTGGAGTGCAAAAAAAGCTATAAAAAGACATTGCATAGTATGGGTGGTTGGCTGAATATGTACACTATACATTGGTGGATGTTGGATGGTTAACTATACTATACAGGTCGATGGCAGAGAAATACTTCAATAGCTAAAAATGCATATGATATGAGCGAGGGTAATAATAGTTTACTTAATAGACAGACTGGCTAAATGAACAGGTAAGTTAATATTTTGCATGAATAAATTAGCTGTACAGGTAAATATACAGTTATATTTACAGATAAGTGAATACTTGCATGGTTACATAAACTGTACAGGTAAATGACAGGAAGGGATACTTAAATAGCTAAATGTGTGTATGATATAATTTGGGGTAATAATAGTAATTCCCTTAAATTACAGACAACTGCACATATTGCACATTCGATATACCAAAAGCAATGAGAAAAGGTGCAACTGACAGGATACTAATATGCATTCCTGAGTGAATGCCTACGTAAGTTAGGTCCAAGAATTACTACCAATATTGCACGTGATATGGTATAACAACTGTACATGAGTATGTATATACAGACCTGCATGAATAAATAGGTCCTGAGTAAATGAGTGATGACGGACCAGAGTTACTCACGGATGGATGCATAATTGTTAAACTAGGTCCTAGCACCCCAACAGTTCCAGATCTATGTTGCCGACAGCACGGCACCCTGGTGAAGCATTATAGGGTCTAATAGCCGCCGGCAGGAATGACCTCCTGTAGCGCTCTCTGGCACACCGTGGTGGGATCAGTCTGTGACTGAAGGTGCTCCTCTGCGTCATAACCATGGTGGCCATGATGGCCAGCAGTTTGGCCAGGATCTGTCTCTCCGCCACCTCCTCTAGAGTGTCAAGGCTCATCCCCAGGACAGAGCTAGCCTTCCTGATCAGCTTATTTACCCGAGAAGCATCACCGGCTTTAATATTGGCTCCCCAGCACACCACTGCAAAAAAGATGACTGGTAGCAAAAAGACTGGTAGAAGGTATGCAGTAGTTTACTGCACATGTTGAAGGACCTGAGCCTCCTCAGAAAGTAGAGTCGGCTCTGGCCCTTTTTGTACAGGGCCGCGGTGTTACCAGCCCATTCCAGCCTGTTGTCCATATGGACTCCCAGGAACTTGTATGACCCAACCATTTCCACATTCATTCCCTGTATAGGGACTGCAGTCAGTTGTGCCTTGAAGTCCACCACCATCTCCTTTGTTTTGCTGATGTTGAGCTGAAGGTGGTTCTGCTCACACCACAACACAAAGTCACTGATTGTGCTCCTGTACTCCTCCTCCTGCCCACCCATGATGCACCCTACAATTGCGGAGTCATCAGAGAACTTCTGTAGGTGGCATGTTTCAGAGTTATATCTGAAGTCCGAGGTGTAGAGGGTGAACAGGAAGGGGAACAGGACCGTTCCCTGGGGGGCCCCTGTGTTGCTCACTGCCCGTTCTGACACACAGCTCTGTAGTTGCACAAATTGTGGCCTACCGGTCAGGTAGTCTGTGACCCAGGAGACTAAGGGTGCTTCCACTTTCATCCTCCTCATCTTCTCACCCAGTAGCAGTTGCTGAATGGTATTGGCACTGGAGAAGTCAAAAAACATAACCCTCACAGTGCAACCTGCGTTGTCCAGGTGAGAGTAGGCCCTCTGCAGAAGGTAGATGATTGCATCATCCACCCCGATGTTGCGCTCGTATGCGAACTGCAGGGGGTCCAGTGATGTACACACCAGGGGTCTGAGGTGAGCGAGGACTAACCTTTCCAGGGTCTTCATGATGTGGGATGTTAGCGCTACAGGTCTGAAGTCATTCAGGACAGTGGGGTGTGCCTTCTTGGGCACTGGGACGAGGCAGGATGTTTTCCACAGCACAGGGACCCTTTCTAGGCTCAGGCTAAGGTTGAAGGGACGCTGGAATATTCCACACAGTTGGTCAGCACAGACCCTAAGCACCCTTGGGCTGATGCCATCAGGGCCCGCCGCTTTCCACTGATGTAGTCTCTCCAGCTCTCTCTTCATTTGGTTGGTGGTGAAAGCCAGCCCTGGTGGGGAGGTGGGGGGATCAGTCCAGGGGGAGCAGGGGTGGAGGAGGGGTCACTGATTGTCTCAGCAGAGGTGTTGTGAGCAAAGTGGGGGTGGGACAGCCGTGAGGGTGTGTGGTCTGGGGAGCTGGAAGGGAGGTGGACAGGGCCAGTATCAAACCTGTTAAAAAATTGGTTCAGCTCATTGGCTCTGTCCTGGGTCCCCTCCGTCTGCCCACTGTTTGACTTTTTGAAGCCAGTGATATTTCTCATACCCTTCCACATCTCATCATGCTAAGGGTCATGTATAAAAATGCCCAGTTGCCCATTATTTTGGCTACAATGGGTAGAAGATACTGTATCTCAGTGACTTTGAAAAAGTGAGTGAGTGAGTGAGTGAGTGAGTGAGTGAGTGAGTGAGTGAGTGAGCGAGCGAGCGAGTGGACGAGAGAGAAAGTGAGAAAGTGAGACACCAGATCATCTTTGGTATAATGGCGTTTGTAACAAGTATATGTCCTTTCTGCCACCTACTGTACAGGTGTGTGACTAGATCTCAAACCAATTTAACACTTATGGGAGATTCTGGAGTGTTACCTGAGACTGCATTTCCATCAACACCACCAAATGATAGAATTGATTGTGGAAGAATTGTGTCACATCCCTCCAATTGAGTTCCAGACACTTGTAGAATCTATGCCAAGGCACATTTAAGCTGTTCTGACGGCTCATGGTGGCCCAACGCCATAGACACTTTATTTTGGTGTTACCTTTATTTTGGTCGTTACCTGTAGTTAGCCTACCAATATCTTTGAGAAGATATTGACACTATTGGTATTTTTGCTATTGCGTCCTCTAGTGTCACGTGGTGGAATTGCAATAAGGAAACTCAAATGATGGTATGACACAGGTATTATTTTCTTATTATATTTTCTTATTTACTATGCTCCAAAATATGTGACACGGCATATCGGCTACCTGAAAGTTAAATGTACAGGATGTTTTCTTTTATATTATTTTATATCCTATTCTATTATATTCGATCTATGCCATATTCTACCAAAATGTCAATATAGTGATATGGAATGTTTCTGGAATTAGGCTGTATTCTGGAATGGGACGTTCTAACTCAATTGTATTCCAATCTGACTGTATGTGCACTAATGTAAACTTATTGAAAGAGAACGAGGAAGAATAACTGAGCAGCCTAAAAACAATAAACCATAAAGACACATGCCCCTACTGCAGCAGATTTGTTACGAAAATCAATACAGTTGCTATGCAACCACAGACGCTTCACCTTCCCGGAAGTGCGTGTAAAATAAAACATGGCGGACCACAGCTGTAGTGGATTTATTTCGCCAGTGTTGTGGATTTTTTCTGTGAAATCTCTAATCAAAATGTGTTTGTTGGTTTTCGCGTTGAGAGCTGTAGACGCTGAGGGTCAAATTGAAGATGCATTCCGTGCAGGAAATACAGTATTTTCAACAACCGTTTCAGCAGCACGGGATCTACGGTAGGGCGCGTCGGCAGCATACTCATTAGCAATAGTAAACACAGATTTTGGCTGCTCTGTTCTGGAGCCTGTATTGCATTAGGGAGGCATCTATTCAGTTAGGTAACATTTGACTAGATAAGTTTAGTTTTCTACAGTGGTGGCAGTCATGTCTGTTAAAAAATACCTCAAAACTTGGGATACATATTCTGTAACAAGAAAACATTGTACACTGAATGAATAAAGTCTTTATAACCAAGTAGTGTGCAGAACAGGATAACACTTAAACGCTCAAAATGCAGGCTACAGTTGTCTGCCTCACTACCTCTGAGTGAACCGCAGCGCTGGGTACCTGGGAGCTATAGCTCTCGGTCTGACAGAACTCATGTTTATCAGGCTGCCAGGCCCATCAATAGAACACAACAGTATTATACTATTATATTGTATCTCTATAACTTTATGCTGCCAGGTATCTTCTCTACGACGTCAACCCACCAGAGGGCTTCAACCTGCGTCGGGACGTGTACATCCGCATGGTGTCCCTGGTGAAGACCCTGAGGAGACACGGTGACTGGGTTCTGGTGCTGCCCCCCTGGGGGCGTCTCTACCACTGGCAGAGCCCTGACATCCACCAGACAAGAATCCCCTGGGGAGAGTTCTTCAGCCTCACCAGTCTCCAGGGCAATGTGCCAGTCATAGAATATGAGGATTTTATAGCCGGTGAGTGCTGCTGAGCTGAAGTGAGCTGTCCTGTACTGTGCTAGCCTGGTTATGCATCCACCATAATTACTGGGATCGTGCTGGAAAGGATATTGTGGAAGGATAATATCAGAGCCAGCACTGTAACATTCTGGTCAACACTATAGTGTGAACCACCCCTCAGACATTTGAGTACATTTACATGTTGCTGTGGTTGGTTGACTTCCCCTGATGCCTGGCTCCTTTCCATTTGCCTCTGTTATGATGCCTGGTTATAAAGGCTCATACAAACTTATAACAAGTTATAAAACATTGTACCTGCAGGCTAAAGTAACATTTTATATTTCCATGTTTTTGGCTCCAGAGTCTGGAGGTCCGTTTATTGAGCAGGTCCTGGTGCTACAGAACTACGCTGAAGGGTGGACAGACGGAAAATGGGAGGAGAAAGTGGATGAGAGACCCTGCGTTGAGCGCTTAATGTACTCCAAAGACAAACAGGGCTATTACAGGTACAGTGACCAGGTTCAGAGATGAATAGCAACACAATACTGTAGGTTCAACACAATGCATTCCAAGGACACAAAGGACTACGGCATGAGGAAACTAACAGTCTGTCATCTGTGCTCGCCTGTCTCTGTCTTGCAAAGTTGAACTAGAAAAGGTAAATACTTGCTTCAGCTACTAAAGGCTTTGTTATGGGAGTGGAAGCAAATGTGTTAGTAGTAGTAATAGTGGGGTAGTGAGTATGGGGTAGTTGCAGTCATAGAAATATCCCTGTGTTTAATGGAGGCCTTACAGCCTTTCCTCTCTCTTTCTATCTCCCTCTATAGAGGTTGGTTTTGGGGCTATGAGGAAACCAGGTGTGTGAATGTCACCTGTCTGTCAGCTCAGGGCCACGCCTCCATCCTGGCACCACTCCTGCAGAACAATGTCACATCAACGTGAGTCAATAGAAGTCTGTGTGTTTGGCCATGGTAGATACATTTCTTTATTATGGAACCAGCCCTAATGAATGCTTGATTTAGGCCAAATATTCTTGTCTTAGGCAAATCAAATACTAATAGTATAACACTATGACATGTGCTGTGGATTTCCAATTCAAACTAACACAAAAAAACATTCTAGAGTTAGATGCATAGTCTTTATTGGATTTGCTGAATGTACTGTATGAAATGTGCAAGTGTTCACTGATGGACCTCTTTCTTTTCATATCCCTGCAGGTCAGTGATGTTGGATAGAGCAGAGACTGTCCTCCATGATCACTACGCTGGAAAGGACTACTGGAATGTTAGTCTGATGTTAAGTTGTAAAGAATGTAACTTAAGTTTGGTTATGGTTGATAGCCTACAACCATACACTGAACACAAATGTAAACGCAACATGCAACAATTTGCAAGATTTTACTGAGTTACAGTTCATATAATGAAATCAGTCAATTGAAATAAATTCATTAGGCCCTAATCTATAGATGTCACATGACTGGGAATACAGATATGCGTCTGTTGGTCACAGATACCTTAAAAAAAGGTAGGGGTGTGAATCAGAAAAAACAGTCAGTATCTGGTGTGACCACCATTTGCCTCATGCAGTGCGACACATCTCCTTCATATAGAGTTGATTCGGCTGTTGATTGTAGCCTGTGGAATGTTGTCCCACTCCTCTGTAATGGCTGTGCGAAGTTGATGGATATTAGCGGGAACTGCAACACGCTGTCGTATACATTGATCCAGAGCAAATCAAACATGCTCAATGGGTGACATGTCTGGTGAGTATGCAGGCCATGGAACAACTGGAACATTTTCAGCTTCCAGGAATTGTGTACAAATCCTTGCAACATGGGGCTGTGTATGATCATGCTGCACAAGGTGCACCTGTGTAATGATCATCACGTTTAATCAGATTCTTGATATGCCACACCTGTCAGGGGGATGGATTATCTTGGCAAAGGAGAAACACTCACTAATAGGGATGTATACAAATGTATGGACAACATTTGAGAGAAGTAAGCTTTTTGTGCGTATGGAACATTTCTGGAATATTTTATTTCAGCTCAAACATGGGACACTTTATATGTTGCGTTTATATTTTTGTTCGGTGTAGTTAAGATACTGTAGTAACAATGTAACAAAGATGGTTAACTAAATTGTGCGTTTCAATGCCTCAACCTTTGGATAATTAATTGTTCTGTCATCACAAGTGTACCTTATTACAACTAATTTAATTAATAGTCCTTACCTGTTTGGTTTAACATTCCCCAATTTTGCCCATTAAGTATTTGTGTGTCTTTTCCTCTCTAGACTCGCCGCAGCATGGTCTTCGCCAAACACCTGCGTCTCCTAGGGGACGAGTTCCGAGCAAAGTACCTGAACTCCACAGACGAGCAGGACCAGACTGTATACAATGAGGACTGGACTCTCAATAAGGTTTTCAGACCTCTTCACATACATCCACTTCTTGCACATTTAGATTATATTTATTTATCTATCCACATTGATTACTTCCTGCACTAGCAACATGTAGGTCTACTGTATCTATTTAACCTATACAATTAATGGGGGGACATGTTAAGGTATGGATAGTTTGCTGTTTGCTGTTGATTTGAATTGGCCATGAGTGGTTTGATGTGTTATTAATTTCTGTGTGTAACTTAGAATGAGCTGGGTTCTGCCAGAGGGGGGCCGTACCTGGGTGTCCACCTTAGAAGGAAGGACTTTATCTGGGGTCACAGAGAGGATGTGCCCAGCCTCCAAGGAGCTGTCAAGAAGATCAGGAGCCTCATGAAGAAAAACAAACTAGACAGAGTCTTTGTGGCCACAGATGCAGATGAAGGTACTGTTGTACTTTGGTCACATTTAGATAGATTGATGTTGAATTTAGATTAAAGAGTTGACAATAAAGTGAGTCATATTTGCAGCCCTAAGAAAATGACATACTAATAATTTTGTTAGGAATTTGAATGTCCACGGGGTGCGGAAATCGAATTAGCATATTGCAAAAATATGTCAGGCCATGAGACATCCCCTAGAATCGGTCTCACAAAATCGTTTGTAGCGTCCGAACGGTTTAGCCTACAAACTATTATGACCCCTCTATAGAAAGACGACTCTCACAAACATGTTTTGCTCTAGAATGCCCACAAGCCTCACAAGACTTGTCTGAAGGTCCCCCGGTACCAGTTGAAGAAAATTTATAGAAGTACAGTACCAGTCAAATGTTTGTACACACCTACTCATTCAAGGGTTTTTCTTTATTTTTACTATTTTCTACATTGCAAAATAATAGTGAAGATATCAAAACGGTGAAATAACACATATGGAATCATGTAGTAACCAAAGATGTGTTAAATCCAATATATTTTATATTTGAGATTCTTCAAAGTAGCCACCCTTTACCTTGATGACCGCTTTGCAGACTCTTGGCATTCTCTCAACCAGCTTCATGAGGTACTCACCTGGAATGCATTTCAATTAACAAGTGTGCCTTGTTAAAAGTACATTTGTGGAATTTCTTTCCTTCTTAATGCATTTGAGCCAATCAGTTATGTTTTGACAAGGTAGGGGTGGTATACAGAAGATGGCCCTATTTGGTAAAAGACCTAGTCAATATTATGGCAAGAACAGCTCAAATAATCAAAGAGAAATGACAGTCCATCATTGCTCAGTCAATCCAGAAAATGTCAAGAACTTTGAAAGTTTCTTCATGTGCAGTTGCAAAAACCATCAAGTGCTATGATGAAACTGGTTCTCATGAGGACCGCCACAGGAAAGTAAGACCCAGAGTTACCTCTGCTGCAGAGGATAAGACATTGCAGCCCACATAAATGTTCAAGTAACAGACACATCAACATCAACTGTTCAGAGGAGACTGTGTGAATCAACCCTTCATGGTCGAATTGCTGCAAAGAAACAACTACTAAAGGACACCAATAAGAAGAGACTTGCTTGGGCCAAGAAACACAAAATATTGACATTAGACCGGTGGAAATCTGTCCTTTGGTCTGAGGAGTCCAAATTTTAGATTTTTGGTTCCAAGCGCCGTGTCTTTGTGAGAGGCAGAGTAGTTTAACTTATGATCTCTGCATGTGGGTTTCCCACCGTGAAGCATGAAGGAGGAGGTGTGATGGTGCTTTACTGGTGACACTGATTTATTTAGAATTCAAGGCACACTTAACCAGCATGGCTACCACAGCATTCTGCAGCGATACGCCATCCCATCTGGTTTGCGCTTAGTGGGACTATCATTTGTTTTTCAACAGGACAATGACCTAAAACACACATCCAGGCTGTGTAAGGGCTGTTTGACCAAGGAGAGTGATGGAGTGCTGCATCAGATGACCTGGCCTCCACAATCACCCAACCTCATCCCAATTGAGATGGTTTGGAATGAGTTGGACCTTAAAACAATTCCATATAGCTTAGTAAAACCCCTCTCTACCGGCTTAGACTCTTATGGATTAAATTGAATTGACCCCAACCCTATTACCCAGTAGAGAATGCCTACATCAAGGCTTGGCAGGTTTATAGTGGCCGTACCCTACTCCAGAGATCTATCTTAAACCTAGATAATAGAACCAGTGTGTTCCTAATGAGGCATGTCTGTCTTGTGCAGAGCTGGCAGAGCTGAAGAAGATGTTACCAGAGATGACACGCTTCAAGCCCACCTGGGAGGACCTGGAACTACTCAAAGACGGGGGCGTGGCTATCATCGATCAATGGATCTGTGCACATGCCAGGTACAGCTCCTAGCTCACACTGTGCTTACAGTATATTTACGCAATAAGGCCTGAGGGGGTGTGGTATATGGCCAAGGCTAAGGGTTGTTCTTATGCACGACGCAACACAGAGTGCCTGGATACACCCCTTAGCTGTGGCAACCCCCAAGGTGCCTTATTGCTATTATAAACTGATTACCAACGTAATTAGAGCAGTAAAAAGACATGTTTTTTCATACGGTCTGATATACCACGGCTGTCAGCCAATCAGCTTACAGGGCTCAAACCACCCCAGTTTATAAATTCCACCATTCAGATGAAAGTGTTGCACAATGTTTGCAGACTGTAGGCAGGGAGCTGATCGAGTACACATGATGCAGACATTATTGTGCTCTTTTGTTGAAGTAAACATGTAAATACTGAAGTTAATCCTTAAGAGTATACTGCTACGGCATGATATAACAAGGGGCAAAACCAAATACACAGGCTATAATAGAGAAATACACTTACAGGACAAAGGCCCAATTACTGGTGAACACAACAGAAACGTGACCGTAATGAAAGCAGAGTCTGTGCACGAGACCACCGTGGAATAGTAACTGCACCATGAGGAAGACACAGGCTAAATTAGGCTACATGCATACAGTTGAAGTCGGAAGTTTACATACACCTTAGCCAAATACATTTAAACTCAGTTTTTCACAATTCCTGACATTTAATAATAGTAACAATTCCCTGTCTTAGGTCAGTTAGGATCACCACTTTATTTTAAGAATGTGAAATGTCTTATTTCAGCTTTTATTTCTTGCATCACATTCCCAGTGGGTCAGAAGTTTATATACACTCAATTAGTATTTGGTAGCATTGCCTTTAAATTGTTTAACTTCGGTAAAACGTTTCGAGTAGCCTTCCACAAGCTTCCCACAATAAGTTGGGGGAATTTTGGCCAATTCCTCCTGACAGAACTGGTGTAACTGAGTCAGGTTTGTAGGACTCCTTGCTCGCACACGCTTTTTCAGTTCTGCCCACACATTTTCTATAGGATTGAGGACAGGGATTTGTGATGGCCACTCCAATACCTTGATTTTGTTGTCCTTAAGCCATTTTGCCACAACTTTGGAAGTATGCTTGGGGTCATTGTTCATTTGAAAGACCCATTTGCGACCAAGCTTTAACTTCCTGAGCGATGTCTTGAGATGTTGCTTCAATATATCCACATAATTTTCCTTCCTCATGGTGCCATCTATTTTGTGAAGCGCACTAGCCCTCCTGCAACAAAGCACACCCACAACATGATGGATAGATAGATAGATAAAATACACAAAAGACAGATACACGATACATAGAGCGTCAGTATGAAAAAGTATAGAAATACAAGAAGTCTGGAGTGCTAAAAAAGCTATAAAAAGACATTGCATAGTATGGGTGGTTGGCTGAATATGTACACTATACATTGGTGGATGGTGCATGGTTAACTATACTATACAGGTCGATGGCAGAGAAATACTTCAATAGCTAAAAATGCGTATGATATGAGTGAGGGTAATAATAGTTTACTTAATAGACATACTGGTTAAATGAACAGGTAAGTGAAAATTTAGCATGGTTAAATTAACTGTACAAGTAAATATACAGTTACATTTACAGATAAGTGAATATTTGCATGGTTACATTAACTGTACAGATAAATGACAGGAAGAGATACTTAAATAGCTAAATGTGTGTATGATATCATTTGGGGTAATAATAGTAATTCCCTTAAAATACAGTCCTTAGTGCGCAGGGTTTAATTACAGATAACTGCACGTATTGCACATTCAATATACTAAAAGCAATGAAAAAAAAAGATGCAACTGACAGGATACTAAAATGCATTCCTGAGTGAATGACTACATAAGTTAAGTCTAAGAATTACTTGCAATATTGTACGTGATATGATATTACAACTGTACATGAGTAAGTATATACAGACCTGAATTAATAAATAAGTCCTGAGTGAATGAGTGATTACGGACCAGAGTAACTCACGGATGGATGCACAATTGTTAAGCTAGGTCTTAACACCCCAACAGTTCCAGGTCTGTGTTGCCGACGGCACGGCACCCCGGTGAGGCATTAAATAGTCTAATAGCCGCCGGCAGGAAGGACCTCCTGTAGCGCTCTTTGGCACACCGTGGTGGGATCAGTCTGTGACTGAAGGTGCTCCTCTGCGTCATAAGGTATGCAGAAGGTATGCAGTAGTTTACTGCACACGTTGAAGGATTTGAGCCTCCTCAGAAAGTAGAGTCGGCTCTGGCCCTTTTGTATAGGGCCCCGGTGTTACCAGCCCATTCCAGCCTGTTGTCCATATGGACTCCCAGGAACTTGTATGACCCAACCATTTCCACATTCATTCCCTGTATAGGGACTGCAGTCAGTTGTGCCTTGGTTCTCCTGAAGTCCACCACTATCTCCTTTGTTTTGCTGATGTTGAGCTGAAGGTGGTTCTGCTCACACCACAACACAAAGTCACTGATTGTGCTCCTGTACTCCTCCTCCTGCCCACCCCTGATGCACCCTACAATTGCGGAGTCATCCGAGAACGTCTGTAGGTGGCATGTTTCAGAGTTATATCTGAAGTCCGAGGTGTAGAGGGTGAACAGGAAGGGGGACAGGACCGTTCCCTGGTGGGCCCCTGTGTTGCTCACTGCCCGTTCTGACACACAGCTCTGTAGTCGCACAAATTTTGGCCTACCGGTCAGGTAGTCTGTGACCCAGGAGACTAAGGGTGCTTCCACATTCATCCTCTTCATCTTCTCACCCAGTAGCAGGGGCTGAATGGTGTTGAAGGCACTGGAGAAGTCAAAAAACATAACCCTCACAGTGCAACCTGCGTTGTCCAGGTGAGAATAGGCCCTCTGCAGAAGGTGGATGATAGCATCATCCACCCCGATGTTGTGCTGGTATGCGAACTGCAGGGGGTCCAGTGATGTACACACCAGGGGTCTGAGGTGAGCGAGTACTAACCTTTCCAGGGTCTTCATGATGTGGGATGTTAGCGCTACAGGTCTGAAGTCATTCAGGACAGTGGGGTGTGCCTTCTTGGGCACTGGGACGAGGCAGGATGTTTTCCACAGCACAGGGACCCTTTATAGGCTAAGGGTAAGGTTGAAGAGACGCTGGAATATTCCACACAGTTGGTCAGCACAGACCCTAAGCACCCTTGGGCTGATGCCATCAGGGCCCGCCGCTTTCCACTGATGTAGTCTCTCCAGCTCTCTCTTCACTTGGTTGGTGGTGAAAGCCAGCCCAGGTGGGGAGGTGGGGGAAGGGGGGTGTTGAGGATCAGTCCAGAGGGAGCAGGGGTGGAGGTGGGGTCGCTGATTGTCTCAGAGGTGTTGTGAGCAAAGTGGGGGTGGGACAGCTGTGAGGGTGTGTGGCCTGGGGAGCTGGAAGGGAGGTGGACAGGGCCAGTATCGAACTTGTTAAAAAATTGGTTCAGCTCATTGGCTCTGTCCTGGGTCCCCACTGTTTGACTTTTTGAAGCCAGTGATATTTCTCATACCCTTCCACACCTCTCTCACCTGGCTCTGCCTCAGCATGTCCTCCATCTTCTCCTTATACCCTCTCTTCCCCTCAGCAATCTGCAACTTCAGCTCACACTGGACACATTTCAATTTGTCCTTGTCCCTCTCCTTGAAGGCCCTCTTCTTCTCATTCAGCAGGGCCTTCAGGTCGCTGGTTACCCAGGGTTTATCATTTGGATGCTGCCACCCACGTGCTTCACGGTTGGGATGGTGTTCTTCGGCTTGTAAGCCTCCAACAATTCTTTGACAAATATTTTCCCCCTCGGGGATCAATAAAGTATAGTTATCTATCTATCTATCTATCTATCTATCTATCTATCTATCTATCTATCTATCTATCTATCTATCTTCTCCTCCAAACATAACGATTGTCATTATGGCCAAACAGCTATATTTTTGTTTTATCCGATAGATTACATTTCTCCAAAAAGTACGATCTTTGTCCCCATGTGCAATTGCAAACCGTAGTCTGGCTTTTTTATGGCGGTTTTAGAGCAGTGGATTCTTCCTTGCTGAGCGGCCTTTCAGGTTATGTCGATATAGGACTTGTTTTACTGTAGATATAGATACTTTTGTACCTGTTTCCTTCTGCATCTTCACAAGGTCCTTTGCTGTTGTTCTGGGATTGATTTGCACTTTTCGTACCAAAGTACGTTCATCTCTAGGAGACAGAATGTGTCTCCTTCCTGAGAGGTATGACGGCTGCGCGGCATACTTGCGTACTATTGTTTGTACAGATGAACGTGGTACCTTCAGGCGTTTGGAAATTGCTCCCAAGGATGAACCAGACTTATGGAGGTCTACAATTTTTTCTTGGCTGATTTCTTTAGATTTTCCCATGATGTCAAGCAAAGAGGCAGTGAGTCTGAATGTAGGCCTTGAAATACATCCACAGGTACACCTCCAATTGACTCAAATGATGTCAATTAGCCTATCAGAAGCTTCTAAAGCCATTACATAATTTTCTGGAATTTTTCAAGCTGTTTAAAGGCAGTCAACTTAGTGTATGTAAACTTCTGTTGTTATAGTGAATTATAAGTGAAATAATCTGTCTGTAAACATTTGTTTGAAGAATTACATGTGTCATGCACAAAGTAGATGTCCTAACCGACTTGCCAAAACTATAGTTTGTTAACATGAAATCTGTGGAGTGATTTAAAAATGAGTTTTAATGATTTCAACCTAAGTGTATGTAAACTTCCGACTTCAACTGTACGTAAGGCTAAATACAGTGCACAGTAGTATGAGGCTACATAAAGGTTCTAAATGTCCATATTATTCCTGAAATGATACTTTGGCTACATCAGGCCTCTCGAGCTAGCATTACTAGCTAACATCTTGGCTTAGCTGGCTAGCAGTAGCATGACACATTGTAAATATGAGTTTGACTGCCTTAGCAACACTCAACTAAAGTAATGACATGTCAGACAGTACTTACAATTAGATCCATGCACTAAAAACACAGGTCAAATACCGATTGGTGAGGAACAGTCCAACTAGTCCATTCTCTTCTGACCACGATCTCACTCTGAAGACAGGAGTGGGGTTCAGTGAGTACGTTTACATGCAGTTTATGTTCCCCAGCAAGAAAACCAAATATTTCGCTCAAACAAAGGGGGAACTAACAAATAGTCACTGACAACAACCAAAACAAAACAGGTGGGGTTTTAGCAGGGGTTCTAAAAGACAATCATGGGGGTGTCAACTCAAAGTTGACTAGCAACAACAACTGGAACCTGAAAGACACCCACCATGAGTGTCCACTAAATTTGCCCAAGAAGAGGCAAACAAAAATAAAAAGCAACACCAAACTTAATAATAGAAAGCAAACCAAAAAGTGGAGCAAAATGAAAACAGGGAAGATCAGATTAAAGGATTGTTTGTCTAGAAATCACAATAGGGATCACCAACTAAAAGGTGATAACCCTCCACATCACTTAAGACAACTGGAGTACTGGGCCAGCCACTCTTAAATAGAACCTGGGCCAGCGCAGGTGAAAAACCTTCCCACTAATGAGATGGCAACCAGCACAGGTGTAACACATACTGACTAACGTGGTGACAACAATCGGCGCACCCTACGTGCTAACGAGCTATACGTGCTAAAGTCCAACCTCAAAACATAAATGGAAAAACCAAATCCTGTAACACATGCACACTAAATAATTCTATATTAAACGTATTATGGCAGTAGGCAGATTGTGCAATAGTCATGTGAACACGTTACTCTGCTTATCTTAATCGGCGTAAGGTCAAAATTGAAGTAAGCAAACGCTGATAAAAACACCTGGTTACCAGATACATTTTTGGGATTATTAAGACATGTAAACACCTTAATCGGCGTTCCAGCGGTGCATTTGATCTGCGCATGTGCTAGCACCAGCCGAGCGAACCTCCCTCTTTAGCGCAAGTGAAGTGTGTTCGGAACACCTGAAATGCATCTTAGAAGTACAGTGGGGAGAACAAGTATTTGATACACTGCCGATTTTGCAGGTTTTCCCACTTACAAAGCATGTAGAAGTCTGTAATTTTTATCATAGGTACTCTTCAACTGTGAGTGACGGAATCTAAAACAAAAATCCAGAAAATCACATTGTATGATTTTTAAATAATTAATTTGCATTTTATTGCATGACATAAGTATTTGATACATCAGAAAAGCAGAACTTAATATTTGGTACGGAAACCTTTGTTTGCAATTACAGAGATCATATGTTTCCTGTAGTTCTTGACCAGGTTTGCACACACTGCAGCAGGGATTTTGGCCCACTCCTCCATCCAGATCCTTCAGGTTTCGGGGCTGTCGGTGGGCCATATGGACTTTCAGCTCCCTCCAAAGATTTTCTATTGGGTTCAGGTCTGGAAACTGGCTAGGCCACTCCAGGACCATGAGATGCTTCTTACGGAGCCACTCCTTAGTTGCCCTGGCTGTGTGTTTCGGGTCGTTGTCATGCTGGAAGACCCAGCCACGACCCATCTTCAATGCTCTTACTGCGGGAAGGAGGTTGTTGGCCAAGATCTTGCGATACATGGCCCCATCCATCCTCCCCTCTATACGGTGCAGTCATCCTGTCCCCTTGGCAGAAAAGCATCCCCAAAGAATGATGTTTCCACCTCCATGCTTCACAGTTGAGATGGTGTTCTTGGGGTTGTACTCATCCTTCTTCTTCCTCCAAACACGGCGAGTGGAGTTAAGACCAAAAAGCTCTATTTTTGTCTCATCAGACCACATGATCTTCTCCCATTCCTCCTCTGGATCATCCAGATGGTCATTGGCAAACTTCAGACGGGCCTGGACATGCGCTGGCTTGAGCAGGGGGACCTTGAGTGCGCTGGTTTTCTTTGAGACTGTGGTCCCAGCTCTCTTCAGGTCATTGACCAGGTCCTGCCGTGTAGTTCTGGGCTGATCCCTCACCTTCCTCATGATCATTGATGCCCCACGAGGTGAGATCTTGCATGGTGCCCCAGACCGAGGGAGATTGACCGTCATCTTGAACTTCTTCCATTTTCTAATAATTGCGCCAACTCTTGTTGCCTTCTCACCAAGCTGCTTGCCTATTGTCCTGTAGCCCATCCCAGCCTTGTGCAGGTCTACAATTTTATCCCTGATGTCCTTACACAGCTCTCTGGTCTTGGCCATTGTGGAGAGGTTGGAGTCTGTTTGATTGAGTGTGTGGACAGGTGTCTATTATACAGGTAACGAGTTCAAACAGGTGCAGTTAATACAGGTAATGAGTGGAGAACAGGAGGGCTTCTTAAAGAAAAACTAACAGGTCTGTGATAGCCAGAATTCTTACTGGTTGGTAGGTGATCAAATACTTATGTCATGCAATAAAATGCTAATTAATTATTAAAAAATCATACAATGTGATTTTCTGGATTTTTGCTTGCTTTGCAAGTAGGAAAACCTGCAAAATCGGCAGTGTATCAAATACTTGTTCTCCCCACTGTAGTTTTCAAATACAAACTTTATAGGTCCGAACTCAGAATAAAATATGCTTCCCAAAAATAACATGTTTGTTGTTGTAGAACATTTATTTTGATTGACGATTTTCTGCAGTTATCAGAGTGCCACCAGGTAGTCTGATTTCAGATGTGTCCATGTAAACAGGATTATTAGGGAAATCATTCTTCTTGCAAAGCATGATAACATTTTAATCAAACTATTATATTCATCTGACTATCCACAATTGTGTTCATGTAACTGCAAACATTTGAGGTGCACAGTGAATGGCGGACAGTGATTGGCTGATAGGAGTGGGGTGACTTAGTAGGTACCACTCATGAGAAAATAAGGGGTGTTGGGCAAATACAACAAATACTAGAATAGGGGTGAAGTAACCACTAAATAAGAGCTGGCCTTTTAACAAGTATTGTATGGGATGAAATATTGTATTGGGTAAAGTGAAGTCTGTTGTTTATACTGTATTGTTATGTTGAGTATTTCATGTTGGTTTGATACTTGTAAAGTGACTTGTCTTTCTTTCTTAGTTGCCCTTGGAGGGATGAATAAAGTTGTACTGAATTGAATTCCCTCTATCTCCCTTCCATTTCCCAGTTATTTTATCGGAACCTCTGTGTCGACCTTCTCCTTCCGTATCCACGAGGAGAGAGAGATATTGGGATTCGACCCCAAAACCACCTACAACCGCTTCTGTGGGGACAATGAGAAAGAGTGTGAACAGCCCACACACTGGAAAATAGTCTACTGACTCAACAATGCAACACCCCTCTCAACACCTCTCTAAAAACATGCCAAAAGCAGTGTTAAAGTGGATATTTTTATATATATATATATGTGTGTTCGAAAGTTTGGGGTCACTTAGAAATGTCCTTGTTTTTGAAAGAAAAGCACATTTTTTGTCCATTAAAATAACATCATATTGATCAGAAATACAGTGTAGACATTGTTAATGTTGTAAATTACTATTGTAGCTGGAAACAGCTGATTTTTAATGGAATATCTACATAGGCGTACAGAGACCCATTATCAGCAACCATCACTCCTGTGTTCCAATGGCTTGTGTGTTAGCTAATCTAAGTTTATCATTTTAAAAGGCTAATTGATCATTAGAAAACCCTTTTGCAATTATGTGAGTACAGCTGAAAACTGGTGTGCTGATTAAAGAAGCAATAAAACTGTCCTTCTTTAGACTAGTTGATTATCTGGAGCATCAGCATTTGTGGGTTCGATTACAGGCTCAAAATGGCCAGAAACAAAGAACTTTCTTCTGAAACTCATCAGTCTATTCTTGTTGTGAAAAATGAAGGCTATTCCATGCGGGAAATTGCCAAGAAACTGAAGATCTTGTACAATGCTGTGTACTACTCCCTTCACAGAACAGCGCAAGCTGGCTCTAACCAGAATAGAAAGAGGAGTGGGAGGCAGTGGGGGTCAAGTACATTAGAGTGTCTAGTTTAAGAAACAGACAACTCACAAGTCCTCAACTGGCAGCTTCATTAAATAGTACCCACAAAACACCAGTCTCAACGTCAACAGTGAAGAGGCGACTCCGGGATGCTGGCCTTCTGTTTTTGTTTTCCTTTGTGAATAATCTATGATAGAAACTTTGCTTGGTTTACATTTCAGCCTTTTGAACAGAGAAAAGCAGATATGTGGTTAAATATAGTATGTTGATGTTCCATTTTGTTCCACATGACCTGTTAAAGGTAAGTTGATTGACCAGGTAATTATGGTGAAGCCCAGAATATCATCAGATATAAACACAATTTATTGGCAATGATTACAGTTACAGTAAGGTTTGTTCTACAGATCATTTTGATTATTTTCTATGATCATTTTGTGTATGATTATCTTACCACTTGCATGACTGTTAATTTGGAAATGATTTTCATTACAAATACTTTTCAAGACTCAATCAGAGCACATACGATATTTTCGATGATTACATAAACCCTTTTATTTTTTCTTACAACAAAAGGACTGAGACTGACATAAAGCAGTCGCTATCATCTGCCAATATGTTCTAAGGTGAACCAACATTAAAGATACTATTTTCAAAGAACTAGACCTAGCCCTGTTTTTGTTTTTTTATCTGAAATTGTTAAATACAGTATGTGTACACAGTCAATGTACTATACAATTTTATTTGATTTATTTAACCTGTATTTAACTAGGCAAGTCAGTTAAGAACAAGTTCTTATTTACAATGACAGCCTACCTACAGGGTCAGCCCCTGGAGCAAATTAGAGTTAAGTGTCTTGCTCAAGGACACATCGACAGGTTTTTCACCTTGTCGGCTCAGGTATTCAAACCAGCAACCTTTCGGTTACTGGCCAACGCTCTAACTGCTAGGCTACCTGCCACCCTGTATATGGTCATAAATGGTTTACTTTTATTTCAAACACATTCACTTAGGCAGTGTCACTGGGCTTCAAGACTAGAAGTTATTGAATGCAATAACTAATTGCACTGTGAGGGTTATGTTTTTTTACTTCTCCAGTGCCTTCAACACCATTCAGCCCCTGCTACTGGGTGAGAAGATGAAGAGGATGAAAGTGGAAGCACCCTTAGTCTCCTGGGTCACGGACTACCTGACCGGTAGGCCACAATTTGTGCGACTACAGAGCTGTGTGTCAGAACGGGCAGTGAGCAACACAGGGAACCCCCAGGGAACGGTCCTGTACCCCCTTCCTGTTCACCCTCTACACCTCTGACTTCAGATATAACTCTGAAACATGCCACCTACAGAAGTTCTCGGATGACTCCGCAATTGTAGGGTGCATCAGGGGTGGGCAGGAGGATGAGTACAGGAGCACAATCAGTGACATTGTGTTGTGGTGTGAGCGGAACTACCTTCAGCTCAACATCAGCAAAACAAAGGAGATGGTGGTGGACTTCAGGAGAACCAAGGCACAACTGACTGCAGTACCTATACAGGGGATGGATGTGGAAATGGTTGGGTCATACAAGTTCCTGGGAGTCCATATGGACAACAGGCTGTAATGGGCTGGTAACACCGGGGCCCTGTACAAAAAGGGCCAGAGCCGACTCTACTTTCTGAGGAGGCTGAAATCCTTCAATGTGTGCAGTAAACTACTGCATACCTTCTGCATACCTTATGACGCAGAGGAGCACCTTCAGTCACAGACTGATCCCACCACAGTGTGCCAGAGAGCGCTACAGGAGGTCCTTCCTGCCGGCGGCTATTAGACTATTTAATGCCGTGCCATTGGCAACACAGACCTGGAACTGTTGGGGTGTTAGGACCTAGTTTAACAATTGTGGATCCATCCATGAGTAACTCTGGTCCGTAATCGCTCATTCACTCGGGACTTATTTATTCATTCAGGTCTGTATATACATACTCATGTACAGTTGTTATATCATATCATGTGCAATATTGCAAGTCATTCTTGGACTTAACTTACGTAGTCATTCACTCAGGAATGCATATTAGTATCCTGTCAGTAGTATCTTTTTTCATTGCTTTTATTATATCGAATGTGCAATACGTGCAGTTACCTGGAATTAAACCCTGCGCACTAAGGACTGTATTTTAAGGGAATTACTATTATTACCCCAAATTATATCATACACACATTTAGCTATTTAAGTATCTCTTCCTGTCATTTACCTGTACAGTTAATATAACCATGCTAATATTCACTTACCTGTAAATTTAACTAGATATTTACCTGTACAGTTAATTTAACCATGTCTATTAAGTAAACTATTACTACCCTCACTCATATCATACGCATTTTTCGCTATTGAAGTATTTCTCCGCCATCGACCTGTATAGTATAGTTAACCATCCACCAATGTATAGTGTACATATTCAGCCAACCACCCATACTATGCAATGTCTTTTTATAGCTTTTTTGCACTCCAGACTTCTTGTATTTCTATACTTTTTCATACTGCCGCTCTATGTATCATGTATCGTGTATCTGTCTTTTGTGTATTTTCATTCTGGCATTTTGCACCTGCCCTATGTTTTGTTGTAGCTGCTTGACAAAGTAATTTCCCCTCGGGGATCACTTAAGTATCTATCTATCTATCTAACTATGTCTCTGTGACTATCAAACACAGTCATGGGTGGGTATTTCTCAAACTGTTTAGTGTATAGAACTATTTTGGTGGGTCACATAATTTCTAAGAAAGTGTTAATTTTAATACTGTGGGTGTTAAAATTCTGATCTTAAATTTTCTGTGTGGATTATTATTTTTATTTATCCTGATGGAGAGCATCTTCTGTAAGGATTTATCTGTACGATGTGCCCACTATATGTTTATGCATTTGTGTGCGTGTATGTACAAGTGTTATTGGAGTGGTTTGGTTACTTTCGTTGTGAATCAGTACACGTATGCACAATGCAGTCGTCTTTTCATTTTAAATGGGCCTGTGGTTCACCTTGTGAATGTCTTTAGTTTTTTTGAAGGGTCACAAGGAACAATACCTTAATCTGGGTCAGGGAAACTGGCCCTAAATCTCCTTTGGTCAATTACTTGTTACTAATCTATGTTTATATGAACAAGCCTGTGGTTTACCTTGTGCATGTCTTTTTGTTTAATAGGTCTGCACTAGAAGCACCATGTCTGACAGCTGGGAAACCAAAGGAGACAGTTCAATACCGTTTGAATTTTGCAAATGCACCCAAAATGAACAGGTGGGTGAGAGAAAAATCTAATCAAATTTTATTGGTCACATACACATGTTTAGCAGATGTTATTGTGGGTGTAGCGAAATGCTTGTGCTTCTAGCTCCAACAGTGCAGTAATATCTAACAAGTAATATCTAACAATTACACAACATATACCCAATACACACAAATCTAAGTAAGGAATTAATTAAGACTATATACATATACGGACGAGCGATGTCAGAGGTGCATGGACTAAGATACAGTAGAATAGTATAGAATACAGTATATACATATGAGATGAGTAATGCAAGATATGTAAACATTATTATGTGATTAAGATACCGTGGAATAGTATAGAATACAGTATTTACATATGAGATGAGTAATGCCAGATATGTAAACATTATTAAAGTGACTAGTGTTCCATTTCTTAGTGGCCAGGGATTTCTAGTCTATGCCTATAGGCCACAGTCTCTAATGTGCTAGTGATGGCTGTTTAACAGTTTGATGGCCTTGAGATAGAAGCTGTTTTTCAGTCTCTCGGTCCCAGCTTTGATGCACCTGTACTGACCTCGCCTTCTGGATGATAGCGGGGTGAACAGGGAGTGGCTCGGGTGGTTGATGTCCTGTGCTGTAGGTGTCCTGGAGGGCGGGTAGTTTGCCCCCAGTAATGCGTTGCCGTACCAGGCAGTGATATAGTCCAACAGGATGCTTTTAGTTGTGCATCAGTAAAAGTTTGTGAGGATTTTAGGTGAGTTAATTAAAGGACATAACAGTTGCAAATTAGCAGATGTTCTGTGTGTGTGTGTGCGTGCCTGCCTGCCTACCTGTCTGTCTGTCTCTCTGCGTTGAAATATACTTTTTATGAGAAAATGTGCAAGAATTTAAGATGCCAACAAATGTTATAGTCATCATAAGAATGTTTTACTGTCATATACAGTACCAGTCAAAATTTTGGACACCTACTCATTCAAGGGTTTTTCTTTATTAAGCTGTCATCAAGGCAAAGGGTGGCTACTTTGAAGAATCTCAATCTTTAATTTGTTTAACACTTTTTTGGTTACTACATGTTTCTATATGTGTTATTTCATAGTTTTGATGTCTTCATTATTATTCTACAATGTAGAAAAAAAAAAACCTTGAATGATGTGTATCCAAACTTTTGACTGGTACTGTACAAAAATATCAGCTCCTCCCTCGAGGGGGATCGATCAACTTCACGTTTTCCGGCTTCGGCCCACCACCTACCAGCGCTGGGATGTTTTTAACCCAGCATTTTTTTGTGTAGGTTCTCACGGGGCACCCATTTGGATCCTATAGTCATAAAGGCATGGGTTGTGTCCTGATTCTCTACATTTACAGGCATAGGAATGGTATAAGCATGCATTGGCTGGACGGAGTTTGCACCATTGTTTAATCCATACTGGAAGGTGTGCAGGGTTAGGTCATTGTTAGGTCAGTTCTATTGTTTAAAGCCAGGGGGCAGTAGTGTCTCCTCAGTCTCCTATCACTACGCAGGCTGAATACAAATCAGGGAGTGTTGAGAGGTGTACTCAGGGATTGAGGCAGGCAGACTGACGTTTCATCCCTATTTCAGCACCACCACAGTGCAGCCTGTGTCTGTGACCCAAATGGCACCCTATTTCCTTTATAGTGCACTACTACTATATACAGCAAGATTTCCCAAACTTGGTCCTGGGGCCCCCCCTGGGTGCACGTGTTGTTTTTTGCCCCAGCATTACACAGCTGATTCAAATCATCATAGCTTGATGAGTTGGTTATTTGAATCACCTGTGTAGTCCTAGGGCAAAAACCAAAACGTGCACCCAGGGGGTGCCAGAGTTTGGGAAACCCTGATATAGGGAATAGGGTGCCATTTGAGACAGAATGTGAGATTCACCGTCTGCCTCTGGGCAACATTAATACACCCCCAGCCCAGTCAATGAGGGGAGGGGAGTGCAATCATTCAAATGTAACCTGTAGACATAGGCTGAGGGTGAGGAAGGAGAGGGAGAAGAGGGATGAGAAAGCTAGGGGATTGTTTTTAGCTACCCTGGCTAACTGTTGTTTTATCGTTGGCTCAGTCTGTGCAGTGTCAAGGTTTCATCTTTTGACTGTGGTTCTGTCTGTTTTGTCTCTATAGAGGAGTTAGCTGACAACCTCATGAAATCGATGCACACGCTTCAATGGGTCAGAAGTCCATGTGTTGTTGTGATTCTGGATGGCCAGAAGCTAGCCACAATGACAAGAATCTGCCATGTTGGGAATCGTAGGTGGCTCGTTTCAGGCAGTTTTATGTTGTTCTTGATATTAGGTCTTGTTTTGACTGATGTCACGTCTATGCTAATATGGCAAACATTAGCTAGCTAACCAACCAACAATTGTAACAATGTATTTGAGAGACAACAAGTGCTAATTGTGCAAATGTGCAGTACCAGTCAAAAGTTTGGACACACCTACTCAAGGGTTTTCCTTTATTTTTACTATTGTCAACATTGTAGAATAATAGTGAAGACATCAAAACTATGAAAAAACACAGGGAATCATGTAGTAACCAAAAAAAAAGTGTTAAACAAATCAAAATATATTTTAGATTCTTCAAAGTAACCACCCTTTGCCTTGATGACAGCTTTGCACACTCTTGGCATTCTCTCAACCAGCTTCACCTGGAATGCTTTTCCAACAGTCTTGAAGGAGTTGGGTTGAGGTTGGGTGATTGTGGAGGCCAGTTCATCTGATGCAGCACTCCATCACTCTCCTTATTGGCCAAATAGCCCTTACACAACCTGGAGGTGTGTTTTGAGTCATTGTCCTGTTGAAAAACAAATGGTAGTCCCACTAACCGCAAACCAGATGGGATGGTGTATTGCTGCAGAATGCTGTAGTAGCCATGCTGGTTAACTGTGCCTTGAATTCTAAATAAACCATAGACAAGTGTTACCAGCACCCCCTCACCTCCTCCTCCATGCTTCACGGTGGGAACCACACATGCGGAGATCAACCGTTGACCTACTCTGCGTCTCACAAAGACACGGTGGTTGGAACCCAAAATCTCAAATTTGGACTCATCATAGCTAATATCCAATGTGTCACGGTTTGGATACACAGAGCGCTGGTGAAGTGTCATCCTTTTTATTTTATGAGAATGGAATCACGAGGCATAAAATAACAAAGGAGAGTATATATAAAAAGAACTAAACAGAGTGACTTACTGGCTCTCTGAAACACGAAGCAGACAAGCAGGAACAATGATCCACCCACAGGTGGATGTGTGGGGAGCATAAATACAATCCCCAATCAGAGACAACCCTGTACAGCTGTCTCTGATTGAGGATTATTGCTTCCCTAGTTAGGGTGTGAGGACTGGATTGTGGCTCCTCCACTCCCCCTGGTGGGAGTCAGCGGCCTAACCACAATCCAGCCCTTACACAATGCTTGTGTTTCTTGGCCCAAGTGTGTGTGTTTTATGGTGGTTTTGGAGCAGTGGCTTCTTCCTTGCTGAGTGGCCTTCTAGGTTATGTCGATATAGATACTTTTGTACCAGTTTCCTCCAGCATTTTCACAAGGTCCTTTGCTGTTGTTCAGGAATTGATTTGCACCAAAGTACATTCATCTCTAGGAGACAGAATGCGTCTCCTTCCTGAGCGGTATGACGGCTGCGTGGTCCCATGGTGTTTTTACTTGCGTATTATTGTTTGTACAGATGAACGTGGTACCTTCAGGCATTTGGAAATTGCTCCCAAGTATGAACCAGACTTGTGGAGGTCTACAATTCTTGGCTGATTTCTTTTGATTTTCCCATGATGTCGAGGCACTGAGTTTGAAGGTAGTCCTTGAAATACGTCCTTGAAATACATCCACAGGTACACCTCCAATTGACTCAGAAGCTTATAAAGACATTACATAATTTTCTGGAATTTTACAACCTATTTAAAGGCACAGTCAACTTCTGACCCACTGGAATTGTGATATAGTGGATTTGTTAACATGAAATCTGTGGAATGGTTGAAAATGACTTCAACCTAGGTGTATGTATACGTCCGACTTCAACTGCATAAAGCATATCTCTTGTCGCTAAAAGTAGTTACCATGCCTTTAAAAAACAATTGAGAAATCTAACTTTCATTGCAGTTCGTGAGATTGCTTCTATCTTGGTTGGGTGTCAAATCCAATGCCTGATGTTACTGTGTCTGCCTAGCATACTTAAAGATACCTCAATGTTTATTACTTTCAATAACTTGAGTTGATATCTCCAAAAGTAAACCGGTCTAGCTCTAGCCTGAGATAACAAGGATTATGTGGAGACTGACTTTCTGTATTTACCCATTTTTGATTTGATAAATTGATTTTCCTAAGCTGGCATTATTGAGCAGGGACAGACAGCAGGTCCAATATAATGTGGATGTGTCTCAAATGGCATGCTATTCCCTCAGTATTGAGGTAAATCAGTCTATACATGGTGATTGGGGCTTACATTAGATTTTAGTTTGATTGTTCACAATCAGCAATAGTTTTTGTAGTTTTGCTTGAAACAATCTGTTTTTAGATATACAGGGTAAAATAATTTCATAACGAGGACAAAAATCACTTTTGCTAGGACAGTCTGACAATAAATCTCAACCTGCCCGCACTGCATGGTCAAAGCAGTAGAGGAAGAGAAGCTCACTCACTTCCAAAACATCTAAATCATTCGATTATGAGAGGGGGGTGAAATCCAACGTTGTGCTATATATTCATTGGCTATGTCATAGCAGATTTTTCAAGATAAATATTGATACATTACTAGCTCAGACAGATCCTGGTCAGAGAGGCCCAGCTAATGATCTCCAAAACAGCAGATTTTTTAGAATGGAAAATTATTGTGTTTATGCAACAATGCTAGTGCATCAAATTGTATCTTATCGCATCGAACCGAATCGCATCGATTCGTTCCTCTAATCAAACCGAATCGCACCGAATCATTTCAAACTAAAACGCATCGTTCCTGTATCGCATCGGAGCCCATGTATCTAGATACGTATCGAATCATCTTGAAAGGGAAAGATGCACATCCCTAGTAAAAAGTGTTATATCTGAGTGTTGATTCTAGTGGGGTTAAAATCAGTGGGATTGAAATTGATGCCACCTGCAGTGAATAAATTATACGTTTTAACCAGGGGGTGTTGTTGTTACTCGACTGTGAGTTAATTTCCGTTAAAGGGATATTTCACAGCTGCTCTATTTAGATAGATAGATAGATAGATAGATAGATAGATAGATAGATAGATAGATAGATAGATAGATAGATAGATAGATAGATAGATAGATAGATAGATAGATAGATAGATAGATAGATAGATAGATAGATAGATAGGTACTTTATTGCTCTCCCGGGGGGGAAATTTCATTGTCAAGCAGCTACAACAAAAACACAGGGCAGGTGCAAAATGCCACAACGAAAGTACACAAAAGACAGATACACGGTACATGATACATAGAGCGGCAGTATGAAAAAGTATAGAAATACAAGATATCTGGAGTGCAAACAAAAGCTATAAAAGGACATTGCATAGTATGAGTGGTTGGCTGAATATGTACACTATACATTGGTGGATGTTGGATGGTTAACTATACTATACAGGTCGATGGCAGAGAAATACTTCAGTAGCTAAAAATGCGTATGATATGAGCGAGGGTAATAATAGTTTACTTAATAGACAGACTGGGTAAATTAACAGGTAAGTGAAAATTTTGCATGGTTAAATTAGCTGTACAGTTAGGTATACAGTTATATTTACAGATAAGTGAATACTTGCATGTTTACACAAACTGTACAGGTAAATGACAGGAAGAGATACTTTAATAGCTAAATGTGTGTATGATATCATTTGGGGTAATAATAGTAATTCCCTTAAAATACAGTCCTTAGTGTGCAGGGTTTAATTACAGACAACTGCACTTATTGCACATTTGATATACTAAAAGCAATGAGAAAAGGTGCAACTGGCAGGATACTAATATGCATTCCTGAGTGAATGCCTACGTCCAATAATTACTTACAATATTGCATGTGATATAATATAACAACTGTACATGAGTATGTATATACAGACCTGTATGAATAAATAGGTCCTGAGTGGATGAGTGCTGATGGACCAGAGTTACTCACGGATGGATGCATAATTGTTAAACTAGGTCCTAGCAACAGTTCCAGATCTATGTTGCCGACGGCACGGCACCCCGGTGAGGCATTATATAGTCTAATAGCCGCCGGCAGGAAGGACCTCCTGTAGCGCTCTCTGGCACACCGTGGTGGGATCAGTCTGTGACTGAAAGTGCTCCTCTGCGTCATAACCATAGCGTGCAGAGGGTGGGTGACGTTGTCCATGATGGCCAGCAGTTTGGCCAGGATCCGTCTCTCCGCCACCTCCTCTAGAGTGTCAAGGCTCACTATATATGTCCATTAATATGTTATTAACATATCATATGTGTAATAAAAATTGTGCAAATAGGAGCGTTTCTAACAGGTAGAAACAGGCCAGCTACATTTCCTGGTTGTAAGCAAACCACAATATTCATAATTCATAGCGATTTCAGGACGTGGAGGACCACCCCGTGGAGGTGTATCCAGTTGATGTTCGAAATATCAATATATTAAAGCTAGCCAGAGGTTTTCGAAACGGAACTGAAATCTCAACTGATGGGGTTGCCATGTCATCGAACCTCGAATGTTGAAAAGTGATGCTATTCCATCGATTTTCCCCTTCACTTCAAAGATTAAGGCATTCGATCAGCCAACATCAGTGCAGCAGAAAATAAGTCAAGCTGAGGTAACGTAGCTAACGTTACCTAGCTAACTAGCTAGCTAGCTAGCAAACTATATTTGTTTATCTAAACAAAAATACACTGGCTAGACATTCCAAAGCATATCAATTTAATTAGCCAGCTGCTGTCTGACAATGTGATTTTTTACTTTACCCGCTAACGTTAGCTTCATTAGGTTAAGTTAGCTAGCTACCACAGAGGCTAACGTGACTAACGTTATGTGTTCTATTTGTAGTCCGATCTCATCAACTTCTGCTGTAGTGTTCTCCTTATTATGGATGGTTAGTTGATTAGTTGTGAAAAGGAGGGGATGGTGTGGGTGACTGACTGGTGTCTGTTGGGGGTTGGTATTGTGTGTGTGTGTGTGTGAAGGTTAGTATGCATGATCTATTGACATCAGGTGACTGACTGGTGTCTGTTGGGGGTGGGTATTGTGTGTGTGTGTGTGAAGGTTAGTATGCATGATCTATTGACATGAGGTGACTGACTGGTGTCTGTTGGGGGTGGGTATTGTGTGTGTGTGTGTGAAGGTTAGTATGCATGATCTATTGACATGATGAGGTTGGGTGGATCTAGCACCTTGTTTGAGTGTGTATTGATGGGGACAAAGTAGTAAAATGTTGGCTAATCACTGACTACTGTGTGTCCTACAGACTAATCCTGCTGCTGCTGCTGCTGACACCAGTTTTAGTAGTACAGAGCCTGTAGACCCATTGGAGCAAAGCTTTGAGCCTGGAATAAGCTCAAGCACAACATCATCTGACTTTGACATGGGGCAAAAACAAGTCGGTTAGGACATCTACTTTGTGCATGACACATGTAATTCTTCCAACAATTGTTTACAGACAGATTATTTCACTTATAATTCACTATATCACAATTCCAGTGGGTCAGAAGTTTACATACACTAAATTGACTGTGCCTTTAAACAGCTTGGAGAATTCCAGAAAATTATGTAATGGCTTTAGAAGCTTCTGATAGATAGGTACTTTATTGATCCCAGAGGGGAAATTACTTTGTCAAACAGCAACAAGAAACCCAGTGCAGGTGCAAAATGCCAGAACGAAATATACAAAAGACAGATACACGATACATGATACATAGTGCGGCAGTATGGAAAAAGTATAAAAATACAAGAAGTCTTGAGTGCAAAAAGCTATAAAAAGGCATTGCGTCGTATGAGTGAATGGCTGAATATGTACACTATACATTGTTACAGAGTGTTAGGTGAAAAAATTATACAAATATTGCAAGTTGATATAAATAAATACAAAATATTTGCATGGTTAACTACTATACAGGTCGATGGCAGAGAAAATAGCTAAATGTGCGTATGATATAAGTGAGGGTAATAATATAATAATAATAATAATAATAATAATAATAATATACAGTCTGGTTAAATGTATAAGTAAGTGAATATTTGCAAGATTAAATTAACTGTTCAGGTAAATGACAGTAAGAGATACTTAAATAGCTAAATGTGTGTTTGATATAATTTAGGGTAATAATAATAATTCTCTTAAAATATAGTCCTTAGTACAGATAAATGCACTTATTGCACATTCGATATACTAAATGCAATGAAAAAAAAGATACTACTGACAGGATACTAATATGCAGTCCTAAGTGAATGACTATGGAAGTTCAGTCCAAGAATTACTTACAATATTGCACGTGACATGATATACTGTAACAACTGTACATGAATATGTAGTCCTGAATGAATGAGTGCTGAATGAATAAGTCCTGAGTGAATGATTGATTACAGACCAGAGAGTTACTCACGGATGGATGGATGCCCAATTGTTAAAATAGGTCCTAACACCCCAACAGTTCCAGGTCTATGTTGCCAACGGCACGGCACCCCAGTGAGGCATTAAACAGTCTAATAGCCGCCGGCAGGAAGGCCCTCCTTTAGCGCTCACTGGCACACCGTGATGGGATCAGTCTGTGACTGAAGGTGGTCCTCTGCATCATAACCATGGCATGCAGAGGGTGGGTGATGTTGTCCATGATGGTCAGCAGTTTGGCCAGGCTCTTTCTCTCGGCCACCTCCTCTAGTGTCAAGGCTAATTGACATAATTTGAGTCAATTGGAGGTGTACCTGTGGATGTATTTCCAGGACTACTTCAAACTCAGTGCCTCTTTGCTCGACATCATGGGAAAATCAAAAGAAATCAGCCAAGACCTAAGAAAAAAATGGTAGACCTCCACAAGTCTGGTTCATCCTTGGGAGCAATTTCCAAAAGCCTGAAGGTACCACGTTCATCTGTACAAACATTAGTATGCAAGTATAAATACCATGGGACCACGCAGCCGTCATACCGCTCAGGAAGGAGACGTGTTCTGTCTCCTAGAGATGAACGTACTTTGGTGCAAATCAATCACAGAACAACAGCAAAGGACCTTGTGAAGATGCTGGAGGAAACAGGTACAAAAGTATCTATATCCACAGTAAAACGAGTCCTACAGTATATGAACATAACCTGAAAGGCCGCTCAGCAAGCAAGAAGCCACTGCTCCAAAACCGCCATAAAACCACCAGACTACGGTTTACAACTGCACATGGGGACAAAGATCGTACTTTTTGGAGAAATGTCTTCTGGTCTGATGAAACAAAAATATAACTGTTTGGCCATAATTGCCATTACCATTTCGTTATGTTTGGAGGAAAAAGGGGGAGGTTTGCCAGCCGAAGAACACCATCCCAACCATAAAGCACGGGAGTGGCAGCATCATGTTGTCGGGGTGCTTTGCTGCAGGAGGGACTGGTGCACTTCACAAAATAGATGGCATGAGGAAGGAAAATGATGTGGATATATTGAAGCAACATCTCAAGACATCAGTCAGGGAGTTAAAGCTTGGTCGCAAATGGGTCTTTCAAATGAACAATGACCCCAAGCATACTTCCAAAGTTGTGGCAAAATGGCTTAAGGACAACAAAATCAAGGTATTGGAGTGGCCATCACAAATCCCTGTCCTCAATCCTATAGAAAATGTGTGGGCAGAACTGAAAAAGCATGTGCGAGCAAGGAGGCATACAACCTGACTCAGTTGCACCAGTTCTGTCAGGAGGAATGGGCCAAAATTCACCAAACTTATTGTTGGAAGCTTGTGGAAGTCTACCTGAAACGTTTGACCCAAGTTAAACCATTTAAAGGCAATGCTACCAAATACTAATTGAGTGTATGTAAACTATTCTTTAAAAAAAGTGGTGATCCTAACTGACCTAAGGGAATTTTAACTAGTATTAAATGTCAGGAATTGTGAAAAACTGAATTTAAATGTATTTGGTTAAGGTGTATGTAAACTTCCGACTTCAACTGTATGTATATTTTTTAAGAAACCTGTTTTACTTTTGTCATTATGTGGATATTGTGTGTAAATTGATGAGGAAATAAAATGAAAATGTAATCCATTTTAGAATATTGCTGTAACGTAACAAAATGTGTAAAATGTTAAGTGGTCTGAATACTTTCCAAATGCACTGTATGTCTCCACATTCATATGTGTCTAATGTAACTAGCTAAGAAATTTCCCCTCGGGATCAACAAAGTACCTATCTATCTATCTCTTCTAGGTCTTCAGCCAGCATGGAACAAAAGTGGGGGAAGGGTCATTCAATACTCTGATGCAGTTGTCATGTCAACACATCCATCTGTGCTGCGAATTGCATAGCAAAAGATGTGCCAAACAGGAGCAGTATATAATTATTTTTCTGTAATCATGTTTTCATCCACAGTTTCTATGTGTGAAGTCATACTATATAAAAATATATATATAATCACGACAGCTGTGATGGAAGTTTTGGTTTGATTCATAAATGGCGACAGATATTTAGTTTTTTTTAGTGTTGGTAAAATTAATTATGCCAGAAATGTCGGTGGAAACGCTTTTATGCGCTAATATTGATAATAACCATCATATCGAAGTAAGTCACTCGGTGACATCTTGTGCGTGTGGTCCTCCCACTACGGCTCGTTGAGAAAGCATGCAGTTTATTAGGGTACAGATGTAATAAATGATGATGAACTACACAGGGTGGTGAAAGTGCAAAGTGATGAGCTTGATGCTCCTTTCCTATAAATATCAAGGGTCTTATTCTGGTGACATGATCATTGATGCTTGGCTTCCGTTTGACATAAAACATTATTTTGTTCTTTTGTCCATAATAATATCATCATGCAGGCTATAAGTGCGCTATAGCCAATGTTGCATATGCCAATACCAGAGTAGGCAACTCTATTGATGAGAAAACCATCAGAAGAGTTGAAAATGCAATGGAAACCTATTTAACTCGTCTTTTTTATCCGGTAGATGGGAATTTAACCGCAAAATATATTTTTGTGTGCACTATGTCATCACACACAACAAGTCAATCTCTGGAGGGAAAATGCGCATATTGTTTTTATGCAGATTTTAGAATTCATATTAAAATCTGAAACCTAGCTAGTGATGCAATTTCAATGTTTGAGTTGCTTTGTGTGTCACCAAATTAGCTTGAGATGAGTTTACTGCAACACTGCTCACTGCATCCAAGTTTCTTGACATAGGCGTTTCAAAGACCTGTCAGTCAAAGCGAGGTCATGAATCTAAGCTACCCGCCCACTTAGCCTGTCTTTTCAAACTTCCTGGTACTTAGCCTTGAGATAAAAGGTAATTTTTCAAAATAATTATAGCATTGATATTGTAGTCACACAAAAGGCTAGTTTATGTTGGAATCAGATTGAGTGTTCGGGACCTTTAAAATTCTATTCTCGAATTCGCTGCATATGAAGCGCAGCAGTATTCCCCCCCATAACCTGAGCTAGCTTTGGTTATTTTGAACTGAGAGGGACTGACAGAGCAGAGATTAGAACCCTGCTTTGAGCAAGATGTTCCCCAGGTCTTTCATCATCATAATCATCATCATCATTTTTGAAGATCTCAAGTTTTTATGAACTCTTAACTTGCTCTTCCCTCATATGAGAAATCTGAATCACTAGTTTATATTTTCTGTGTCTACTGCTGCCAATTTGCCTTAATTGAGTAATCTATGCAGTGTGGCAGTCCCTCCGGCCACACACACACACACGTCTAGTTTTGTTATTTTGTTCTGAGGGAGCAGGACACTGTTTTGTTCAAGGGGTTCCCCAAGACTTTCATTAGTGTCAAACATATGTTGAGAGTCTCGAATGCTGTAGTTTTTTTCGTATGTACGTACTTTTCCCTCAGACAAGAAATCAAGATCACTAATACTTGTTATGTCTACTATCATTACAATAATTGGCCTAACCAATGATACATATGAATGGGGAGGCGACAAAAACACAGTAGGTGATATTCTTAAAGTGCTCCAGCCAGTAACTATGAATATGCCTGACAACCCCATGATGCTTCTCAACAATCCATCGTACTGAGACGTTTCAATAGCAGCTGGTTTGATTCATAAATTGTAAGGAGAGCTCAGGCAGGTGGTGTTGGCAAAACAGTAATTCCTTTGTGGTGCTGGAAGTTGGAACATCTGGAGTTTGAACATATCTGTTAGCAAGAGATAATTTATTATGAATTAAATGCTGTTTGTTGTGGGTTTCTCCACTGAACCATTCATATTAATTACTGGCTCCACTTGAATGGGAAACTACTGACAATGTCACTAGGCCTGTCAATAAGGACACAGGACAGCTTTGTGATCGATTAATCAATCAAATGTATTTATTAAGCCCTTTTTATTAAGCACTTTTTTTGTATTGTATTTTGCATTGTATTACGTATGTGATACATGTTTGGGATACGACTGTGCTATGTGGTTGTCTCGCCTGACTATCTTAAGATTAATGCACTTGCTGTGAGTCGCTCTGGATGAGAACGTCTGCTGAATGGCTAAATTGTAATGTAAATATAATGCTATGTACGTATGTACAGTTCCTTCGGAAAGTATTAAATTATGTATTAAATCGTTTTTTTCCCTCATCAATCTACACACAATGCCCCATAATGACAAAGTAATGTTTGCTAATATATAAAAATATATATTTTTTAAATATCACTTTTTATATAAGTATTCAGACCCTTTACTCAGTACTTTATTGAAGCACCTTTGGCAGCGATTACAGCATATCGTCTTCTTGGGTATGACGCTACAAGCTTGGCACACTTGTATATGCAAAGTTACTCCCATTCTTCTCTGCAGATGCTCTCAAAATCTGTCAGGTTGGATGGGCAGCTTCGCTGCACAGCTATTTTCAGGTATCTCCAGAGATGTTCGATCGGGATGCAGCCAGGTTTCCTCCAGACATGACGCTTGACATTCAGCAAAATATTTCAATCTTGGTTCATTCAGACCAGAGAATCTTGTTTCTCATGGTCTGAGAGTGTTTAGGTGCCTTTTGGCAAACTACAAGCAGGCTGTCATGTGCCTTTTACTGAGGAGTGGCTTCCGTCTGGCCACTCTACCATAACTTCATCCATTTAAGAATGATGGAGGCCACTGTGTTCTCGGGGACCTTCAATGCTGCAGAAATGTTTTGGAACCCTTCCCCAGATCTGTTCCTTGACACAATCCTGTCTCGGCGCACTACTGATAATTCCTTTGACCTCATGGCTTGGTCTTTACTCTGACATGCACTGTCAACTGTGGGACCTTATATAGACAGGTGTCCAATCAATTGAATTTACCACAGGTGGTTTCCAATCAAGTTATAGAAACATCTCAAGGATGATCAATGGAAACAGGATGCACCTGAGCTCAATTTCGATTCTCATAGCAAAGGGTCTGAATACTTATGTAAATGAGGTATTTCTGTTTTTTATTTTTATACGTTTTCAAAAACCTATTTTTACTTTGTCATTATGGGGAACTGTGTGTAGATTGCTGACAATTTTATTTTTAAATCCATTTTAGAAGAAGGCTGTAACGTATCAACATGTGGAAAAAGTCAAGGGGTCTGAGTACTTTCCGAAGGCACTGTATATTTATCTATATTATATATTCTATTTGTTGTTGTTTCCTGTTTGGACCCCAGAAAGAGTAGCTGCTGCTTCAGGCTAAATACTAAAATACTCTCCAGGGTGTGAGGTATGGTCCATATCCTGGTGGCTCTATGTTTCCTGACTAGCTGCTCAATTAGGACGGCTAGCTTCATGATCTACGAGGTCCAGGAGCACCACAGCGGCTCCAAGAGACTGCAGCACATCTCTGGGATAGGAGAACCCTACTACTGGTCTATCAGCTTCTTCTACGACATGGTAGGACTACGCCAAAACATCATGTACGGCTAAATGATACAATACATTTCCACTAGCATTGCTACTTTGTCCCAGAAATTGCTCATCCTTCATATAGTCAATGACAGTACTATGGCCCACACCTTATCCATGTTTGCTTTGGGATTATAGTGACAATAATATGTTGTTTAGCTGTTAAATTAATAGGACTGATATGAATTGATTTCCACTATTGAAAAAGGCAGTTGCACTGATTCTACAGTTTGACATATGTGGACACATGCTTGTTGAACGTCTCATTCCAAAATCATGGTCCCCCATTTGCTGTTATAACAGCCTCCACTCTTCTGGGAAGGTTTTCTACTAGATGTTGGAACATTGCTGCGGGGACTTGCTTCCACTGAGCCACAAGAGCATTAGTGAGGTCAGGCGCTGATGTTGAGTGATTAGGCCTGGCTCGCAGTCGGTGTTCCAATTCATCCCAAAGGCGTTTGATGGGGTTGAGGTCATGGCTCTGTGCAGGCCATACACGTTTTTCCACACCATTTCTTTATGGACCTCGCTTTGTGCATCGGGGCTTTGTCATGCTGAAACAGGAAAGAGCTTTCCCCAAACTGTTGCCACAAAGTTTGAAGCACAGAATCGTCTAGAACATTATTGTATGGTGTAGCTTCAAGATTTGCCTTCACTGGAACTAAGGGGCCTAGCCCGAACCATTCGCCAGACCATTATTCCTCCTCCACCAAACTTTACAGTTGGCACTATTAATCTTGGCAGGTAGCGTTCTCCTGGCATCCGCCAAACCCAGATTCGTCCGTCAGACTGCAAGATGGTGAAGCGTGATTCATCACTCCAGAGAACGCGTTTCCACTGCTCCAGAGTCCAATGGCGGCGAGCTTTATACCACTCTAGCCAACGCTTGGCATTGCACATGGGGATTTTAGGCTTGTGTGCGGCTGCTCATCCATGGAAACCCAATTTATAAAGCTCCTGACAAACAGTTATTGTATTGAAGTTACTTCCAGAGTCAGTTTGGAACTTAGTAGTGAGTGTTGCAACCGAGGACAGACGATTTTTATGCACTACGCGCTTCAGCACACAACGGTACCATTCTGTGAGGTTGTGTGTCCTACCACTTTGCGGCTGAGCTGTTGTTGCTCCTAGACGTTTCCACGTCACAATAACAACACTTACAGTTAACCGCGGCAGCTCTAGCAAGGAAGAAATTTGACAAACTGACTTGTTGGAAAGGTGGCTTCCTATGTTGGTGCCACGCTGAAAGTCACTGACATCTTCTGTAAGCCCATTCTACTGCCAATGTTTGTCTATGAAGATTGCATGGCTGTGTGCTCGATTTTATACACCTGTCAGCAACGGGTGTTGCTGAAATAGCCAAATCTACTAATTTGAAGGGGTGTTCACATACTTTTGTATATATACTGTATTTAAGCAACCAGTGTACTACGGTGTGTTAAGTGTATGTGTTCTTGTTTCTCTAGGCCTTGTACATTTTTTAAAACCAGGCAAGTCAGTTAAGAACAAATTGTTATTTACAATGACGGCCTACGCCAATTGTGCACCCCCCTATGGGACTCCCAATCATGGGCGAACCAGGGTGTCTGTAGTGACTGAGATGCAGTGGCTTAGACCGCTGCGCCACTCGGGAGCCCAAAACATTATATGATCCAGTGGTAGTAGCCTTCCAGCTCCCAGCCTTCACTGGCAGGCAGAACCTTGCTGCTGTGATTCTGCTGCTGGTCCTGTTTGCGTGAATACACACACACACTCATACTCGCCCGCACACACATAAACCAACACATGCCTCAGCAGCACAATTACCATAGTGACTGCAGTGCAGACACACAATACAGGTTCCCTTATCCATGTCAGAGGTGAAGGACCTCAGTTGCTGGAGGATCACAGTTCAAACCTTTCCTTTCCTTAAGTACCATATATAGCACCCTAGCACTATCAACTCAAGCAGGTGGTGAGGTTTCATCAAAGGATGCAACTATTTCTTGTCACTAAGTGATGGGTGGCTGCTTGCTACATGTTTTCTTAAGACTCCAGTCTATTTTCCGCAAGGCAGGATGTGAAGCAGAGTTACCATTGAAGGCAGAGCCTACTTCAGTGGGATTCACCTTACACAGCGGCATGTCAGCCTGCCTGCCTGCCTGCCTGCCTGCCTGCCTGCCTGCCTGCCTGCCTGCCTGCCTGCCTGCCTGCCTGCCTGCCTGCCTGCCTGCCTGCCTGTCTGTCTGTCTGTCTGTCTGTCTGTCTGTCTGTCTGTCTGTCTGTCTGTCTGTCTGTCTGTCTGTCTGCCTGCCTGCCTGTCTGTCTGTCTGTCTGCCTGCCTGTCTGTCTGTCTGTCTGTCCGTACATACGATGGACTGGTTTTTCTGCTTCTGTATGGCATAATGGCTTGAAGCAGTAAGTCTATCTCTCCTACAGTATATAGACAGTCTGACAGCCCCACCACCATCTCCTCTCTCCCCCTCTCTCACTTGCTTCTCTCCTCTACCTCTCTTCCCCCTCCCCCGCCCTCTCTCTCTCTTCTTTCCCCTCTCTCCTCTCTCCCCCTCTCTTCCCTCGGCACATCCTCTGCCTTGACCCAGGCACCCCAATCAAAAGAAAAAGGCAGATCATTTAGAGTAAGAGGACAGAGGAAAGTGGGACTCACCATGGGGGAATAGAATGAGTAATGTATCTTCTTCTGTTTTAGCTTTTAAGGTTTGAGTGTTTACCCTTCTTGAAAATGTAGTGAAAGTTTTTTTTTTTTTTTTTTTTTGGTATTATTAAGTTCTCTGGCTTGGTCTCTCGAGTCATTCCACCAAGTCAATTAAACATCTCATGCATTCAACATCTGTTGCAAGTTAATCTCGGAACCCAGAAAATGTGATATTATGATGTGTCTAATTATGAAATCTGAACTAGTGGAAACATCAGATTCAGCTGCAACCCACTACAGAACCACCCACATGTTGTGGTAAAAATCATTGCCTGCACATCAAGCACCACCTCCATGAAGTCTGTCACAAGAGATTATTTGCAAGTTATAGGCTAAAGGGTGTGATGAGTACCAGTCTCATAATATCAAAACCCAGAACCAAATATCATGAGCACTAGATAGCTATGTTAACAGTTTGTCATTACAGAGACTAATCGTCTTATGCAATAAACATTGAACAACTGTTACAATGTTAAGACTGACTGACAAATGTCATGCTGTCATCTGGTTTTCAGGTTCGCCACGTTCCCGTGGATGTTCCTGCTGTCAGGGTTTTTTTAAGGATGCAGAGATGACCTTCCACAACTACGTGTGCATTAACCTCTTCATCAGCACCAACACCATCATCTCCATCGTCATCGTCAACTTCCTGGGACAACTCCATGAGAACGATGAGGTGAGCAGCTCAATGTAGAGATGGCTGAAGGAGCCATGTTCTCTCTAGGGTAGCAGGTAGCATAGCAGTTAATAAGAGCATTGGTCCAGTAACCAAAAAGTAGCTGGTTCGAATCCCTGAGCCAACTAGGTGATCTGCCGATGTGCCCTTGAGCAAGGCATGTAACCCTAATTGCTCCTGTAAGTCGCTCTGGATAAGAGTGTCTGTTAAATCACTAAAATGTAAATGTTGACTGAAGACATGTTCAAAAGAGCTTCCCCCTGAAAATATATTTAGTTCAGACTGTTGTTCTGATTACCTTATTATATTGAAGAGGTTTCCAATTCTTGATAAATCATTGTACTTCTTAGGTAAACAAAGGAGGGTTTTGAAAGGTGACTTCCTTTCAATATTGTTCAATAATGAAACTCTTTCTTTGTTTACCTAGTTGACATTCCATGGATTGAGATATATTTATTTAAGCTCCTGCATGAAGTGCTGACATCTCACTTTCTCTCTCTCTAAAAATATATACTTTGAATTTGGCCTTTTTTTTTTTTAACAATGCAAGTCAGTTAAAAACAAATTATTATTTACAATGACAGCCTACACCAGCAAAACTCAGACGATGCTGGGCCAATTGTGCGCCGCCCTATGGGACTCCCAATCACAGCCAGTTGTGATACAGTCTGGATTCGAACCAGGTTGTCTGTAGTGACACCTCTAGCACTGAGATGCAGTGCCTTAGACCACTGTGCCACTTGGTAGCCTTACTGCTATTAGGCCATAGAAATGCATTTAATAACAGATTAATACATGGAAAAACAGATAGTCAAAAATGTAATCAAAAATAAGTATGTTTTAGAAGTGTCTGTCCTATAACTGATGTATAGAAGAAAGCTCAGAAAAAAATGTAATTCCAAAATCATGGGCCTTAATATGGGTGCTTTGGTGCTATAACAGCCCTCAATGTTCTGGGAAGGCTTTCCACTAGATGTTGGAACATTGCTGCAGGGACTTGCTTCCATTCAGCCACAAGAGCATTAGTCTAACGCAATTAGACCGTTCCCATTCATCCCAAAGGTGTTTGATGGGGTTGAAGTCAGGGCTCTGTGCAGCCCAGTCAAGTTCTTCCACTGTTCTTCTGTATGGACCTCGCTTTGTGCAGGGGGGCATTGTCATGACGAAACAGGAAAGGGCCATTCCCAAACTGTTGCCACAAAGTTGGAAGCACAGAATCGTTTTGAATGGCATTGTATGCTGTAGCATAAATATTTCCCTTCACTGGAACTAAGGGGCCTAGCCCAAACCATGAAAAACAGCCCCAGACCATTATTCCTCCTCCACCAAACTATACAGTTGGCACTGTGCATTCGGACAGGTAGCATTCTCCTGGCATCCGCCAAACCCAGATTCATCTGTCGGACTGCCAGATGGTGAGGCGTGTTTCATCACTCCAGAGAACGCGTTTCCACTACTCCAGACTCCAATGGCGACGAGCTTTACTCTACTCCATCCATCGCTTGTTATTGCGAAAGGTGATCTTAGGCTTGTGTGTGGCTGCTCGGCCATGTAAACCCATTTCATGAAGCTCCAGACGAACAGTTATTGTGCTGACATTGCTTCCAGAGGCAGTTTTGAACTCGGCAGTGAGTGTTGCAACAGAGGACAGATGATTTTTACGCGCTGCGCGCTTCAGCAATTGACGGACAAAGTAAACCAACAACGTAATACACACATACTCACACTGCTTAACGTGACTTATAAAATATATACAATGACCCACAACCCCGGTGTGGAACATACAAACATACAGTGGGGAGAACAAGTATTTGATACACTGCCGATTTTGCAGGTTTTCCCACTTACAAAGCATGTAGAAGTCTGTAATTTTTATCATAGGTACACTTCAACTGTGAGTGACGGAATCTAAAACAAAAATCCAGAAAATCACATTGTATGATTTTTAAGTAATGAATTTGCATTTTATTGCATGACATAAGTATTTGATACATCAGAAAAGCAGAACTTAATATTTGGTACAGAAACCTTTGTTTGCAATTACAGAGATCATACGTTTCCTGTAGTTCTTGACCAGGTTTTCACACACTGCAGCAGGGATTTTGGCCCACTCCTCCATACAGATCCTTCAGGTTTCGGGGCTGTCGCTGGGCAATACGGACTTTAAGCTCCCTCCAAAGATTTGGGTTCAGGTCTGGAGACTGGCTAGGCCACTCCAGGACCTTGAGATGCTTCTTACGGAGCCACTCCTTAGTTGCCCTGGCTGTGTGTTTCGGGTCGTTGTCATGCTGGAAGACCCAGCCACGACCCATCTTCAATGCTCTTACTGAGGGAAGGAGGTCAAGATCTCGCGATACATGGCCCCATCCATCCTCCCCTCAATACAGTGCAGTCGTCCTGTCACCTTTGCAGAAAAGCATCCCCAAAGAATTATGTTTCCACCTCCATGCTTCACGGTTGGGATGGTGTTCTTGGGGTTGTACTCATCCTTCTTCTTCCTCCAAACACGGCGAGTGGAGTTTAGACCAAAAAGCTATATTTTTGTCTCATCAGACCACATGACCTTCTCCCATTCCTCCTCTGGATCATCCAGATGGTCATTGGCAAACTTCAGACGGGCCTGGACATGCGCTGGCTTGAGCAGGGGGACCTTGCGTGCGCTGCAGGATTTTAATCCATGACGGCGTAGTGTGTTACTAATGGTTTTCTTTGAGACTGTGGTCCCAGCCCTCTTCAGGTCATTGACCAGGTCCTGCCGTGTAGTTCTGGGCTGATCCCTCACCTTCCTCATGATCATTGATGCCCCATGAGGTGAGATCTTGCATGGTGCCCCAGACCGAGGGAGATTGACCGTCATCTTGAACTTCAGCACCAACAGTTGTTGCCTTCTCACCAAGCTGCTTGCCTATTGTCCTGTAGCCCATCCCAGCCTTGTGCAGGTCTACAATTTTATCCCTGATGTCCTTACACAGCTCTCTGGTCTTGGCCATTGTGGAGAGGTTGGAGTCTGTTTGATTGAGTGTGTGGACAAGTGTCTTTTATACAGGTAACGAGTTCAAACAGGTGCAGAACAGGTAATGAGTGGAGAACAGGAGGGCTTCTTAAAGAAAAACTAACAGGTCTGTGAGAGCCGGAAATCTTACTGGTTGTTAGGTGATCAAATACTTATGTCATGCAATAAAATGCAAATTAATTAGGTACACTTCACAGTTGAAGTGTACCTATGATAAAAATTACAGACTTCTACATGCTTTGTAAGTGGGAAAACCTGCAAAATCGGCAGTGTATCAAATACTTGTTCTCCCCACTGTATGTAGGATCCCTAATTAGAGACAATGCACTGCAGCTGCCTCTAATTAGGGATCCAACACAAACCACCACCAGAAACAGAAATAATAGACCTGTCAGCAATAGGCTTCTCTATGGCCAGAGCCTGACAGTACCCCCCCCCCCCCCCCCCCCCCCCAAGGGGGTGGTTCCGGCCCCGGCGAATTAGACAACTTCGTGCCATGCTCTCTCCTTATGACCGGGGCCGGACCGGGCACCGGTGTGGTGAACGGCTCCGGCCATGGAGCGGGGCAAATAACCGGGCCCGGACTGGGCACCGGTGGGGTTGACTGCTCTGGCCCTGGAGTGGAGCAGACGGCCGGACCGTGCACCAGTGGAGCGGACTGCTCTGGCACTGGAGCGGAGCAGACAGCCGGACCCGGACTGGGGAGGCGCACCGGAAGTCTGGTGCGTGGAGCCGGAACGGGCCTGGAGCGGACGACCGGACCCACACTGGGCACCGGTGGAGCGGACTGCTCTGACATGGGAGTAGAGCCAACGACCGGACCCGGATTGGGGATGCTCACTTTGGGCCCCCCTAACCCCAGCTCCTTCCTGAGCCTACCCAGAGGACCATGCTTCAGGACCACCTGCCCTGATGACTCCTAGCTGTCCCCAGTCCACCTGATTGTGCTGCTGCACCGGTTTCAACTCCTCTGCCTGCGGTTATGGAACCCTGACCTGTTCATTGGACGTGCCACCTTGTCCCAGACCTGCTGTTTTCATCTCGCTCTCGCTCTACCGCACCTGCGCTCTATTGCACTGAAAAACCAAGTGACATTCACTCCTGATGTATTTACCTGTTGCAACCTCCACGACTACTTTTATTATTATTTGACCCTGCTGGTCATCTATGAACATTTGAACATCTTGGAGAAAGAACTGGCCTTAATGGCCATAAATTGTTATAATCTCCACCCGGCACAGCCAGAAGAGGACTGGCCACCCCTCAGAGCCTGGTTCCTCTCTAGGTTTCTTTCTAAGTTTTGCCTTTCTAGGGAGTTTTTCCTAGCCACCGTGCTTCTACATCTGCATTTCTTGCTGTTTGGGGTTTTAGGCTGGGTTTCTGTATAGCACTTTGTGACATCGGCTGATGTAAAAAGCGCTTTATAAATACATTTGATTGATTGATTGATTGACTGAGCTCTTCAGTAAGGCCATTCTACTGCCAATGTTTGTCTATGGAGATTGCATGGCTGTGTGCTCGATAATATACACCTGTCAGCAACGAGGGGTGTCCACATACTTTTGTATATATAGTGTGTGTGTTGCAGTATGGAGGAGTGTGAGGCTCTGTGCATCTGTCTGGTCATCACGGTCAGTTCAGGTGTCTGGGCTCCTTGCAGCACATCAAGAACCGGTCAGTGGCTTCTCCCACCTCCCCCCCCTCTCCTCCCTCTCTCATTCCCCTCTCCATTTCCTTCTCCCTCCCTACCTCCCTTTCAGCTAGTCATTAGTCAGCCTGGGCTGCTTGCAGATCTGTTTGTGCTGTCTTGCCAACTCATATAATGGTTATTGTTTGGCATGACAATGGAACCAGACTATTCCTATTGGTCTCTGACTCACCTTTTGTTCCATATACCCTATGGTGTGATCACCATTTACGTCATGCAGCGCGACACATTTCCTTCACATTGAGTTGATCAGGCTGTTGATGTTGTCCCACTCCCCTTCAATGGCTGTGCAAAGTTGCTGGATATTGACGGGAACTGGAACACACTGTTGTACACGTTGATGTACACGTTGATCCAGAGCATTCTAAACATTCTTCCATTGTGCAGGCAATGGAAGAACTGGGAAATTTTCAGCTTCCAGGAATTGTGTACAGACCCTTGCGACATGGGGCCGTGCGATATCACACTGAAACATGAGGTGATGGCAGCGGATGAATGGCACGACAATGGGCCTCAGGATCTCGTCACGGTATCTCTGTGCATTCAAATTTCCATCAATACAATTTAATTGTGTTCGTTGTTCGTAGCTTTTGCCTGCCCATACCATAACCCCACCTCCACCATGGGGCACTCTGTTCACAACATTGACATCAGCAAACCGCTCACCCACACAACGCCATACACGTAGGCTGCGGTTGTGAGGCCGGTCGGACGTACTGCCAAATTCTCTAAAGCGACGTTGGAGGCGGCTTATGGTAGAGAAATTATCATTCAATTATCTGGCAACAGCTCTGGTAGACATTCCTGCAGTCAGCATGCTAATTGCACGCTCCCTCAAAACTTGTGACATCTGTGGCATTGTGTTGTGTGACAAAACTACACATTTTATTGTCCCCAGCACAACGTGCACCTGCTACACCTGTCAGGTGGATAGATTGTCTTGGCAAAGGATAAATGCTCACTAACAGGGATGTAAACAAATTTGTGGCCAAAATCTGAGAGAAATAATCTTTTTGTGCGTATGGAACATTTCTGGGATCTTTTATTTCAGCTCATGAAACATGGGGCCAACTACATGTTTGTTCAGTGTAAATTGAAGAGTTACCACCCATGACTGAGTTTGTTAGCGATAGAGACATGGTTGTTGCATTCATCCATTTAAAAAAACAACAACAATACCGTCTGTAACATACACATACAAATGACAACAACATCACACAAACATCAACTACTTCATACCTGTCCAGACCTACGTTCTCACAACCCCATCTCCAGCGCCCGCATCTCTCGCCAATCAAACCACGCCAATCATTATCATATTTCCCAGCATGCATGTTGATTTTCAGAATTGTTCATTCTAACTGTTGGTTATCCTAACTGGCTAGATTCTAAAAGGAAATAGTGTCACTTTACAAACTAGTTTAATGTGACTTGCAGGTAGAGTTGCATCATTTTGGTAAAATTACCAGTTTTCCAGAAAGTTGGGTTGGAAGTTTCCTGGAAACAGAAGCAGGAAATTGATGCAAGCATCGGTACACTGCTTCAAAATAAAGTGCTTATCGATTTCAATGCATGCCTTGGAGCGCCGGTATCAAACGTAACATCACTACGTACCACTACAGTGTCAAGTGTTTGTACCACTTTAGGAACAAATCCAAACCTTTGTTTCTGAGAGCATAAAACTATGGCCTGAAACTCACAGTATATAGAAAATATCAGTCCTGCAAGTCACATTATGCTGGCTTGCAAGATGATGTGTAATTCCTATTAGAATCTAGCAATTTTAGGATTTTTTGAATCACCCGCAACCTGTATTCGGAATGACTGCCAGAGTTGGGAAGACTAAGCTATGAGACTACCAAAGAAATCTAAACTGGAACAACCATTTCATTAATGGGTGCAATAAGTCATAATGGATATATATTCACAAACATAGATATTGAAACAACCTGCAATACAGCCTGCTGGGAAATATGATAATGATGGGCATGGTTTTGGTTCAAAGTGATATATGCGTTTCTGGGATTTGTATTAGGGGTAAAACTAGGTCCTCAAAATAAGGTTTTATGAAATACATATTGTATTGTGTTAAATAATTTATATTTTTTATAATAAAATATATTCACCTAGGATCTCACTTGGTCAAGTCCATAGGACCGAAAATGGATGAATGCAAAAACCATGTCCCTTTCACTAACAAATACAGTCATGGGTGGTAACTACAATTTTACTGGAAGGGCAAGGAACTATGGAAAATATTTGATTATGGCTTTACACTAAGCAGTATGTTAATTTAACAATATTCCAGTATCTATATGGGTCCACAGACTCAACACTTTACATGCTGAATTAACACTCTCAGTATTATAGTGCATTGTTTGACATGACAACAGCCATAGGAGTTGGCAATACAGCACAAACAGATCTAGGACCAGGATATTCCTATTGTTCTCTGACTGATTTGATGTTTATTTAACTAGGCAAGTCAGTTAAGAACAAATTCTTATTTACAATGACGGCCTATCCCGGCCAAACCCGGAAGACGCTGGGCCAATTGTGAGCGGCCCTATGGGACTCGGCTGGTTCTGATATTGCCCAGGATCGAACCAGGGCCTCTAGCACTGAGATGCAGTGCCTTAGATCAGGGACCAGGCTAACTGTACGCTATGGCTGTAACCTAATATTCCCTTTCCGACAGATAATAACATAGACTCTGATTGGTAATAAAATATATACATTCCTTTGTGCTGATGTGTGTGTCTCAGCGGTTTCACAGTGAAGATGTACCTGTAGCACCACTTTCACCAGCCCTCCTGTCTCCTCCCAGGACCAACACTTTTCCACGCTGGAGTATCATGTTCCTGTGGCACCTGGAGGTGTGGCAGACATCTTTGACCAGCTGGAGTCCAAGAAGGCCACTTTGCAGATCAAGCACTTCTCTGTCAGCCAGACTACCCTGAATGAGGTGAGAGAGAGAGAGAAAGAGAGAGAGAGAGGGAGGATGGGAAGGAGGGAGGTGGAGAGAAAAAGAGAGACATGGAGAGGAAGGGCGATGGAGAAAGTGAGATATGGGGTGTGAGAAAAGAGAGAGAGAGACAGAGAGGGTGGGGGGAGTCTGGCGGAGACTTAAAGGCCATTATGTCTTCACACTTCAGAAATCAAGGTGTCAAAATATGTTTTTAATCTGATTCAGGGATTGACAGAGGCTATGAACCTACTACCTATGCTACATCCCAAAATGGCACCCTATTCCCTTTATAGTGCCCTACTTTTGACCAGGGTGCCATTTGGGCCACAGCCCTACAGTATGTAAAGCAGTCTGAATAACAAACCCAGGAACTGATCCTGTTGAATCATTCATTCCCTTCCAGGTCTTCATGAACTTTGCCACGGGGAAGGTTGGCATGGAGACAATCTCAATCCACAGTGATGAAGGTTCTGACAGCATAAGCCTCGAATCCATTGCGGCTTCAGATACATAGATTTTGCGGCTATTTTGTTCTGTCTGTCTGAAGACACGCACTGCGCAGGAGAAGAGCAACATTCAAGCTGGGCTGGAAATGAATAAACGGATCTATATGTACGTTTCAATAATAATGTAAACATGTAATTAATTCAACCTGTAATAAATTTATTTTAATTGTATCATTTTGCTTTGGTACTGTTCTCAGTTTACCAAATCCCTTTCATACCTTATGAAGGATTACTTACGGGCTCCCGAGTGGCGCAACGGTCTAAGGCACTGCATCTCAGTGCTAGAGGCGTCAGTGCAGACCCTGGTTTGATCCTGGGCTGTATCACAACCAGACATAATCGGGAGTCCCATAGGGCGGCGCACAATTGGCCCAGTGTCGTCTGGGTAAGGGGAGGCCGGGGTAGGCCGTCATTGTAAATAAGAATGTGTTCTTAACTGACTTGCCTAGTTAAATGAAGTCACTTTGTGGCCACTTTGGAATGTCAAATTGAACAGGGTTTGTCTATTGATGTTTCATCAGGCAATGAGAATCAGAGATGTTAACATGCTTCTATCATGTTTCTTCACTAATATGGGTTGAAGTCCTAAAAATGTAATGTCCATCCTTCCTCACCTGCAGGCTATAACCAATGAATAATAGTGCAATTACATATTTACTTATCATAAACAAAAAATATATATTTATGGAAATCACATCTAAGAGCAAATAAATGGTATTGTCATGTTATTATCATTCCAAATCTAGGTACTGTGGCGGAGGCACTGCTCTTCAGCAACAGTTGTAACCTTAGAGAAATTAGCATTTTCCATGTTTCCCATTCTCTGCATTCCATTGGTGAAACTCTTATATTTTGTTGATTCAATTGTATTTATTTGGCCCATTGGTTAGCAATAAATACTTGAAAATGTACTACCTAGTATACTGTATGTGCAGAGGTTGTCATACTTATGGTGACAATAATATAATCACAGCTTCTGAGATAGATGAAAGTCAATAAAATAAACTTTTTGCCACCCAGAGATACAAATGTTCTCAATATCCCCTATTTTCTCCTTAACACTTCCTCTGAGGGCATATCAAAATATTTTATTGGCACTTTCAAATGCTTTAAAGCGCCAATCAGCAGTTGACAAAGCGTTTCTCTAGAAAGCTGAGGGATGGGGCTGGAGAAATCTAAACACTCTCATATTCATAGACATAGCTATGGGTGCAAGGGCTGACCATCCATGATATAAAAATTAGAGTTTTAATCATGTTTTGAGGCTATACAGTGTTTGTTTACATTTTTTATTTACAAAAATTGGAGTGAAACAAGCTTATATTTTGGGTTCTGATGGGGTATGACAGTTGAACTAAACTCATAAGGCATTTATACGTTGTATTCTTCAAGAATCAATGGGTACATTTCATTCATTTATAAGTTCAAAAATGGATGTAGCTACTGTAGATTGCCCCTTTAAGCACAGTTCCACATAAACATGAATGCACTGAACATATTTTTGTACATTTAATAAAGCTATTTTTCATTTGTTGCTGTGTGGTTTGCTCATTATATGATAGCAAAGTGTTGCTTGCTTACAACAATGTGCATGCAAATTACCCTCCTCTAGTCCAGTATGATTAAAGATCGTTGCTAGCCACTCTCATTTTCATAACAATTCAAAGCATATTCAATGCATAATGAATGAGTATAAAGTTGATGGTTGATACAGTATCTACTTGATAAGGGTGCTTTTGTTTATGGAAGAGGGGAATAAATGTGCCATATATAGTTAGGAAGGTACAGGAAGCAATTTATGAGGTAGAGCAGTGGGCATTAATGTGGGGATTCAGGTTCTCTGTAGAGAAAACTCAGACAGTGTTCTTTATCAGGAAGGTGGGAGATGAGGTACGCTTGAGGTTAGAGTATATGGGAGAATTATATATTTTGACACTACACTGACCTGGGCAGAACACATTGAGAGTGTGGTGGGAAAGTGTAAGAAGGTGCTAAATGTGATGCGCTGTCTGACGGGGAATGAGTGGGGGGCTGGAAGTCAAACCAGACAAAGTAGTTATTTGCTCTTATTCATGTGCAGTGTTGATGAGTCTGCAGTCTTTTAGCTCATGTAGCAGACAAGATTTGCTTTATGATGTACTACAAACCCATGGCAGGATTAGACAGATGGGTATACAGATAGGATTTACTTGGGTCCCAGCCCATGTGGGGGTGGAGGGGAACGAGGCAGTTGATGTACTAGCTAAACAAGCACTTAGTAGCGGGGATGTTGATGTTGTAGTTTCGATGAACAAGACAGAGACAAAAAGATGATGCAGAGATGGCAGGAGCAGTGGAATAGAGATACTAAGGGCAAGCATTTATTTAAATCCAGGCTGTATCAGGCTGTTTATCAAAAGTGTTGGAAAAACCTATCAATAATCAACTGACTGGCTTTCTTGACGTCTATAGTATTCTCTCAGGTACATAATCTGGTTTCCGCTCAGGTTATAGATGTGCCACTGCAACCTTCAAGGTCCCCAATGATGTCACCACTGCCCTTGATTCTAAGCAACGTTGTGCTGCTATTTTTATTGACTTGGCCAAAGCTTTTGATACAGTAGACCATTCCATTCTTGTGGGCCGACTAAGGATTATTAGTGTCTCTGAGGGGTCTGGTTTGCTAACTACCTCTCTCAAAGAGTGCAGTGTATAAAGTCAGAACATCTGCTGTCTCAGCCACTGCCTGTCACCAAGGGAGTACCCCAAGGCTCAATCCTAGGCCCCACACTCTTCTCAATTTACATCAACAACATAGCTCAAGCAGCAGGAATTTCTCTCATCCATTTATATGCAGATGATACAGTCTTATACTCAGCTGGCCCCTCCCCAGATTTTGTGTAAAATGCTCTACAACAAAGCTTTCTTAGTGTCCAACAAGCTTTCTCTACCCTTAACCTTGTTCTGAACACCTCAAAAACAAAGGTCATGTGGTTTGGTAAGAAGAATGTCCCTCTGAGGGTTTAGAGCTTGAGGTAGTCACCTCATACAAGTACTTGGGAGTATGGCTAGACGGTACACTGTCCTTCTCTCAGCATTTTGCACCTGCCCTGTGTTTTTTCCTCATCCTCCACATACAACACCCATTCTGCCAGTCACATTCTGTTAAAGGTCCCCAAAGCACACACATCCCTGGGTCGCTCGTCTTTTCAGTTCGCTACAGCTAGCGACTGGAACAAGCTGCAACAAACAGTCAAACTGGACAGTTTTATCTCAATCTCTTAATTCAAAGACTCAATCATGGACACTCTTATTGACAGTTGTGGCTGCTTTGCGTGATGTATTGTCATCGCTACCTTCTTGCCCTTTGTGCTGTTGTCTGTACCCAATACTGTTTGTACCATGTTTTGTGCTGCTACCCTGTTGTGTTGCTACCATGTTGTTGTCATGTTACGTTGCTACCATGCTGTGTTGTCATGTGTTGCTGCCTTGCTATGTTGTTTTCTTAGGTATCTCTTTTGGTAGTGTTGTTTTGTCTCTCTTGTCGTGATGTGTGTTTGGTCCTATATTTATATTTTATTTATTTTTATTTCTAATCCCAGCCCCCGTTCCCCGCAAGAGGGCTTTTGCCTTTTGGTAGGTCGTCATTGTAAATAAGACTTTGTTCTTAACTGACTTGCGTAGCTAAATAAAGGTTAAATTCAATTTAAAAAATCACATCCGCCTGTGATTGGGAGTCCCGTAGGACTGCGCACAATTAGCCCAGTGTCGTCCGGGTTTGGCCGGGATAGGCCGTCATTGTAAATAAGAATTTGTTCTTTACTGACTTGTCTAGTTAAATAAAGGTTACAGTTTTTCCCAATTGAATACACACTATTCTCTGACTAATACCCCAATACCCCTAAACTGTTAACACAAGGCCCATTATAAAAAGTCACATCTCCAAAACCTTACACACACAGGGAAAAATTAAATTCTGGCCTAAAAACTATATACACAGCCCTCAAAATCAAATAATCGGGTCAAAATCATGCACACATGCATTATATCTGTTGCTCACACTGAGCATTAAGAAAACACTATGTTTATAAAAATAAAAATAAACTCTATCATCAAAATGGAAGAGTCATGTAGGAAAACAAAAATAATCCACCAACAGCCAGTAAAGAATCATTTTATTTCACATAAAGTGTGATCCTGACCAGCCACAAATTATAAATGGATTCATACACAACACATACATTTGGTATCATCAAGCTACAAAAAGAAAACACAGAAACCTCAGGCATTGTCCAGCCTGTCATGTTGATTTTGCCACACGTTTTCATCCACCTCACAAATGGTGTGTTCCCTGGCCAAGCAGCAGGGGAAAAAGCGCCTAGCATGGCAGATCCATCCTTGGCATGCCTCTGCAGTGATATCGCCGCAGGCCTCCTCCATTGCCTGGAGAAGACTCACTTGCTGATACAGGTTTCGATCATACACCTTCCATCTCCAAGCTGAGAAAAATTCCTTAATTGGATTGAGGAAGGGGTAATATGGTCGACGGAAAATCATTTGGATCTGGGGGTGGTTGGTGAACCATTCTTGGATTAGGGCTGCATGGTGAAGTTTCCACATGGTGATGTTTCCACCCCTTTGGCCAGGGACCTCCACCCTTGCTCGGTGGCCAATGATGTTCCTTCCCCGGCGCCGCCTCTTGGTCAGATTGAATCCTGCCTCGTCGACATAGATGAACTCAATGTGGTCGTCATTTGCATCAAGCTCAAGTATTCTCTGACCACGTAGAAACTGATTAGAACATGGTGCATTAGTGTACTTCCTGTACCTTTGTCTCTGCCGAGCGCACAATAGTACTGTAAACTGATTCATACTCACTTGCACATACAAGTAGCGCATCTCTTTCACATGATTGGAGTTCCTCTCAAATGGTACACGATATATTGCTTCATGCTCATCCTGTGTCTTCTCAGCAAACAATCAATAGTCGATATTGAAACACAGTGTATGTTCTAAAACATCCCATTGTCCTCTATAATACGCGTTTGGATTTCTCTGAGTCTAATCGTATTGTTTACCAACACCATGTTGACAATTTCAGCCTCTTGCTCTTATTTCATTTGAAATATTCTTTTGCCTTCCTCGTCCTCGTCTTCTATGTTTTCCCCTACCTCTGCCCCTTTCTACTCTTTGATGCTCCATTTTTCCTGTACAATCATCCTTGTGTGCCCTTTTTTATACTCAAAGGAACGGGGAGAACTGGGTGGACAATTTGTTTAATTGGGTTTGCACAGGTGAAGTGTGTTGTAGTGCATTAGCACTTTGAGTTTTGTCTGGTGACTCTCAATGACAATTGTGCTCACACATTGAGAGTTGTGTGTAGTGTTTTGCAAGTAGAATGTGTGCTTGGTTCCTCAGAAATCGTTAATGGTTCTGGGATGTTAGCTTGAACATCTGATCCCTCTGTGTATGCTTTCTGTCACAGTGTATAAACAACTGGGAAAAACGGTAAAAAAAATAATATATATACATATTGTTTTTAAAGTAAAGAGGAAAGTCGGGGACGGCAGGAAGGGACAGGAGAGAGGAGGCTATTTTCACAAGATTAAGACTAAATGTGATAGGAAAGCCTCCAACAAAAAAGTTTGATTATTGCCAGGAAACAGAGACAGTGGAGCACGTATTGATGGTGTGGGCAGTATCAGAGGGAAAGAGAGAGGCTGAGAGTATGAGGGAGAAGGGGGTACAGGAAATGTGTAATTTTTTTAAAGAGCGAAGGTGCTGACAGATAGGATTTCGTTTCTCCGTGTCTCTGGCCCACACTCCAGTACAGTAGGAGAGGGTAATGCACCACTAAGTTGGTTGCCAACCACCGACAAAACCCCACCAAAGAAGAAGAAGAAGAAGAAGAAGGAGACCGCTTTCGATGATGCTGAAAAGGGAGGGGTTTCGCAGTTACATCACGGACAGGCTCTTGTCACTGACGATTTGGCGGGAGAAGCAAAAAAGTAGGAAGTGAACCTACAGAAGCAAAACTCAGCTCTAGCGTCATTTAAAGATATAAAACTTGTACGAATATAGCTTGAAATAGTGTTAAACTTCGCTACATTTCGGAAAATGGATCCTGGTCTTTGCACCGACGAAGGCTGGACGAAAACGAAGGAGGCTGTCGCGCATTTTCGAAAACTTCTGCTGTGCTCAAAATGGTAAACTACATTTAGCTTGACTTATTTGTTATGAAACTGAGCATGTGTGGCTGCTTGTTATCTAACTATTTAGCTGGTTGATGTTGTTCATAATTATAGCAAGATCTAACTAAGTTTACATACACCTTAGCCAAATACATTTATTCTCAGTTTTTTACAATTCCTGACATTTAATCCTAGTAAAAACTCCCAGTTTTAGGTCAGTTAGGATCACCACTTTATTTCAAGAATGTGAAATGTCAGAATAATAGTAGAGATTTATTTAAGCTTTTATTTATTTCATCACATTCCCAGTGGGCCAGAAGATTACATACACTCAATTAGTATTTAGTAGCATTGCCTTTAAATTGTTTAACTTGGGTCAAACGTTTCGGGTAGCCTTCCACAATCTTCCCACAGTAAGTTCCTGACAGAACTGGTGTAACAGTCAGGTTTGTAGGCCTCCTTGCTCACACACACTTTTTCAGTTCTGCCCACAAATTGTATATAGGATTGAGGTCAGGGCTTTGTGTGGCCACTGCAATACCTTGACTTTGTTGTCCTTAAGCCATTTTGCCACAACTTTGGAAGTATGCTTGGGGTCATTGTCTATTTGGAAGACCCCTTTGCGACCAAGCTTTAACTTCCTGACTGATGTCTTGAGATGTTGCTTCAATATATCCACATAATTTTCCTCATGATGCCATCTATTTTGTGAAGTGCACCAGGCCCCCCTGCAGCAAAGCACCCCCACACCATGATGCTGCCACTCCCGTGCTTCACGGTTGGGATGGTGTTCTTCGGCTTGCAAGCCTCTCCTTTTTCCTCCAACCATAATGATGGCCATTATGGCCAAACAGTTATATTTTTCTTTCATCAGACCAGAGGACATTTCTCCAAAAAGTACGATCTTTGTCCCCATGTGCAGTTGCAAACCGTAGTCTGGCTTTATGGCGGTTTTGGAGCAGTGACTTCTTGTTTGCTGAGCGGCCTTTCAGGTTATGTCCATATAGGACTTGTTTTACTGTGGATATAGATACTTTTGTACCTGTTTCCTCCAGCATCTTCACAAGGTCATTCGCTGTTGTTCTGGGATTGATTTGCACTTTTCGTACCAAAGTACGTTCATCTCTGAGACAGAACGTATCTTCTTCCTGAGCGGTATGAAAGCTGCGATGTCAATTAGCCTATCAGAAGCTTCTAAAGCCATGACATCATTTTCTGGAATTTTCCAAGCTGTTTAATGGCTGTCAACTTAGTGTATGTAAACATCTGACCCACTGGAATTGTGATATAGTGAAATAATCTGTCTGTAAATAATTGTTGGAAGAATTACTATAGTTAAAACTATAGTTTAACATGAAATCTGTGGAGTGGTTGAAAAATGAGTTTTAATGACTTCAACCTAAGTGTATGTAATCTTCCGACTTCAACTGTACATTCTTTTTTTCATGTCTTTGATACACTTTGTCATTACAGTTCAAAGCTAATGAATGAACCTGTGTGCCTCGGAGTTTGTGAACATATGCTTTGCAGGTAAGTGCGTGAGTGGATAGCCGCGCATCTGCCTATGCTGTCCCTCTTGGAGTGGCTAACTTGGTAGAAGCAGATTTTTGCACTTTACTTGGCTTGTTCTTTTACTCTCTTGAGGTTATCAATGGCTTGTAATAATTTGTAATAACTACTAGGTCGTGTGCTGGTCCTCAAGCTGGAGTGGGATGTGTGGTGTGCCACAGTCCTGCCTGGGTGAAAGACATCCAGATCAATAGACAGCTCAGCAATCTCACAGAACTCTTTGGCAACCTAGACTCACTGCTCAATCCCACTGGCTCCGATGACTCGGGTACGTTTTTATTAGAATATAATAAATACTTTATTGTCCATTGGTTAGAATTAAAATGTGTCTACTGCCTTTCCCAACACCCCCAGATTATTATATTGTAACGACTGTGACTGTCACTGAACATAATTAGGGCTTAGACACACCAATAGCGTTTGCTGGCCGAGGGTACTTAGAACCTCTGAATAGAGTGCCGGCTGTAATTCGGTGCGATTTGCGCGAGTCTTCAGATAAGGGATTTACAGACAGCACTGAACTCTTCCACAACCTAGACTCACTGTTTATTCCCCCGGGGACAGTCAACGTCTGTCACTGTGTCACTCAACATGATAATTATGACTATGCTTTCACTTTGTTTCCTCTGTAGGCAGGTACAACTTGTAGGATATGAATGATAGTATTCCTTGAAAGAAGACGAGTAGGCGGCCAGTACGATGCAATAAACTTTAGTGAACTATTAACAGTGCATACATACATACATACATACATACATACATACATACATACATACATACATACATACATACATACATACATACATACATACATACATACATACATACATACATACATACATACATACATACATACATACATATGGCATAGTACGTCAGGATGCACAACTGCAACGAGTAACGTAGGTAGGCCTATATCCCTTTAGCATTAAGCACAAATGGCAGTATTACCATGTATTCCCTCTGATATTTATTTTTTATTCTCCCATCAATTTCTCTGTTAATGACCATAATAATGCAGTGTCAGTATGTATGGTGTGTTTATCTTATAGACCTGAGCACTGACCAAACAGGGGTGATGTTCACGTTGTTGCAGTGGTAGAGGAACACACTGACTGGCAGCTACATGCCCCTCTGGGTCACCAAATTAGATACTAGCTAGCTTGCTAAGCAGAACAGGCTGGGTGTGTGACAAGCAAGGTCGCATGAATGAGTGCAGCGCAGACAACCGAACACAACCACAGGTGATACTAGTGGAATACAATTTGTGCCGTGACAAGGAAAGAGAAAATTATAGTGCTACCTTGCTGCTTTCTTTCACATATGCCATTATAGTCTTTGTCATTAGCTTAGGTGAGTCGTTTTGATGTGTGGTTTCAGTTTGTGTGTCCTAACAGTGTTTTTCTCTTTCCTGTACTCATTTCAGATGCCCTTCCCGTTTCACCACCAGCACAGTCAGATAAATCTGTCTTCAAGCACAAGAAGAACTTCAAGATCTGGTTTAGTCCCCGCAGCCGTAAGGTGCGCTGCCGGGTAGACAAGCCCGCAGTGGTGCCTATACCGGAGGTTGGGAGTGGGACTGTGAAAGCTGCTCCAAGACCTCCTGAGACACTACCTGAGTCTAAAGGCAAAGATCTGTCTGTCTTCAACTTCAACTCCTCTTCCCAAGGCTCTGGCTCCTCCTCTCCTCAAAGGGCGACTAACGATGAGAAGAAGAAGAAGAAGAAGACTAAGAGGAGAAATGGTGGTGTCAGGATGCCTGCAGCTGGGGGTTGGCAGAAACCAACCACTCATAAAGAAAACAAGCAGAATATCAAGACACAGAGGCAGAGGCTGGAGGTGATCAACCAGCAGTGGGGCTTTGGTGGAGAGAGAGAAGCAGATGTCAGAGAGGAAGAAGAGCAGGGCATTGCAGAGGATGGAGAGCACAGGTCTAGTAAAAGAGTTTCCTTCCAAAGCCCAGCTACCCTGCCTGTCGCTGTGGAGCCCCAGAAGGAGGATCTCCCTCAGGGGGACACTATCATCCTCAGCCCCAGCAGAAGCATCCTGAGGGTGGTTCAGCCAGGAGAGCATGTCCCACTCTCTGGGGACCAGGACTGTCCAAGCCCACACACCACCCCTTCTCAGCACTCTAAATCAAATAAAAAATCGACTACAAAGCCAGACCTGCCTTCCCCTTCTAAGCGCACTCCCAAAAGATACCGTGTGGAAGAGAAAAAAATCTCCCAGAGTACCCCAAAGAAACCCAAGGCATCTCCCAGCCAGGGTAGACGTCCGGCCCTGCATACCCCTCCCTCGCCCTCCCCTGCTGCCAGCCCCATACAGGGTCGGACCCCCACCAGCACCAGGAGATCCAGAGGAGGAGAGCAGCAGCGGGGCAGCAGCCCGTGTTCCCAAGCCCCCCTAGGGAAGAGATCCCCAGGCAGACTGTCACAGAACAGCCCAGTGTTGGTAAAGAGAAACCACAAGGGAGAGACACCCCTACACCTGGCAGCAATAAAGGTGAGATTAACATGACATGGGTCACAGGCTCAATTGTTAGAGAAATGTCAACATGTAGCAGCTGATCCCAGACCTGCAATAAAGGTGAGATTAACATGACATGGGTCACAGGCTCAGTTATTAGAGACATGTCAACATGTAGCAGCTGATCCCAGACCTGCTGCTATTATCAATCATTCACACTGTTGGGACATTGATTACCTCGGGAGGATCCAGGCAGGGATTACAGCTGTGTTTACAGGGCTTATGTTAAACTCCCCGCTATTCTTCCAGGGCTGTGAATGGAATGCTTGTCTGAGCAAAGAGTAGTACTATGGGCCATGAGAGAACGATACCGCACAACCAGGTAGATTTAGAAAGTCAGATTTTAAGATAGATACAATAAAATACAAGAGTAACATTAAACCTGGAGGGACTATCTATTTGATTGTATTACTGTCTGCATCCCAAATGGCACCGTATACCTATGTTAAAGTACTGCACTATATAGGGCTTGGATTGCCGTTTGGGACACTGGTTGTGTGGAGGGCATGTTCTCATGTCTCTAGTAACTGACTCTACCTGTGAACCTGATTGATGATAGTTGCAGGTCCCATGATGCCTGTGTAGGATCAGCTGCTGTGTTTGAAGAGCATGTTGACATGTCTCTAACATGTGGCCTGATTCATCTTTGTCAACCTCAGAGTAATTGATTGATAATAGCAGCTGTTCTAAGATTAGTTTGGATCAGCCCCTGTGTTTGGATGGCATGTTCATATCTTTTAACAACAGACCCTAAACCTGTGGCCTGTCTTATCTCTCTGTCACCCCCGCAGGGTGACGTGGAGACGGTGAAGGAGCTCCTAGACCAGGGGGCTGACCCCAACCTGAAAGACAATGCTGGATGGACACCGCTGGTTAGTGAAGCTGTGTCTCCTCAGTCTCTCCTGGTCTAGACAGCAAATACAACCAACCATCTACATCAGGGGACAGATGGGAATGCAGGGCAGAGGTGTCAAACTAATTTTGCCCCGCGTGCTGCATTTGGTCTTTAGCGAGGTCCAAAGGGCCTCATTGAAAATTGGTCAAAATTTGTTTTAGAAATTTCCCATGCTCACTGACTTTCTAGCTTTCGTTTTGGTGATTATTAGCGGGCTGGACACAGAAACTTTATGATTGTAGGTCCATTGTCATTTCTACACAGTTTTTATTGGACCCCCTCACGTGGGCCATGTGTTTGGCACCCCTGATCTACATGTTGGTATAGCATACCAGTCTAACTTTGCCCTGCTGGATAGAAGAGCTGTTATACATAATGATACAGTATTACTAATCTATCACTTTTGGCCTTTTTAAAGGGATACATGGGCAATTTGCCAAAATTCCTAAGTATCTACTTCCCCCATGTCTGATGAACTCGTGGATACCATTTTTATGTTTCTGTGTCCAATATGAAGGAAATTAGAGGTAGTTTTGTGAGCCAATGCTAACTAGCGTTACCCATAGACTCCGTCTTATTGCGCTAGTTGGCAACTTCCTTCAAACTGCACGCAGACACACAAAAATAGTATCTGCAAGTTCATCTGACTCATCACAAAATATCCCTTTAACAACCTTATTAAATATCTGCCGTAGATATTCAAGCGAAATGCACCTTTTTGTAATGTCGTCAGTGCTTGTAATGTATGTATTACATAGAAGTAGGAGGCAGTTTGTAAGAGGAAGGTTTCAGTTACTGTATAATGTATGTAATAAGGCCGTTCCTGTGTTGCAGCATGAGGCATGTAACCTGGGCCACCAGGGTGTAGTGGAGGTGTTGGTGAAGAGGGGAGGGGTGCTGTTGAACACACCAGGCTATGAGAACGATTCTCCTCTACACGACGCTGTCAGGAACGGACATACTGGCATCGCCATGCTACTGCTGCAGCACGGGGCTTCACAGAGTGTCTTGTGAGTGAATTAATTGATGTATTATTTTTTTAGCCACTTGTGGCCCATCCCACATGGCATTATACACATTCATATGGTAGAGCGTATTGTGAGTATGGCAGACTGCTCACAGTTATTCGCAGTGAAACCCTTAATCACATATTTGACCGGTTACAGGATCTGAGGCTTTTGTCGCCTCAGATGTCTTTGCCCCAACTGTAGACCAGGTGTTTTTAGAGCTGCTATCTGTCTTTGTTGCCTTACAAAAATCCCTGGTTAGTTTCAAACTTGTACTTCATGTCGGCAAGACTAAATATGTTGTTCTCTAATTCTTGCAAAAAATATTCAGTGACTACATATTTATTCATGGATTCTACATATTTATTCATGGATTCTCCCAACAATCAGGTTGCCGCCTTTTAGATTGACAAGGATTTTACGTAAAAAAAATAAAACATACTGGTAAACTACAGTACGTAGTTAAAAAGCTAAGCTTTAAAGTGGGCTTCTTTTTCAGAAATAGATCTTGTCTCTCCCTAAACAGCAGGAAGCAGATTGTACAGTCAACTTTCTTGCTAGTTCTTAAACCTTTGGATGCTGTCTATCAAAGCGCACTTCGCTTTGTGACAATTGTAATACTCGTCACTGCATCCTGTATCAAAAGGTTGGCTGGTCCAGTAGGTCACTTCACTATTCTCTTTTGTTGTTTACAAAGCTCTACTACAAGAGCTTCCGACTTACCTAACTTCGTTGTTGAAGTATAAAAACATGATTTACCAAACCCGTTCACAGGGTTGGTTAACTCTTGAGGTTCCTTAGGTCTCCTCCGAATCCGCTTTTAGTTTTAATGCACCTCATTGCTGGAACAATTTGCAGAACTTGTTACAATGGGATGTTCTGGTGCTGCTCGGCCAGTTTAGGGTGTTGATTGAGGACCTTGTAGCTGAGGAATTAAACTGGTTTTTCTTCAATTTGATGTTGTATTGAAAAAGTTAAAATAATCATTTTGTTTTTGAACATTATAACTTTTATGTGCCTTAATTACAAACTTGTATGGGATCAGTAAATATGAATAAATGTTTTAAATGATCAGCCTAGTTAAGCCAAGGAGAGAGCACTGAGCTATACAGGGAGAAAGACAGGATCCTCGCTAGTCATGATTGGTTGAGGTAATAGTGTTTTGACATGCCGAGAGATGAGTCCTGATTGGTCAGCATGTCACAGGCTTCTGGCTATAACAGAATGGGCTCTTCCCTGGTCAGTATATAGATTATCTTTGCTACCGTAGACTTATGGAAAGATATAGCTATGGAAAACTGCTAAAGTGTTGCTACAGCTCTCAAAAACATTGCTGACCTGAATATTTCTGGGTTTAAGTAGGGACTACCTTCTGGAGGACAATTCCATGCTGACTCACATGCATTTACATGTGTGGGTGGGGGTAAGGCTTAAGAGGGAATGATGTGTAAACAAAGAATAGTTATCTAGGAAGTGTGAAAATCTTAACCCTTTCAAAGCATTTTCTCCTACTTTTCTTATAAGTGGGATAACAAGTGTATATACTTTGTAAGCAGCATAACTTTCCCATGTTTCCTCCAACTACAGTGTACGAGAAGCACTGATAAAAGAGAAGCATTTTATAAGTCTTTACTTTTATAAAATGTAAAAATAAGCAAATCACTTACATTTGACAGAGAAATCTGGACATATGAGTATTTATTGTACGTTTTTATTCAGTTCCCCATTACCTGACACCTTAGTGAGTCAACCAAACCTTATCCATCTTACATAGTCTGGTCTTCCATAGTTGTCTCTAGTTTTCACCATACTCCGCACTCTGCTTGGCAAAAATTACACCTAATCCTGTGGATAGCAGAAGTGGCCCACACTGTAGGAAACCATACATACATACCCACATACATACATACATACAGCGGGTGAAATAAGTATTGAACACGTCACCATTTCTCTCAGTAAATATATTTCCATAGGTGCTATTGACATGAAATTTTCACCAGATGTTGGTAACAACCCAAGTAATCCATACATACAAAGAAACCAAAACCAATAAGTTCAGAAATTAAGTTATGTGTAATAATGTGAAATGACACAGGGAAAAAGTATTGAACACATGAAGAAAGGGAGGTGCAAAAAGGCAAGGAAAGCCAAGACAACAGCTGAAAACTCAGTAATTAAAAAGCAATCCAGCCGATTGTCAGTGCAAATTAATATCAGCTGGTTCAGTCCCAACTGATGGCCTACAAAAAGGTCTCATTGCCAAGGTGTCACACAAGACACATCTCATGATGGGTAAAAGCAAAGAGCTGTCTCAAGACCTTCGCAACCTAATTGTTGCAAAACATAATGATGGCATTGGTTATAGGCGCATATCTAACCTTCTGAATGTTCCAGTGAGCACTGTTGGGGCCATAATACGGAAGTGGAAAGACAATAATTTCACCATAAATTTGCCTCGACCAGGTGCTCCTTGCAAGATTTCTGACAGAGGAGTGAAAAGAATAATCAGAAGAGTTGTCCAAGAGCCAAGGACCACTTGTGGAGAGCTTCAAAAAGACCTGCAATTAGCAGGTACTGTTGTCTCAAAGAAATCAGTAAGTAATGCACTCCACTGCCATGGCCTGTATGCATGCTCACCACGCAAGACTCCATTGCTGAAAAAAGTTAGTTTAAAGTTTGCTGCACAACATTTGGAAAAGCCAGTGAAATACTGGGAGAATATAGTGTGGTCAGATGAGAGCAAAATTGAACTGTTTGGATGTCATAATACATACCATGTTTGAAGGAGAAATGGCACTACACATCACCCTAAAAACACCATACCAACAGTGAAGTTTGGAGGTGGGAACATCATGGTGTGGGGCTGCTTTTCAGCAAATGGTACTGGTAAACTTCACATAATTGAAGGAAGGATGAATGGGCAAATTTACCGAGACATTCTTGACAAAAATCTGCTGCCATCTACCAGGATGATGAAGATGAAACGAGGGTGGACATTTCAGCAAGACAATGATCCCAGACACACAGCCAAGGAAACTCTCAATTTGTTTCAAAGAAAGAAAATAAAGCTGCTAGAATGGCCCAGCCAATCACCTGACTTAAATCCCATTGAAAATCTATGGAAAGAACTGAAGATCAAGATTCATAGAAGAGGCCCACGGAACCTTCAAGATTTGAAGACTGTTTGTGTGGAAGAATGGGCCAAAATCACACCAGAGCAATGCATGCGACTAGTTTCTCCATACAGGAGGCGTCTTGAAGCTGTCATTACCAACAAAGGCTTTTGTACAAAGTATTAAATAAATATCAAGTGTGTTCAATACTTTTTTCCCTGTGTCATTTCACATTATTACACAACTTAATTTTCTTTGTATGTATGGATTACTTGGGTTGTTACCAACATCTGGTGAAAATGACATGTCAATAGCACCTTTGGAAATATATTTACTGAGAAATGGTGACGTGTTCAATTCTTATTTCACCCGCTGTATATATAAGATCAAAGTATTCAACGTGACAGCACCAGACTGTTGGCCTACCTCACCAGTCACAAATACTGTGCAGTTCATTTTCCATTTTGCATGACGTGCAGTAGCGGATAGCCGGAGTCACAATTCTAGCCGGACACTGATTGGTTGTTGTATGGTCAAGTGGTGTGACCTGATGGGGTGGGTAAGGGGCAGAAGACATCAGCCAATGGGGTGTGAAGGGGCTGGTGTGTGTGAGGACGCTCTCATATTATTTGACACTGATCGAGGGACGATTGTTAACAGAGAGCTGAAGGAACAATTGCTATCTATTTTCCCCTTCTATCTTTTCTCTCTCTTCCCTCCTTCACTTTTCCTCAATGCTCATCATGTTGATGTGCTGAATTGGGTGGCGCCCGGGGCCTTGGCGACGGAGGTTAGCAACAGCAGATTTACTCAGGTTTACCCTGCCTGCCTGCTAGTCGACTGAGACAATCTGTCATGATGCCACAAGACTAATGCAACCCTTCCCCATCACACACTATCAATGAATCTAGTATCCACACACAAACACAAACAGGGATGAACACACACTGCCTCGCAGTCCCTTTCAAAATCTTATTTTCCCTTACTCTAACCCCAACTCTAACCATAATCCTAAACCAATAGAAATATAATTTGACCTTGTGAGGATGAACAAGAAGTCCCGCACACTTAACGCTCACAATTCACCTCTTTTTTTCCTTTTTTTTCAGATCCGAACAAAATGTCCCCAGTTTGTTCATTTACTATTCTTGTGTCTACAAACGCAGGCGCAAGCAATCACACACACACACACACACACACACACACACACCCTGGTCCTCTTAGCCAGAAATAATTTCCCTGAAGGCTGTGCTGGAGTCGGACAGAGAGCCAGTGCCATCCCTAATGGATTGATTGGCACAGAGCTGGACGGTGAGAAAAGGAGAGGTTTTCTGTGTCCACTGAGATTGTCCAACTCTATAGTGCCTGGCAGCGACTACAGCCTCCAGTCTTCTTGAGAATGACGCTACAAGCTTGGCAGACCTGTATTCGGGGAGTTTTCCCCATTCCTCTCAAACTGTCAGGTTGGATGGGGAGCGTTGCTGCACAGCTATTTTCAGGTCTCTCCAGAGATGTTCAATTGGGTTCAAATCCGGGCTCTGGCCGTACCACTCAAGGACATTTAGACTTTTCCTGAAGCCACTCCTGCGTTGTGTGCTTAAGGTCATTGTCCTGTTGGAAGGTGAAGCTTCGCCCCAGTCTGAGGTCCTGAGCACTCTGGAGCAGGTTTTCATCAAGGATCTCTTTGTACTTTGCTCTGTTAATCTTTTCCTCTATCCTGACTAGTCTTCTAGTCCCTGCTGCTGAAAAACATCCCCACAGCATTATGCTGCCACCACCGTTCTTCACCGTAATGATGGTGCCAGGTTTCTTCCAGATGTGGCACTTGGCATTCAAGCCAAATGGTTCAATATTTGTTTCATCTGACCAGAGAATCTTGTTTCTCAAAGTCTGAGAGTCTTTTTGGCGAACTCCAAGCGGGCTGTCATGTGCCTTTTTTTTACTGAGGAGTGGCTTCCGTCTGGCCACTCTACCGTAAAGGCCTGATTGGTGGAGTGCTGCAGAGATGGTTGTCCTTCTGGAAGGTTCTCCTATCTCCACAGAGCAACTCTAGAGCTCTGTCAGAGTAACCATCGGGTTTACTCGTAGCTCAGGTCCTGTGTAGCTCAGATGGTAGAGCATGGAGCTTGCAACGCCAGGGTTGTGGGTTCACCAGGGGGACCTGTACGGAAAAAAAAGTATGAACATGTATGCACTAACTGTAAGTCGCTCTGGATAAGAGCGTCTGCTAAATAACTTAAATGTAAAATGTTCTTGGTCACCTCCTTGACCAAGACCCTTCTCCCCGATTTTGCTCAATTTGGCCGGGCGGTCTTGGTGGTGCCAAACTTCTTCCATTTAGGAATGATTGAGACCACTGTGTTCTTGGGGACCTTCAATGCTGCAGAAATGTTTTGGTACCCTTCCACAAATCTGTGGCTCGACAAAATCCTTTATCGGAGCTCTACGGTCAATTTCTTCAACCTCATGTCTTGGTTTTTGCTCTGACACGCACAGTCAACACGTCCAATCAATTGAATTTACCACAGGTGAAGTTTTAGAAACATCTCAAGGATGATCAATGGAAACACAATGCACCTTTGCTCAATTTAGAGTCTCATAACAAAGGGTCTGAATATTTATGTAAATAAGGTATTTCATTTATTTTGCCAAAAAATCTAAAAACTGGTTTTCGCTTTGTCATTATGGGGTATTGTCTGTCTTTTTATTTTTTTTTATTTTTTTTTTATTTAATCCATTTTAGAATAAGGCTGTAATGTTACAAAATGTGGAAAAAGTCAATGGGTCTGAATACTTTCCGAGGGCACTGTATATAACACATATTTATTAGGGATCCCCATTAGCTGTTGCCAAGGCAGCAGCAACACTTCTTGGGGTCCAAACACAATAATGCACTTACAGATTAAACAGTAAATAATATAACAGTTTTACACCACTACATATCTACAATACAAAATGTATATTACCGCCATACAACAATGTACTTGTGTGTGTGCTAGCGCTTGTATGCGTGTGTCTGTACCTTTTTTTGTGTGTGTCTCTTCACAGTCCCTGCTGTTCCAAACAATGTATTTTTAGCTGTTTTTTTTAAATCTGATTCTACTGCTTTCATCAGTTACCTGATATGGAATAGAGTTCCATGTAGTCATGGCTCTATGTAGTACTGTGCTCCTCCCATGGGGATTTTGAAGAGACCTCTTGTGGCATGTCTTGTGGGGTAGGCATGGGTGTCCGAACTGTGTGCTAGTAGTTTAAACAGACTGCTCGGTACATTCAGCTTGTCAACACTTCTTACAAAAATAAGTAGTGATGAAGTCAATCTGTCTTCCACTTTGAGCCATAAGAGATTGACATTAGGGTTGCAAAGGGTCGGAAACTTTCCGGTAAGTTTTCGGAAGTTTTCCATGGGAAGTTAAGCCTGGGAATTTTGGGAATGTTGCTTAAATTCATAAAAAAAAGTTAGCTTATATCAGTGACTTTTTTGTTGTGGGATACACAAGGCAATTCTAGGTTTTGTGGCATATTTTGGTTAAACTATCCCCAATTCAATGGAATTGCAACCCTCTGCATGCACAGTGCATTCTTCCATCACATGTGCAGTGCACTGTTCCATCACATGTACAGCTGATTCTCAATCTTGCACACTAATGAGATGCTATTGAGCCCACACTACTACACTGTCTGAGCCTAGGACTACATGCTTTCTGGTAAGTTTTGATTATAATACTAGGTGGGGTGAATATCTTTTATGGCATAGATGATTTTCTGTTAACTAGTAAATAGTAGCCTACAGCAAAGTGTGTTTATAAAAAATGTCTAACTTGTTAACAATTCTTCTAGTTAGTTTATGCTACCATGTGTGCTTGAGCCTGCTAACTGAGTGTTAATTCACCTGTTTCCATACATGTTTCATTTTAAAACATTTATCTTACAAAAGGAGTTGTTTAATGTAACTGCTTAACTATTTATCTGTACATGGATTTTTTTTTTTTTTTTTTGTTATCTTTACATGTTGCCCCAGGTATGCTGGCAAGAGCATCCTGTCTGGTGCAGAGATCAGCAAGGCCTATGGTGTCATCACTACCGTGTCTCGCCACCTTGGCCTGGATGAGGGAAAGTTCTTGGCAGTCTGGCGAATTACACTTCCAAGCAAGGGCTTTGGGATTGAGATGCAATATGGCAGTCGTGCCAACATATCTCATCAGCCACCTGGTGGAAGGGACTTTGTGGATCTGAGGCTCTTTGCCCTGTTGCCTCATCATCCTCCAAATCCCACCAACATCAGCTGCCTCAGAGTGCAACTGGTCCTTGTTTGGGAACACACACACCAAAGCATGCAACAGGCTGACCAGTACAAGGGTTGAAAACTTTGTGGCCATCCGGGCAAATTTTAGGCTTTTTGAGCCTGACAACGAGCCATCCTCAACAAGGTTGGAAAGTCACAGTGAAGATGAGGCCTCAGAGTCTGATGTTCATGGAAGCCTGAGAGGAAGACAACAAACTTTTACAGATGTATGTTGAAAATGTTTTTGGGAGATGTGATGAATTATTGGGGATCATTCAATATTCCCTTTCTTTTGTTCAGTGAAATCATCCCATGTGAAGAGTCCACTCATTTAATTAAAGTTCAATTTGTTTTGTTTTTTCTATTGGAAGGATTTAATAATTTGCAACTTATGATAAGGTAAAAGGGTTATGTTTCTGTCTCCATATGATATGGTAAATATATCCAATGCAAAAAACATCTACTACGGCCAGGATCAAAAAATGATAACATCTCTTTGGTATTTACTTACAGATATAACAACTGACAACATCTGGCCTATTAATTTATAGCAAGGTTCGTCATATGTAGATGGAGGAATTTTTTGCATTTTATTTTCTTAGGACAAAACACTGTGCAACTACTGCACTCTGCGTTCAGATTCAAAATGTATTTCCACGTTCATCTGTACAAACAATAGTACGCAAGTATAAACACCATGGGACCACGCAGCCGTCATACCCCTCAGGAAGGAGACGCGTTCTGTCTCCTAGAGATTAACGTACTTTGGTGCGAAAAGTGCAAATCGATCCCAGAACAACAGCAAAGGACCTTGTGAAGATGCTGGAGGAAACCGGTACAAAAGTATCTATAGCCACAGTAAAACGAGGCCTGTATCGACATAACCTGAAAGGCTCAGCATGGAAGAAGCCACTGCTTCAAAACGGCCATAAACTGTCCTCTGGTCTAATGACACAAAAATAGAACTCTTTGGCCATAATGACCATCATTATGTTTGGAGGAAAAAGGGGGAGGCTTGCAACTCGAAGAACACCATCCCAACCGTGAAGCATGGGGGTGGCAGCATCATGGTGTGGTGGTCCTTTGCTGCAGGAAGGACTGGTGCACTTCAAAAAATAGATGGCATGAGGAAGGAATATTATGTGGGTATATTGAAGCAACATCTCAAGACATCAGTCAGGTAGTTAAAGCTTGGTTGCAAATGTGTCTTCCAAATGGACAATGACCCCAAGCATACTTACAAAGTGAAATAAATACTTCTCTCTACTATTATTCTGACATTTCACATTCTTAAAATAAAGTGCTGATCCTAACTGACCTATGACAGGGATTTTATTACTAGGATTAAATGTCAGGAATTGATTTTAAATGTATTTGGTTAAGGTGTATGTAAACTTCTGACTGTAAATATAATTAATTTTCCCTTATCAGTATGAAAGTCTTGGTTTCAGAGGTTATCCACACCCCTTAGATACACACTACAACACATACCCAAAGCAATTTTCCATGCTTTTCACCTTTATTTAGCTATTCCGTTGGTATGCTGTTCCATAAACCAACACGATGCAATTCCTTTCAGGGGAAATGTGTGTGTGTCTATCTGTGTGTGTGCGTACTTGTGCGTGTCTACAGTATGTGCGTGTGTTCACACATTTGTGTTTATTTATCAGTGTGTGGGGGGGGTTTATGAATCCAATTGAAATATTTACTGGACCAGTGGACCTATTAATGAACCTATTAATTGTCTCCCAGGTGTTATCTTTGCTGATGCTTTATGCAGCTTTATTCAGCAACTTGTTCTGCTTCTCCCTCTTCTTCTCCTCCTGTTTCTCCTCCCTTCTTCCCCTCCTCCTTCAGGAATGTGTTATTTCTCATTGTTTTCTGTTTCTCAGTGTCTCGGCCTGCATTGCTGTTCACTGGTTCCTCATAGCCCTATGTAAATCCATGCACTAATGTCTTGTATCATATTGTCATATTGAGTGAGTTTTTTTACCATCCATGTCTGAATTACCCTAATCTTGGCACCCACAACGATGCATTGCTGGCCAGCTACTAGATGGTACTAGTCTGGCACAAGAGCCAAGTGTGTCAGGATTCACAGACAGTGTTGACATGGTATATGTTTGTGACAGAGACGGTCTGTATCTCTAACAGGAATATGTTTGGCCTTCGCCCTGTGGACTACGCCGTAAGCCCAGAGATGCAGGCAATCCTTCGTGCAGCCTCTGAAGGACCCCACCCAGTCAACTCACCTCTCAGTCCTCCACCCAGTCTCAATAAGGTATGGCCATTGGCCCATCACTGTACTCACACAAGCAATGTTACGTCAACCTTTACCTTCTAGCACTGCATGCACTTTTCCCAAATTATACGACTATGAAAAGAGCAAGTTTTTTTATTTTATACCTTTTTATCCTTTAACCTTTATTTAACTAGGCAAGTCAGTTAAGATCAAATTCTTATTAAAATGACAGCCTATCGGTGAACAGTGGGTTAACTGCCTTGTTCAGGGGCCTTTCGGTTAATGGCCCAACGCCCTAACCACTAGGCTACCTGCCACCCCTAATTTGCAAGAGTGCAACAATCTAAAATCTGTTGTTTAAAACCCATGGTGTGTGTCTGTGTTGTGTTACAGGCCAGTGAAGGTGTGAGACTGGAGGAAGCGGTAGTTGTACTGGGCAGTAAACTGTCCCAGTCCCAACAGACCCGGCTGGCCAAACTGGGACAACTCCTGGGAGGAAAGAGGGCAGACGCCTTCTCCTGTTTAGGTAACTTACCTGCCCATTAAACCTGTACCCATCTACCCATCCACTGCCACCTGCTACAACACATTTGATACTAGCCTGGTCCCAGATCTGTTAGTTCTGTCGTGCCAAATCATATGGCAAACATTTGTTTGGCATGTCAACGACCAAATAGGAGTTGGCAATGTAGCACAAAGAGTTCTGGGTCCAGGCAAAATTTGGGGACTTTCTTCTGGGTTTCTCCCAACCACTCTATGCTTGATTTAGACACAGAACACTCACATTTGTAATAGTGTGAAAGGGGTGAAACATCACTTATGACACACAGATCCAACCTTTTTGGAGCTTTGCCAATCTTAGTGGAACATAGTAACAGGGAAGGCAGTTTTAGCTCCCTGGTAATGGCAGCGATCAGAGGACAGGGCTGGATGCCTGTGAAGTAATTTCTTATAAGCCGTTTGTGACTTCAGTATTCAAACAAACGGAAAATAGAAGTGTTTGTATCTCCGTCTCAGGCTGTCTTCAGGGCTTTGGATAGTAAAGACTTCAGTGTCTTGAGTGTCTCCTGTTATTTAAAGTGAAGGCAAAGCAAAGCTCCACAGCATGTAAACCACAGAGTTTAGCCCCGATATACAATTAAGGTCATTTTGCAGATTGTCAGCCAGAGCCTTGTTGACTGAAGAGGCAACAAGAATGTCTTTTAATTTTTTATTACAAGAAAGTCTCATTGTCTAAGCCTGGTGTGAATGGGGCTGATTTCTACCCACGCCTGTGTTGCAATCACTCACAGCAAAGACATTGCCAAGCTTCTTATTAAAATGTTTTGGAGTAGGCTATTCTATTACAATTGTATTCAACAGTCTATTTCTATTCAGTAGGCCTAATTATCAGAATGTAACTGTTTTAAACAGATATGAAACCAATTGAATGCACTGGCATGTACTTGATGTGTACTAACCTAATCCATGCAATGGCAGACAATAGTTGATGTGTGCTGTATCCATCACTACCCATGCACTAAAACACATTGTGAATGGGAGCTCTTTGGATAACATCGGTTTTTTTCTTCTCCCATTCCCCTAGTCACCCATGTGGTGGTACCAGACGGGCCGATGCCCACCACCCTGTCCAGTCTCCTGGGTCTCCTGAACGGCTGCTGGGTCCTCAACTTTAGCTGTAAGTAACTTTCACCTCTACCTCCTAGGCCTACAGTAGCCTTGTCTACAACTCTGCCTCTTACCATACCTTCGGCCTAACCTATATGAACTTAAGTTTAAGTATCTTATATTTGAATGAGAAATAGGATTATACTGTAAAACTGTCCATATAGTCACATGATCGACAATATCAGGCATTCAGAGTTATCCTCTAACCTCTGTTTCAAGTATGCTTTAAAGCAGTATGGATTCACACTCTATAATGATCTAGATGGAGAAATATGCTTACCTTTCCTTGCGTTATCTCATGTTCTTCCTTGGTTTTGGAAGAAATGTGTTTTTGCTTTTGTACTGTCTTTTATTATCTTGTTTATTCTATGCTCTGCAGTGTCCTGAGAGGCATGAAGGTTTTGTGCAACTGGATATTGTAGATATTAAATGTACGTGTAGGGCATACAGGCAAATACAGTGGATTGAAATAGGTGTGTTTGAGAATTGTCAGCGGACCTAGACATCAAAATGGGTAGAAACCAAAGGAGGAAACTCTCTTCTCTTGTGTTTGATTCCCACAGAGTGGAAACTTTACAATTTCCATGCAGTTTTTTTTTTGCAGTATATTCCTAACGGCAACAATAAAATACACTAGATATTCACAGGCAGTCTACCTCAAATCGGAAAAAAGTGACTGACTGTCATCAAGGTGTCTGGCGCCTTTGGGTGTGTGTCTGTTTTTAAGGTTTGAGCACATTTTATTATTCCCAACACCTCGCTCTCCTCCACGGAGGATGAACACTTGACACAGCCTGTCTACCCTCAACAACAAGTGTGCCACACTACAACCCTCTCTGTCTGTCCCTCTTTCCATGTACCCCCTGTCGCCCCTCTCTCTCTGTCCCTCTTTCCATGTACCCCCTGTCGCCCCTTTCTCTCTCTCTCTCTCTCTCTCTCTCTCTCTCTGTCCCTCTTTCCATGTACCCCTGTCGCCCCTCTCTCTCTGTCCTCCATGTATCCCCTTGGCCCCTCTCTCTGCAGCTCTCTCCACCCCTCTCTCCTTCTCCTCATCTCCAAGAATCTAATTAGCTGATATCCTAATGTCTCCTCTGCTAACAGTGGGGGTGGCGGCGTGGCTAACTAGCTGGCCCTATCGCCCGGAGCAGAGCGGCGTGGGAGCTGGGATTAACCCCAGTATCTCTTTCCCCCCCACCTAGGCCTCGCAGGGTCTCTCCAAATGAATGCTGCAATTAACCAGTAAATGTAATTATGCCTGATGACTGCTATGGGCACTGTGTGTGTGTGTGTGTGTGTGTGTGTCAGACACAGTGTTGTGCGACTGTGTAGTGTGTATCCGTGAGTGTGCATGTGGTCACATGGGAACTGTCCTCATGAGAAAAGACATTGTAGCTGCCACTGCTGCGTTTAGGCAGTGATCAAGATAGCACTGTTTTATTGATGGCACATATCATCATGCCAGGCACAATGGCATCACGGGACATTCAAATTGAACCACTTGGTTACCTTGCAGATTGTCATTGGACATTAGGCCATGTTATTTGCATGTAAGAAGTAACTCATGTCCATAAATTACTCCAACCAACAGAAAAGTTTAATGCAACCCTCCATCCCCTTGAAATCCTTCTTATTTTACTGGAGTAAGGGTTGTGTCTGAAATGTTATTTTATTTCCTATATAGGGGATCGAGTGCCATTTCGGATGCTGCCAATGTCCATAAATTACCCCAACCAATGGAAAAATTTAAGGCAACCCTCACTCCCCTGCCCTTGAAATGCTTCTTATTTTAGCCCTGACTGTGCTGTGCATCTGTCATCCAAACCTCTCTTGGCACAAAGAGGTCTGTCAGTGCTAAGCAATACAACAACCCCAAAATAGTTTTTGTTTTTACAATCGATAATGTAATAATGGAGCATTTACCTAATCCCAGACAGTACTATTAAAGTTCTGTTGTCTGGTACCATTGGAGAAAACCTTCCTCTTGTCTGTGGCACCATAGAGAGGGGGGAAACTTGTCTGCTTCCCAAATGGCACCCTCTTACCTACTGTACTGCGTATATAGTTCAGTATTTTTGCCCAGGATCCTACGGTCAAAATAAGTGCACTATGTAGGGAATATGGTGCCATTTGGGATTAATCCTAGGGCCTTTTCACTATCTCCCTCTATGCAACTTCTCCTCTCCCGTTTTTTGAAAAACAATTGTGACATTATAGTAAGAAATGAAAGGGGGTGATCGATTAGAGTGTAGAGAAGAATGGAATCAGGACGGAACTATGTAGTCAGTGGTTGGAAGCACTACTACTAGACCGGATCCTGGTGCTCAATTTGTTTTCAAGTACTATGTGGGAAATTCACTGCTTTTTTTTACCGGGTTCATTTCTTACACGTGGAGAGGAAGGAGATGCTACGCTAGGCCTAAATCTGTGTTGATGATGCCTATAGGCCAATGATGCATCATCACACTTCTTTAATTTCTCAAATGGTTAATTCTGATACATAGGACTTGTCCATGGTTACATACTGTAGGTCTGATCTGTAAGAGTGTGTGGTAGGGATGTGACAAATGGAATTTTCTTAACTTTTTTAAACAGCCATAGAAATTAAAACGATAAGAAATTCATAAAATTCCATATGAATTCACAATGCAGTTTGGGTCTCACAGTGCATCCCTTTCAGATGGTTAAGCATTACACATGTACTACCGTTACCTCAATTCCACCTTTCCTTTTCCTTCTCAAAGGATTGCCATGGAGGACTTTGCTGCTTTCGCTTGCCTTTCTCTGCCATTATTCCAACTGTTAAGGACAATGATGTAGTGGTGGAGAGTCTACTCCAAAATAATTGATTCCTCGACTCCTTGCACGTCGACAACCATTTCGGAGTGTCAAGACTCCCAAGATTCAGTACTTTTGGACCGGAGTGAGAGGGGAGGGGCACATTATAGGCAAGTCGGCCACCAGGCAGACAGCCAGAGGAGTGCACTAGGCCGATTTCTCGGCAATCATTGGCTTGCAATGTCTCGCAACTTCAGTAAAGCAGGGGCTATCCTCAATGAATAGGCTAGGTTATTGAGATGAGTGAGATACAACACGTCGCTCACACACTGTATTGGCACATGCACAGGTTTGCTTCACACTGTTCACAGCGTGGTAGCCAGGGAAATTGACCCACAGCTGTTTTACTTTCTGTTTGTCTACTTCATATCACCAAGTCTACATTCTAATGACACAAATTCAACTTTCCCCAAGCCTTTATAGCCTATTGTCTAATTAGGCTATAACACAGAAAATTTATGTTTTGTAATAACTGCACTGTGATGAATTTGTAAGAAGTTTTTCAGGTAGAGGCTTTTCTCAACTTTAAGGATCAGGTAGAGGTTTTTCTCAACTTTAAGGATCCCAATTTTGTTTTAACGTTTAAACGTTCACACCCCTAGTCTGTGGTACTAACATTGGCAATGTCGTGGGTTCATTTGACCTCAGGGATTTCATCTAGCTATTAAATAGGTTTTCAAGTTCTGTCTCTGTCCCTCTCTCTCCCTGTCTCTTTCCTCACACAGGGGTAGAGGCGTGCCTGCAGGCAGATGGATGGATCGCAGAGAGTGACCATGAAGCAGGAGAAGGACCGCAACGCAGCCACATTAACAGACACAGCCTGGTAGGTAACACACACACACACACACCTGCATGCATGAAACAAAACAAAATGGAGGCAATGAACCGACTAACTCTAAAACTCTTGAGAGTACCAGTTTACAGCAGGAAACAATTGAGTGCATTGATGCACTCAGTAGACGGGCCTTCTGGCACCTGAATAAACAGCCACTAAACTAAGAGTTCTGGTAAAAAAATAAGCTACAATGATGGAGTATGGCTCTTGGGTTGGAAAGCAATGTCATTACAATGCAAATAGAATGGAATACAATAGAGTGGAATGGAGTAGAATAGAACTTAATAGAGTGGAATAGAATTCAATAGAGTATAATAGAATTCAATAGAGTAGAATAGAATGCAATAGAGTAGAATGGAATGCAATAGAGTAGAATGGAGTAGAATAGAATGCAATCGAGTAGAATGGAATACAATAGAGTGGAATGGAGTAGAATGGAATACAATAGAGTGGAATGGAGTAGAATAGAATGCAATAGAGTAGATTGGAATAGGGGTTGGGCGATATATTAAATTAATTTGACTGCATGTTTGAATTAATTTGATTAATTAAAATGTAAGTTTGAATTAATTAAAATGTATGTTTTTGCGAGATATTCCATATGCCTGTATTGCAGAATCAAAACCCATCTCGCTTCGCCTCTTTCTCCCAAGTCCCTCCTCCTACAACTCACAACAGCAAAGATGAGAGATCACTTCTTCCCTCTGACAAACGGTTTTAATGGCTATTTGCATTTTGAGGTTTGGTCCAATAGAATTGGCCATATGGACACCGAAACACATGGAGACATTATTTTACTGTAACAGAGGAGGATGGGGGGGGCTTTTGGACCTAGACTTGGCGCTCCGGTACCGCTTGCAGTGTGGTAGCAGAGAGAGCAGTCTATGATTAGGGTGGCTGCAGTCTTTGGCAATTTTTAGGTCCTTCTTCTTACATCGCCTGGTATAGAGGTCCTGGATGGCAGGAAGCTTGGCCCCAGTGATGTACTGGGCCGTACACACTACTCTCTGTAGTGCCTTGCGGTCGGAGGCCGAGCAGTTGCCATACCAGGCAGTGATGCAACCAGTCAGGATTCTCTCGATGGTGCAGCTGTAGAACCTTTTGAGGATCTGAGGACCCATGCCAAATCTTTACAGTCTCCTGAGGGGGAATAGGCGTTGTCGTGCCCTCTTCACGGCTGTCTTGGTGTGTTTGGACCATGACAGTTCGTTGGTGATGTGGACATCAAGGCGCTTGATGTCCTGTAGTCCACAATTATCTCCTTTGTCTTGATCACGTTGAGGGAGAGGTTGTTATCCTGGCACCACACTGCCAGGTCTCTGACCTCCTCCCTATATGCTGTCTCATCGTTGTCTGTGATCAGGCCTACCATTGTAATGCCTGCTACATTCTTAATGAATGTGCATTATGCATGGTTCTGGTTAAATTTATAACAAAAAGGGCATTTTTATAGACAGACCTGAAATCCTGGAAGGCATATATTCAGCCTAGGTATAATTTCACTAGATTTGTTGCTAACTTGTATTTTACCTTTTAATTGTACAACAAAGCTTATTTCGGGAACATAAAATAAATCAAGATGTATATTGTGAATCTCCCATAAGTCTGCCATTTCGCCCAACCCTGGAGTGGAGTAGAGGCTGTGGTTATGTAATAATTGAAAGGTTGTGGCTGTGATGTAGCAGTGATTCAGCTGCATTTCAACTCATTACAGAACAAGGAGAAATTCTCTGTTGTCTGGACACTTTGTTCAGACACTAGGCTATTCTTAGCGGGACTTGATTTTTATCCCAAGGCACTAGAATGGTTCGCATCATTTAGGATCAAGGAAAGATATCCATTCTCTGTTTTCTTTCTTCTACCTCTGTATGCACAGGACTTTGATTAGTTTGTAAGGGCTTGTCTACCGTAATTTACAAAATTCATGAAACAAATGAAACGGCCTCACTTTTCCTTGAAACGGCCTCAAAAATATTTTGTTTAGTTTTCCTTGCAGTCCACAGACATGTTTTTGTCTTAATAACCCATGTTTTATTTGACTTCTCTCCTTTTCTCTCCCCTCTTCCTATTTGACTCTACTGCATTTGACTTTATTTTATTTGACTCTACAATACTCCACTAATCTCTACTCTACCCCAGCTGCCCCCGCTGTTGGACGGTTGTTTTTTCTACCTCATGGGCTCCTTCAGGAAGCCCCCCAGGGGCGAGCTCCTCCAGCTGGTGAGAGAGGCAGGGGGCCAGGTCCTGACACGACAGCCCAAACCAGACAGTGATGTGACCCAGACCCTGTCTGCTGCAGCTTACCACGCCTCTCCTGGCTCAGACCAGGCCCTGTGTACCCAGTACATCATCTATGATCCCCAGGGCTCTTACAGGCCCTCCAGGGTGAGGTTAGGAAAGGTGTGGTCAGCTCCGTCTACATGGGTTGTAAACTGTATATCGGCCTTCCAGCTACTGCCAGTGCCTGAGCTTGAATCATAGACACACCTGGTGTGTATTCAGTGAGGTGAAACGTTCGCAACATTTACAATAGAAATGTAATAAGTGTTGTTATGATTGCCTATTCTACATGACAGACAATCATATCTGTACTACACAATACGTTTCTATGTAAACGTTATGTAACATTGCACCCTCTTCTAACAGGCCCCTGGACTGTCCGTCTCCCACCTGAATATCAAGGTTTAATCAGAACACAGACCACAGTGTTTGTAGAACTATAACATTGTCTTAATAGAGATTGGGGACTGACTGGCCATACGATCTCTGATGCCTATGTGGATTTGGCCATGACTTGTTTTTCTTAAAGTTTTGTGCTTGTAGATCAAAGATAAGCTAATGAAGTGTTTATAAACATTTTGTCACTTCAGTGTTTTGAATGAAGTAGTGGAAAATCAATGTAACTTCTTTCTCCTGATGAGAATCTTTATAATGTCTGTGCTTTTGAGAATACCCTTTTCTTTGAATGTTTTTCCAACTGAATTGTGACTTCCTCTAGTTTCCATTTTCTATGAAAGAAAGAAATAAAATAAGTTGAAACACCACTGCCTTTAATTAATACTAACGTAACCTCCTCCCGCTGATTCACACAGTTTTTTGTTTGGGCTTTTGAGAATGAATGGTATTCTACGAAATAAACACAATTGTTGCAGCAACACAATTACCGACTCCTAATTTATCTAAATTATATACACTGACTGTACAAAACATTAAGAACGTCTGCTCTTTCCATGACAGACTGACCAGGTGAAAGCTATGATCCCTTATTGATGTGACTTGTTAAATCCACTTCAATCAGTGTAGATGAAGGGGAGAAGACAGGTTAAAGAAGGATTTTTATGCTTTGAGATGATTGAGGGTGAATGGGCAAGATAACATTTTTGAACGGGGTATGGTAGTAGGTGCCATTCTTGATACACACAGGAAACTGTTGGACGTGAAACCCAGTAGCGTTGAGGTTATTGACGGTGCATTTCAGTGTGTCAAGAACCGCAACGCTGCTGGGTTTTTCCACATTCAACAGTTTCCCGCGTGTATCACAAATGGTCCACCACCCAAAGGACATCCAGCCAACTTGACACGACTGTTGGAAGCATTGGAGTTAACATGGGCTAGCATCCCTGTGGAACGCTGTTGACACCTTGTAGTCCGTGCCCCGACAAATTGAGGCTGTTCTGAAGGCAAAAAGGGGAACAACGCAATATCAGGAATTTTATGGCAAGAAGGTGGAAATAGTGGCCAATACCTAGGAATGCTAGTCCCGGATGTTGGGTGTCGCGTTCAGCCAATCAGGTTGCAGCAGTCTGTTTACCCCTGGCTGAACGCGGGGCGCAACGTCTGAAAGTAGCATTAGCCATAGCGGTGGAAAATTGTGTTTCATAAAGAAAGTACACAATTTCCCAGATTTGTTTCAGCCTTCTCTCCATTAAATTGAGTTAAGTAGGAAATCAACACCTTTGCAGCCTGAATGGAGAATGTTTTTTTTGTACGAAGTGGTCCACGGGGTTATAGCTGCTGCATACAATCCCTTTGGACTGTAAAATGAAATTACTCAATAACTCCATCTGCCGGCCATTGAAGTAGGACACAGCCATCCTCTCTTTGCCATCTCCCAGATGCCCCTCTCCTTCTCAATAGTATTAGTTAGGGATAGGCCTAATTGCTATTGATTGCAGCGTGCCACATTAAATTGCCTGTTTCTGTCCATGCGGGAGGTGTAGGTGGGCAATTAGTGGTGCGGACAGACCGAACCTCCGCTCAGCCTCGTAATGAATAGGAATGTGGAAAAGAACCAGGGTGTTTAAGCAGATGGTGTGTATCCCAAATGACACCCTATTTCCTATATAGTGCACTACTGTTGGCTAGAGCCCTATGGGCCGTGGCCAAAAGTAGCGCACTATATAGAGAATAGGGTGCCATTTGTGATAAAGTCAGAGGAAAGCCCTGGGTCACTTCCTGATTAATCAGGAATTCCCGCTTCTCTGACATATCCTCTATCCGTACATCATTAAAGTTGACCTACCCCTGAAACCAGTATCCTCTTTTTCCTGGTTTTCTATAGTGGTAGGCTATGACCCAGGCACTATCCCCCTAAACAGTTATTTTCTGATCTCTGCATGGTTTGTTTGACTGGTGTTCTCTCTCCTAGCTACACTAGGATGGGAAGGAGCATGATGCTTCAGGTGTAAGTCATATGAAATACTGTCCATGTCAGAGGTGAAGAATTGGAAGTGAAATGTTATCCACACAAACCACCGTGTTTCTCTCATTTGTGGGGCAGGGAATTATAGCCCATACGTTTCATGCAGAGGTCATATTGTGAATAAGGAGTTACCTTTCCTTCAATAAAGTGGTGAAGAATTACACGCAACCCTGAGCCTGTGTAGGATTGTGATTATGTCGACAATAGAAGTAGAAATGAAATAAATAAATTGACACACATCCTTGCTGTATAATAACACTTATTTTTCAGTCTTTTTAACAAAATAGTTTTTGTCTCCATAAATAATACACATTTCTTCTTCTCCACCTCTGATTTTCAGAATACACATTATACGTTTTGAAGGTATTTACAAGTTACTATACACCATAATTGGCACCAAGGGTTGTTTTATTTCAGTTGGAATAAAAATCTGGAGTGTTTGGTTAGATGTACGTATGTACCCACTATGGCTTATAAACTAGGGTCTAGAGGTCATTGTGTATTGGTACTTCCAACTAAACCCTCTCTTTCTTTTATTATAAACATTTCTGGCACTAATTCATTATAACATTAAATGATAACAGTAGAAGTTAATATTAATATAATCTTTAGGAGTAACCCCCAGTGCCTGTATAATAATACAATTTGATTGTTTAATAAGTGTTTTTCTCTCCATATTAGATAGTACTCTGTTGTTTTTTCAGGCACACTTTATGTAACAGTTTTTTTTTTTTTTTTTTTTTTTTTAAAGCAATATAACAATCTTTCATAGCTTCCAGCTACAGTAAGTCGGTGAAAAGAGAAATGGAATGGTGTACCTTTTACAGCATGGAGACGGACGGCAAATGAGCAGTGTTACGTTGAATGGGTTGGAGAGTGCTTTGTGAGTAGTAGGCTAGACTTTAGGGCCAGACACACAGAAGATCAGACTATTTTCTGAGCAGAAAATTAACTAGGATATCGACTGCTCCCTCAGACTATCTTATGATACATTTTGAAACTATTACTCAGTCAATAATTCTTCACTCCAGCTGGGGTCTCTGGGTTGGATTCAAAATATACTGCAAGTTCACTGAACAGTTTTTGAGTACATTGAAAGATCACTGCAGTAACCCATGTTCAAGATGCTAGGTGGTAGCTGGTGGTGAAACATTTATGACTGCCTTTGTACTTGAATAATTTCCCTCTGTATTATTCAAATAAGACCTTCTGTAATTTTTTCATTGTACAACAGGGAATGGGATTGTCAATAAAGAGAATGGGGTTAGCAAGAGGGGTTAGCAATATTAATGGGAGAGGGGTTATTTCAATATTATCAAAGAACGGAGGGGAGCCAGGCACACCCAATCAGATTGAGCAAAATTGTTGTGCTCTCTACATTTAGAGTAGATTTAGAATTCTAGAATGGACATCAACCTTCCTATGATTGGATAAAGGTAAGCCATTGTTTGAAAGGGCTGTGATAATATATTGGGTCAAATAATGAATTTGAAGAATGTTTGTTAGCTAGCTATCCAGACGGTTTTCGAGGAATTATTCCATATAATGTTTCTAATTAACTGTCAATATGCCAACATTCCATTCAAACAATGCAGTCAATCCTCAGCCATATACTGGCTGAACTAAGTTGATGATAGGACTTGCACAAGTTGTAAATGCTGGTGTTGTACTGATATTGTCTCATATAATAGCACTCACAGGTTTCCAAGAAAACTAAAATGTTGACATTTATGGTCTGCATATATTGTAGAGTTTTATTTTACCGAAAATTGGTATAAAACCTGTTTAAACTGTGTTTTAAATTCTATGACAATATTTTAGGTTGATATAAATAATTATATTGCACACTTCTTTATATATCACATGCCTTACTTTAATTTTCCTGCATAAGTAAAATCAGGATTATGCCTCTACTGCCATTCATTACAATTAGACTGGTTTGGCTTTCTCCCTGACTTCTCCCAATATGACTGCCATTTTCACCCCATTGAGGGTTTATGACATATCCCCTCTAGTAATTTAATAGGATCTCTATGGCTCTCTACTTGTCAGTGTTCTAAATGGGACATTATTTGTCTTTTTACCTAAACATGCAAACACCACCAGATATAATTCATAGCAAGCAGTGCACTCACATGAATGACATTCACTTTCCAATTAAGCCACGAATATGACTGCATTGATGGATTTGTCACTGTGCTTCTAGGGCTATATGCACCATGCCACTGACTACTTAATTTGTTTATTCAACAAGTAAAACAGCTCATAATCCAGTTCCTTTATCACAGTCAACACACCTATATTTGAGTTTTAATTAGCTTTAAAACAGCAACATTTTCTCTTTGCCCCATGGCAAAATGTGTGGAATTGCAGGAAGTTAGCGATTCCTGAGGGAGAGATTGACCACCTATCCAGAGCAGGTTAGTCTGAGTTCAGCTGTACTGCTACCCACACAATCCCTGGAGGACCCCTTCCCTATCCCCTTCCCTATATACTGTATATCTATTGTTATACATTATACATATATGGCTCTGCCTTCTCCCACTGTACACTGAACCCAGCTGGCCACTGGTCACAGAAGAGCTTTGCAGGTCAAAGGTGACTCTACAGCTTTGGCTATGCTGTATGTATGGGGAAACTACATATCCACTACCTCTTGGCTATGCATATAGAGTATGTTAAACTGAAGAGAGGCAGATAATGGATCTCTCTCTCTGTGTGTGTGTGTGTGTGTCTGTGTCTGTCTGTCTGTCTCTCTCTCTCTCTCTCTCTCTCTCTCTCTCATTCTCTCTCTCTCTCTCCACCTCTCTTTCTCCCTTTCTGTCTCTCTCTCTCAATTCTTTCCAAGGTTATTCAGCACACCATGGCAGCAAGAGATAATCTATATCCAGTCATAAAAATCTATAACACACTAAAGAGAAAATTAAAGATATCAGGACTATGATTGACCTAATTAAAAGAGATGTGATAAAGGTGTTATGGAGTATCATACAATGTATGGACCTGTAGAGTGATGTGTATACTAAGGTGCAGAAGACTTTATGCATCTTAAGATGTGTTGTTTTTGTATTATACACTACCGTTCAAAAGTTTGGGGTCACTTAGAAATGTCCTTGTTTTTGAAAGAAAATCAAATTTTCTGTCCATTAAAATAACATAAAATTGATCAGAAATACAGTGTAGACATTGTTAATGTTGTAAATGACTATTGTAGCTGGAAACGGCTTGTTTTTAATGGATATCTACATAGGCGTACAGAGGCCCATTATCAGCAAACATCACTCCTGTGTTCCAATGGCACGTTGTGTTAGCTAATCCAAATGTATCATTTTAAAAGGCTAATTGATCATTAAAAAACCTTTTTTCTATTATGTTAGCACAGCTGAAAACTGCTGATTAAAGAAGCAATAAAACTGGCCTTCTTTAGACTAGTTGAGTATCTGGAGCATCAGCATTTTTATGTTCGATTACAGTCTCAAAACAAAGAACTTTCTTCTGAAACTCGTCAGTCTATTCTTGTTCTGAGAAATAAAGGCTATTCCATGCGAGAAATTGCCAAGAAACTGAAGATCTCGTACAACGCTGTGTACTACTCCCTTCACAGAACAGCGCAAGCTGGCTCTAACCAGAATAGAAAGAGGAGTGGGAGGCCCGGGTGCACAACTGAGCAAGAGGACAAGTACATTAGAGTGTCTAGTTTGAGAAACAGACGCCTCACAAGTTCTCAACTGGCAGCTTCATTAAATAGTACCCGCAAAACACCAGTCTCAACGTCAACAGTGAATAGGCGACTCCGGGATGCTGGCCTTCTAGGCAGAGTTGTAAAGAAAAAGCCATATCTCAGACTGGCCAATAAAAATAAAAGATTAAGTGCAAAAGAACACAGACACTGGACAGAGGAAGATATTGGCTTTTCTTTGCAACTCTGCCTAGAAGGCCAGCATCCCGGAGTCGCCTCTTCACTGTTGACGTTGAGACTGAGGTAGTCTACAGTACAGTGGCTGCAGACAGACATAGATGGGTTTGGGAGGAGAGGCTTATTAGGTCATGTATATTTTGGTTGTGTCCCAAATAGGACCCTGCTCCCTATATAGTGCACTACTTTTGACCAGAGCCCTATGGGCCCTGGTCAAATGTAGTGCACACACTACAGTACATAAGGAATAGGGTGCCATTTGGAACAGCCAGTCATATTCTATTCTTCCACCTTTTTAGTTGGGTCTCAATCCTGGGTTCATTTCTGTCTTGTAACCTAGATGTTGCAAGCCGTTATTAAGTAGTTAATCTATCACACAGGAGTGAGAAATGTGCCTTTGAATTAATGACTAGAATTTATCATCTCAAAAATAAGGGTTGGTTGGTTGGTTGGAGTGTGACCTTGAAACGTTTAGGAAGGAATCTATAGGCAAAGCAATGCATTGACTCAAGCTAAGTTATAAGCCTGGCCATACCGTGGGGTGTTGTAGCGGAGCTATGCAGATATATGGAGGAGGCTAGAAAACAGAAAATCTATTGTGTAATCTATAGACGGGAGGATGGGAGGGGAGGAGAGGAGCTTTGTATCTCAGTGAGAGCCTTATTGGCTTAAGTGCTTCTTCTTGGGGTGCAGTGGATCAACATCCTTTTGGCTGAAAATGAATTACTGTGCAGGCTGTAGGTATGGGCCTATAGAGGATGAAATGGTGTACGTACAAGTGTGTGAATGGCGCCGGAGGAGATGGCTGAAATGTTACGGGCTCCTAAACAATTGTGTGTTTTTTCGCATTATTCGTAACTTATTTTGTACATAATGTTTCTGCCACCGTCTCTTATGACTGAAAAGAGCTTTTCTTTAATGAGAAGGACACAAAGGATTTACTTCAGACACCCGACAAGGCCCAAATCCCTGTCGTTCACATGAAGAAGAGACTGAGATATTGGGGACATAGGTCGGGGTGCCTTGTCAGGATCCAACGGCGAGTGGGTAATCTGCCTCTATCATCCTATTAGCCAACGTGCAATCATTGGATAACAAACTGCATGAGTTCCGATCAAGACTAACCTACCAACGGGACATTAAAAACTGTATTATCTTATGTTTCACAGAGTCGTGGCTGAACGATGACATGGATAACATACAGCTGGCTAGGTTTTTGGTGCATCGGCAAGATAGAACAGCTGCCTATATAAGACAAGGGGTATAACTCTATCCTCCTGATTCTTGCTTACAAGCAAAAACTAAAGCAGGAAGTACCAGTGACTCGCTCAATATGGAAGTGGTCAGATGACGCAGATGCTAAGCTACAGGACTGATTTGCTAGTACAGACTGGAATATGTTCCGGGATTCTTCCGATGGCTTGAGGAGAACACCACATCAGTCACTGGCTTCATCAATAAGTGCATCGATGGCGTCATCCCCACAGTGACCGTACATATGTACTATGTACATACCCCAACCAGAAGCCATGGATTACAGGCAAAAGGGTAGAGCTGTTGCTTTCAAGGAGCGGGACTCGGACGCTTATGAGAAATCCCGCTATGCCCTCTGACGAACAATCAATACAGGACTAAGATTGAGTCCTACTACACCAGCTCTGACGCTCGTCGGATGTGGCAGGGCTTGAAAACTATTACGGACTACAAAGGGAAACCAAGCCGCAAGCTTCCCAGTGACGCAAGCCTACCAGACGAGCTAAATGCCTTTTATGCTCGCTTAGAGGCAAGCAACACTGAAGCATGCATGAGAGCACCAGCTGTTCCAGACGACTGTGTGATAACACTCTCGGTAGTCGATGTGAGCAAGACCTTTTAACAGGTCAACATTCACAAAGCCACGGGGCCAGACGGATTACCAGGACGTATACTCAAAGCATGCGGGGACCAACTGGCAAGTGTTTTCACTGACATTTTCAACCTCTCCCTGACCGAGTCTGTAATACCTACATGTTTCAAGTAGACCATCACAGTCCCTGTGCCCAAGGAAGCGAAGGTAAACTGCCTAAATGATTACCACCCCTTACCACTCACGTCGGTAGCCATGAACTGCTTTGAAAGGCTGGTCATGGCTCACATCAACACCATTATCCCCGAAACCTTAGACTCACTCCAATTTGCATACAGCCCCAACAGATCCACAGATAATGCAATCTCTATTGCACTCCCATTCCCACCTGGACAAAAGGAACACCTACGTGAGAATGCTATTAATTGACTACAGTTCAGTATTCAACACCATAGTGCCCTCAAATCTCATCACTAAGCTAAGGACCCCATCTCATCGACTGGGCTGTAGTGGAGCAGGTTGAGAGCTTCAAGTTCCTTGGTGTCCACATCACCAACGAACTGTCATGGTCCAAACACACCAAGATAGTCGTGAAGAGGGCACGACAACGCCTATTCCCCCTCAGGAGACTGAAAAGATTTGGCATGG